>CM030834.1:10437718-11152718 GCA_018105865.1 Metaphire vulgaris
ACATTAATGACTTCATTGACAGCTTAGTCTATTGTTGGTACATAGCATCTGCTGTCATACAGAGGTAGAGAGCTAGAGAGAGACAATTTGCTGGCTACTAGCTCAGTTAAACAAAGACAGGCATCCATGCAGACGGACTCTGCCTATAATTAATGACAGTCTAACAGTAGAATCTCTGCTTAATATAATAATATGGTACATATTCCTCCAATTCATTATAGTAAACATAGGCTCTGGAACTTCTAATAATGAATATCTTGTCATTTGCAACATTCAAGAGTTCTTTCAGAAATAATTACCCGGTAAGCTTACTGATGATCAAGTAAAACGTTACTGAGTTTGGAGATTTAAGAGTGCACGTTATATTCATAAAAATAATTTTACCTTTTGATCTGCAGTCCAGAAATCCATGCACATTATACTCCGGTGCGCACTATACTCGAGATTTTACGGTAACTTTGGTTGCATATATGATATAGGCATTGGTATTTTCCAGCCTCAAACACATTCCTAGCATAAGCATCTTTGTAAGTTCATTTATTACAAAGGCTCATTCTACTCTAGGCATGAAGAGTTGATTCAATATTGTTTGAATAGTTACTTCTCATTTACTGCTGCAGGTAAATCAGTTGCTACCAAAGGTTTTCTTTAGTTATTGCTGGTGCAATTCTCATGATGCAGTATCAAAAGGAACTAAGGAGCAGAAGGGCTCTCTGGGATGGGGAGATCCCCGAAAAGTCAAAGAAAATCTTGAAGAAAATGGGATCCGCTGTTGGATGGATGTTGAAAGAGTCCAATCAGTTAGTATCTGAATGCTTTTGGTATTATGTAATTACCTACAGTAGTTGATTCTTCTCTTGCCTTGTTTGCTGACTAAAATATTAGCAGTACTTGATTAATATTGCATTAGCATGGTTTGCAAAGTTTCTTTTGCTTGCAAAAAATGAGGCTTTTGTTCTAAAAAGCTTCCAGTTGCATCTATAAATAATTATGCAGGAGATACTAGGTTGTGTACTTCAGATGCACTTTTTGAAGATGATTTTTTTGCTAACAGGGCCAGTTATTTGAAGAGATTGCTGATGGGCTAAGACTTGCAAAGGTGGTCATAGTTTGTGCCTCCGAAGAGGTTTGATTTCATAGCTGTGTCATGATTACTTTATGTTCAGTATTAGTGTATTGCTGTTTTGTTAGTGAAATTTAACAGATATATCATATTTTGTCTTTTCTTTTATATCTTTGACTAGTTTATTTAAATAAAGTAATGTATGTGCTTATTAGAATTCATATGCAATGACATGAACTTGTTTCTTATGATTTTGCATGATTTGCTTTATGTTAGATCAGCAGTTCTCAACCCCGCGACCCCTTCAATTCAATTCCCCATGATGTGGCGACCCCCAACCGTAAAATCACTTTTGTTCATAATATAAACTGTTGAAAATAGTAATGCTACAACAATTAAAATGTTTGAAATCATTCTGATTCTATTGTCTGCATTGCCTATCTTTGAATGGCAGTTATAGTACAAAACACTAGTACAAAATTGTACAAAATGTTCCCAATGGTAGTAACCAATGGGAAAATTTTGTACAATTACAAGTTTTGTGCATCAAAAAAGAGACAACCCCATATTTCCGAAGGTTTCAGGCGACCCCTGGAAAAGCGTCATTCGACCTCCGTCTGGGTCGCGACCCACAGGTTGAGTACTGCTGTTTCATTTCTATGCTAAAATTAAGTAACAATTAGATGTGTATAGCACTTATTATGGTTAGGAGTTTTGTAGATTGCATTGTCTCTAAGGCACAAGGAAATGAATATTTGATTATAATTTATGCACAGTATGCAAGATCCCGTAACTGTATGATGGAATTTCGATTTGCAACGATTCAGCTGAACCTGCCTTTGATTTTGGTCATTGTTGGGACCAGTCAGAAATGGGAGACAACTGAGGTTTGTATCTAACAGCTTTATTGACTAGTTTGACTTAACTCACTACCAACATTTTCCATCTAATATTGCTCTATCTGTGCAGCTAATTTTCGTAACCAATTGAGCTTCGAAATTTCAAATTGGCTTTGGGGTACTGTGAAACCAATGTAAAAGTAAAATTAAAGTCTCAAGTGTGATCAAAATTAATTATTAAACAAAATAACCAGTTTTGAAAGTTAAAAAAGCTAGGCTGAAGTTTAAAGAGACTGAAATCCAAATATCCTGTAGTAATTAACACAGATAAGGACCTGCTAATGTTTATCATAGCCTGTGAATCTTGTTGGATTGGTATTTTAGGTTGGCATGCTATCGCTTGGATATCCCAGAATAAGCTTTCAGCATGAAAGTCCTGACGCACACGTGCGTCTCCTGGAGTCGGTGAAACTGCACCTTACCAAAGAAGAGTTGCAGGAAGACAGACTGTCTGCAGGATCACCTGCAACTGCTGCAGACAATAACCAGCGTGCATTCCAGGTGACCGCCATTGCTATTTACAGCATCTCAGCATCTAAGTCAATCAGAGCATTAATAGAAATCTCTATTCACAAACGCAGATAACACAAGATGAACTTCATTCTTAACTAACAGTTACACATTCTGTTATTATACAATTAACAAAATGAAGTGGTTTCCTAGAGAACTGAAGTGTAAAAAGAGTGTTAACGATTCTTGGCAGTATCATGCATTGGATTCAATCCAAGCATTTCACGAATTAATTAATTAATTAACTACTTAGCTATTGTGACATTTCTCGATTCTAAGAGGCATTTGTCATTAATGCCTCTTTCTAGTGCTCAGATGGTCTTGTATTTGAAACTACCAGTAATTATATAATGTAATGCAACAGAATATTTGTATGGCACCTTTTCTGAAGAATTATTCAGAAGCACTCTTGCTGTGATTACTGCATATTGACAAAGAGATGATTTTAAGAGTACAGGCTTTCAAGTTGATGTTGCTCGGGTTATTATTAGTCATTATTTTTCACTGCAGTAGTTCTGACTACTGTTCATTTTACTTGGTTCTGAGATTGTAATCTGTACTAATATTATTAGCATAGTAATTGGAGATGATAGTTAACTGCAGATATGTAGGAATGTTAGATTTATTGTTGCTGCTGTTTTGTCTTTATTGTTGATGGGGCTTTATGTCTGTAATTCCTCAATCCAGCTGTAGATATACAATTTCATGTGCACAGGAGCTGCTTGAGCTTGCACAGAGAAAGTTTCTGCGCCAAGTTACTGCCTATTCGGATTCTATGGAAAGTATTCCATACCCTCGGCTGTTTCTGGTTGACTTTATATCGGACGAGGAAAAGCAAAATATGACGAAAACCTCTAAAAGGTCGGAGTCTGAAGAAAAGTTACAGCAGTCTAAAGAATGCAAAGGAGTGGACGGTAGAAATTCGTCGGTTGGCCAAGTGCAAAAGAGTGATGCAGATCAGGAAAGAAAGGTGAGATTTTCTCTGATTTAAAGTTTGAGCTGCTACGAGGACATATTTATAGCTGGAGTCAATATGTATCAGTCTATAGCATTCTGGACTAATTTTGGTAATTTTGAAGATGACTCATCACATTTAATGTACAGATATTCATGATCAGGATTTGTATTTATAGCAGGTAAAATTAATCAGAATGCACCATTTAAATATTTGATATAATCTTTAAATACTGTGAAACTTTTATTGATAGAAGACATCTGTTATTATCATTATTTATTATTATAGATGAATACCATAAAAGTTGTTAAAATTCCATCACATTTTCTAGCAGTTATTATTTGATCATTCTATTAAAGTATTTAAAGATGCTTGGAAAAATTTACATCTTAATTTTTGTGCTGCTGAAGGAACCTGAAAGTCGACCCAAATCACGAAGCGAGACCACAAGACCGGCTTCAGCGTCCAGAACAAAACAGCTGCTTCTTAAGCATGTGCCTTATATCACAGATTCAAGGATATCTACGGTCACTTCAGTTATTGCACATTCAGTGCCGTCTGATCAAAATGCCGGAGGAAGTCAGGAATATTGCATCAGAGGCCTTTGTGAAAGTGATGATGTAAGGCAATTATAATAATTATTCTAATGGTCTATGTTTTCTCTAAGCTGCACTGTCACGCAGTAGTTTTAATAATAATAATAATAATAATAATAATGTGATTTTAAGTGGTTTAGGAGGCTAAGTAAGCCTGTGTGAAAACCACTGATGTAACCATCTGCATTCAATAACCTAGTTTATATAGATAGCCTTTGAATCCGTTCACTGTTTCAACTGTCACTCCCACCTCGTCCAAACTGTTCCATTTGTCCACAACCCTTGCACTAAAAAAGTTTTTCTTTCTTGGACCAACCCTCTGCTTAAACAATTTGCACTTGTGGCCTCTTGTGCTGCTATAGTGTGCCAATGTAAAGAATCAATCATATAGCACATCTACTTTCCCAGTCATTATTTTGTATGTTTCTATCAAATCCCCTCTCTCTCTTCTCCTTTCCAATGTTGTCAGTCCACAATATTGAAGTCTTTTTTCGTAGCTTAAATTATGGCACCCATTGACCATCTTCGTTGCTCGTCTTTGCACTTTTTCTAAAAGTTCTATATCTTTTTTCAAGAATGGATTCCAAGCCTGAACACAGTATTCCAGATGAGGCCTTACTAATGACTTATAAAGTTTAATGATTATCTCTTTGTCACGACTCACAATTGTCCTTTTCACCATTCCCAACATTTGGTTTCCCTTTTTTGCTGCCTCCATGCATTGGTGAGATGGATTCATACTTCTGTGGGTGATTATCCCCAAGTCTCTTTCTTTTTCTGTTGTGGTTAGAACCTTCCCCCCTAAAGAATATTCATTACCATTATTAGACTTCCCAACATGCATTACAGAACATTTATCAATATTGAAAAGCATCTGCCAGTCCACAGACCACTGAAACAATTTCCTTAGATCTTCTTGTAAAATTTTTGCATCATCCTCCGAGTCTATATTTCTGCATAACTTTGTGTCATCGGCAAACTTTGAAATTTTGGACAGTAATCCTTCATCGATATCATTTATATATATTAGAAAAAGTAATGGCCCAAGCACTGAGCCCTGAGGCACTCCACTGATAACTCTTGCCCATTGCGAATGGCCTCCCTAATGCCAACCTTCTGTCTTCTTCCCTTCAACCAATTTTCAATCCATCTGAGAATATTGCCCCTTATTCCACAGGACTTCAGTTTGGCAGCCAGCCTTATATGGGGTACTTTATCAAAAGCTTTGGCAAAATCTAAATATATTATGTCTACTCCCTTGCCCTTGTCTAGATTATCAAAACCTCCTCCAGAAAGTCCAACAGGTTGGTCAGGCATGAACGCCCCTTTGTAAATCCATGCTGACTATCTTTAACAATTTTATGCCTAGTCAAATGTTCCAAAATGCTTTCTTTCAGTATTTTTTCCATAACTTTACCGATTACAGATGTTAGGCTCACTGGTCTGTAATTGCTTGGTTCACTTCGTTTCCCTTCTTGAACAGTGGGCTGACTAATGCGTCTCTCCAGTCTTGCGGTACTACTCCAGTTCTGAGTGATTCATTGATTATCAAAGCAATTGCATGTCCTATTTCATTTCAACCTCGTAAAGAAACTTTGGATGTAAGCCATCTAATCCTGGGCTCTTGTCTGTCTTTAAATTGGTCAAAACCTTGATAACACATTCTTTTGTACACACTATATCTGTTAGCATTTCTTCTTCATTTCCATCAAACACAATTTTGGCTTCTGGCATAGTATTTGTATTTTCCTCTGTAAATACTGAACAAAAATAGTTATTTAGAATCTGTGCAGTTTCTACATCGTCTGTTATTGCACATCCTGCGCTGTCCAAGAGGGGACCGACTGTGTCCTTTTCGTCTCAACTTTCTATTACAATATTTGTAGAAACTTTTACTGTTCTGTTTTATATTTTTTGCTAATCTACCTTCAAAATTTGCAATAGCCATCTTGTTAGTAACTGCTGATGCTTTTCTTTTCTGAGTATACTCTTCCTCCAAGATCTTAAGTCTGTGCTGATTCTGCTCATTTCCTTTACTTGCTAATCTGAGTTTACTTAGTTTCCTCCACGCTTTGTTTTTCGCCCTTCTTTTTCGTTGCACTTCTCTTGTTATCCAAGGAAGTTTGTTATTAATTTTCTTCTGTTTGGGAATGGTCAATTCTATGACTTTGGACATACATTTGGTAAATATGCTCCAGCCTTCCTCGGTGTCTTTTCCTGTTATCTCCCTCTCCAAATCCATTTCTGTAATCATCTTCCTTGCCAGGTCATATTCTCCCTTAAAAAAGTTACGTCTATCCAGAAACTGCTTTTGTTGACCTATTCCAAAGTTAATAGTAAAACTGACCATTTGGTGATCACTTGTTGCAAAATTCTGCCCAACCTCCACGTTGGAAACTATATTCTCCTCTCTTGTTAGAACCAGGTCTAATATGTTGTTGCCTCTTGTTGGCCTTGTCACATGCTGAAACAGAAAATTATCATTGACACAGTCCAGAAATTTCCTATCACATGATCTCTCTGTATCCAGCGTTTCCCAGTCTACATGATAATTAAAGTCACCCATTATAACAACATTTTTTCTCTTGATACCCTGTTCAATAAAGCAAACATTCCATTATCTGATTCTTCCATAGCACTTGGTGTTCTGTAACAAACCCCTACCAATATTTTCTCTCGGTGACTTCTGATTTCACACCATATATGCTCCTTGAAGTGATCATTTTCTATGTCTGTTCGCTCCATGGCATGCAAGCCTTCTTTAATGTAAAGTAGTACCCCTCCTGCTCCATGACCTTTGCTGCTCTGGTTTTCCCTATCTTTTCTAAACATAGCATATCCCTGTAAATTTAGTTCGGTATCATCAATGTCACACTTTTGAACCTGCCATGCAGTCATTTTAACCCCTTTACCGGCCATTTATTTGTGACATAATGTAAAATGGATACACAAGTGCATCACGCATGGTAAAGGGTTAAAAGTCGCACATACCATGGATAAAGCACAAGCAATACTTGCTCATATTGTTTCAGAGCACTGCTCACATGAAATATATTTTGAACACATGCTTTTTTGTTTTGCTTAGAGGAAACATAGGTAATGATAAGCAATCATTGTAAATCTTTTCTCAGATTTTTAAAAATTAAGTCCAGTTCAGATAATGAAATTTATATAATTCTTTTCCAGAGTTTGTTCAGCTGCAAAAATACGATATCTATCATATTAAAATCGTTATTCTGTATGTCTGTTACCTTCAAGCGTTCTGATTGGTTGACTATTGGTAGACGGTTTAGACCGTTTAGTCCTTACGTCGCGATGCGTTGGTGGCGCGGCGTTGACTATTGGTAGACCGGTTTAGTCCTTACGTCGCGATCGTTGGTGGGCGATGTTCAAGACGACGTTGCTATTGGTAACAATTGTTCGAAGAACCGGTTTAGTCGAGTCATTGCAGCGTCAGAGGGCTGGGCGTGCGACGACGTTGCTATTGGTAACAATTGTTCGCAGCCTGAGGTTGTTGCGCAATTTTAACGTACATTTTAACGTGCACAAAAATGCGTGTACAGCGTCACAAATGGCCACAGTTGCGTGATTTTAACGCACATAGGCCTAATTATTACGTGGCGCAGAGCTTGGCTAGGTGGCGATCATTGAAATATTGTTCAGCATGAATTCAATGATTGGGTACTAGGTATAGGTATTGGATTAGTATTATCCTGCACTGCGAGCGAAGCGAGCGCGAGCGAAGCGAGCATCTTTCTAGTGGTTTAATTAAGTGTGTGCCAAAGTTTAACTAAAAGTTAAGTCTCCTGCAATGTCTAATAAAAATGACAATGAGCTCTCTGCCCTAAAGCAGGCCCTTTGTCTAATAGTAGCTATTATGAACAGTGGCATAGCCAAGGAGGTTCAGGGGCTAAAACCCTCTTGGGTGCCAACAAAAACATTTTAAAATGTATTTTCATGCAATTTTTATTTTCGGATGTGGTTTTGGGTCAAACCTCCCTTTGGCGCTGCCGACCAAAAAATTTTAAGCGCCAAAGGTGATGACGTTTTTTTTGCTTGTCAACATCTAAAAGGAAAAACCTCAAAGGAAAGACAATGACCTTTTTTGCTTGTCAAGAATTTTGGAAAGCTGGCAAAACCAAAACCCCCTCTTCCGGAAATCCTTGCTATGCCACTGATTATGAACATGACCATCTGTGACACTAACACAGTGTCTCGCAAACTTTTTACCTCGCGGCACACTAAACAGAACAAATTTTTTCACGGCACATTCTTCATAAAATTACAAAACCAACCAACAATTTATTAAATTGAGTGTTCTTTATTAAGGAACTGCCGGGTCTGCAGTCACATATAATGATATGTAGATGTAACAAACGCGAAAGTAACGTTCATAGACTGTAGATTCTCGCCGTTGTTTTCCTTAGTGTCGTTTTCACCTTGCATTTTCTCAGATCTTGCCAAAAATTTATCCATTTCAAATTTCATAGGGCTAAATCTCGGTAAAAGCATCAAATTCAACTGTTACTATACTTATAGTTACCCTACTATTGCAACATCTCAACACATGCAATGTAATAATTTCAAAACGGTAATTGGGTCAAATGTATCCTTGCGCTCAGACGCTGTTGTTTTTACATTGTAAAGGTCGCAAGGGCGGTGACGCCAACGAAAAGACGTTAATTTCTGGCAGTTGTATCGTTTGCGCCAGCGTTATATAAAAAAAATGGATGTCCGATATATTGTATTGTAGGCTGTGCCGCAGGCTGGTGTGAGGTTCTATATATGACGCCATTTTTACACTTGCTCATCCGGCAAAATTTTTAGGAAGGGAACAAAAAAATTAAAATAATAGTAAAATTCTGAAATTCTTTCACGGCACAGCTGGAATCTCTAGCGGCACACTAGTGTGCCGCGGCACACAGTTTGCGAGACACTGCACTAACAGGATGGCTGCTTCAATAACTGTTTGAGGTCATGAGGTGTAACCGTGTAAACCTGAAGTGAAGAGATTCTGCCAGATTTGTTCTATTGTGTTTGCTGTTGTTTCAGGGCTGGCACTGCATGCCCAGTTTTATACCATTGGAGTGGATGGATGCATCTCTATGGGACTCCTTTCTTTCTGAGATAGCTGGATATATGGCCAGAGCATTAGCTGTGCTGAAACATACTACAATGAATCTTGACATTCTCATCTCTAGCAGAGCTGAGCAAGTGTGCAAGCTCTTAGAAGAGGTATCTGAAACAGGAATTCTAGCTAATGAATGAATAAGCATAATCGTAATAACAGCAGAGTTATAACATTTTGTGATAAGCAGTCTGAACAAGGACATTGATCATAGCATAGGACTTTTATCATGGCATTGACAACACCACCATATATATGTTTTTTTTATTCATTCACAACATGTTGCCTGCTGTGTTTGATCAGCCCATTTGCTACTGTGGCAACCCTTCTACCATACTGGCATAGGTAAGGTGAAATTACACTACAGAATGTGGTGTAATTTCACTTGCATGGTCTATCAGTGCATTTAATTACAATTGCCTGTTCTGGACTGCCATGAATTATTGATATACGTGACCCTTCGGCCCAAAGGGTCTCAAACAAGGTTAGGTTTAGGAACCCCTCCAGCCAAAGGGTCTAATAGTGAAAGGGTTAAGATTGGTGAATGCAGATTCAATTCAACTTTTTTTAAATGCAACATTTGATCAGTTAGTGCTGATTACGGTAATTTAGCATGCAACTACTTTTCAATTTTCAATCATAGAGAGTGGGAAAGGGTATTTAACTATGAACTTGTAGGGGAAAATTATCTAAGAATAAAGTCATGAAATTGAAAATCCAGGCAGTTATCTAAAAGCAAGATGAAGTGTTGAAAGATAGGTAAGAATGCTAAATAACTGTGTGTAGGAGATGGAATAGCTTTGTACATGATTTGCTATTTTGTACTTCAGACTAGTTTCTCTTAATTTTGCAGTTGGTGGTATTTGTATTATGGTGAATAGTGGATGGTAATTTTGAGTTGCCTTGATAGATTACCCTTTTGATGTTGATTTGACTTATTTACTTATGACTTTCTGTCAGCCTTGTTCAGTGTTAGGAGTGATCTTAGATCAAAAGATCAAAGATCACGATCTAAGATCACAATTCATGATCTTTGATCTTTGATCTAGATCACTTTTTACTAGTGATCTTTGACTCTGACTTTAAATCACTTTTTCGGTGATTTTGATCTTTATTATCAACAGAAGATCAAAGATCAAATTATACGTATTCTCCCAACTAAGTCAATCAATCAACGAACTTCTATGTGTATTGAGTAAAATGGCGGACAAATCAAGCATTCGGACCTCAGTGATCATGTTAGTGCAGCCGGTGCAGATGATGAGGTTTATGGGTAATTGGGTATGGCCCTGACATTAGTACTGGCACTGCCACTGGGACTCAGGGGGAAGCTTGCTCAGTTGCAACTGGTCGTGAAAATGCAGTCAAGATATAGGTCATGCACTACCTGAATAACCCAAATAAGGAACTTTCTAGCTTGTTGGCATACCCACATGTCAAGGCAGCACTTGTGAAATATAACACAACTCTGCCATCTTCTGCGCCTGTCGAAAGACTTTTTAGTATTGGAGGTTTGATAGCTACACCGCAAAGAAACAGGTTGTCTGATGCAACGTTTGAGCGTCTGCTCATGCTGAAAATGAACGCCGTGTTCAACACTGACTGTGAACTGACAGTTAGTTGCTAAAATTGTCATGAACTGTTTTCAGTTGTGTTAGTAACTTAGTATTAAAAAAGTTTACATGCATCGTACAGTGGACATTTGTATCGTTATCATACGTGACATGTCATACATGATATAATAACTATATTTGTATGATCTTTGATCTTAGATCACTTTTAAAGTGATCTTGTTCTTAGATCATTTATACTCTAGTGATCTTTGATCTTGATCTTAGATCAATTTCTCTCTAGTGATCTTGATCTTTGATCAAGATCATTTTACAAGTGATCTTTCCTAACACTGGCCTTGTTCTATGTGCCACATTGAATCTTCCACAACGTGAGTGATATTTTGCTGACTTCTATCATTTTTAGGCAGTTCAAAATCCAGCTGTATGCCAAATAATTGTAGACCCTCTTATATTTAATCCAAGCAACATGTAATATGATCTTCCTTTATGCAGCTTTTGGGTTCACAAATTTCTTTAAGTTCCACCAATAATGAGTTTTTATTTTCAATCCAGATTTTAACCTTGACTCATATATCAACCTGTTTTGCTTTTATTGTAAATGAGTTTTGGGTGTAACAGCCCTGTTTAGGTTTAGCAGCACTACACTTCAGTGCTTCAGAGTAGGCAAACTCTTTTATCCATGTTTTTCATGTACTTTAATCAATGGAACGCAAAACCCAAATCACCAGAAGTTGTTTAAATTTGTTGTCGTTGTTTGCATTGCTGTTGTCATTATTATCTTACTGCCTAGACAGCTTTGATTTGTATTAGTCAAAAGAAATAGAGTTCTTTAGCAATGCATTTTGCTGCTATTTTGTTAGATTTACAAATACTTTTCATAATTAAATAACAAATTGTGTCTCTATATCTGTATGAATGCCGGGCATAACCTAGCATGATTTAAAGTGGCTTAGGAGGCACTACTGCCTGTGTGAAAGCCACTAGGTGCACTAACGGGAGTTGAACCTGCTCTGTCAGCCTGCTGCTCAAGTGCATAACCCACTCTGCCATCATCTGCCTAGTTACTGTTATTACCATATATTATATTGTAATAACAGTTGATTTTGCTAACTTTTATTCCTAGAAATGTGGCAGTGATCCTGATTTTAAGACACAGTATGTCTACTTGAAAAAGTTTGTCATGTCAATTGATGAGAGATCTGAGATGTTTCAGTTATCTAGGTGAGTGTCTCATTATGTATGTGTATATATATACATTATATACAGTGTATATATATACATATGCATATATATATATGTTATATATATATATATATATATATATATATATATATATATATATACAATATATATATATATATATATATATATATATATATATATATATTTAACACCATGATATATCTGAAGGCTAAGGTGCATATCAATTTTCAATTTTAAAGCCTTTTTAAACCTGTGCAAGCTTCATCCTCTCTTGGAAGGCACCACTTACTGCAAAACAATCATGTGTCATTTTCATAGGCATCACGAAAAATGTGTTCTAACTTCTACAAGCACCTCAGTAACACAGTCATATGAAGCTTTTTCTACAAAGCTTAAATGAGTGATCATTTGATCAATTCTGCTTCATATTCATTCACTGAATATGCGTGGACCTAATGGAACAATAGTTTGCTTCAGTCTGCATCAAGTGAGTCTGTGTTCAGTGTCAGAATATCAGGTCAGGTCAGGTTTTCATCCTCCAGCTATGTCCAGCTATCGACTTCTCCATAACATCTCTCCAAAGTTCTCTGTCCTTTGCTATTTCTTCCAAAGTCATTCAGTGTCTTCCGTCAGTTTTTCCGCTGAGATTCAGCCCTGCCATGTGCAGATCCTCTTCCAATCTGTCTACCCATCGTCTTTTAGGTCTTCCTTTAGATCTTCTCTTCTGGTTTGTAGTTAAAAATTGGATTTGGGTTTCTTTCTTATTTCTTCCATTCTGAGTGTGTCTGGTCCATTTCATTCTTCTTTTTCTGATAACTTCCACGATGCTCGGTTGCTTTCTCTTTCTAACTTCTTCATTTGTTATATGTTCTTTGTATCCAATCCTTAGTATTCTTCTAACTCATTTATTTTCTGTTGCTAATATTTATTCTCAAATTCTTATTTTATTCTCCAAGATTCACATCCATACATTTGTATTACACAAGAACATGGTTGAGCTAAAAATAAAATAGATTATTGAATGACATAGAACTGAAGCCCCTAATTTGCAGTGCAATGCCTCCAAAATATTCATCAAATGCCAGTGGTTCTATAAGGTAGCATTGCAGTGGCTGTGGCTTAGCCCATAAATATTTTTGTTAGACCCTTAATTTCTAAATCAGGTATCAACCAATAATAAATGAGAGAATACGTGCTGTTGGAAAGGCTGAGGCTGGCGAGAGTGATTCCGTTTTAGCATTGCAGTCATAAACAATAAAAATTAAGGTACTTGTCAGTCCTTTCATTTTTCTTTGTTTGCTATTTTTGTGGTTTTAATGCTTCTCTTATGGGGCAGGAAGTTAGCAGAGTTGTGAAAACGTTGAACGGTAAAGCAGAAGGTTGCGGGTTCGAGACCCACAGGAGCCTAAGGTTGACTGGCCTTACTCGCCAGAGGACAGTGGTAAAATTAGGAGCAGTGGTAAAATTCTGTGATACCGTTAAGTCAAACAGTTATGCTATGCGATGCACTAGCCCTGTATCCGTGGTATTGCATGCCTGGCTGAGGACTATTGCAACAGAGATCAGCGCCGCCCTATGAGCCCGTGAGGCTTGGGAAGGACTTTGACTTTTTTAATGCTTCTCTGCAGTGGCATGGCCATGGTTGTTTGAACAACCCCCTTTTAAAAAAATATGACCAACACAATTTATGTAAATCCGTTGACTTTTGGTTGAAGGAGGGGTAGTGGGGTTAGAGGGGGTCGGCCGCAGCTTCAGTGTTCAGCTGCATAGCGGTGATAGCGCCTCCAGTTAACAACCCCACTTTGCATAAGCTGGCTATGCCACTGCTTCTCTGCATATTTTATTAGATGCCGTCTGCTCAACGGGAAAGTTGTTTGGCTGTGTCCTGATCACCAGAAGCAGGACCGCATTACAATTCTTGCAGATGAAGCTTCTGAAGTCAACATGACAGTCGACGGAGCTGCCGAGTCTGAAATCATGTCGCAGGCATTGTCAGAAATTAGACCAAACAGCACAAGAAACCTGGAACAAGAGTCCGACAAATCAGTAAAGATTAAACAGAAGAACAACGACCCTGTTCTTATCAATCAAAACAAAAGTTCAAAAGAAATGCAGAAATCAGAAAACGTGAGCAACCGTAAAGATGAGGTTAAACCAACCTCTGACATTAGAAAGATCTCTGCCACCTCTGGAAATGAAAAACCAGGTAGACGAAGAATTATATAGAAAGTTTGACTTTTTAAAACTTAAAATATTTAAAACTTTCCAGAAGTTCAGTTGCAATTACTTGCTGAGCTAGAGATTGCAATTCAAGGATTTTGATTTTTTCAAATTATTTTATTGGTTCTTCGTTGCTACCTTTGTCGCTGATCAGTTGCTTCTCTCCTGCATTATTAATGAGATTAAGTTAGGGTTACCAGATCAGTTGGAAATAATTTAAGGACACACAAAACACATTGGCTTGTCTGACTTTTCAGGACATCAAAGAAGCACAAAAAACTGGTGATGACTAGCTTTTTTTGCTTGTCGGACATTTTTAGGACGTAAAGGACGCAAAAAAGGCATAAAGAACTAATGATGACCAGTTTGAGCAATCAATATCAACCAATAAAAAAGTCATTTTAATCTAAAGTAATGTCCAAAATCGGTAGTCACTATTTTTAATGAAATTTAAGGACATTTTGTGTCTTATTAAGGACAAACGCATGAAATTTAAGGACATTTTGTGTCCTTATTAAGGACAAACGCCCTTAAGGATGGGGCAACGGAATTTAAGGACTGTCCTTATCATTTAAGGACGTCTGGTAACCCTAGATTAAGTCATTCAACCCAGCTTAAAATAAATTCAAAAGGATGGTTGCAAATCACTGAGAATATAAAACTTTCTTGCAAATTAATTCAGACTTACAGAGTAAAACATTGTCCGTTTTGTTTGCACAACTTGACCTTTGTTTGTTTAAATGTAATAATTATCTCTATGAGCTGAATTTTAGTTTTGCCGTAAAAATTTGCTTCCAGCTGCATCTGTAAATGAAGATGCATCGGCAAAAAAGACAAAAGCTCGTGGAAAACTTGTTGGTGCAGAAATGGCGGCAAGAATAGCAGGGGGATATTCACTCTCAGGGAACAACACCAGCAAAGCCTGCATTGTAATGTGATGTTTTCTCATTTTTATCTGTGTTACCCGGTACTTCGGTGGCAAATATTGACTGACATTTTTTGTTAGAATATAATGTTGGTCCATGATATTGCTTTTTTTAAAACTTACAAAGTGTTTTACTGTGATTAATTTTTATGCTTATAAAATTAATGCCTGTATCAGCCTAATGGTTGTTAAAATGTTTGTTATTTATGCCATTACCTCAAGAATCCAATTTCTCTTTGAGTTTTACATTTTTCTTTCATGATATTGAATAAACAGATAGCATTTTATTTGCTTATTTGTGTTAAATAGTAGAAATGCCATGACTCTTGTTATTGACAGATATTCAACATGTTATCTAATATTTTATCACTGATTATTGTCATTCCATACATTAGCATTGCCACGTGGGGCAAATGGGGCAACCGCTCCCCCCCAACCTGCCCCAGACCACCTACCAGATTCGTGCAAATCCAGTGAGAAAGTTTTCTGTGGAGGGGGTGAGGGGTGGGTAAGGAATCTGACACGCTAGCCCCTTTGCCCCCCCAACCAAAAATTCCTGGCGACGCCACGTACTGATTCCGTATATTCTGGTATATCAATCTCAATAATAATAATAATAATTATTATTATTATTATTATTATCATTATTATTATCTTTGACAATTTATATAGCGCTATGCCCAAGGTGAAGCTTAAGTCAAGAGCACTTCACACCTAACAATCATATGATATTCTAAACAAATGCATCTTAATTAAAGTTCTTTGCAAACTGGGTGCTAGTGTTTGAGTTACTCGGAGTTAGTAACATAGTCAGAGAGACCATTCCAAAAGATTGGATTCCCCTGCATGACTGATCTTTCACCAAGCTTAGGTGTTTCACCAAGCTTATTGTTGTTGTTGTTGTTCTTATTATTATTGTTATTTGGAGGCCGAGCCATCCCAAACTGGTACTGACACCATTACTTATGGTGAATAGTACTGGTAGTTCTATCGCTGACATGTGTACTGCTTACAGCTTTTTACTCAGATGTGATATGTATCTTCATTTCGTAAAATAGCTTTTATGATGTAATGACAGAATCTTTTGAATAGAATTTCACAAAATATGCTTTAAAATTTGATATTATGCCATTATTTAATTAGCAATCTGTTGATGTAAAGTTGTTTTACAGAAGTCTGTGATGTTCTTTTATTTATACAGCAATAAACATTTTATTTATAAAGAAATAAACTTGCTGTTTCTTTAAGTTTCACGGCATGTTATTGGGCCAGTATGGGAGTATGCAGTAAGTAAAGACCTAAAACTTGTTTTCATATTCGTCAGAACTGAAATCAACTGAGACCAGTGTTTTTAAATCTGTTTGTCTGAACGACGTCTTCATAACAGCTAAATACTTTGAATCAGTTGGTAATGCTTCAAAACAGACTACACAGCATATAGTTTGAGCTATTCTCCTCACGCCTTGAAGTTGAAGCCTTGTACTGTTCATATAGCATGTGAGTCTTTACGACTCGAGGCGATAAGCCTTCTGATAAAGAGGCAATTAATTACAATTAGGTGGGGAAGGTTTGATCAACGCAGACAACTGTGTCTCGCTATAGCCATAGTATGTTACATGCACGACAGGGGCGTAGCCAGGAATTTGGGGGTATAAATCTCATTCTTACATTGTTATATAGATTATGTTATAAATGTTATATATATGTATATACTATATATGTATATATACATTTATATGTTTGTTATATATACTATATTATGTATACACTGATTTGGGGGTTTACATTGTCATATAGATTATGTTATAAATGTTATATATATATATATATATATATATATATATACATATATATGTTTGTTATATACACTGTATTATGTATACACTGATTTGAGGGTTTACATTGTCATATAGATTAGGGGCTGTCCATTAATTATGTCAACAATTTTTGGCAATTTTGACCCCCTCCCCTTTGTCAGCAACTGTCAACTTTCATTTAACCCCCCATAATTACGTCAAAACTGTTTACCCCCTCCCGGCCCCCTCCAAGATCAATGACAGGTCCCAATAACAAGGTTATTATTTTTGTGGTGATGACCATTTTTTCCCTTTTTGCTCATCGAGTGTCAAAATGTGGTGGCGATGACCTTTTTTGCCATGCTTTTATCCATTGTAATAAGTAGTATTCCATGAAATTTCCTATTTTTTGATTATTTGTAAAAGTGAAATTGTTGACGTCAACTTCTCTTGACCCCCCTGTCAACAACTGTCAAACTTTTTCAAACCCCTCCCCCTAAATTGTTGACATAATTAATGGACAGCCCCTTATGTTATAAATGTTATATATATGTATATACTATATATATGTATATATACATATATATTATATATATATGTTTGTTATATATACTGTATTATGTATAAACTGATTTGGGGGATGGGTATATATATACCGATATACTCCTCTCCGTCGCTACGCCTCTGATGCACGAGGCATGGGCCCTAATTAGTTCGCTAACAGCAGCCGTAGTTGACGGCATCTCTATGTCCTTTATAAATAAAATAAATATGCTGAGTAGTTCAAGTATACATATCAGGCCTATAGGCAGGGGCATTCAGATATAAGTAGGTACAATCTAGAGTTGTTACTTTAAGACTGAAAATGCCTAGTATAATGAATAGGCTCTATATATGTCTTAATCGGCATGTATGCGTACACGATTAATGAGTAGGCCCCTATCCTATTTTGATTCTATATACGACTTGTAGGCCTATATAATGACAGTACGTTAGAACTTTCTAATGACAAGCCGGACACGGTACACTTCCACAGTCCACTTAACTAAAGATTTTCCTGTGACTTTTTTTAATTGAAAAGACGCGTTTAGAAACGGGCCAAAAGGTTCGACAGACCGGAAACACTGCGCTCTGTTAAAAGTTGTCGTCGTCGTCGTGAATTTGAACGCCGGCGGCGTAGAAGATCGAAGCTTGCGTTTCTCGAATATTGAATAACTTATTCTAAGATCATTCCAGATATATCGATCGGTTTCTGATATAAATCATCTCGATCTATACATGCACAGAGTTGATGGCGGAAGTGAAGGCGTACTGGAAGCTCTTTCAACAGCAGAACATCGTCGATGGACTCAGGGTCTTCGTCGAACTATCAGACGATTTCATTGAATTGCTAAGGAGAGGAAATGTTCTGTCGGAACAGACACTGGAACGTGTACAGGTAATTATTAATCAATGTTCGATTTGCCGGGATGCAGTGGCGGCTCCACATGGAGGCCCGGGGGTCCGTGCCCCTATTGAATGCCTGCCCCTCCCCCAATGGCACCCCCTGTTGGGACCCTATACTTACTACTACATACCTATTAACAAATGGTTGGTCCCATGCCTAGAGGTTGCTACCCCAACGCCCCCCTCACCAACTTCAAAGCCAAATCCTGGAGCCGCCACTGCCGGCATGTTGGGGGATTGTTTTATCCTCACAGATCGAGACCGACTCCTCAAAGGGGTCCAAATTGTGAGTAGGATGGCCCTTGGCCTAGGCTACTGCTGGTTCTCGAATATCGAACATTGCCGCTATTGTAATTATCTAAGCTATAGGCCTCGGTTTCTCATTTAGGCTACGTCAATTAATTTATCATCATAGGCGTAAGAATGAGTTTCTTTTGAAAAATCGAATTTTTTGCTCAAATTTTCTCAGGACCAGTCAAGAACAAAAATTTTGTCATGAATTTTCACTCGTTGAATTCTTAACTAAACCGCGAATGAGCTTAGATAAACCATCAATGGTTTGTAAGACCTTGAATTAGAGCAGTGGTTTCACGGTTAACTTGCTCTTAATTCCTATACGACATATGCGACTTGACTGACGAGCTGGCTAATTTAATAATTTAAATTTATTGTGGAATTTAATAATTTAATTAATAATTTAATAATAATAAGTGTTTATTCTAGGCCTTCTTTAAGGGGGGAATCCCCCAAGTTTTAAAATCCCCCCAATTTTTTTATATGTTGGCTGGGGAATGGAGTGTGAAGACTCAGACCTTGTCCCCCCAAACATTTCAAAATCCCCCCCCCCAATGTCAAGGTGGCTAGAATAAACACTG
Source organism: Metaphire vulgaris (assembly GCA_018105865.1). NCBI lineage: Eukaryota > Metazoa > Annelida > Clitellata > Crassiclitellata > Megascolecidae > Metaphire > Metaphire vulgaris. The sequence goes on from CM030834.1 coordinate 10,456,909, forward strand.
GCTGGCTATTTTCCTCGTTTCTCTTATCTAGTCCTACCAATGGCCGGCCAATCGCACGGAACTTATTCAGGCTCTCGTTCGAAGACGCTGGACGAAGGAGACGTTCGAAAGGTTCTACGACGCCCTTCGTAAGACGCAGAACGTTCAGCTGTGCAAACTGTTCTCCGACAGACTTACCGTTCCGAAGACTTCGGAGACGCTGACTCCGTCCGATCTAGGTCTGTAACATCGGCGGTTTAGCCCCATATAGGTAGTGGCGTAGCCAGGATTTCCGGAAGGGGGTTTGGTTTTGATTTTTGACCGTCACCAACTTTCGAAAAGCTTGACACAAACAAAAAAGGGTCGTCACCTATTACGCGCGCTTAAAAAATGTTTGGTCAGCAGCGCCAAGTGAGGGCCACGTCCGAAAATTAAAATGCATGGAAACACATTAGCCAAATTTTTTCCTCGCTGCCCAAGGGGAGGGGTTTAACCCCCCTGGCTACGCCACTGCCCACAGAATACTCTGTACGCTAGCTAACAGAATTATTATTATTATTATTATTATTATTATTATTATTATTATTATTTCATTGGTGTAGCCACGGTGAGGGGGCGAGTCCCTACTTTAGTTGAGACCTGTCGTGAAATTATAAAGTAGCATCAATGGTTTATCTAAGCTTATATTATTCAATTCGGTTAGGCCTATTCAATGGTCAGAAATTTGAGGGGGAGGTGGCATAATGATGATGATCAAAGAGAATACGTGAATGAATGCGCGAGTAGCTCTTGACAAACTTGTTTGCTCGTCGGACGCTTTCCCCGAAAATGTCGATGTGCCCCTATTATGGAATCCTGGCTACGCCACTGTTAGGTTTGGGCCTAAAGGTGTCCGCAAAGGTGTCCACTTACAGGCAGAGGCGTCATTTGGGGGGCTGGGGGCCACGGCCCCCAAGGAAATGAAAATATTAATTTATAATGTATTAATGTGCAACAAAAAGAAAAAGAGGGACGTCATTTGGGTTTGGGGGGCAAAAAAAAGGTCAGCATCTTCTAACGGCTGACAAGCAAAAAAAAGGTCGTCAACTATTTTTGGTAATCGTAAAAGAACTGACGAGTAAAAAAAAGGTCGTCAACTTTTTTCGAAACTAAAACTTAGTTGAAAAAATTTCCAAAAATTAAAAAAATTTTAAAAGAAAATTTTACAAAATTTCTCGCCCCCCCAAGAAAAGTGTGGAATGACGCCACTGCTTACAGGATCGACTATTTGGAAATTTACTTGCTTTTGCGTGCAAAGAACATAACATCGATAAGCAGAGTTCAAACAGCTATTTATCCCCTCGTTAGTTGTTCAATTCAGTGGCGGCTCCAGGGTTTCAAGGATTTGGGAAGTGGGGACCGTTGGGGTGGCAATTTCTAAGCATGAGGAGCCAACTATTTTGATAGGCATAAACTAGAGTAAGTGCTTACTGCTTAGAATGAGTGCACTAAAGGAGGAGACACTGGAGACCAGACATTCAAAACAGGGACGTCATTTGGGGGGGGGGCATTTGCCCCCCTGATTTTTAGGGGAAAATTTTTTTCGCCAATGTTTGTGTTATTTAGATTTGTGAAAAGGCAAAAAAAGCAGCAGCCCCTAAAGGAGTGGGCTTGATGTCGAGTAATCTGATGTAACTAACCGTAAAACAAATGACTGCTGAAATGACTGAGAGCAAAAAAAGGTCAACAACTTTTTCGCAGACTTGTCAAGTCGAAAGTGTTTTGTCCCCCCCCCCTGAAAAACAGTGAAATGACGTCTCTGATTCAAAAGGGGGCACGGGCTCCGTGGGGCTCTCTGTGAAGCCGCTTATGTTCATTTAAATACAATACTATGTACCATGTATGTGAGCGAGAAAATTGAGGCCAGTTTATTTTTTAGTAGCAAATGTTAATAAGATTGTTCAGGAGTCATTTGCCGCCTCTGAGTTTCAAATAGCATTTTAATTAATTATCGTAAAAATTTTGAGGACCTGTTGCATGGTGTTATTTGAAAGTCAAACCAGTGGTGAGGGGGATGTTGCCACTTCCCAAGTTCCTCCTCCCATTGCTACACAATGATTGGACAAGTCTGTTAGCAGTGCCAAACACACAGACACACATAGACGCTCATTGTCTTTGATACGGACGCGCACACACATGTAAGGGCCATCCACAAATGACGTAACGCACTTTTCTCCCTCTGCTGACGGAGAATGCATTTTCCTGTCACAGTCACAGTGGGGGAAGATTGGCTTCCCTGGCTGGGATGTCAGTAGCCAACTCAGTGGGGGATGTAGGCCTAGTTGGGCAGTGGGGGGAAGATTCCCCACTTCCCCCTACAAATCGTGCCCTGCATGTAGGTCTAGTAGTTACTTTTATATAGGACCTGATTACATCAGATGACAAATTCAAGCCAATTGGCGTGCTTGAAACAAAGTAGGCTACTAGGCTCTATGCTGAATTTATTAAAACTCTGGCCATCGTCTAAGAATAATGGTCAACTGGCAGTGTTTATTTTAGGCCTTCTTAGGGGGGAATTTCACCCCCAAAGTTTGAAAATTCCCCCCAAAAATTTTTTAGATGTTGGCTGGGGGAATGGAAATTTCCCCCCAAACGTGTGGAAACTCGAACCTTGTCCCCCAAACATTTCAAAATCCCCCCCCCCCCAATGTCAAGGGGGCTAGAATAAACACTGGTCAACTGGACTGTTGACGTTAATTCTTTTTAACGGTTATGCAGATACCGAGCTCAAGCAGCTGTCGTCTTCGAATAATTTGTACACCGGAATGGACGAACTTCTGAAACCCTTGCCTCTGGAATCACGCGTGACACTCCAGACTAGAGCTGGGTCGATTACGATTATTTTTTCAGATTACGATTACGATTATTTTGGATTATTTTTCACGATTACGATTTCGATTACGATTACGATTTTTTATATAATCGCGATTTCGATTTCGATTATTTCACAGTACCTTTAGAAACTGTCTTTCCCGCCATATTTTACAGTATTCGGCAATCCTCTGTGTATCGATGTTCAGTTGGTCTTCAACAGGGATATTTCTACAACCCTAACACCCCCTCAATTTGAGGTCGACACCCCCTAAAATTTGGTAATGTGACAATGGTATGCATACAGAATGCATATTGATTAGCCCTGAACACCCCCAAACAGGCCCATTCAGAGGGGGGCCAGGAGGGGCCATTAGGCCCGGGCCTCCATCATTTGGGGACCTCCCTTTGTTTCCTTGTCTAGAATTCTGGAAGAGCAAGAAAGCTAGATAGCTAACTAGCTAGAAGGGCCTCAAAATTTGGTGATGACCTTTTTTGCTTGTTGACAATTTTGGGATTTTGGGAAAGCTAGGAAGGTATTCTGCGGTCCTCAAAATTGGTGATTACCTTTTTTCGCTTGTCAAAATTTTAATTGTTGGGAAGGCTAGGAGGGCCTCCGAAATTCCAACTGGTCTGGGCCTCCTTCAGCTTCTGAAGGGGCCTGCCCCCAAATGAAGAAATACACCCCACAACTTTTATCCTCGGATGACTTTTTTGCGTGTCAGACTTTGTGTGAGTATCTATAACGTTTTGTTGCTTGTCAGCCTTTTTCGGTAGAGACCTCCAAATTTCGACACCCTCAGATTTTGCCGACACCCCCAAATTCACAATCCTACAATCCTAGAAATAAACACCCCCAGATTTTCCCGACACCGGCCCACTCCAATTCACAATCCTAGAAATAACCCTGGTCTTCAATCTCCTTAAAGGATCGAGCCTGGGTGGCAAGACCGATATCGTCAGCGTATCCAAACTTCCTACTGATGGTATCAGGTTAAGTCGTTTATAGACCTATAAGCCTACAAATTGAATAACATAGGTGCTAGAACTGAACACTGTGTTTCGACGTCTCCAGGAGCTGACATCTTCTCCCAAGTGAACTCAGAACCGTCTCTCAGAGATGAGCAATTCCACAAGTTGACAGAACCATGGCAGTGGCGGCTCCACCGGGGGGCCAGGGAGGCCCGTGCCCCCTATTGAGTGCCTGGCCCCCCAGTGGCCTTCCAGTTGGGACCCTATACTTAATGCTACATACATTAAACAACAAATGGCTGGCCCCCACGATTAGAAGTTGGCAAGTTGCCACCCCAACGGCCCCCCACTTGCCAAATCCTAGAGCCGCCACTGAACCAGGGTGGCAAGTTGAGCGAGAGTTTGTACATTAAACCCACATGACACACCGTATCGAAAGCTGCTGTCAAACCCAGAAAGATGGTACCTGTCTTTAGACGCTGTTTAATCCATTTTCAATGAAAATCTGATAATCAACGGTAAATTGATCCTTCTTTGAATCGGAAATATTGTATAATATAATATACGGGAATAATCGAAAAATAATCGCGATTTCGATTATTTTTTCGACGATTATCGATTATTTCGATTTATTTAATAATCGTCTCGATTTCGATTACGGTTTTTCCAAAAATCGCGATTTCGATTACGATTTCGATTAATCGACCCACCTCTACTCCAGACAATGCTGAGAAATCGCGACGTAAGAATCGACAGTCTGCAAACGGAGAACGAACGCTTGGAAAAGGAGCTACAAAACGCAAATAGCGAAGCACAACGCTACGAGCTCCTTGACAATCAACTGTCGGACTGGTTGTCCAGATTAGAGGTAGAGCTTCCCCCGCCGCCGAAGCCGGAGGCGTCTGCGATCGCCGAGTCTTTGAAGGCCGTCGACCGGCTAATCGAAGAGCAGAGCAGGCGGATAAAACAGCTTGAAAGCGGAGAGATCGAACTGAAGGCGACAGTGGAAACGCTAAGGGAGGAAAAGGATAATTTAATCGAAGAATGCCGACGGCTTCGAAGTGAAATTAAAAACGCACCCCAAGAAACGAAAGTAGAAATTCAGGCAGTGAAAGCAAAATCAGGCTCTGTTGAAATTCTACAGCTCAATGTCGAATTGTCGAACGACGACGACGACGATCGGGCATCGAAACCGTCCGGGGAAAGTTCTCCGAAGAAAGTCGTTCCTAAGCGAAAGACGTCCGTTCCTCTTCCACCAAAAACCCTATCCGATCATCTGAAACAGGAGCATTCCTCTCTCGGCGGACGCGAGCGTTGCAACAGTCTCCCAAAAGCTTCGCTGCAGCAGTTTAGAAGACAACCGGAGTCGAGTACAACGAAACGTCCGAAGGCAAACGCCAAGCCAACGAAGGCGGACTCTGTCGGAAAAGCGACACTTTATAAACTGGCTTTCAATTAGTTGTTTTGGATGAACCGAGAGTCGAACAGCGTCGTCTTTTAAAAGTCGGTCTACTGTAGATTCAACGAGCTTTGATTTGGCGCTTAATAATCTGGGGTCAAACAGTGTGATGCATTAGAACTTTGCATAACGTTAGCAGGTCGCACAGTCGCACAGTTTATGCATAGCCTATTCAAAATGCTGTAGGCCTACTTACCTTAACGTAACCAAATTCGGACTGAGGCCAGAGGCGTATAACGATGGGGATATATATATATATATATATATATATATATATATATATATATATATATATATATATATATATATATATAGTGTTTTATACAGGCCTGTTAGGAGGGAGATTCCCCCCCCCCAAAAACCTCAAATCCTCCCAAATCCCAACACTTACACAAATTTTGCATTGAACTGTGTCTTTTCCCTTCAACCAAGTCAATCCCCTCTGAAAGCCTCAATTTCTCCCCAAATTAAGGCCTGAGTCTGGATAAAACACTATATATATATATATATATATATATATATATATATATATATATATATATATAAATCCGTCTACCTCGATTTTCAACCGACCCTTAGACGGGCGTGGCCTCGGGAGTGCCATGAGACATTAACATATGTTTTGAAGATCTCGATGTTCAATGCCCTCCCCCAAATCAAATTCCTGACTACGCCGCTGGCTGAGACCAGTCGTGGGAATTGCGCAAAACCAACGAGAAGCCTTCAGGGGAAGAGCTAGGATTGATTGTCGACAGAATCGTTTTAGATCAGGACTGAAAAACGTGATTTTAAAAACCCTAGGTTTTTAGATTTTCAATGCCTGATTTTTTAAAATCAGAATTTAGGCATTTTAGTTTTTTGTTTTGTAAGTCGAACAAGGAAACAAGCTGTAGAAGTGTGTTACTTTCAGTAGACAGCAGCGCACATATGCGACAACAATATAGAGAAGGGTCAATGGATGTTGACATGTACCCCCTGCCCCCTCGATCGCTACGCCTCTGCCCCTGTGGACCAAAATTCCGAAACTATGGAATTTCAAAAATAGAAATTTCTGGAAGAACATGTATTGAGACTGGAAAATGTGTTAACTCGTATATAGGCCTATCAATATATTGAAATATTGGGGGCCCAACAAGTGCTGACCCCTACCCAACCTATTGGGAGGTGGGGCCCCCGGGCCCCCTATGAATTGACACCCATAATTATTACAATATTACATATAACTTTTTAAAAATCTGAAGTTGCAAAGTGAATGCATAGATTTCCTATGTGCTCACTGGGTGGTCTCCCTCACCCACCCACCACAGGGGCTGCACACCATAACAGAACCTACGACTACGGTTTGGACCTACGATTCCAATGGGATTTGGTCCCCCACTGAGGATGCGCCCTCCAGTGTTACCTACGGCCCCTTTTGGGCATAGCCTACAGCTCCTTTTGGGATTACGGACCCAAAGGAGCTTTGTCTCCCACGGAGGGCTGGGACTTTTTCTTCCCAGGGGACTGTGCCTCAGGGGCTGTCCATTATTGATGTCAAGATGTCAACAATTTTTGACCCCCCCTTGTCAACAACTACCAACTTCCAGTGACCCCTATAATTAATTGTGTCAAAAACTCTTGACCCCCCACTAAGACCAGTGACGGGTCCACTAAATAGTTTAGAAGGTTATTATTTTTGCAGCGATAAGACATTTTCCTTTCTTTTGTTCATCAAGTGTCATAATGTGGTGGTGATGAGTGATGACCTTGTTTTTTGCTTGTCAGGCTTTTTTCATTGTAATAAATAGTATTCCATGAAATTTTCTATTTTTATATCATTTTAAAAAAATTAAATTGTTGACGTCAACTTCTCTTGACCCCCTCCCCCTGTCAACAACTGTCAAACTTTTTCAAACTCCCTCCCCCTAATTTGTTGTAATTAATTGACAGCCCCTCAGTGGAGGTCTGGAGGATACAGCCCCTGGGGGCTGGGGCTAGGTCTATACTACGGGAGGCTGCGCCTCCAGTAAGGCCTACGGCCTCACATGGGGCTGATCCCCAGACCTGCGGCTCCACACGTGGGGCTGCGCCCCTCAGTGGGGCCTACGGCCTCCCTCGGGGACTTGGGCTTGGTCGATTGAATTATCGCACCCATTGACCTTCGTTGCTCGTCTGCTCTATATCTTTTTTCAAGAATGGATTCCATGCCTAAACCATATCCCCGTCGGCCCAGGCCGGGGTACCTTTCGGGCCGGGGTACTTTTAAAGTAAGAACTGAAGAATTGCGATTCTTTAAATTGTTTTAGTTAAATTCTCACTCGAATTTCAAAAAAGCCGCTGTCGCTGGAGGGCGAATGCTCTGCCGAATAGGGCTTTATAGTTGCAAGATCAGATAAGATCAGATAGGCATGTCATATTCTCATTTAACCAGAAGGCGTCAAACACTTATCATAATCTTATTAGATTACATGCTGTCGCGGAAGGAGGAATGCACTATAAGGCTTCTTATAAAAATCAGATAAGATCAGGCAGGGGTCATATACACCTTTAACCCGAGGTGTCAAACGCAGCAGTAACGTACGTCTATAAGTTAACATTAGATTAAAAGACGGCGGAAGGCCCTTTGACGAACCAAGTGGGGAGATGGGCATTTAGAGTGTTTCACCGAGAGATGGCATCGGATTTGGGGCCCGATCGAAAGTGATCAGTTAGAGCTTCACCGTGTTTGCATAAATTGCGGAAAATTTAACGACTTCATTGATTCAATCGTTCAACAGACAACAGCGCTTCGCCATCGACACAATGGACAAGTTTGTTGTTAAACGTCGTAAACTGAATGTCGAAGACCCTGAACAAACTGTAAAATACTTCAGATACAACATCTGCGCAAATTATTCCATAGTGATGAGTGTAGGACTAGGACTATGCTCAACTATAATCGTATAAATCTCAACACTAGACATGGTCACCCCAAGATTTATCTTCCCAGTTTTTTTCGCCATAGTTTTCATCCTTCCCAATCCTATTGTATGGAGCCTTATTCTTGATTTTATATCTTCTTGCTGACTGCCTGTGCTTTCAATGACACCTTCAACACATCTGAATGGCCTGACTCTTTCCATGTTTTTGTCCATTCATTGTAATATTCACGATTTTTGTATTCCCTTTCGTTGTGTTATTAAAAACATTTTATTTTTGTTTACAATTACAGTACACATGGACTACTGCCTTCTTACAAATGTGATGAAATAAAAGTGTTGCAGAATGCAAATGTTTAAAACCGTGCCAGTTCACCTAGTGAATAAACATCTTACAGTCCCAGTGGCGTGCAGGGAGTTGTGAGCATACGGGGCCTAATCGATAAAAACCTTCTTAAAACGTTTCTTTTGTTATAAATTACAATTGAAAATGCATTTTGGCTATCTACTGTAAGTTAGTTAGGCACCTCGACCCTCAACGACCGCTGCCGTTATATAGTAAACGGGCCGGGGTACTTTTTATTGTCTTCCGCCGCCTCGATCTGGCCTAAACACAGTATTCGATCTAGATGAGGCCTTACTAATGACTTATAAAGTTTTATGATTATATCTTTGTTTTGACGTAGTCCTACTATTGTTCTTTTCATCATTCCCAACATTTGGTTTTCCTTTTTTGTTGCCTCCATGCATTGGGCAATTTTTGACCCCGTCCCCCTTGTCAACAACTGTCAACTTTCACTTACCCCCTATAGGCCTAATTACGTCAAAAACTTTTGACCCCCCTCCAAGATCAATGACAGGTCCCAATGACAAGGCTATATTATTGTTTGCGGTGATGAACATTTTCCCCTGTTTTGCCCATCGAGTGTCAAAATGTGGTGGTGATGACCTTTTTTGCCATGTTTTTTTCCATTGTAATAAGTAGTATTCCATGAAATTTCCTATTTTTTGATTATGTGTAAAAAGTGAAATTGTTGACATCAACTTCTCTGTTGACTTCCCTCCCCCTGTCAACAACTGTCAAACTTTTTCAAACCCCTCCCTAAATTGTGACGTAATTAATGGACAGCCCCTAAGGTGACGAGTTCTTTTTGCTTGCGGGGCACTGGCGACTGGCGAGTAGTGGCGACAGTGGCGAGAGAGTTGAAGATAACAAGATAACACGCCGTGACCTTTTTTGCTTTTCATGATTTTTTCTCAATTTTCAGGTGGCCCGCGAGATATTTTTGATTTTAAAAAGTGGTCCGCGAGGCAAAGGGGTCTGAGAACCACTGATTTAATAAAGCGATTTTGTATTGTATTGTAAAGATTAAAGAACACCCAATGAAAAGCAAAACTGCTGGCTCGTTATTTGTTGCGCCATCGGCTGTCCATCTTCTGACTACGGATGCAGCGATCCGGAAGTCGCAGAAGCTTGATACTATTGATAGCTGTTTGTTATTGCTGTAGCGCTATGTTTAACGCTGATTTCAAATATTTTAAATTTGAATTTTATGTTCAGGTTCTGTTCACTTACGATTTGTAGAAATATTGACCAGCACTAGCAATTGTTAACCGCTATCATGAAATAAATGACGGTTGTAGTAGGAAAAGCGTTGCAGTGAAGATCACTCGTTCTAAACTTTGCCGTTTACGGTTCGCGGTCCCGAGAAAATTTCTGCGACCAAAACTCGTCTGGCTCTATAACATTACGGATGCGCCTAAAGGGCTATTTATGAGATCCCAAATCAGTAATTTCAACGCTGGAGAAATCCTGTTTGGTCACTTAAAGCACAGTTATTATTATTATTATTATTATTATTATTATTATTATTATTATTATTATTATTATTATATATTATTATAGTGGTTCTCACACAGGGCAGATCCAAATGAACCACTCTAAATTTTATTATATTATTATCATCATTATTATAGTGGTTCTCACACGGGGCAGATCCAACTGAACCACTTTAAATGTTATTTTTATCGTCATTATTATTATTGCTATATATTATTATAAATCGATTTGAGATTCGGTCGTTTAAATATTAATATTTTGTGAGGTTGGTCGTCCCAGCACATTTCAGTGCACCTTTCTCTATTGTAATACATTATAAGTTTAAGAATTCCAGCTGGAGGCCAATGAGTATTTTAGTGTTCAAGTGAGCTAAGATCTTTGTTTAATAACAATATAGTCTTCACTTTCTGAATGTTTGATGATCTCAAATTGATATTTAGGTATCAAGAGTATGACTTTAAAAAGTTTTAAGATTTGGCATCATTTATTTGTTTAGACTGTTGTATTTTTATGAACCAAACAAAATCAAGATCCAATTTGACATATGTAAATCATACGGCAGTTTTGATAAAGCAACTACTGAATTTATTAAGTATTAAATATACCAGATCATAGAGCAAGTGAAGGAATTTAGCTATCTAGGAAGTCTGATAACAACTGATGCCAGATGAAATAAAGAGATAAGAAGACGTTTTTACAAGAGAAAGGAGCTGATACAAAGTAAACTAAAACTAAACCTAAAAAGAGATTGGTAAAAACATTGATTTGGAGTGTGGCGTTGTATGGGGTGGAGACGTGGACAATGAGAAAGGAAGATATAAAACGATTAGAGGCTTTTGAAATGTGGATTTGGAGGAAAATGCTAAAAGTAAAATACACAGAGCATAAAACAAACGAGGAAGTCATGAAGGAGATAGAGGAAGAAAGAAGCCTGATAGATACAATCCGGAAAAGGCAGAGAAATTGGATGGGACATGTCCTCCGGCATGACTCTCTACTAAGAACAATAATTGGAGGGAAAGAGAGTGAGAGGTAGACCGAGAAAGATGATGTTGGAGTGGATGATGAATAAAGGATATCAGGAACTCAAAGAAGAAGCAAGCAATCGATCGGAGTGGAGAAACTGGATACCTGGACCTGTCGAGAGACAGAAACACTGATGATGATACCGGATAGATTAAGGTTTTCCTCAACAATTGGAATACCAGGCTAGTTATTGACATTTATTCAATTTGTAATAATTGTAGTTCAAGTAGACAGAGATGGGGTGACTAAATCAGCACTAACCAATTTCCAGCCTTGCTTACTGCTCCATACCCCACTTATGCTTCACTTTGTTTCCACACTTGTAACTTTTGGCATGTGATTAATTATCTATGTAATCTAGACATGGAGGCCTTAAAGTTTGTGGTGCCATGAGTCCATGACCGAATAATTTGCTAGATATTTCAGGCTTTCATTAACTTAAAATAGTGAGGTTCCGTGGCCAAAACTATGTAATTTTTTGCCAGTGTTTGATTTGTGGCATCATATGTAAGCAATGGTTTAATTTTGTTAGGCTGGTTGAATGTATGTTTGGACAACATTTTTTAATCCTTCAGTAGTGTGAACAACTGCAGCAATGGACCAATCTCCGCATTATCCGTCGTACATGCAGAGTTTGCATCAGTTACAGGTATTTGTTAGGAATTGACTTTGAATTTATTTTGTGACATATTTTCGTATTTTTCCAGTTGCAAGTACACGATAAGAAATTCTTGAATTTCATTAGCTTGTGTTGTTATCATATGATTACCATATGTGGATATCCAGTCTGCCATCCAAGTTTTCTTGATGGGCTTTTAATTGCTTTACCTTGTTAATTTCATCGTACTTATAAACTTTGACATCTAGAGCAAGTATGCTTAAGATGAGGCAATCTTTGTTTTATGTGGTCATTCTTATTTCTTTAAATAATTCTTAAAATGTGTGCTTTTATAGCCAACGCCTCTTGCTCACTCATCGCTTTTTTCACCCATGGCTCCAGCTGGTTACGCCATTCCTCCAACGCCAGCTGCACCAGGTTCCATTGGCAACATGGGAAGTACACACCTATTCAGTGCTCCTCCAGCTCATACAGGCTCTGTAGCGGCATTGAATTTGGCATCAACATCCCTGGGAAGTGCAGCACAACCACCAACACCAGCGGCAGCGCCGATGACTCCATTAAATCCAGCAACTCCAGCTTCAGAAACTTCAGGAATTGTTCCACAACTTCAGTAGGACTTGTTTATTTTATGTTTTCAGTGGTTTCTTTCAATTTTAGGCCTTGTTTAATTGAATTTTAGACTTGAGAGTAGTTAATGTCAGTTAGTATAATCATATCTAATTATATATTATGATTACAAGGAACTTGCAGAGCATGTGATGTTTTTCTGTACATATTAAGGGATTCTTGTATGGTTATGATTAAATTACATGTACAATTTAGTTGTTTTTTAAAATGAGGAAACACTGAGAAAAGTCTAATTGGTATGAGAATATTAAGAATTGTTATCTATATTTTAAAATTTGTTTTAAATAGATATTTTTGTGTGTTTGTTTGTGTGTGCATATATTGATGTGTTTCTTTCCAGAAATATTGTCTGCACAGTGAATCTTGGTTGCAAGTTAGATCTTAAGAAAATTGCTTTGCACGCACGAAATGCCGAGTACAACCCCAAGCGTTTTGCAGCAGTGATTATGCGAATTCGTGATCCTAGAACAACTGCACTGATCTTCAGCTCAGGAAAGATGGTCTGCACAGGAGCCAAGAGGTAGATGCAACTGTAATTTAATTATTCTCATTTTATTCTTTGAATTTATAATTTTTGAAGCGTGTGCGGGTGTTGATTTGCTTCGATCACTCAGTCAGCTTTTGTTCTGTGGTGGCTCTATCATAATGCCCGGTGTATCAACTGATGGTTCTCAAAAACCAATCTGAATTAGATCCAGGTCAGGTCTGAAGAGTTCATCCTGATTGGTGCAGAAATGCATTTCTGTGCATAGACCAAACCATGCAGGAGTGTTTGTAGACTTGATCTAAGAGATGATCATGTGTTGACTGTTCAAAGTGATGTTGACAGTGAATTCAGAAACTGAGGGCATAACTGAGAAATGGCAAGTGCAAAGGAATTGTACAAATTTGAAACAGCAAATGGAAGACATTTGCTGTGATAGGCCTATAGATAGATAGTTCTGTTTATTGCAAAAGTTTTAACACAAAACTGTTACTGTAGCTTTCCTGTCTTAAATTTTGTAATTTGCTTTATAGTGAAGATCAAGCTAAGCTGGCTGCCAGGAAATATGCAAGAATTGTCCAGAAACTAGGATTTCAGGTATCTATATATATTTTATTTATATTATAATTGTTATTTTTATCTGGCTGGCTTTTCTCTGGTTATGCACATTTTGATCTGATTTTGCATGTGAATAAGATTCATTTTTTCAGTCCTTTCCCAATACTTATCTTCAGCCTGTTTTGCTCCTTAAACTTGAGAAGCAAGAATGAATATTACTGAGTGTCGTTCAGGAGATTATCAGATCTAACCATTCTGAAGACAAATGTTACAATTCAGACATAATTGAAAAATGCTTAACCCTATTGCCCCTTGGGAAGTGAATTGGAAGCAGAGGTAGGTTCAGACTTGGAGATCAAAAGAAGAATAGCAATGGCAGGATCTATATTCAACAGGCTACGTATCAAAATTTTCAAAAGACATGACATTGGGATAAAAACAAAAATATGAATTCTCAACATTTGTCTAATACCAATACTAATATATGGATGTGAATCTTGGACCATAAAAAAGAATTGAAGAAAAAAATAATAGCATCAGAAAATAAATGGCTTAGAAGAATACTAAGGATTAGATACAAAGAACATATAACAAATGAAGAAGAGAGAACACTGCAACCGAGCATCTTTGAAGTTATTGGAAAGAGAAGAATGAAATGGACCAGACACTTACTCAGAATGGATGAAATAAGAAACCCAAAACAAATTTTCAGTCACAAACCAGAGGGAAATAGATCTAAAGGAAGACTGAGAAGACGATGGGTGGATGGATTGGAAGAGGCTCTACACATGGCAGGGCTGAATCTCAATATTTTGAATTTTAGTGGAAAGTGGAAAAATGGAAAAACTGACGGAAGACACCGAATGACTTTAGAAGAAATAGCAAAGGACAGAGAACTTTGGAGAGATGTCATGGGGAAGTTGATAGCTGGACGTAACTGGAGGATGAAGACCTGACATGGCCCTATCGCCCCTGAGTTCCTTTTGGAAAAAATTCCTTATTCCCGTGGTTTCCTAGGATTTGGGGGATAATTTTGTCTTGTAAACATAGCAACAGAATCAAATGCATTTATTAGCACTCTAGTATTATATTTTTGACAGAAGCAAGAGAATAACTTTTTCTTTTCATTGCCAACCGTGATAATTATCGCTTACTGGTACATTGCACTTGCCAATTCTTATAATGTTCCATTAAATGCTTTGTTTTTGCCAAAAAATTACAGTAAATAATCAAAAAGTGGCTATTATAAGTAAATAAAACCATATCTGGTTCATTTAAACACCACTTGGTCTTGAATAATACTGAAATTGGCAAGAATTTTTACTGGAACTGGTACGGGTTGCCAGGCTGAAATACCAGCCTTGTGGGGTGATAGGGTTAAATAAGTTTTCATAAATAGCTGCTTGTGATGTTTCCACTTTTAGCAGATGTTGAGTGTTCTTAGTCTTTTCAAATTTCAATGTGATTTTTGCATACCTACCTAAAATTTAATGATGCCATAACAGATATTAATTTAGTTTGAAATTGTAAAAGAGCAGACTCTAGCTTCATTAGATGCAGACTAATTTAATAACTGCCTTTACTGTACTTGAGATTTATTTAAAATACAATAATGAAACTTGTGTCTTTGTGGTAGGCAAAGTTTCTGGACTTTAAGATTCAAAATATGGTTGGTAGTTGCGATGTCCGTTTTCCAATTCGTCTTGAAGGCTTAGTGTTTCAACACGGACAGTTTTCTAGGTTGGTTTGTTGTTTACATCTTGATGTTTTTTTACTAGCAAATGAAATTCTTTCACAGATAATATTTTATTGTGTAAGTAAAACAGTTTGATGTATTGCTAGTTACTTGTGCTGCAGATTAATTTTACAAACTAATGTGTTTAATACATTAAATATTTTTGATTAAAAATTTATTGTGCAATTGAAAATTAATCAAGTATGCATTTTAGTGTTTGTTTATCCATTTACAATTCACCTTCTTTCATTAGGGATAAAATGACACTGCAAAGCATAAATTGGTATACAGGCATTGCATATAAAATAATTTTTATAAAATTTATGTTCATTGTAAACAGAAATTGTAACAGCCATTACTTGGAAACAAAAATGATGAATTTTGACAAAGATTCATAAGATACATTGGTAGTTAGCTTTAAAATTAAAAGTAAAATTAGTTGGGAAAATTTTTATGCTAGAAATTAACCCTATCTGAAAGATTTTGTCACTCTGTATCCCTAGTACGTATGATTATTATTAATCTACGAGAGGTACTGCGCACAGATCATATCATCATCATTAACCGTGGGCTCATTGCCCGTTGGTGTATAATGCCATCTCCACAGTTTTCTGCCATTCTTTCCTGTTCGTTGCTCTGTGGCAAAGATCCTGTAAACTGCTTCCACACCATTCCTCAATATCATCACACCATTCCTTGTGTGATCTCCCTCTCTTATTGGCACCCTCCATTATTCCAAACATTAGAGTTTTGATCTTTCTGTCCTCTTTCATTCTGCATATGTGTCCAAAAAGATGGAGTTTCCTTTGTTTTACTCTTTCCAGCATGGTTTGTTTGGGCTGAATTCTCCTATATAGTTCTTCATTTGTGATTTTTTTCGACCCATCCGATTCTTAGTATTTTTCTATAACATATATAACAGATGATATAGACTGATTAATGATATGATATACTGTAGACTGATCAACCTCAGGTCATCTTTTTTTATTGTAATTATAATTTTGATTTTTTTCTTAAATATTTACCCTATGAATGCTGACGTCTTTTGTATTTAAATATCTTGTAGTGGATAGCAGTATTTCTTGTAATGTGTAGCAGTTTTTTTATAAGGTGTTCAAATATCTAAGTAAACTTGAATATTAATTACACATTTTATTAGGATTGATGAATAGTTCATAATTTTGACTGAAGCATATTAGTCTGATTTGTTTTTTTGCTAGTTATGAACCAGAGCTTTTTCCAGGACTTATTTATCGAATGGTGAAACCTCGAATAGTTCTTTTAATATTCGTTTCAGGCAAAGTTGTTCTTACAGGTTTGCCTACTGACCATGTTTCTAGTAAATTACAATTTGTTCAATTTTGTTGCATAATTTTGGTTTTTGTGATGGACGTTCACATATATGAATGGCACTGTGAACAATGCTGATATTTGCCAAATATTACAGTTCTATTCTGTTAATATCATGTAATGAGATTTTAAATTTGTGTGATATTAGCTGGAATGTACATTAACCATATTTGAGTGATAGTGACTTGGATTCAAGAAATGCTTTGTTAAGAAAAGCAAGTTCGACTATATTTGACAAGTTTGAGACTATGTTACTTTTGGAGATTGGTTTTTTTAGTACTTCATTTGTCACAATATCCCAATTGCAAACATTAGGTAATACTTTCAGCATTGTGAAAACCATTTAATTGTATAACATGGTGATTTTGCATTGATACACGTAATGATGAATTATGTTTAATTTTTCAGGTGCCAAAGTCAGAAATGAAATTTATGAAGCCTTTGACAATATTTATCCAATTTTGAAAGGATTCAAAAAGCAATAGGAGCATTGCTGAAGTTTCATTACCATTTTTGTCTTGAACCGAGTTTATCGTTTGTCGATTTTATGTTTCATAACTGTTGACAATGTTCAAAATGTACAAAAGAATGTATAAAATTGCTTTTAACAGATATGTGCTTTGATTCAATTTATTTACTGCATTGTGAGACAAGCAGTGAAATGTCTAAAATTTGTACAGTATTAAAATGAACAAAACCTTTGCATTCATTAGACAAATGAGACTATTGCAACCATGTGGCATACACATTTATGTGGCATAACTTCTAGATTGATTTTTGTTAAGGCTAGGACTTTATAATTAAAACAGAAGTAATTATTGTTACGTGATCACATTTAGGCCTTAGTTTTAAAATATAATTATTTGGAACAAGTGATTATGTAGGGATTTAAAGAATAGTGATTGCAAATTATTAGAATTGTTTAGTTAGAGAGATTTTTTATAAAAGTCTGGAGCTTGTTAATGACCCATTTGACACATGGTAAACTGCCGAGTCTGGTGGGTGGTCATATTATGAAAATAATTATATGCAGTTGATACCAGACATGGGTCAATTACGTTTTAAGCAATTACATTACAATTATACGGATTTTTGTCAATTACAATTACAGCCAATTACATTGGGATCAATTACAAACATGTCAATTACAATTACTTTTCATTCCTCTTTCTGCTTCTTTTAATAAACTTAAGTGTCTAAAATAATTAACATAAATTAGTTCAACAAAGTCATATGCTACGGCCGATTTCAAGAAACCGTAACACAAAGTTTCACAAACCTGCAAATGAGTCAACAAATTCGAAGTAGCCTTTTTTTAGCCTTTTTCGAGCATGACACTAATTCACCACACAACTGGCACTTCACTTTACCATTTGCATTGGAAACAGCATGATTAAAGTCATCAGACTTTTCAAAATAATTCCATATTACTCCTGCTTGATTTACGCTCATCTTTACTGGCATTAAACTTTTATTCACAAAAAAGCGCAGAACACAGGAAATAGACAAATGATAAGCTGGTTCCCATCCAATTTTAAAGGCAGTAAAAAGTAAATAAGTAAATTTTGGCATGGCAACTGACCAGAGCAGTGAGTCCATTTACCAATAACCATTGTGCTTTGACAATTCACTAACCATCCAATGTATTCACTGCCATACATTCATAGACTTACAAGACTTCGGCTCATACATGCTGATACGCTATTAGAACTTATAAAACTCACATTCCTGTAATTGGGTAAAACAATTACAATAGCTCAATTACAATTACACACATGACAATTACATGTAATTGAACTTTCCACAGATCAATTACAATTTTGTAATTGACCCATGTCTGGTTGCTACAGGATATCTGATAAGATTACCAAACTATAATAATGTTCAATTGATAAGAATCATGGATCATTTTCTGATTATGGTAAAAATTTAATTGTTGAAGCTAGAAACAGACAAGGAAAGACACATAAGTAAAAATGTGTTAAATGTGCAAAACCCATTGCACAAGTTTCTAGTGATTGGTATAACCCAGTGGTTCTCAGCCTTTATAGTCCCGTGACCCTTTTAATTTGATTCCCCATGATGTGGCGACCCCCAACCGTAAAATTATTTTTGTTCATAATGTACTGTTATAAATAAAAATGCTACAATTAAAATATTTGAAGTCATTCTGATTCAATTGTCTGCAATGTCTATCCTCAAATAACAATTATAGTAAAAATCTAGTAACTACCAATAGGAAATTTTGTACAATAACAAGTTTTGCACATCAGAAAAAGGCAACCATATTTGCAATGGTCTCAGGCGACCCCTGGCAAATCGTCAATCGACCCCCATAGGGGTTGCGACCCACAGGTTGAAAACCGCTGGTATAACCAATTGTGACCAGTGTTTATTCTAGGTCTTCTCTGGGGGAATTTCTCCTTCTGCCCCTCCCAAAGTTTTAAAATTCCCCAAAATTTTTTGTTTAATATGTTGGCTGGGGATGGAAATCTGCCCCTCCAAAAAGTGTGACAAGGGGGCTTTTTGTTTTTTGGAGGAGAAAAATATAATGATGACAATTTTTTGCTTGTCAGGGCATTTGAGAAGGGTAAAAAATATTAGGAAGGATGGCCTTTTTTTGCTTGTCACCACATTTCAGAAGGAAGATTACCATTTTTTTGCTTGTCAAGGTTTTTGGAGACTCAGACCTTGTCCCTCCCCCCAAGCATTTCAAAATCCCCTCCAATGTCAAGGTGGCTAGAATAAACACTGAATTGTGACATTGCTTGGGTAGCCATAAATGCACACAATGCAGTATTGTTAAGTTTTTTCATGCAAAATACATCACCCATTGGGCCATTGCCTACTTTAGCATTTATACTTGACACTTGTCATTTTATCAAAAGTGACTAGAATTATATTTTAAAACTATATTAATAAGTGCTTGGTGATGTGCACATGCTCTATCCTGTCTTTTCTTGTTCATTGAGCTGCAAATCGCTGAAAAGGCTCTGGTGTATTTGAGAAAGGACATCATTGTCAATCAAGGGTTTGATTTCTTCGTTGTTGATGGCCTGTTTTTCAGGTGCCAACTTTCTCTGAAGGTTTAGTAAAGATACCGGTTCAATGTTGTCAGAATCATATTCAGAGTTGCTTATATATGGACTATCTTTGTCATTAACAACTGAATGCATTTGACATTCTCGGAGTTTGTCTAGCCCTATTAAAATATCTTTTGCCAGTGGCTCCTTCTTAGTTGATCCTTTGAGTTTTTTAAGCTTTCCTTCTGAAAGTAGAACAACATTAGCTTTATTAATATGCATGCAGTATGCGATATACAGTACCGGTAATAAAATCCTAATGGCTTTGAATCACTTCTATGCATGTAACAGCAAATTTACTCGTCATATTTACTTCCTGACACAGATCATCTTCAAACCCCTGCTACTGAATGTTTTTCGAATATCAAATCACGGATGATATCTAATTGCCTTGTATTGAATCCTACAAAGACTGAGTACACCTAGGAAACACTTTATCAGTTAGCACACCTTTTACATTCAATGGTGTTGACTTTGTGCCACTAGGTCTACTCATCTCCTTAGAGACACTCCTTCAACAGGCATCTGACTCGAACTGCTACCAACTTTATAGGATTGAAGCCATTAAGAACCAACCAAAACTGCAAGTTCGGAGACGATCAGCCAGTGGTGTAGCGTGGATTGGAAGCGCCTGTGGCAAAAGAGGGATTTGCACCTCCAACTTTTGCTTTTCTTCCCAAAAAGGTCAACAAGCAAAAAAGTTCCCACCTTTATCGATCATATTTTCACATTTCAATAACACAATCAGAAATTCACACAATGCTTACAATTCTCATTTTTATGTCAACCTATGTTAGGATTTGTTCTTATTTTTTCACTTGGAATTTTATGCCCAGGTCAGCCGCCCCTGACCCCATGCTATGCCACTGGGATCAGCTTCAGGTGGCAATCCAATTTTATGTAATTCACTTCCTGGAAATGTTAAAACTATCTCTATTGCTTCTTTCACAAAATCTAAACACACACTTATCTACAGCCAACAACTCGTTCAAGTAACGTCTGTTAATGTGCCCTTGATTTTTGGCCTTTGCCATGCCCACTGCTCTATAAAATTTGTCTCAATAATAATAACACCATTTACTGACAATTCTAATGCCGATATCTTTTCATAAGACTAATGATTTTTCAAAACTTTTGATGTATTCACCATGGTATTCAAATGCTCAAATTCAAATTTTGGCAATACTCCCATTTATTTGTTGAACCTGTGTATTGCAATGCATTAACCTGGCTTTCGACTAGTGTGTCTTCCATTCCAAGATCAGCCCTTTGCCTTCATCTACCGCACGATAGTAATAGAATCATCTACAGCCATTTTCTCTGTGCGACCTAGTAGAGCAGAATTTATTCAGGAAAAAGGAAAACAAGGCACTCGGCTTCTACATGTTCAGAATTCCTTATAATGCACAAAATACTGCAACAATGGGTAGTTATTGTTTTCCTATCGTGCTATATAATCAGACTGGTAATTGTGGCTGGTCGATACCCACATGTAAACAGGGAGTAATGATTGATCTCTTGGTTCCAACGTTTCTTGGTTTCTAACCGACTTCATATAGCATCAATATTTCACGTATAAGGTAGTTTAAGATGTTTATTTTTTCACAGTTTGGCAAACAGAAAATCTATGATATGTGCTACGAAGCACAGACTGATACACTGGTTTCTTTTTCATAGTCTGCCTTGCTGCTTTCCCACTCCCACCCTGACTGACCTCTGGATTGACCTTGCCCAGCCGACCACAAAACTTTGACTATAGCTATTTCAACAGTAGAGTAAGCGCCTAGGAATAAGCAGCCTCTATGGCACCTGCTTTCGAAAGCTCTATAGAAATTCACGAGAATTTACTTCTGTTTACATGCGGGTATCGACCGTCCACAATTGCCATCAGACTTAAGTTATTATGGTGTCCTCTATATGTAGCACGGCCTCTCAAGAATTTTTATTTTCAATGCATGACCAAAAACTGTTTTTGGTAGACGTGAAGACGAGCGGCGTAACCGAAAGTTTTCCGTAAACACTGAAAGAACTGGCTTTTTCCTCCATTATCAGTCAAATATTTTATTATTGTTGTTTAGAGTTACGCGGAAGGCGGCTGCGTTAAATCTCTGGAGTGTCGCTATTATTATTATTATTATTATTATTATTATTATTATTATTATTATTATTATTATTAAAGATTCACTAACCAATGAGTGATAAATACTGATCCGAGGCGAAGTCTTGGTAACTGGGTTCTGGTGGCAGAGGCAGCGACGAAGTGACTGAATTAACGGACCTTTGAGGCTCCCATGGATCCATGTCTCTTATATTACAATGAAATTAATATCACAAAGTTAAATCTATTTCATTATAATAGAATCTTATCTGCGTTATGACTGTCACCAAAAACTTTAATATGGCTGCTGTCACAGGCTCACAGCATACCCACTGGCAGTTTGTGAAATCTAGTAAAACAATCAGTTAAAATCTGAAAGAAAATTTTGGCATTCACTCAAAAGCTACAATATAATTATTTAGAACATTTTCTTGTTTTCGAGAGCTATTAATCTGCATCTTGTCACATTGCAAAGCATTTCTTACTTTTCAAAGATTCTATTTTGCCACCTCTAAGTCTATTCTTTGGTTAGATGCTTTTCGCTTATTTTCTGGCTAGCAAAATGTTTCTAGACAACAGAATTCGTTTTCCTATTCCCAGTTTCACATATTATATGGACAGGGATGTTAACAAGGACTCAATCCTCAAGGCCAGGATCAGGACCAAGGATTCAACCACCAAGGCCAGGACCAAGGACCATATATACCATCAAGCCAGTTGAAATAAAACACACCAACAAGTTCAGTTGGCCTACTATATTCCAGTGTTGTAGTTGCCGCGGTGTTTGGGGGGGGGGGGGTTGCACCTCCCCAGCCAAATTTGCAACCCCTCCAAAAATCGCATATCAGGTACATGCAGTTTCTGTCATTCATTGCATTTCAGTCCTCAACCCCCCAGCTCAGATTTCACAACTCTAACACTGCTATATTCTGTGGTCTGTTTTACAGTTTTGGCTGTTAAACTTTTCTGATGCATTGTGAAATCAAATACTGTAGCATTTTGACCACCAATCAGGTAAAACGAAGCAATATGTAGCCAATTCTGTCAGCCAAAAACCTTCCAGATGACTGTTGTCCTGGTCTTTGCAACTTTTACTTGCTAATCTGCGTGCCTGTACAGCTTCTCAAATAAAATTGACAATTTAATGTTTTTATTCAAGTAATTATGTTTCTGGAAAGTGGCTCTACAACTTTTGCTTCAACCAGCTTCAAATACAATTACTTTAAATTAAAACATGTGGTTTAAACACTTTTCCAAATGACACAGATTACTGAAAAAGGGATAGGCATCAAGCATTAACTAAAAACAATAACATTCTTGCTTGTATTGACTAATTGTATTTTGAGCTTTGCCAACTCACTGTTAAATGTTAGAATCACTTATCTTTAAATACATTTTATTTAGAAATAAAATCAATTATAAAGGCTACATTAGGTATAAGAATATATAAATTATTCTTTTGCAAACTCTAAATATAGACATTAGAGCAATTTACATTGCAGAGATAACGACTGCAGCCAGGAAATAAAGAGAATACCACAATAGCAAAAGCAACAGGAGCAATGGCAGGCTTTAAAACAATATGGAAAAGCAAAGGTCATGAAAGTCAAGACCAAACTGGATACTGTATTAAGAGCATGCATCTTAATATACACATCATAAACCTGGACCATAAAGAAAGACCAAGAACGTCTACTGGCCTTTGAAATGAAATGCTATAGAAGAATTTTGCACATCAGATGGCAGCAGAAAATAAAGAACACAAAGATACGAGAAAGAATGAAAACCAAAACAAACATCAAGGCAATCTTTGATACAGAGAAAAATGAACTTTTTCAGCCACATATGCAGGATGAAAGGCAACAAGTGGACGAAGAAGATCATGCTATGAACAATGGATGGAGAAAATCGAAGCAGCAGAATAAGAAGAGAGGGGTTAGATGACGTTGTCGAATGGAGGCATGGAGCTACACATCCTAACTAGAGCAACACATGACCAAGAAAGATGGAGGCAAATTGTGAACCAGGCTGTCGACACCTATGGATAGCACCCATGGAGCTGGATGATAATGATGCTGGCATTGCTACAGCTTGCATAGTAAATGTTAAATTGTGCCAAAAATTGGTGTAAATATATATACAGCAACATTGCTATAATACAGCTGCGACATGACATTCTTATGTTTTAAATATGTAAAAGCCTTTAACCCCTTAACTGGGGAATAAATCTGTAACTCAATGTAAACTGGACGGCTCTGAGCCGTCGCGCCCGGTTAAGGGGTTAATGCAGAATAATGAATTATCTAAAATCAACAAAGGGACTTAAGAGAAGAAATGGACACAACAAAGCAAAGTTTTAAGGAAGTTGAAGTCATAATCTGGAAACTTTAGCCACATTTTATAAGAATAGCATTGTTATATTATGGCAGCACAATAAAATACTAGTTACCACTAGAAGTCATCAACTACCGGTACTCCCACACTGCAACAAAATACAGCCACAATGCAACTCTTCCCTAATATGGCGTGAATTCAATATATTATATTTAGAGTGCAATATTTGAGTATCATAAGATATAATAAAAGTCAATGCACTGAAAAGTTTCAAGACACTTTGTCAAACATCATATACAGCAAAACCTCATTATCTCACAACTGTAAATTGAACGATGCATGTCTCGTGCCTGCTGACCATTCAGTCAAACATGCATCACTATCACCAGCCAAGCAGTTCTGTATGAGCTAGCTACTTGTGACCCTTGCTGCTGCACCAGTTCCTGCTGTTCACTGAGTACTTTCAATGCAAAGTCTATCTAGAGCTGGAACTGTGCACTGCTAATAAATAGTGTTTTTGTTACACAATATAGGGCACCATTAACAAATTCTAGGAAGTGTCGACACAGCTGTAGTGGTATTGCTGCGAGGTCTCAACTTGTTTCCCCATCACCCCAATAAGCTGCCAACCTCACCTTTCCCAACAAATTACACCAGTATAGATAGTAATGAGATAACAAGGTTTCATTGTATTCATCAACCCAAAATATTTAACCCCTTAACTGGGGACCCCAGATATATGTGTCCATTTTACATTGAGTTACAGTTAAATACACGGTTAAGGGGTTAAATTTCATGACCCAGTGACTTTGTAATCACCAACAAATGCCAGGAAATACACTAATTTTGACTTGAACATTTGTAGCATAAGTAAATTCATATTTCAAACATTAGAACCTCTTGAGACAGCCAGAAACCTTCAAAATGGAACACTTAAACAATGACACAAATAATTACATAACATTTTATAAATCTCATAAAACCAATTATTTAAAAAACAAAATTAAATCAGTTCAACTTTACACATGCTATAAACAATTTATTTGAAATGATATGCCTATACAGAAATACATGCACATATATACAGTGTGTAGGTATGTATGTATATACAAAACATATACACAGAGCATTCAATATATACATGCATACAATTCGATGCTTAACTTTAGCCATTTACATCAGTGTCTGTCATACAGTGCTAATAATTCCAAATGACATTCTAACTCACCAAGACCGTAATGTCTAAAAACTATTTGCAAGTAGCAAGAAATGCATTCTAAACAAGCAAATGATTGCATAGAGAAAAAACAAGGCTAGAGCACACATTTGCATGCTAAAAGTGTAATTACACTGAACTATAAAATAACAGAAAAGTAAATGCTAATTAAATTCATTTCAACTACAGAAAATATTTTAAGGCGCTAGACCTGAGTAGGTGTCAACATTAGAGAGAGAAAGGTCGGCCAAATAAAGCACTTCATAAATTGTTATCATGCATGAATATTCTCCTCTGGAGCCGCTTCCGTTTCACCAGGAACAGAATTTGGAATCAAATAGAAGTACAGAAAGAAATACAGAATGGCAATAAGGGCAAAACCAGCAACAACTACAAGTACCACATCCTAAAAACAAAGCAACAAATCATTTTCAAAACAGTAACAGTAAAATTCGCTTAACACAAAACTTCTTTAATCCTTTATACTTATAAAATCTTACACAGAAATTAAATTTAAAAATAAAGAAGTGATTGACCAGCAATTATCACAGAATATTAGACTGAATGCAGTGCACAGACCAAATTACATGCTAAGTAACAGTAAAATCTTCTATAATAGACTTGAAGCATGCTAATTAGCAACTGTATTATCTTGGATATAGCACACAGCAATGCATCAAGTTTTGAGAGTTATCACAATGTAAAAAATCTTAAAACCTATGTATAATATGCACGTGAAATTTCATCTGAGAATATAACCTATGCACTGCATCAAAGGACTTAGAACTTCATTGCTGCACAAAGATAGCAAGGGCGAATTGCTAGACAGCGAGAATGGCAGTGGTGTAGCAAGTGGAGGCAGTATTTTTTCACTTTTATATAACCAGGGTTACTGGTTAGATATACTGTATATCTACATACATACTGTACACACTGGGAATTGATACCAGCAGTAACATCCGAAAAACTATGACAAGTAAAAGAGGACATCACTTAATTAAATTACAGTATCTGGCATGTGTTCATGCAACTTAACTAAGCAAAACAGTTGATCAACCTATTTTTTGCTTGTCATGGCTCCATTAGTACGTTTTGCCCCAGGCACCAGACACCCTCGCAACACCACTGGAGAATGGTCAACTGATTGTTTACGATGTATCAAAAATAACTTTACTGGCAATTGAACCTTTTAAGAGCAATGTTCTGTGCTAAGTTTATCTGTTAGCCTATATCGGTAAGCCTGTATAGTTGACACCACTTATACGACCTCTGGATAAAGGAGCATTCCGCTTAAAAGAGCCTTTTTTGGTACATTTTTGCAATTTTACTTGGCATAAAAGAGCCAGAGGCTGACTTTGATCCTAAAATTTTTATATACTTAAAATTTGCATAATGTATATCTATGGAATTAAATAAACAGTCTTATGGTTTTTCATTTATTTTGCAAATAGTAACAATTAATGCTACATAACCAAAGTTTTAAAGTTTATATTATAGAATTAACTAACAAGATCCAAGTTACAGAAGGCAAAATTATGAACAAGTTTACTAAATGAATGCAAATTCTGTTAGGCCGGTGCATAAAAATGTATCCCTATGCATAATACGCACCCAGTCTTTACACTGATTCATTCTGGTAAAAAGTGCAAAATATACCCGAGATAGTATGGTAACTGGGCAAATAAGAATCTTCATTGAAACAGGTGCTTCAACAAGCACTTATACAGTATAATCCTGATTAAATGATCTTGGTAATATAAGACTCATGAAACAACAGATCTAAAGATCCCTTGAAGTCTGTGATACAGGTTGTTACTGCATCATAATAATAATACAGTAAATTCACCAAACAATTAATATTAAAAGGTTATTCATTAAATAATCATGCCTAATCTTTAGAATTTAAATTACCTTAATTGTCATGGCTGATTTCTGAGCTTCACGCCGTCGTTTCAATTCTTTTAGGTCCTTTTTGTCTCTGTGAGAGTCGTGCCTCCCTGCAAAAAATTTATATGTTACAGTTTTCCAATTATTTTATAGTCATTTAGTTGCTAGTTATAAAAATTGGTTGTGAATATGTTTTGCAGATACTCAAATTCAACTAAATAACTTTTGAAAACATTATACTGGTAATCCATGACAATTTCCTTATACTGTATGTATCAGATGGTAAAGCATAATCCAGGTAAATCTGTTCCCATGAAACACTTATCTAGAGGTAAGAGATCCTTAAGATGAAGTGTTCGCATCTTAATTTTCCTTTGTCCTTAGTTAATGAGGATGGTGGTCAGTTCTCTATTCACTGTCTCTGCTTCCATCAGATAAGCACCCAATGTGTTGTTCATTAATGGTGAATCAACTGTGTATGGCATGTTCTAGGCCAGGTGCAGATACACAAACTCTGCTTGTACAGTCCAAGGCAAACCAAAAACACAAGGCCATAACACCTTAGTAATAAGTATTAATACACAAGAATAAAAAGAAAATGAAAATGCTGCACATACCAATCTGTTTCCTGTATTGATCAACAGGGAGAGATGGTGCATTGTTGGCATCTTTTCGACCCATTACTGTCACAACGATCTGAAACTTTCTAATTTCTGCAATAAAATCAAAGCAAAACTGTATATAAATTCTGTATTGGTTACTTACTTTGGGACATCAACTTACTAAGTCTAATTTTTGCTATAGAACATAGTCTCAGTGAACATTAATCTGCCTCCTCTTTCTCATCAAAACATAGACACTCAATCATCATTGCTCTTGTACATATCAAAAGAATGCAGAGGCCAATGAAAGCCATAATTTTATCGCCTTTGACAGGATTTCACTCTGGTGCTGCCAAAGAACACTTACAATTTAAGTTGTTTCAGTCTGGGGAATTTCTGGACTCATACACAAAAATTATTAACCTCTTAAGTAATGTGTTGATGAGCGCCGCTCATTAATATACACCATAGACATTAGACACCATACATTCACCTGCAGCAAAAGGGATAAAAATGTGAAAAACGGGGATCATAAAATAATCGATCAAGTGACTTTCATTAGGGTCTAACAAACAAACAAACTACTAAAATGCTTGAATGTTAGTCTCAATAGTCTAATGTGGTCCAACAGTATATGCGTTTGGGGTAGGATAAAGGCTAAATTTCACCTTCTTCAGCTTCCATTACTGGAGATTACTCAATAGATAAACACAAGCCATCACTTTGAATGATGCATTATGAATATTGCTATAATTTTTGTTGTTTTTAAGTGATTGAAGCACTTATGTGTATAGTCATTCAAAAACAACTTCCAAAGCTTGTGTTCAGTCGTGTGGTACTTCTAAAAGGAGCATACAAATTAAGACCTAATTTGTAGTGTCTGGACCACTCCCACTGACTGACTGTGCAATTAGGCTTTTGTAAACTTTAATGTGCTCATGAATATCCAAAACAATGGTAGGTAGGGTAGATTTGATGATGAGAACGTCAGTTCAATAGTCATTTTGTGTGCAACTATGGCTTTTCTCATGCATTCCTTTAAATGCAAGGTAATTTTAAGCTACAGCCTGGGGCTCTCGGACTCCATGGAAATTAATTCCATCCCTGTTTTTGAAGTTTCTAACAATTTTGATATGACAAGTCCAATCCATTCATGATTCAACAGACAATGGGTGAAGTCGGCGTAGAGCAGCAGTTCCCAAACTGTGGTCCGCGGACCGAAGGGGGTCCGCGGAGGATAAGGCGGGGGTCCGCAAGAGCTCCCAAAATATTTAGTAGCACTTCATCATTTTAGCATTGACAGTCTGTGTTCTCAAATTCTGTGTGCCGTCCAAGCCACCAATAACAATAATAATTAATATAAACCATAAGATATAAAATACTAAAGCCACATAATAATATCTAGAATAGACCTATAGTAACACCACCGGCTGGATTATAACATTAGCAGGGAAAGGGGGAAACCAAGGAGGCCTGACGACATCAGTTTATTTTATTGAAAGTCCTTATTGAGAACACTATTTATAACAGAATTTGTTTCATTAAAGAAATATTTCGCTCCGTACTTCAGCTTAGTCAGTTACCAGCCGCCTGGCCCTCAAGAAATAAAGAAGAAATTAAAAGAGTGCCATTACCTTCTTTTCATATAATTCTGACACACAAATTCCCCTGGCCGCCACCAGACCACCTAGAGCTGCATCTATCAATCATAAGCGAAGACCATCAGACCTCAGCAACACTCAGAAATAATAGTCAAGACACAGCATCACTCACTATTCAGAGTTATAGAGTTTAGGCCATAATGGTTGACAGAAGGAATGAGAAAATTTTAAAAAAATAGTAAAGAACACGTCAAAAACACAAATAAAATCCTCGTATGATTTTAGTCTCTTAGCCATATTAAATATAAGCTTAAGTAAAAAAATGAAAATGAAGATCGGAACTTTTCGTTGAAATTGAGTTGTGTGCTTGCTTATCAATATACAATCAAGAATTGACAGTTGTGCAAAAAAGCAAGCACATCCATCTCATTAACAGTAATTATATTTAAGAGAATTTGGCAAAGTAGCTGATTTTGGAAAAAATAAGCATGTTCAGTCTATCTGTAATGTAACAACGTGTATTCAGTGTTTAATTGTAGGCCTATATTATGATTGTGCGCATCGCAGCATGTCGTCTTATGGAAAGTGCCGATAGGAATAGTCTGCCCGTCATTTTAATTAAATATTAACTGTAACATTCACTTGTTAAATACCGGTAATGCAGTCCGCGTGCTAAGCTGGGAATTCAAAAAGTCTGGGAATCTCTGGCGTAGAGAACCGCGGTGGAAACAAGTCTACGTGTCAAAATCAGGGCGTCTTACAGACTCCCTGTCAAAACTAAGATATATATTTCGTGTGTTGAGAGCGGTTGCACTCTCTCTCTTTATGGTGCCACTCCATCATACCTTTCAGAGCTACTCCATCCTCTTAGCTCTATCCCTGGTCGGCCATGTCTTCGGTCCACAACCAATGGTCTTCTCAGTGTGCCCCAAGCACGAACCTCCTTGTTCCTGAAGCGAGGTTTGAATCAGTTGGCCCTATCCTTTGGAATGCTCTTGACGCCAGTATGCGTGGCTTAGCAACTCCTAATTCTATGGCCCTCTTTTTGAATCGACTTAAAACTTATCTCTTTGTCAATATACAGTAATTTGCTGTGGGAGCGCTTCTGCGTGATTTTTCAGAAGAGGCGCTATACAAATATTTTGTTACATTACATTATATTACATTTGATAAACAGTTCACGTAATCTTTTCGACCCCATCAATATTTGTCATTCGGTGGTGTTTGACAATAGTCGCTGTCTCTGACATCTAAAGCATATCTCAACTGTTACAAAATAGAATAATTTTATTTTAAGAATCTGAATTTTAAAGTCTATTTACAAGTTCGTCCAATTAATTCGCAGAAAATGGAATTCAGTTGAGCGCCACGACACCCACGTACTTTAACTTAATGCATAAGTACTATGGCTTAATGCAACGTACACAATAATTCAGGTCGGTCTCAGAGGTTTCACTGCTGCACAGCTCTATCGTTAAAAAAGTCTAAATAAATTAAATAATACTAATAATAGTTGGCCAGCTAGTTCATTAGGAACTGGGGAAAGGTTTACATACTTACTAGCCTCCTAAACCACTTCAGATCACATTAATAACATTATTATTATGTGAAAATTCCTTGGAAGGCGACTACGTTAAATCCTTGTAGTAATGATACCATTATCATTACTCCGAGGTATTATTATTATTATTATTATTATTATTATTAAAAGTAAGTAAGTAAAATCTCGTTAACTTCTATAGCGCTTTCAAAAGATGAACCGAAGTAGCTCCTTATTCATATGCGCTCAATCTCGAAAATAAAGTATCTATAGCCATTCATGCCGGGTCATTTAATGAAAAGGGCGAGTGGGCAGGACGCTGCAGCTATGGAGGAAATAATTTTATTATTATTATTATTATTATTATTATTATTATTATTATTATTAAAATTATTCCTCTGTATGTCTGTTTAAGCGTTCTGATTGGTTGGCTGTAAAATGTTCTCATTGGTTACCTTCACCTTCAAGTTCTGATTGTTTGGCTGTATGAGCGTTCTGATTGGTTGGCTGTGTGTGTTCTCGTTGGTTACCTTCAAGCGTTCTGATTGGTTGGCTGGGTGAGCGTTCTGATTGGTCGCTCTGGAATATTCGTTGCCTCGAGCGAAGCGAGCCTGCACTGCGAGCGAAGCGAGCATTGCGCGATGTAGATAGATATTAGATAGATATTAGTATTATCCTGCACTGCGAGCGAAGCGAGCATCTTTCTAGTTATTATTATTATTATTATTATTATTATTATTATTATTATTATTATTATTATTATTATTATTATTATTATTATCAGGGCTTTTTTTCTAGGAAAAAAGGTTTGGGAACTCATCCTTTTTTGCTCATTAACAAAACAGGTGTGGGAACGCCGTACCTGTACGTTCCTAAACGCATTATAACATATCCATAATTATATATACAATCTGGCAAAAAAAGGTGTGGGAACGCCGTTCCCATGCGTTCCCACTGAAAAAAAGCCCTGATTATTATTATTATTATTCATGAATGCAGATCTGCTATACCAGCTGTTCTCAACTTGTGGGTCGCGACCCCCACAGGGGTCGAATGACGATTTGCCAGAGGTCGCCCGAGACCATTAGAAATATGAGCTGGGGTTGTCTCTTGTCTGTCTTAATGTTATTGTACAAAATTTCCTCAGTGGTAGTTACGAGACTTACGACGTACTAGTTGTTTACTATAGTTGTCATTCGAGGATAGAAATGGAGACAATTAAATAATAACGATTTCGAACATTTTTATTGTCGTAGCGTTATTATTTTTAGCAGTTGACATTGTGGACGAAAATAATTTAACCGTTGGGGTCGCCACATCATTCATGGGTAATTGCGGGTCGCGGCACTATAAAGGTTGAGAACCGCTGTGCTATTAAACGGACTTGATAGCTGGAGTCTTGCTGTCCTTCGTTTCCTGAGAAACGTTTGCCTTCTTATTTAGGCGCTGCTGCTGTCTCTTTGTGACAACTTTCTTTGAATAATTAATATGAAAATTGAAGAAAACGTCGTATCGGTTCCACGTAAATTTCATACTTTTCAGAGTGAAACTGCGGAATAGTGAGACTGCAAGCAATTTAGTTCGCCTTAATTATCCGTTTAATAACACTGGTGAGATGGGCATAACTCCGTAGTCCAGCAGTTCTCAATCCGTGGTCCGCGGATCAAAAGTGGTCCGCGAGAGGGCGTCTAGTGGTCCGCGGCATATTGTGAAAAACACCAAAAATTACGGATAATTTTTTTGCGTGACAGCCTTTTTTGATAGGCGATACCGTACGGTTGTTTTTTTCTTGTCGAGCTTTTTCGGCAGACACTGCATGGTTTCATATTTCTCAGGTTGTCGGCGAAAAATGTTTGACACTCAAAAGTGGTCCGCGAGACAAAGGGGTCTGAGAACCACTGCTGTAGTCTGTAGTGATGTATAGCTAGGGAATTGCGAAACGCTCTGTTGTCACTGATTAGTAGATTAAATAAAATTATGGAGTATACATTTGACTATGGTACAGTACTAATACTCAGGGTGCGATTTGTGACCTGGAGCAGTGGGGGAATATGTCGAGCTTGAGGGGGATGTAATTGTTGAGGAAGTGTAGCAGTGGGGGGATGTAGCAGTAGGGGGATGCAGTTGGGCAGTAGGGGCTGGGAAATCCCTCCTTCCCCCTACAAATCGCGCCCTGCTAATACTCTATTATTGCTATTACTAATACTGGTTCCTCGTAGAATGAAATTTTAAAACTCGTAGATTTTTTAATTTTTATTCATCTTCATCAACTTCAGGATATCGCGCACAGAATGCCACAGAATGGCACAGATGTACTGGCCATAGAATTATTATTGCCATTATTAGATTCTCTGCTGTACTTGACTGCTGAGTGCTGAGCGAAAGATGCGGAATTTAGCGATTGCAGTCTGAATGCCGCTGTTCTTGTGACCAAGTGGCAGGTAACGTAAAATGTCCACAGAATTTTTATTATAATATTACGCTATACCAGTTTCTCTGTGACTATTACTAGAGCAGATTAGTAGATTAAATAAAATGATGGAGTATGCGTTATGGCGCATACAGTGTACGTGCGCGATGAATCATTCAAAACTCATTGATCCATTACGGAGTTAGATGGATTTTGCATTATGTCTTCTATTACAAGTGTTATAATTTTACATTTTAAATTAATTCTACATTTACATTTTACATTAATTAATGGTATTAATATTACATAGTTTGATTTAAATTGATCGCCCTACTTGTCGTAGTTAGACCGGTGTCGTACAAATTTTGTTCCGCTATAAATTTATGCGGTTCCGGGGCGGAGCTAGCTGTTGCTACGGGAACCAAAATTATGCTTATACTTACAATTTAGTTCCTCTTATAAAATATAGACCTACCGGGCCTAAGTATTCTGACCGATAGGTCATAAATTTACCACCCGTATACATAGGGACTAGATATTTAAACGAGGATCAGGATATAAATTTATGACTGATGGCATGTCCTATTGGTCGTAAATTTATGACCGATAGGTTATAAATTTACGACCCGCCTACATAGGGACTATATATATTTAAACGAGAAACAGGATATAAATTTATGACTGATAGCATATCCTATCAGTCAGATCCGTTCTCAAAATTTTACTTTTTTGGTTCCTAGATACGCCCCTGCAATCGGGGTGGATCTCGACATCATGAATTAAATAATTTGACGACGAATGATATGGGTCTTCTATGGTTCTGTAACAATACAATATTCGGGAAGATATAAATTTAAAAATAATAAATATTATATTATTCAACACAATTAAAACATTAAATGACCTACCATTAACTGAAAAGTTCTTTGAAGCCTTCCGCAAGCCTCTCTTTTCTTGGTTTGGAACTGTCGCCGCATACTGGCCTTTAACATATGTTTCAATTTCTCTCATTTGACCGTCTTGACTTTTCTCATTTTCTCCTTTTTATCAATTTTCAACAATAAACCTTTTTACTTCAAGCTTTTCACATTAACCTCTTTAGCGTTTGCCCCGAGCCCAGCACGTCCAAGATGGCGCCTTTTATATGTTTGCCCCGAGTCCAGTTAATCATGAACTTCACAGACCCGTATCTATATGTTTGGCCCGAGCTGAGCACGTCAAAAGCGATCTAGGCATTTATTGACATATTCTGCGTTCAATGGCGCGCCGGGAGCCAGTCTATTCCTAAAAATAGAATCGTAGTTGAGGCTGGAAGAGGGAGGGGGTTCGTTGTTGTTGAAAAGATGGCGTGGAGAAAGAGGTTAGCGGCGGCTGAAGCTTTGGAGATGGTCATGGAATCGCGCGAATCGGACGATGATCTCTCCGGTCAAGACACCGGCGATGATGTTATGTGGAGCGGTGACGACGAGCGGTCCTCGGAAGACGAAAGTTCGGGGGACAGCGGCGATACGAGGTGAGGCAGTAGTTCCAATGGGGCGTTCACTGGGAGTCAGGTATGAAGGTCGACATTCCTCCCACCAAGTCCCCATGGATTACTTCAAGTTATTTTTTACCACGGAAATACTTGGGGTAATGCTGTTGGAAACTAACAGGAGGGCAGCACAATTGCAGCAAGTAACCTTGGCCAGGCACTCAAGGTTGCTCAAATGGGAGGGACGGGGTATGGATGAGCTGCTAGTTTTCCTGTCTTTGATTATCTACCATAGGACCGATCTACATAATTTTTGAACTGATCTGTTCCAAATACACCCACCTACAACTGTACTGCTGAACCTAGGGGGTCACTACTGAAAAATTTCTTTTATTGACCTTAGAAGAAAAAATTTTGGCAGGGGGGTCATATTTTGGCCTGTAGAGTGGGCCAAACCCCAAATTTTCTTTTTGGCACGGATGGATGGTAAGTACAATAAAAATGCTAAACAATGATGCAAACCACATCCTTGTAGCTTCTATATAGCCTGCAAGGTAAGGTGTTTCAGATTTGAGATTCTCGCAAAAAATGTCACTTCTCCGAGCAACGGGTGCCTGGTGTAGAAACACCATAACTCCCCAAATTGGGTCCCATCTTCAAAATTTTTGAACTGATCTGTTCCAAAGACACCAACCTACAACTTTGCCGCTGAACCTGGGGTCAAAAAAAATTTTATTGACCTTTGAACGTATTTTTGGGAGGAGGTCATATTTTGGTCTGTAGGGTGGACCCAACCCCCAGAAATTTCTTTTTGGCACGGATGGATGG
The DNA here is from genome assembly GCA_018105865.1 of Metaphire vulgaris. Lineage (NCBI taxonomy): Eukaryota > Metazoa > Annelida > Clitellata > Crassiclitellata > Megascolecidae > Metaphire > Metaphire vulgaris. The sequence continues at coordinate 10,492,378 of CM030834.1, forward strand.
TAATACAATAAAAATGCTAAACAATGATGCAAACCACATCTTTGTAGCTTCTATATAGCCTGAAATATAGTAAGTTTAAAAGTACATGTTAACAGTTCAAAATAACGTTATTCTCCAAAATTAATAACACACATTGGTAACGTCTTGGAAAATTTTATTACACGCTAAAGGGGTTAATGTGAAACACGAGGTCGGAATGTATTTTACAGTAATGGTTGCTATGGGTAGGCAGAGCTTCTAAGTAATTGACAAATACAAAGGAACCAATCGGAATTTGATACGGTACTTATTTTATAACCGGAACTTTATTTATACGACACCGGTTCCTATTAGAACCTGACATTATATGGTAACTACTAACTACAGACGTTTTGCCCTCGAGACATTTCGCCCTCTGTTTGGACGAATATCCCACAAGGTGACAAGACGTTCGGCGTATTGAGCGCCATTTTGTAATGCACTTTGCTTCAGTCGACGGTGGCTCCAGAGTACATTTACCCCGAACCCAGATGATTTGAACCTAGATGTTTTGTTACTGAAAGTCTGAAGCATTTATTTCACCTTTATCTGGACAATTTACCCTCATTGCTACTGTTACACTAAAAACTGCTACAAGACATGAAGAGGTCTAATATTAAGGTCTATTACTATGTATTGATAATGATGCAATGCAGTCTAGTAACTATTTTGAGAGAAAGCTATCATTACATCTGGCTTATTTGTGTAGTGTCTCCTACTTGTTTGGTGTCTTGTGGCTGAACATCCTGAAGATGAACTGGCTTTAGGGTGAAAACTTTAGCAACTTAAATTTTCTTATTACCGATATCTTTATAATTTGTAATGTGTCCACGCAGTCATTGTATTAGTTGCCACAGTAATCTCTACATTTGATAATAATAATAATAATAATAATAATAATAATAATAATAATGTCACTTAAACAATGTGACTCACACCTGTTACTATCAGTTACGCAGGATCCGGGAGATTCGCCGCTACCTGCCATTACCGGATGTAATTAAACTGGTTCGAGCCCTCATTCTATCATGAGTGGATTATTGTAACAGTATCTTACTGGGACTTCCTGTCAGCCAGCCAGCTAAACCGTCTTCAGATGGTGCTAAACATTTCAGCACGTCTGATCTTTGGCGCTAGGTGGAATGAACATGTGACACCGCTATTATGAGACAACCTTCACTGGCTCCGGATTCCGGAGCGTATAGCCTTTAAACGTTGCTGGTTTACATTTAGAACGTTAAATGACCCATTCTGCCCTGATTACTTAAGGGCTCTTGTCTGTAAGCCCAAGTCGTGTGACTGGCGCTTGCAGCTCCGATCAAGCAGCCGTTCTCAATTGGTGGTTCCACCCCCCGTCTATGACAGCAAAATTTGGGGACCGGTCTGTTTCGAGGGGCAACCTTTTGCTTTGGAACTCACTGCCGGCGGACGTGACTAGGTTGACATCTCCTGAACTGTTCACTAGGAACCTTAAAACATATTTATTTAACATTTCCTATTAGGGTCACTTGTAAAGCGCTCTTGACTTTAGCCTTCGCTATGCATATTGCGCTATATGAAATTGTCAGAATTAATTAATTAATTAATAATAATAATCTGTAAACTTGTGTTTCTGTGAGTGTGCATGGACACTGGACAGTCATTACTTGCTATGTGAATAGTCCTGCAAATAAGGATGCTGCACGATTAAGCAAGCTGTGGTGATGATGATGATGATGCTTGAAATAGTTTTAGACTTTACTGAATATTTAGTATGTTGTAACAATATATCTCAACAGCATTAGACCTCTTCATTTTAGCATTATTATTATAAGAGGTGGCAAATCATTCTTGTTAATGATACTATGAGTGAATCATCCATACTAGGCACAAAATGCCTTGTAACAAAGAGTGGTGGAGTGAATTTTCCATGCTGTGGGCAAAACACCATGAAGGTGTAGCAGCTTGAGGCTGAAAATTGCTATGTGCATATTATATGCTTCGTGATATGGTTACAGGAATTTTCGTCGTTAAGACATTTTTACCAGTGATGTAACAAGAACTGATCCCCCAAGAATGAAGACAAGGACAGACCCCAAGGATGAGGACAAAGACGAGGACCGAGCCCCTAAGCGCAAGGCCACAAGGACTGACCTCTAAGGACAAGGATCAAGGACAAGGACCGACCTCTGTCAGACAGAAAAAAGACAGAAAGGAAAAACCAAAATCGATTTCAATTTGAATCACTAAATTAAAATGCAATAAAAAGATTGTTGTAGAACACAATCTAGTCAACAGCAATGTTGCATTTCAAATAAACATGTGTATCCAGCAGCTGATCAGTCATGGGCACACGATGAGGTCTTTTTATGTGAAAACACTTGTTCAACTGGTGCCGACATGGCAGGGCAACAAAGAATTCTGCTAAAGAGCTTTGAGAGGATTATACTTATCTGTCAGTATTTTAGGCTACTAAAACTATGAGTACAACGTGCAGCAAAAGAAACTAAATAGAAATAACGAAATGCATGATCCAGCTTATATGCCATGAAACAGAAAAAGGAAGTTCACCTGCTCCACTGGTATTATAAAGGGAACAATGACTACAAATTTAGAGTAACTTAAAGCACGTATGTAATTTTAAATCCACATACCGCTCTTACCTTGGAACATAATTAACAGTACAATAGATAATGGCATATGGCTAATTTGGTCCTTATAAGGATTTTTCAAGGACTAAGTAAAAAGGATGAGGACAAGGACCAGCCTACAAGGATAAGGATGAGGACTGACTCCCCAGGACAAAGACTTCAAATTGGTCCTTAAGGAGTCCTTAAGGACAAGGGCCAGGACAAGGATTGCATCACTGATTTTTACTCTAGAAATTCTGCCCCAGCCCCCCATTGTGAATGATTCACTCTCTGAGCAACTAACTTATCAACTAATAATAATAATAATAATTACACACTTCTATAGCACCATTTCTAATACTCAAGGGCATTGGCGTAGCTAGGAAAAAATTCCGACCGGTGCAAACCCGCCGCCCTCCTTGCCCTCCCTCCCAGAGCCGTAGCTAGGGGGCTGGAGGGCAAGCCACCCCGGGCACCGACTGGTGGGGGGCGCATTTCGGGTGTGAAAACAGAAAAAAAAGAAAAAAGGTCCTTTTTGACTTTGTGACGAATATAAAAAAGGTCATCAGCCCTAAAATGGAGAAGTAAACTCTGGACGACTAAAAAAAGGTTATCAGCCGCAAAACTGGAGATGATGGAGATAAGTTGACTATGTGCTCTGTGGACGACTTAAAAAAGGTTGTCGCCAAAATTTAGGAGCGCAAAATATAAATCTTGCCCCGACAGCCGAAAACCCTGGCTACGGTGCTCTGTCCCTTCCCATCCTTTCTTCCCCTTCTCTCTCTCCCTTCCGCTCCCTCTGCCTCCCCCTTTTAATAGGGACCAGTGTCTAATCTAGACACCTGGACTCCGGAGGGAAAGTGACAAGGCGGGAAAATTCTCTGTAGTTAAAAAATGTCCAATTTACGCAATAGAGAAAATCACAGGCAAAATCTGAGTGCAGGCAAAATTCTGAATTTTTGGCAAAAAACTTGTTTTGATATACAAGCCTGTCATAGTGCCATTCACACGTTTTTGTAGTTTAAAAAACTTGATTACTAGAAAATGCTCTTCTGAATGCCAAGCCTTTTGATATCAAAGAGATAGTGCCCTAATTTTTTAAAAAAAAACTTGGTTACTAGGTGCTCTTCACTTGCCTGTCAAAAGTGCTAGCCATTCGCACGTCTGCCAATACCATTCTCTGTAGAAAAGTTATATCAAACCTGTTATTACAGTCTTGCAGAAAATACTATACCAGGCCTACCTCCCCTCCAATAAAAATCGTATCGGATTTACACGATTTGCACAAGTGACCCTGGGCGGTCCGACCGGTGCAATTGCACTGGTTTGCACCAATGTAGCTACGCCACTGCTCAAGGGTATCAATCGATGGTACTTCAAATCCATCTGCAAAAGACCAGGTCATTCCAGAGATCAGTAAAGGGAAACAGCAATTAATGCTATTGATGTAACAAACTCATCCACAGGACACTAGTTAATCAGCTGGATAAATTCATAAAACGACAAAAAATAAGGCAGGCAATGCCACAAGGGGAAATATAATTATGAAAGTGTATTTTTTATTTGAATTAGTCTTTAGTGAGTGAATTGACAAATTTCACTGACTCTTGGAGAGAGTTTCAGGTTTATGATTCATAACTCATACCTAGTTTAGTGAAAGTTCTTAGCACCTCAATCAATAAGCTTGAAAATCATGCTGAATGGAATTGTTTGAATATTTGAGCACAGATTTCTGGAAAACTTGAGACCAACCAATTTGCAATTTTTGACAGACTAAATAAAGACTGGTTTAACATAAAATTCACTGTTCAGATGCAACAGTGTGTATAACAGAAGGTGTAATTTGGTTTTATTTAGTTTTTATAATGATTCTAACAATTGAGTTTTGAATTTTATGGGGATTTGCTTGCATACCTGGCTGTCATTGCTTTAGGAATTAGAAAAATGTAGTCGACTCATAGCTAGAGAATTTGATGCAGAATAAGTGCAGGAGTACAAGATCCTGATTCTGCTCATGTCTCTAAGTGGGGAATGATTAACTTTGCAAACATAATTAATTTGATCAGTAAATGATGACTTTATCACCATTTATATGTAGGTTGTGGATTGAGTTTTCATCAGTGAATGGTGCTATATTGGCTTAAAGTGTTCTTATTAACAGAGCGTTCCAAGAAGCCTATAGTTTATAAAGGGTTAGGTTCAGGTTCACTCTTTCGAAGCTTAATTTTATTTTAACAAGAAAATTACCGGTAGCTTAATTTGATGATGATGATGATGATGATGATGATGATGATGATGATGATGATGATGACAACTACGGCGATGATAATGAAGCTTTGTCATAGATAGAAGTCTTTATAAGATGTTTTAGCTTCTAATTATAATCAATGGAAGATGTGTGGCATTTTAGGCCAATTTAAGTAAGAATATTAGCTTTGTTATGCCTATTTTTGCAGTTACAGTTAATTGCATTATATTTACAAGTATATATTACTGTTTTAGTAGCCATAATAGCTCTGCTATATTAGTGTAATAGAAAGTAGAACAAGTTTGCTTGCATATAACATCTTAAGACCTTGATATGCATTTTGCAATAAGACTGTAGTTATCAAGACAGTGAAGATACTTTTTAATATTTGTATAACATGGCATCTCTGCCAATGTTCCTTGGTGCTGTTTACACCAACCGCAGTAGAATTGCAGTTTAAGATCATCAATCATGTGGTTTAATTTGTCAGTTTATTAACAGTGGTACATAATTTAAAACTTAACCCTTTGGTCCCAATGATACCAGTAGGTTATGAAACCCAGAATACCAGTTTTACGTGTCTATAGGGTTAAAAGATTGTCACTGCAACACATTTCTGACTTTTTGGTTATAACTATTAGGGTAGAAATTTTTCACTGGGCACCAAATCCGAGTATTTTGATGAACTATTTGCGGATCTGAGTATTAACCGGGTACCACTTTAATGTTTGTTAATTTACTAATTCTTCATTATTTACCGGTACAATTTATTATACTGAACTGAATCATTTGATGCATCATGTACCGTAATGTAGTGCAGGTCTATACTGAAATTAATTAAAATGCTTGTCACATAAATTGTGGATTTTAGTCTGTTGTGGACAGTTAAACAACAATATACAGATATAATTGTTTTACACTTTTGCTGTAGGCAAATATTTGCATGCCAAGTATTTGTCGAGACAAATGCTTGCAAAAACGTGATATTTGGCCGAGGCAAATTTGTGAAGTAATTTTCCGTTGATCCCTATTAACTAAATATTACATAATTCTTGTTAGCCCATTACATTTATTGGTGTGTGTGTCAAAAAGAACTTATTTTTTGAGAAGATACTTCTTTAATTGTTATGATAACGGTCATCAGTTGTAATTAGTGGCAAATTGTTTATTGACAGATTGCTGTTGCTGTCATTTACACAGGTTTTGTGCATTTTTCACTTTAATTGAAGTTTTAGGTTACTTTGATTTTTCATTTTTACTTATTAGAGATTTTCAATTGTACTTTTTAATAGCCTTCTATTTTCTTGCTTTTTTATGATACGGACACTAGGAAATTCTTGTTGCGAATGTTTTCTGATGGCAAAAGACATTTGTGTTGAACATTTATTCGAAGATGGTCTTTAGATTTATCCTGCATATTAAAGTGATGATTGATTAATTATTTTCTCCATCAAAGCAGCATTTCCCGCAGCTGCTGTTTTGAACTGATCAGATCAAAAAGAGCATCCATTAGATTCAAAATATTTAGTCAATGTTAAGCAGGAAATCATTGAAGAAACCTTATTTTGTAGCCTGTAAAATATTATTTAGACATGGGAAGCCAGTTGTTCAACGCACAGTTGCTGTTTTGGCATTGGGCTTAAATAATTGCTGATGCTTCTAGCCAAGCAGACTCCTGTCCATACATCACTAACGCCATAATGGTAGCTGTGTCTGAGCTCCTGGGAAGAGTAGTATGCCGCAGCGGCTGAGAGAGAACCATCACCGATTTCCGCCGGATCATCATTTCCGATAGAAGTATGTGTGTGAATTTATGCAGCATCTATGGCTAATAATGCTTAAGTCACTTACTCAGGCTTGTAATAGTTAGCTTAATAGTTGCTTACGTTAGTGATTATACTGAGGTTGCCTCCCATATTTAGTCCACTGTGCCCCACGCTTTATACTTTTATGTTTTTGCTTCATTTTGGCATTTCATAAATTTCATTTTAGCACCCAGAGAGCTGTAATTGCATTGATATTTGCATTGAAAGTGATAGGCGGTCGTTGATTAGGTTTACTGTCGCATTTCACTTTTGGCTAGTCAGATTTTCTTTTTATTGATATTTTTGTTTTACTATGAGATTTATGCTTTATGTATGTTTTTGAGCACTATGAGTTATGATAATTGGAGACCACAGTTTTTGATGCAAATTTTTGCAAATTCTGCGAGTCAGTTTGCCTACCGTAATTCTGTGGCTTACTGAGCACACTGTGTCCCATTTATTACATAAACTGATTACTTTTAGGCTTATTATATGAACGACTGAACAAGAGTTAGAGTTATAGCTAAGTCTTTTTTTATAGTAAGAGTTATAGCTAAGTCTTTTTTATAGTAGATGCTGCTGTCTGACAAAAAATTACCAGTTCAAACATCCATCAATTTTTAAGTCTGTCATTCAGACAGTAACTGTTAAACTATGCAAAGTCAATGCATCAGCAGTTTCAATAATTGTCAGATAAACAAAGAGTTCCTTTCTAATTGTTCACTAATCACCAGGAAATACCAAATTCTGGAAAATTCCTCGAAAGTAGAAATTCAGTGGAAATGGGCAAATTCTCTGGCTTGGGTAAAACTTCTGTGGCCTGTGGAAAACTGTGGTCTCTAATGATAACTGCTGCTCTAATGTCTGTAGCATGTGAAATCCAGTATTTTGCAAATAAAGCCTTTATTTAGTTTAGAATGGCTTCATTTTAGAGTTTGCAATGTTTCTTGAAACTTATAAAAATCGAATGACTTATTGACTTATATTATAAAATGTTTTTTGATTGCTCATACCAGGGATTTGGCTGGTAATGTCATGACCTAATTTTGCAATGACAGACAGGAAATGCCTTGGCCATTATCTGGCAACGTTTTTAGTCAACTCTTTGAGCTGACAGATGATTATTATCTATTGATTTACAGTATGTTAGCACAATTACAGATAAGCTGCAAATTGCTTGATAATTGTCCTAAATGTTGGGACCAACATTTTTGCACCCATCCTTTGAAATGCATTTAGTTGCATGTAGTAGCTGTGTAGAGTTATTAGTATTTTTTGGTTTGGATATAGTAAATTTGCTTTTTATGACTGTTATACCTCTACATTTGTTTTACATGGTTTATATGATCTGCTCTGCTTGTATAGACTAGCTTTTTAGTTGTCTTTTAGCAGTGATGTGCACATGTGTTTGTGCCTAACTCTAAATTAGAATTTTATCTAGTGCAGAAATTTATATTTGCCTGAATAAGATTGATGGCAAATGTATATCGTCCAAATTCATATAATATGAAAAGCACATTGCAATAATTCACTTCATTCATTCATTCTTCTCCATGGAAGGACACAATACCTGTTGGTGTCTATTGCAATTTGAGTTCGCCTCCTCCATTTGTCTCTGTCTTGTGTGACTTTGTAAGGCAGAGACTAATGGAGGAGACGAATGATATGATAATTGGCTTAACATTTTAAAATTCTAAAAAAATTGCAAATTATCAGAAAGAATCGACAAATCTCTGAGTGCGGTTAAGAGTGAGAGCAGAAGTTGATATTAACTTGGTTTCTTGAGTTTTTTCATGTCACTGAATTCCCCAATTTTAACATTTCTTCCTAATTTTAAGCATTTATTATTCTTGCTTATTATTGCTAAGTATTGTTTAGACATTTAAAAGGAAGAAATGTGAGCATATGCTAAATTACAGATGAGAATCGATTAAGGACATATACCGGTAATGCAACTTTTTTTAATATTCTTTTTAGAAATTTTCCAGTTGACATTAGTTTTAAATACCATACTGTTTCTCAAAAATGAATCTACGCATTCACACTAAAACTGAAAAGACCATTTCTCAATATCTGAGATACATACCTATATGTTCAATTTTTTCTCCAAATATTGTAGTCAATGTTGGAAAGAACAAGCTTGGAAACTTAGGTTCATTTATTTTGCATTATGATTTTAACTCATTAACTGCTCAAGAATTTAAGTGACAACCTTTTTTTGCTTGTCAGGGTATTTGGAGAGAGAAAAATACAAAGATTATCTTTTTATGCTTGTCAGTATGTTTGGAGAGGGAAAAGGGATGAATGACCTTTATTTTGCTTCGTCAAGACTTTTCGGAAGACGAAAAGGGGGGATCAGCCTGTTGTTACATCATACTTTAGGGGAGGTCTGACTTTTTGTTGCGTCACGTTACATAGGGAGGGAGGGGGTCAAAAAAGTGCCAAAATTGTATTATGTCATTTATGGACGACCACATACCTGTTTTCTATTAGTTATGAACTACCGGTATATCTTTTAACTTTAAAAAATTTTTGCACCTGGCCCTCGGGCACCAATCATAAAAATTTGTTGGCCCTTCATGACATTTAGTTTTGATTCAGTATTTTTAGTACTTAATTTTCATTATTTATAAACTTTAGAGGAATCTCTGATTATGTATCTCTTAATAAAAATGAAGTCTTTATTCATGTTTTACCTTGACAGTTTGGGGTCTCTTATTATACAGGTGAAAAGGTCTTTCAGAGACCTTTGACATGATTTGTGAAGCTTCTCTTGCTATATAGTAAGCCATTTGTCTTACATTGATTCTTTGTAAGTCTGACACTGAGAACATCCATAATATTGTGTGTGTTGGTTCAGGCAGAATTACTTCTTACTAAACAAAATACTTCCCATTTGTGGTTATTTTGTGTTTAAAATGTTTTATGAATGTAGTACACTTTGACAACCGATCAGATATATGAGTATTTTTCAAAGCAGACCTTTTATGTAAAAGCTATTATACTTGTGATGGTTTTCTCCATATAATTTATAGCAATACAGGTCTACTGTGTCTACCTGCTAGGTCTACATTTAATGCCATTCTTACCTGGCAGATGCATTGCAGTGGTACTGACTGTAATGTTGGCAAACTGTATTGCTTTTAGACAATTTAGTATACGTTTGCCATTTATGAGAGTTTTAATATTTGCTGTAGTTGCCATTGTTGACATTTATACTGTATATTATTTTATCTGATAGGCAGGGCCTTTTTGTGAAAAAATATTTTCCGGAACGCAATAGAATATTTTCTGGAACGCAATAGTCGGAAGTCAATTGTCAACATGACGTAGCGGCCGAACAGTTACTATAACACTGGTCTACATCAATTTTGCTGACTTGAAGACAACATGTGATCTTTATGTATTTTGGTGTGCTGAATCCAAAAATCACACCCATTTCCTCCCATCACGTCCAGTTTTCCCGCAAAACGCTGTTTACTGATTTACTGTTTACAGTAATAACATGGCATTATGCATTATAATTCTTTAGCTATATTGAATATGCAAAAAGATAAGGATGTGCAAAAAGCTATGCTTAATATGCAGTGGACATAACTATTTAATAACACAACAGTTTAATAGGCAGTTTTAAACTGCAGACGTCAGCATTTTATGGATATAGGCCTATATAAGCAGCGTGAAACCGACGGCAGCATTCAGTCGTTCATGAGGCTTACAAGTTGCAGCAAATGTAACTATTTTAACTAGTTTTCTGTAGAATATGTAAACCAGCACTTGAACACTTCGTGGGTAGTGCAGGAATGATCCTGACAAATTTTGCTACATTTGTGGTTGTTTTACAGCACCTAAACAAAGGAGAGAGGTGTTTGAATTTGTGCATAAAGCTTATAATGCATATTTCGCAGTTAAATTGGGTGACCAGGAAAACCTTGGGCACCACATAAAGTGTGCAGGACATGTGTTGAAAGCCTCAGACAGTTCATAATGTGACTAAAGGTCAGAGAAAAAGACTAAAGGTCAAAGAAAAAGTCTTAGCTTTGGAGTTCAATGGTGTGGCGAGAGCCTCAAACCATGCATGTTGATAACTGCTACTTCTGCCTGGTAAATATTTCAGGCATGTCCACAAAGACAAAATCTTCCAACCAGTACCCAAATCACCCCTCTGCTCTGAGACCAGTTGCTCACTGTAACGAAGTTCCTGTACCTATTTGCACTACTTTGGGTGTTTCTGACAACGATGAATTTAGTCAGTCAACAGACACGAATGGTGAAGATTTCATGGCCTCAGAAGTTGACGCTGGAATGCACCAAACATTCAACCAAGCTGAGTTGTAAGACCTTATATGAGATCTAGATCTGCCGAAGTCGTCAGCAGAGTTACTGGGTTCAAGACTGAAGAAAAAGAACCTGTTCAGTGTTGGCTCCAGGAACCACGCTTATGTATCATGGCAGAGAGAATGATCTTTTGAAATATTTCCATATGGAGGAGGAGTTTGTATACTGCATCAACATCAAAGGACTTATTGAACCAATGGGATGTTATAGTTGTAGACAAGATGCTTTTTACGACCTGATTACTGACTTACTTTGGCAACTTAAGAGTCGAGAATTATGACCTTTCAGTTCAAAATTCAAGATTGCTTTTCGAAGACTGGGAGCAACATGAGTGTCAAGTTGCATTTCCTTCATAGCTACCTGAACTTCAAATCTTGGAGCTATGAGTGAAAAACAAGGAGAATGCTTCCATCAAGACATCACGACCACGGAACATAGATATCAAGGCAGATAGAACTCAAACATTGTGGCAGACTACTGCTGGTGTTTACAGCGTGACAACTGTGACCATAACTATACCGGAGCATCCAAAAAGAGAAGATTCCTTTCTCAAAACTTAAATTTAAGCAACTAGCTATTGCTCTTATTGGTCTCTTGGTTAGAAGACAGACTCATTTTTTGGCTGAATAAAAAATATTACGTGTTATCGGTTCTTCAGAATTTCCTATTTTCCCTTATGTTTGACTTTAACACGTTTAATTAAGCATTCCTCATTTGCGAAAAAATTTGACGTATTGCATAATTTTTGACTTCATATCTGGAATCAGCACCTCTCAATTGGGTAAAATCAGCAAAAATACTTAAGTCAGCAGAAAATTTTTTTTAAAATGTAGACCAGTGTAATGGTTATAATCAATACAACATTAAATTCATACATAGAAAATTTAGAACTACGGTATATCAGTTCTAAAATTTCTATTTATGAATTTAATGTTGCAAAAAATACCAACCTTTGGATTTTCTGGAACACCGTTCTGCCTTGTTCCAGCACAAAAAAACCCTGCTGATAGGTGCTGTTTGTAGTGGTCATACTTGTCATAGTAAATTATTGAGATCCTGCAGATGCAGATGCTGTAAATGCCGTAGATGTAAGCTTGCTTTGTTGAGGCATATCACCTTCCTTGAGCTGTGACGCTGGAAGGCCACAAAAATTAATATGCAAGCACATACAAATGAATGGTTGTTGTGACTTTTGTTCAGTTGTTTAGAATTGGAACTGTAAACAAAGTTTCCCTCCTTGAGTGGTCTCCCTAATGTCATACTAGGCCAACATTAATTGTTTATCAATGAGGGAATCTCTAGTGACTATGGTAACCTAGATAATTACAGTTTTATTTCAGATTCTGTTAGGAATTTGAAGTGTAAACAAGGATTTCCTCCACTGTCCATGGCAAAGGTCCTGAATGGTCTAATGCTACTCCTTATCAGGCAGTCTTACATTAAGCCATACTACTGTAATGATGTTGGTCTACCGGTAATTGTTTGTTTAAAGGCCCTTGTTTTTAACCAGTGATGGAACTTGAAGTTAGCCACTTGTGAAAAAAATAATTTTATTGTGTGACAACTAGGGCTCAGCTGATTAGCAATTTTCTACAGATTTCTGATTCCGGATTATAGGCCTGAAATTTTCCTGATTTCGGATATAATCACATTAATCGGAATAGTTTCATTTAAAATAAATTGATGGATAGAAAGAACAATAAAAATGCTAAAAAAACGGCGCAAACCTCATTTTTTTAGCTTCCATATAGCCTGAAATATAGTAAATTTAAAAAGTACATGTTCACAGTTCATATTCACGCTTTTTCCAAAATTAATTACTCAGAATTTTACAAGACATCAGTCTTGTAAAATTTAATTTCCCTGTTAAGGGGTTAAGGTTTGTCAAAGTAATTTTTAAAACTGTTAAACAAACTGTTTCGCAGATCATAACGACGTAACAATACTAACAAAAACCACAAAATAAACAATGGGATCTTTTTTTAAAGAATTGTAAATATTCTCATATTTTGCTTCTTGATTGTTGTGACTTTGTAATTTAAAATTATTTCTGTATAAATTCTTATACTTTTATCAATTTTCAAAGTATTAAAAAGGGTCAGTTTGTCAGAAACAGGCCCATTTCATTATTATCCGAATTGGTCGATCTTGCCTTGTCCGACTCTGATTAATCAGGACTTCATACTATTCGGTGAAATCTGATTGCCAGATCAAATGTTGGTTATACACTAGTGACAACAGTACAACGTGCCGAGGGGTGTGCAATAAGTAAAACCTGTATAATGCACATTTTATATGTGTGAAAATACAGTAAATTTAAGTTTGTGTTTGTTTATGTACATAAAATTTATTTCTATGTACTATACGTACACACACTTTGTAATGTAATGTAATGTAACAAAATATTTGTATAGCGCCTCTTCTGAAAGATCACTCAGAAGCGCTTCCACAGCAAAATATTGACAAAGAGATAAGTTTTAAGTCGTTTCAAAAAGTTTAGGAGTTGCTAAGCCAAATTTATTTAAGAGCATTCCAAAGGATAGGGCCAACTGATTCAAAACCTCGCTTCAGGAACATGGAAGTTCTTTGGCACACTGAAAGACCATTGGTTGTGGACCAAGACATGGCCGACCAGGGATAGAGCTAAGGGGATGGATGCTCTGAAAAAGATGGAGTGGCACCATAAAGAGAGAGTGCAACCGCTAATCATGATCAACTTTGGACCAATATTTGAAGGGAAAAGTGCATATTATATGCAAAATAATGCAGTAATCATGATCCTGAATACCAAAGACATTTCTTGCTTCTGAAAAAGTTCTCTTAAGAGGATTGCCTCTGAGAAGTTCGGTTTTATGCAGTGAGAATTTGTATTTTCTTGTCCTCTTATGCGTGTCAGTTTTCAACTGATGATGATGATGATGATGATGATGATGATGATGATGATGATGATGATGATGATGATGATGATGATGATGATGATGATGATGATGATGATGATGATGATGATGATGATGATGATGAGTTAATTTATGTCAAAGGCGCTTTTAGTCAAAAGCGCCGCTGCTAATGAAAAACCAAGTCTTGAGCCTAGCAAGGAAGGAAAGTCTTGTGCTTGTGGTTGTTGCTTTTGTGTTGTGCCTTTCTGCCTATACAGACACTGTGCACCATCTTTATTTATTAATATGCTGTCACAGAGATCCCATTTAAGTATTAATTGATTATTATTATTATTGTTATTATTTAAGATAATTTATAGAGCACAGTAAGCATAGCAAAGGCCAAAGTCAAGAGCGCTTAACAAGGGACACTATATGAGGTGTTAAACATAATTATGCATTTTAAGGCACAGTTCAGGGGAGGTCACAATTGTATGGAATGGGCAACTCCATGATAAAGATTGATGAGCTGTCAATATTCTATTTTCAGTATTTTAGAACAGCCTAAGATGTTTGTGAAGTTTTGAAACAAAATTTAGTTCTTCGTCCTGACTTTTAGGTTATGCGCTTAATTAAGGCTGTTAGCCGATCAGTCATTTGGATTATTATTTTTTTATATTGTTTGATTATTGTGTCAAGTGATACCAAAACCTGAGTGATATGATGAATACCTAAGCATAATGAAGCTTGAGGCTGATCTTTCTTCTGGTCTAAGTTATCACTGATGAAAATGGCAAATGACTTATAATGAGATGTCATTGAGTTAACATGTGCCTTTGCACTATTTATGCAATGACTGATATTATTTATTGTATTGCCTACTTAAGACCCTAATTAAGCTCTTATTATGATATGGACTTGCCAGGTTACAAGGAGTTTTGAAATGCTATCCATATTGTACAATTCATTATTATTATTATTATTATTATTATTATTATTATTATTAAACGTAGAGATTATTGTGGCAACTAATACAGTGACTGCATGGACACATTACAAATTATAAATTACAATAGCTGGTGCGAAATAGCCAAGTTTTGAGAGTCTTCTTGATTATTCCAGTTTTCAAGATTATTTCTTGCCAATTATTTACTTTACTTATTCAGCAGTGGTACTGCAGGAGCAACTCAGATTTGAGTCATAATGTGTGTAGTAAAGTACATGTGTTATTTTCTTTGGCGGAGCTCGTCATTGATTGCCTCTCCATCTCCTGTACTGTCCATCATTTCCGATGAAGCTTGCAGTTGCATTTGAAGTTCTCACTATGTTCTACTGTGCTTTTGCCAGAGTGATTCTGATGCTTAATTCCTTTTTCAGGAAGCAAGGCGTGATTGATTGATGTTTTGCAGTGGCTCATTATAGCTTCAAAGGCATTAATTTATTATACGTTCAATAACAGATGGAGAGCTGCAGATAAGTTCCATAATTATTGTCGAGCCCTGACACAATTGGTAACGAAACTCGGCTAATCAACTCTTTGCTTCTAATTTAAACTACAGTGAAATCTGTTAACTTGTACTTTAGGGTGCTGGATGAGAGCATTCATTTGAATAAAGAGTCATGTTGAAGTCTGAGTATGAAGACACCTGAGTCTTAGTTAGTGCAAATAATATGACCTGTGCATTTTTGAAGGTCTGGAGTTTAGCCAACTAACCTCAGAGGCATTGAGTTTGACTGGATTTATAGTGCATGGGAATGTCCGTAGTTCAGTGGTTCTTAAACACTTTCAGGCCACGGACCAGCAATGACCTTTTCTTGAAGCTGGCTGACCACCAGCTTAAATGGCGCACATGAAATAAATAAATAAATAAATATAGGCCTGTATATAACTTGAAATTATAATCATGTAATATATTCACAAAAAATGTAGGTAATGATACATTATTAAGAATGTGTATTAAGAATTTTAATGAAAACACCTTCATGGACCACCGATCAGTACTCCACAGACCACCAGTGGCCCGCAGACCACCACTTTAAGAACCACAAAGGACTGCTCTAGTTCAGGTGTCTCAGTACTTACAGTAATTCCCAAGGGCCTTATAGAAAAAATTGTATGGAGACGGGTGAAAAAATATGCGTTCAGGTTGAACTGCTGCAGAGCCATGGATGTATGCTGTGAATGTGTACTGTGCATGCGTGTGTGCATGTATGTGATTATCAGAATATTATAGAATTGTATTTATTTTTTGTTTTAAATAATGTGAAACATTAGCATTTCCCTTAAACTTCTATGAAGCTATTATAGGTTTATTTTCCATTTTTTAAAATACTGACTTATTGATGCATTTTGTTTTCAAGATTCGTGCTATTTGTGGTTCTTATGTGTCTGTCGGTATGTGTAGTTAATTGTGCTCCTGTTTTGGGTTATAGTTATTCGAATTGCTGATTGTCAGTGTTGTGTGGAGTCATTGTAATGGCTGTTCCTGTTTGGAATGCTGTTGTGGCTAATCAGCAGAGCACGCCATTTGCCAAGTATAAACCTTACATAAGGCTTCTCTATATTGAAACTCATCCCTGTTGGCTAGCTTCATGTAGGATTATTCAGAGGATGAGTATGCAAGAGCTTCTCATTGCATGCATTGGGCCATTGCCTTGTGCTTTGGACAGAAACTGATTGCAGATAATGTTATCATTCAATGTATTGGAAAGCCCATAACACCTATTTGGGCTAAATATGTGCCACGCCATGTGTGATAGCATCTGGTGGGAAGTTGATGGATGAAAGCCTTGATAATGCATGTCCTGGTTGAACTGCAGATTGTTAGCATTTTGTGCAATGGATAATGCATTTTGTGCAATGGTTCACGTGTGTTTTTGTTGATATTTTTCTTTGTTAAGCTATGCAATGCATCATGGCTGGTTAATTTGGCGAGTGAAAGTCTGCTTCCTTGTCCTGTAGAGATTTGGGTGTTGTGATTGTAGAATTTAAAACATGTTTTCTCTAATTTGACAGAATGGCCTTTGTTAGTGTTTCACTGAAAAAGGACAGATTTTTCCTTTGGAGTTTAGCTGATTTTGTCTTGGCCATTGGCCAGTTTCTTAATGGAATTGCAAACTATTTTGCTACATGGCAATACAATTTCTGTTATGTTCCTCCCCACCAGCACGAATCCCTCTCTAGTGCCGAGAGCAGCTAACTGTTAACCTCTTCCCTACCAGTGCGGATATATCCGAAAACTATATACCTCGAGTGCTCCGCATTATTAGATTGTGCTTAGGTTAATTGCGGTTTATCGGATTTAGTTATTTTTGGTATATCCTTTTAGTTGTAGTGTGTTGGCAGTGTGTGTGTGTGTGTTGAGCTTGTTTATAGACGCATCCGTATCAAAGACGATGAGCGTCTATGTGTGTTTGTCTGTGTGTTTGGCTCCTCCTTTCTCAACAAGGGCTTGCCACTGGTTACGGCGGAGTTCCAACAAATATAACAGAGATGAAAAAGTTTCTTGGATTGCTTTTTATCATGGGTGTAATTCAAAAGCCGTCAATATCATTGTATTGGTCTACTGATCCGTTATACCAGACACCAATTTTTGGAGTTATTATGCCAAGAAATCGTTTCCAGCTTCTGTTGAAATTTTTCCATGTAAATAACAATTTCCAAATAATAACGATCCAGACAGGGACAGATTATTCAAAGTTAGACCACTTTTGGATGAACTGTTTGAAAAGTTTCAAACAATTTACACTCCGGGAAGTAATGTGAGTGTTGATGAGTCTCTACTATTATGGAAGGGAAGACTACTTTTCAAGCAGTATCTGCCTCTAAAGCATGTCAAGCTTTTCTGCTTATGTGAGGATTCTGGCTACATGTATATGTTTACACTGGAAAACAGGATCCTACTACTGCCATTGACATCACACTGCCACAAGAATGTGCCAATCTCAGTAAGAGTGAAAAAAATTGTTGTCTACTTGATGATGCCATTACTGGGCGAAGGACGTAGTGTCTGGATGGACAACTGGTATACAAGTTGCCGCTTGTATGATTATCTATATCATCAAAAAACACATGCTTGTGGCACAGTTCGCTCAAACCGTGTCCCAAAACAGATCAAAGATGTGAAGCTACAGGTTGGTGCAATCAGTTCACTCCGCTGTGGTCCTATGCTATGTATGAAGTACCGTGACAAAAAGGATGTATTCATGATGACCACCCAGCACGATGAATCTGTTGTTCCAGCACCGAAAGGTAGAGGACGAGCATCCAAAAACAGAGCTATCACAAAGCCTCTATGCATTACCGAATGCAATACCAATATGGGAGCGGTTGACAAACATGATCAAATGTTGCAGCCATATTCAATCGCAAGAAAAACCATGAAGTGGTATAAGAAACTGACTTTCCATCTAATCCATGTGGCATTGCTAAACAGCTACATTCTGTACCGGAAGGATGGCCATGATGGAACTTTCCTAACATTTCAGCATGATGTGGCAGCAAGCTTTCTTTTCCAGGGTAAACCCACCTCAGAAAAGGCAGAGAACAGTGAAAATTTGAACTTACTGAGCGTCATTTTCCGGATATTTTGCAACCAACGCCTACTTGGACCAAGCCCCAGGCACGCTGTCGCGTGTGCTCGAAAAAGGGAATACGGCGAGATGTCAAGACATACTGCCCCACCTGCCCTTCTAAACCTGGACTATGTGCAGTGCCATGCTTTCGTCTTTGGCATGAGAAGCTCAATTACTGGGATTAAAAACAATCAGTTTTGACTATTTGGACACTTGAGGAATTTAACATCCATTGCTTTAAGTTTTAGTAGAGTTGATGCAGTTGATTATGTGTATTGGACATGAAATTAAAAAAAGTTTGATTTTTTGGCATAAAATATTCCGGTATTTGGATTTCTATTGTATCTGGTAGCGAAAGGGTTAAATGCTTGACATTATTAATTTAACATAAGTGCTTTTGGACAGAAAAATTTCCTTAAAAGCATGTTTCAAATGAATTCAGTTCACATAGTGTAGTCTAGAGTGTAATGTGAGATCCACCATATACTTTTTATGTTGACACTTGATATGTAGCACAGAGTTTGTAGGGGGCTGAAAGAAATGCAAGCATGCTTCACAGTCTCTTCACTGATGCATGACAGTTCAGGCATATCTCTAAGATACTGTACAGGTCTTAGAATTAGTGTTGCCTTAAAGTTTGATGGCATAATTATTGCTCTTTAAAATGGTAAAAACAGTTTTACTGTTCACCGAATGAACGAGTTTATATAGTTTTGTTGGTTTATTATAGAGCTGTGATTTATCTTAAGAAAATTGAACTCTGAAAATGATGGTTGTTTAAGTACAGTTGTTTTCACTGCATTTGCATGCACTGTAGATGTTGCTGTTAGGTTTTCTAGTGTTATATTTTGTTGGCGTATCTCTTATGTGTTTGTGTAAGTCTTGTGCATATGAATAGATTTTTAGTTTTTAAGAAACATAATTTGGCCACCTCTGTTGACGTATTTCTATTGATTTATTTGATTTATATCTGATCTTTTTCTTTTTCCAGATACTATGTTTTCTGCAAAAGCCCTTTACAACAACAATGCTGATTCTCCCGACGAACTGAGCTTCTCAAAAGGAGATGTCCTCGACGTTATCGAGAAAGATGCCAATGGTTGGTGGTTATGTTCCTTCAAGGGCAAGGTTGGAATTGCGCCTGGTAACAGGCTGCAGGCATTGCCTTCAACCCCACTTGCCAGGGGCGCAAGCCTTTCCGGTCGGAATTCTCCATCACTGGGTCAGAGTGTGACAAGTGCAGAGAAGCTTCCTACGGGCTCAAGCATTAGTTCCAGCAAGACATCTGATTTGCAAGCCAGACCAAGCTGGCATTCAAACAGCAAGGTTTATTTGTTGCTTCTTTACATCATAACTTGACATAAATGCAGATAGCAAACAGCTTACCAAGCACATTATGGTATATATATATTACCTGGTAATTGGATTGATGTTCACAGAGTGCTCTGGAGCAATATGACAATTTTTAAACTTTGACTCTATAAAATTTTTAGTAGTGCATGGGTGGCAGTCAGTAAGTTTCAATCATTATCAGTATATTTTAAGATATTTTGCCATCTTCTATGGACCTTATTGAAACTGTCAAATGAAAATCAGACTTAATTCTTTTAAAATGATAAGTAAGAGAAGCAGAAAGGTCTGACATACAAAAGGATTAATAGACGCACAAGGTTGTGAGCACAATTTGGGACTGGAACTTTGTTAAAATATTTTATTTGATCTTTTTGCTTTTCTACAGTGCCAGGAAGTTATGACAACAGTAGAAAAATGGATGGGGAGGTTCTCCTAGGCTTTAAAGGTTTAGGCCCATCTGTTCCAACTGTTTTTAGGTGACAGGAAAATTTGACTCTAATTTTGCAGCACTTCTGACAAACAGATGCAAATTTTACAATTGAGCCTAGTAAATGTTTATATTTGTGCTGCAAAACTGTGCTGTGCAGTTTCGGGGCTAACAGATGCTTTTTCTGGCAAGTATTTGGGAACTCTATTGGAGTGAAGACTGACCCGTGGCTTAGAGTTAATAATATTCATACTGAGAGAGAATACTGCTTGCTGATTTCGACCAATTGCTTTTACAAAAAACCAGTCATCATCAGCAGATAAATTTTAGCATTTCCAAGACTGATTGACATTGCTGTTATATCCTTGATTGTGAGACAATTATAGGAATGCTGGTGAATGTTGAGAACTCATTTGAATCATAGATCTTGTGATTTGCAGTTATAATTATGTCATAAATCAAAATCTAATTATTTTGTACTGGTACAACAGATTGTGTCTGTGTCTAAAAATGTTTATGCATTCCTGTGGGGGCTGATTGAAGTAGATATCTGTGACATCTACAGCATAGCAGCTGGCTTTGATTGAAAGTGCTTTGTTTTGGTTTTTGATTGGTTGGTATAATTTGATTTATTAAATTGAATTGCAGGTTGTGGTTCCCAAAAAATATGGAGGCATATATGTTTACGATTCTTTGAACCAAGGTCATCAGGACTACGACGTACCACCCCCACACCATAACAAACTGAACAGGGAATCTGCAAAGCAAGTGGAACAAACTAGCAGATGTCTTACTAGAATATCGGACGCCCTTCAGAGTTACGACGTACCTTCTGCTCTTTGGAACTCAGTACCGATACACAAAAATTCAGATCCAAGCGATAACTATGACAGGCTGCCTGCCCAAACCAGATATTTGTCTCAAGCTTCAGATTCTTCGATGTCAAAGAGTTCAACAACGGCTGTTTATGACATTCTGCCATCTAATACTACTCCTGATTTTGATTCGGATCCGATGTCGTTGTCAAACCGATCTAGTACACTTTCAGTTTTTTCTACTGGTAGCCACTTGTCTACATGCAGTAATCATTCTAGCTTAAGTGGTAGTATGTTGGCACAGTCAAGCATGGACGGATCATTTCAGGACATCTATGATGTTCCGCCTGGCTCCCGACTGATATGCAGCTCTTCAGACACTTCCTCCCAGCTTTATCCTGTACCTGAGCAAGATCCTTCTGTTAAGAGAAGTGAATGCGTTAAGACCCCCATTAAACGTTGCACACAGTCTTCTGTGGCCAGTCCCAGTGGAAATAAGGAGCTTTCTAGACAATGTTCTGCCGGCCCACCATCTTATCTAAAGCTTCACGCTGATCGTGATTCATATTTGGAAGATTATTCTATACCAAGGTGTGGTGTATCCCAAGTTTGTTCTATGCCAGGGAGTGATATGTCCCACGGTTCTGGTGATTCTGGCATTTCAGTGTCTCAAGTTGAATGCTTCGGTTCGCAGTGTTCGTGTGAGATCTACGACACTCCACGAAAATTTACGGATGATGGACTGCAGGGTGAACGTAAGACTCAAAGTCTGGAAGAAAATAAAGAAAATACATATGATGTACCAAGGAAATTGAGCCAAATTTCTGATGGAAGAAACATATCAGATGAAAGGGTTGGCATGGATAGCTGTGTGAACATGTCAGCTTCTAGTTCTCATGTGACAGATTCACTGTTTGCATTGCATTCAAACGTTCTTTGTCATGGTTCGAAGGTAGTTGATCTCATCAACAGTGGCTATTCAAGAAGTCATCAGCAGGAACTGTCTCAGATAAAACTTGCATGTTTAGCACTTAAAGCAGCTATAAAGGAGGTAATTGAATTTGGGAATTCACTGCTTTCGCAGATAACCAATCCAAGTTGTAAAGGATTGTCAGACAGGATTTTCCAGCTTCTTGAGAAAGTGCACATCCAGTTTCAGTACCTCAACAGGCACATTGACAAATTGATTACAACTCTTTGGTCAGTGAAACATGTAGATTGTGGTGGGGGAGAAATATCAGAGCTTGATGATAATCTGAACACGATAGTGATGCTCACTGAAACCGTATCTGCACGACTTTTGGCATTCACAAAATTCATTGTGCAAAATTCCTCATCATTTACTGGTGGAATACCAGACATTTCTTCTGATTATGACTGTGCAAATTGTGGTGATACTGAAGCATTAAATGATAAATTATCGCTGCCGTTGAATGAAGGAATTTCAAAAACGTGTTCCGATTCCTTGGAAAAGCAGTCGGTTGTGCAGAATCGACCATTGCCTCCTATTCCATTACTTGACTCGACCCAAGAGGAGAGCAAAAATTCCAAACTCCTGTCATCGAAAGCTTTTGTTCACGGACTGAATCACGCTACATCCACCGGTGACACCGGTCTTCAGACAGGCAACTTGACCGAGTGGAATGATGAATGTGATTATGTGTCCATTGCAACTGAAGCAGAAAAGGAAATGAAAGCTCAAGAAAAACTGCTTGGGCAGCAGACATCTGCTAATTCTATATCAGACTTCAGTTCTGAAGGAACAATTGCTGATGGAGGAGGAATCACAAAAATCAGTTTTACGATAGAAAACAACTCTAACAAGTTAGAACCAATGAATAAATTTCAAAATATAAATGATTCGCCTAGTTTGACCAATTCTTTGTCATGTCGTAATGATGAACAAAAAGTTAAAACTGCTTCTGCAGTTTCTGTTGGTCCGGATCAGCAGCTGATGACATACTACGTGGAACAAATTGAAACGAACTTTGCAACGGTTGACACTGCAGTTCGAGAATTTTTTCAGATGATGTTCAATGAACGAGTTACAGCCAAAGAGTTTCTACTGCGCAGTAAGTTTGTTATTCTTGCTGCCCACAAACTCGTCTACATTGGTGACACGATTACAAGAAATTCCATCAACTCATCGGCGACCACCGAGAGTGGCGTTGCCGAGAGGGCAAACAGGCTGTGTGACATTCTTAAAGAGACCGTGGCTGCAACAAGAGCATCGGCTCTGAATTTTCCTCAGAATCTAGCACAGCAGAACTTGACTGAATGTATGAAAGCAGTTTTGCAAGCTTCGCGTTTGCTTTGTGAAGCCATTCCGTTTAAACTCTTCGTAACTTTCCGTCTTTTTTTATAGTTTTCTGCCCCCCACAAATTGAGCATACGATGAGATATTAGTAATTCTAGTACGTTGATTAGGCATATTTGACAACCTATTGGTATGTTATGCTGCATTTGTCATATTTTTCACTAAATCAGTTTTTGCTGTTATTTCAGACATATTTACAGCAAGAACCAAACATATCAAATATTGCATATAATATAGGAAATGGTTAAATATTTTTAGTGAATTTTGTTAAATGGCTACACAGAATAGGAGAGAAAGGTTTAAATGTTCTGGGTTAATCAATTAAACTTTTTGAGTTATGAAACTATTCAGATATTGCTACTTCACTTTAACCAATACTTTCATGCTAATTAAAGTGTTTTTCAGTAGTGTTCATTTGAGCTGAGCAAGGAATGTTGGCCAATGTATTACTACTCAGGATTGCTCAGTTAAATGTGATACTTCATGGCCAATGAGTACTAAATATGTCAACATTGTTCTGCCATGACTTTTATTTTTTGAGAAAATAATTATACCGGGTAATTAAGTTTTATATTATTTAAGATTTTGTCACAGAAATTAGTACCATATATTATGTATTTAGAAATTTTTGGAATGTAGATTTACAGTCTATATAGAACATCAAAAGCTCAGTACTTGTCATCTAATAAATTATATACAATATTGTTTTCAAGTTCTGTAAATGATTATGTAGTAGTAGAAACTGATGGAATCTTTTTAAAGTTCTTCCATAGTTTTTTAAAGATCAGAAAATATTGCCAAAACTGACTTGCATCAATAGGGTTTTTCAATGTTTACTTCTGTTTTGCTTGACGTTTTATCTTGCTTGTTGCTTTCTATGTGGAGTCATTAATATTTTAGACTCTTTACTTATATGAATACGTGTGATTGTTTTGGGATACCGTATGAGGAGAGTTCATGAAAGGAAATACAAAATCCACGAATATTAAAGTGAATGAACATACATTTGGAACAAGTTAATTCATTCAGGCACGTTGGGTGAGTGATTTAGAATAATGGCAGTTAGCAGGAAGATACAAATTCAAGAATATCAAATGGGCTCCTGACAATGGAAGGATGAAAAAACTTCGAATAGAAAAACCAATTGGAATCAACATGAAAATATACAGCACAGTACTATGTGACTCAGAGAAATAAGAATCCAGCATATTGGCATTAGCAATATAGATATGGCAACATTTTAGTATATGTTATATAATAATGTTTAAAGCCTTTTCTCCTTCCACTGCAGCCATTCGCCAACCATGAGGGAAGGATAGTGCAGCACTGCAGTGCAGCTCCCAGAAACCTCGTTCAAGTACAAATGAGTTTAAATTTGTATTTTCAGATGAGACTGAATTTGATTGCCATTGAGTTTTGCTAGGCTTCAGTAGAGGTGTGTGCAGTGGCGAGAATTTCTTAAAGGCATGACAGTTTTAAACAAGTATTTCCTGCTTGCTTCTAGATGCATAAATGTTTTTGCTTTTGTGGACAGAATTGTTGTTGCTCTGATCCAGTCTTTGGGTCTCCATCGTTAGACATTCTGGTTATGATGCTATTTAATGGTGATATTGCTTAACCAAGGGATGTTTAAGCTTTTTAACCTTTCAGCAATCATTGCATATTACACTGTATTTATGTTAGTAGCAAAGTAGTAATACAGTTCTGTGGTCTTTAATGAGCTAAGTGCATGCTGTTTACAGTTTACTATTATATTTATGTCACTAGTTGTTTTACGAAACGCACTTTGTGTTTTGGAAGAAATTTTTGTGTATGATTGTGTTTTGTTGATTATCTAAGGAGTTTTTCCCTGAAAAACAGGTTTTGCCACTTGTAAAAGTAGACCTTTAAAAATTGTAAAACAGGGAAATGTTCAATGTCTGTAGTGATTTGGTAATAATTATAATGCTTTGTACATCAAGCGCAATGCTATACAGACCAGGTTAGTGGATTGAAGAAAAAGTGGCCATTAGTGAATGGTGTGCTGGACCATGGATGTTTGTCAGGCTGGCAGTGAGTCTTGAACTGTAGGTCAGCTGTATTTAGCTGTATTTGCCCAGTCATTTTGCCCATAAATACTGCATACAGTAGTCTTATATATCGCCTTAATCAATGCACGTAGGTTTTCACTGCATGGTTGACACTATGTGTCTTAGGTAATAGTAGAGTCTGGATTTTGCCCCAATTTATTAGAATTGTATAGGCTGTTTAAAAAATTGTTTCCGTAGTCATGGTTACTAGGCTACTATAGATCTTACGATCTAGCCTAATTGACAGCTTATAACATGCATCATTACAGTACATTACATTGTTACATGACCTTCTGAAAGACATAAAAATTCAATTCAGTTTGGACATTGTTCAGCAAAGTCCCCTAGCCTGCTTGTCAGTTGTCAGCCACTGCAGTCTTTGCTAGTCAAAGTGACAATCTTGGCAAATACAGTACATGATAGTTGAATGGAATGCTTTTTCTGGAGCTCGGATGAATAGAATTTTAAGTGCCACAGTGGCCTGTTAGATCTCTCAACCAGCTTAAATAGACTTGTCCCCCTTAACCTCGATAAAGAACTCCTCCTTTGGAAACAGTTTTCTGGCTTGGCGAATTTTTGGGCGGATTCTTAATTGCTTCACTATGCTTAGATAAAGTCCGGGAAATAAGTCGATGACTTGCAACTTCCTCTTTGCTATGTTTCAAGTGGACCTGTGGGAAGATTTTTTGTTTTGTTTCGTTATGCTAAGTTAGTTTTAAAATAAGTTAATGGCAACATGAAACAATGGCTAGGATTTCCCCCACATACAATAGCACCTTGAATAGGCCTACTACCAGTGAATACTACCATATTCCTGCCATCAGCATTGGGGGAGGATAGAATTTTTTGTAAAGTATACCTACCAATAAATATGTTTAAACTCTAGTGATGACCTTTTTCGCTTGTCTGACTTTTTAGAATGTTAAAGAAGCACAAAACATTGGAGAAAATGATACTATAGGCCTATACCCCTCACTAATTATTGGATGGGACCGCCCACCCCGCGGTCCCTCCCCCCGTGATTTACGTACCTACTTACTACTACGAGAAATTTCATCATTCAACTCGTTCCATTTGATCGACTGCATAGTGCATAGTGATGTGTTAACCATAAGGATTTCAGACGATAAACGCGGTCACAGAATATATCCAGAATGCAATACTGTCAATACCTGGCCCTCAGTGCCCACTGTTAGGACCCTATAATTACTACCAGTGGCGTAGCCAGGATTTCCGAAAGGGGGATAGAAAAAAAAGTTCGTCGATAACCGCCAAGGGGGTGTCACTCCAAAAATCGCCTCAAAAAACAAAAATTGCATGGAAATACATCAAAATTTTTTCCCGCCGTCCAAGGGGGGTTTTAACCTCCCCGTGGCTATGCCACTGATTACTACTACATACCTAGCAACACACATGCAGTTGACCCCGTGCTTAGAAGTTTCCACCTCAACGCCCCCTCTTGCCAAATCCTGGAGTCGTCACTGAATACTGTAAATATATTATAATAATAATGCAGTGTTGTCTGGCGAGCTGTTCCCAATTATCACGCGAACACAATACGACAAACTAGTGTTATCAGACGTCTGTTTCCTCCTTTTGGACCTCTGACGTCCAGTGCCCTAGCTTGCATATTGCAGCCAGTGGCGGCTCCAGGATTTGGCAAGTGGGGGGGCCGTTGGGGTGGCAACTTCTAATCATGGGGGGCCAATCATTTGTTGCTAGGCATGTAGTATTAAGTACAGTAGTGTCATTTCACACTTTTCTTGGGGGCGAGAAAAATTTTTGCCAAATTTTAGGCAAATTTTAGGCAATTTGTGCAAATTTTAGGCAATTTGTGCAAATTTTAGGCAATTTTTGCAATTTTGTTTGCAATTTTGGCAATTTTTGGGCAATTTTTGACCAATTTTGGCAAATTTGCAATTTTTAAATATTTTTTGGTAAATTTTTATATATAGTATAGTATATATATAGTATATATATAGTATAGGGTCCAGGGTGGGATTTGATGTGCAAAGCAGTGGGGGGGATGGGCCAAGTGAGCGCCGAAGGCGCAATGGTCGAGGAGCCGAGTGGCGGGTGGGGTCTGGGAGGGGGCTTGCCCTCCGCAGACGACTAGGGGTCTGGGGGAGCGTCGTGAGCTCCCCTCCGGATTTTTGAGGGCGGAGCCCAGGTCGCCAACGATTTTGGTGCATTTTTGTCGTAAAAGAACGTCGCTGGTGACACTTAAATATCATATAGTTGCAGCTTACGTAGCCAATATTATTTATTGTTTTCATTTCATAAAATGGGCCTATTTGACCGGTGTGCTTTGAATTGGAGGAAATGCTCACATTAACCCATATATGCCTAACTTTTTATTTCCTCACTATATTGAAATATTTAGTCAAATCTGTGCCCAAGAGCCTGGAACTAACCTATTTTATGAAAAAAATTGACGATTCTCCAAACTATGGCCAGCCAAATGTCGATACTTTATAAAGGATGCCAGGCACTCGTGGGTGCATAAATGTCAAACCACAAAGCAATGTGTGGAGGCATTGTATATTTGCAAATTGTTTGATTTTTCTTAAGAACTTCATAGAAATTTGTTTTAAACAATAATTGCTTCAACTGAATCTGCCAAATTTCATGTGTTAGCCATCAATTAGCACCAGCAATTAGCAATAAGCGGTTAGCATCACTCTCGATGAAAGTCAATGAAGCAGTCTTTAGAATGTAAGCCATCATTGCACTTCAAGGCAAACAAAATTGGCTTTCTTCATGCAGAGCTGACATATTTTCTGCTTTTCAGTGTATGAAATCAGATGGTCTTTGCCATCATAACGGACACTCAACTGAACCCTTCTGTCTAGAACCATTAGCTGCCCAATCGGTCCTCTAAGTTGGAGTCTCTCAGCATAACACTTGCTATAGACTAACAATATCTCGTCTGAAGTACAGATAATAATTGAAGCGACAACTGGCAAGGTGTATATGCAAGTGATCATTTGTAGATATAATAAGCATTCCGAGTGGCAACATCGACCATCTGGATAAATAGTGGCAACCATCACGTTTTGGACCTGATGGAAAATCTGTAGCAGCCCACATTCTGGTCCATGCGATCGGTGCCTCCCATGTGCAGATTGTAGGCCTAGCTAGTATTTGATGGCTGCTGGCTGCATAAATTTAATCACCTTCTTCTAGACTGATGAAGTGGGACTCAAACAGGCGCCATCTTCCAACAGATTCTGTTGTGGAAATCTTGATTTTAAGTTGTCTAACAGTACCTGGATAAATTGCAACCGCATCTGCGTGAACGAGTCTTCATCATGATCAGTGCGTAATATCGGAATTCTTTCAAACTTGCAGGATTCACTTAACTGTTTCTTGACGACAGTCAATGTTATCCCGTCCACAGCCTTAAGGGCTGCAAGTGAACCAGTTATACCAGCATAGACAAGGTCACATATGACGTACTAATGCACAGAATAGCTAGTCGTCAATATCATTGGAACAAATACTCTCCAGTCTCCACATCTTCCTTGTCAGCCATAAGATTTGAAATTTGAAAAAAACTCTCGACACCTTCGCTTACACGCGGTCTTTCTGTTAATGACGACGCTGGCAGGCACCATGCCACACCAATTATAAAGCGTTCAGAGCTCTGTCGATCCTGTTGTCGCAGTGTCACTTTGACTGCTCTGAACAACTACTGGACCAGTGACGGGGATAAAGACATCCCACCCTGGGATGACAAATTGTAAACCAGTGCCTGGGATGTCACAAACCAGTGACGGGGATAATCCCTGGCATCCCCCCCTACAAATCCCACCCTGATAGGGTCTCAACAGGGGGGCCAGTATCTCAGTAGGGGCACGGGCCCCCTGGCCCCCCCGGTGGAGCCGCCACTGATTGCAGCCTTGCAGGTAACTTGCAATAATAAACGGGAGAGAGAGAGAGAGAGAATTTTCACGCAATTCTGTCGTGTGTGGAATGATGACATTTGCAGTAGTCACCCCCTCTCCTGCCGCCGGTGACATGAATCATTGAATTGCGAGACGCTGGAAATGCCTGGGGCGTAGTGTTGTTGTTGCTGCTGCTGCTGCTGCTGTGCCATCTTCTGCATGTAGGTCTAAGTTTCTTTTGCGTGCTGCTGCTGCGCTGTGCGAGAGAGCTTTCGATCTGCAAGACCAGAAACTCGGCACTGTATTGATCCGGAGTGCCAGTGAATTGACTAGTCGCACGACGACGCCGCCGCCGCGCGTCGGCCGCACTCATCCGATGCACTCACACCGGCGCCATGTAATCGGCGCAAGATGCCAAGCTACACTAGCCCATCCTCCTCCTCCTCCTCCTCCTCCTCCTCCTCCTCTTCCGCTACGACAGTAATTTTGCCAGTGGAACATCGATCGTCGTCAGTCAACAGAGTGGAGTAGAGCGATGGAAAACTTATCGCGCCCTGTCTGACATTATCAAACAACGGTGGTTTAGATATTATAAGTGGGCTTGTGTGTGCGCGTGTAGGCGCCTAAACTCGTATAAATGCTCTGATTCGAACTCGTTTGGCGACGTCAGGTGAAAGGCGGAGGAGACGACATGTGTTCGGAGATGATAGCAGGAGCTCTTCTCGTCCTGTTGGTGTTGCTGACCGCTCGCCTCCTGCTCTGGCGCAGCGGTCGAATGATAGGCGACGTGTCTTCGAAGTCGATCCTCGTAACCGGGTGCGACACGGGATTCGGGAAGATGCTCGTCCGACGACTGGACGCCCTCGGATGCCAGGTGTTCGCCGGGTGCATCACGGAGTCCGGCCAGCTGGACCTCAGGCAGATCAGCTCGGCCAGGGTCAAGGTTCTCGGCATGGATGTCACCGACTCGGACAGCGTTTGTAGAGCCTATGAATACATCAGAAACGCCGTTTCCTCTGAAGGTAGAACATACACTTCATAGACGGAGAGTGTTACGATAATATATAATAATAATAATAATAATAATAATAATAATAATAATAATAATAATAATAATAATAATAATAATAATAATAATAATAATAAATAATAATTTTAGGGTTAAATAATAATTATAATAAGGGTTAGGGTTGACAATAATAATAATAATAATAATAATAATAATAATGATGATGATGATTATAAGGAGGAGGAGGAGGAGAAGGAGGAGGACGACGACGATGATGATAACAAGGTTTAAAGTGGTTCAGTAAGATCTGCCCTGTGTGAGAACCACCCAGTGTTTATTCTAGCCACATAGACATTGGGGGGGTTTAACATGTTTGTGGGGGACAAGGTTTCTCATGTTTGACAAGCAAAAAAGGTCATCCTTATTTATTTTTTCCTTCTCAAAATACCTGACAAGCAAAAACGTTATTGTATTTTTCCCTTTCGAAATGCCTGATAAACAGATATAAAGGTCATCCTTATATTTTTTCTCTCCAAGTGCAAAAAAATCCCCCGTCATCAAATTTTTTGGGGAAATTTAACCCCTCAAGCCAAAATGTAAAACAAATTGGGGGAAATTTCTAACTTGGGGGGAGGGGAAATTCCCCCGGGCCCAGAGAAGGCCTAGAATAAACACTGGAACCACCTACTGTACCCATCCAAATCTAGTATCCTATAGTACTGAGGTTTTTTTGAATTCATGGTATATAAGGGAAAAGGGGCTAGAGAACATGTCATGATATGGTATCAACAGTCAAACATAAGAGGTTTAGAGCTTTAGTTTTCACATCTCCCGTTCACATTTGCTCCCTTCTCATCTCGCTGACGGCAACTGAAGCTTTCATAGTGTATCTCTGTCCCAGTGTTTATTCTAGGCCTTCTCGGGAGTTTGAAATTTCCCCATTTTTGACATTTTGGCAAGTAGTATGACCTCCCCAATGTCTGTTGCCCCCAAAAATTTTAAACTCCCCCAATGTCTTGGTGGCTAGGATAAACACTGCTCTGTTCTAATGATTAATTAGTCTATGTCATGAT
Source organism: Metaphire vulgaris (assembly GCA_018105865.1). NCBI lineage: Eukaryota > Metazoa > Annelida > Clitellata > Crassiclitellata > Megascolecidae > Metaphire > Metaphire vulgaris. Next base: position 10,523,797 of record CM030834.1, read on the forward strand.
CATAATTTCATATGTTGATAATGAAATAAAACGTTGATCTGTAAAGCAGGGGCACCCACAGAAATTTTTGCTCTGCCCTCCCCTGGAGTTTTACAGGGGAGGGCAAGACACAATGGTCACAGTTAATATAGATTTCAAGATATTCAATTCCACAGTTTCTATAGTTACAGCACAGTTAAGTTTCTCAATTTCTCTTTGTGTATAGGCCTATCAGTAGTGGTTTTAGTTTGAAAATATTAGTTAACAGTAAAATATAGTTAGTTACAAAAATAGATTGGCATTTTCTAGGGGGAGGCAATTGCCCCCTCCTGCCCCAATGTGTGGGCATCCATGCTGTAAAGGGGAAATGCGATATTCTTGCACGCCACTGGCTTAGTTGCATGCTTAGACAATCTTCTAAAGCGTTTGTCTACACTGTTAAGAAATGTGGATCTACTGTAGGCTATAGGCCGCCTATCCATTGCACTTGTAGGCCTCTGGGGTCTGGTGAATAATGCGGCCATTGCTGGGGTGTCGGCCGGACCCCTCGAATGGCAGTGCGCAGACGATTTCCGAAAAGTTCTTGACGTGAATCTGATCGGGTTGATTGACGTGACTCTGACATTTCTGCCATTGCTGAAGCGGTCACGTGGTCGCATTGTGAATATGTCGAGCACAGGTGGGCGATTGGTCGGTCCGTTGTCTCTGCCATATGACGTCAGCAAACATGGCGTCGAAGCGTTTTCGGATGGACTCAGGTGAGAATGGAAGAATAATTACAGGTTAAACATTGAAAATTTCAGCACTAAAAAACTGAATCATCCTAAGGCGCAGAGCATCGGTTTTGCGTTTGAAACTTTTTGAAATTTCTTTGTTGAAGCTTTCGACTTCATAGGCCTACTTTAGTATAATTTAGGTATGAAATATCCGAGTTTTGCAGAAAATATCGATTCTATAGAATATTGAAAAAGTGATTTTCGATACAAATCCGAAACAAGTAGTCCCATTACGGTCACTGTTTTATTTATTATTACACAAAGAAAGAGATCTTAGTTAAATGGCACACAGTACCATGAGATAGACCTGCCGTCTTACTTATAATAAGGGAAAAGGCTCAGGCTAGAGAACATGTATTCTCAGTTCTCATCTCAAGAACATAAAAAAGCAATTTTAAAAGAAGCACTAACACAATGTCACGTGTTTTTCAATGAATGATGTCATAAGACCACATTTTACATACACTGTAGTGTATATGCGATCAAAAACAGTGAGGTCTTATGTTCAGGGCTGTTGAGAGAAATTCCAGGCCCCTGGGCAGAGCAGTCATGGGCCCCCAAAAATGTTTGAGAAAGATTTGTGAAGCGTTTAAATGTTTTCAAAATGTCCGACAATAAGATAAAACTTTGCTGCGGACCCGCCGGTTCCCCTACAGATCGCCAGGCTCCTGGGCATTTGCCCCCTCTCTGCGGGCCTGTTTATGTCGCCATCTGGTGTGCTGGAAAAACTCCCATTTTGCAAAGTTTGAAGCAGTTTCTATTGCAACTTCTCATTTTTAATATCATCGGAGATCAATCTCTCTATCGCACATGGGCGTAAACTTGGACGAAAAAGTGGGGCCAAACCTCTATACCAGAGGCATTCAAATGGCAGCCTGTGGGCCAGATCGGGACCGAGGAGGGGTGTGAAATGGCCCGCGAAGAGACTGAAACTATAAATGCCTTTTTCAAATACGAACGAAATATTTTAATGCCTTGTTTTCAACTCACGTGTTTCCTATTAGGCCTACCTATGAACTATATTTTTGTAACTAAGAAATATTATTCGGCCTATCTGGCCTTCGGGTACCAGTCGCAAGAAATTTCTTCTTCTTCAGCCATTTTCGCTCCCCATGGAGCATAGGCAGCGTACAAGATATTTCCATTTCTCTCAATATTCTGCCAGTTGTTCTATTTCATTCCAGGTGTATCCAAGGTTTTTGTGTTCTTTTTCTAGTGATCTTTTCCATGCATTTCGTGGTCTTCCTCTTTTCCTTTTTCCATGGCAGTTCCATGTCAGCATTTGTCTTGTGATGTTTTCGGTCGGTTTCTAAGGGTAAGACCAGCCATCTCCATTTCTTTTTTCTAATTTCTTCAGTTATCGGTTCTTGGGATGTCTTTTTCCACAAGTTTTCATTGCTGATTTTGTCCGGCCACCAGACTCCTATAATTTTCTATAGACATTTGTTTACGAAGCTTTGTAATTTTCCTGAAGCACTCTTAACTGACCTCCAACTTTCGGAGCCATAAAGCAGTACTGACTTTACATTTGAATTGAATATCAGAGATGTAGTACTTGGTACTTGTACTTGTACTCGAGTTGTACTCGAGTACAAATTTTTAGTACTTGTACTTGTACTTGGAGGCCAGGTACTTGTACTTGTACTCGGAGTTTTAGGAATGCAAGTACTTGTACTTGTACTTGTACTCGGAGGCCAGGTACTTGTACTTGTACTTGTACTTGAAGCATTGTGTACTTGCTACATCTCTCGCTACATGTACTTCAATGGTACCAGTAATGCTGTACCTTTAGGCTAATGACAAGCACATCCTCACAGATGGCCAAGTACCTGGAACTCAACGATATATATGATGAAGCCACTGATACCATCGTGTTTTGGAACAGTGAAGTTAATAGAAAGGAGTTCAACAGGCTGTATAATGCAGCCATTAATTAGAGACCTTAGCGTGTCTGCTTCTGGCGCACCAATTAAACGCGTATTTAGCCAAGCTGGCTTGATCGCGAGACCACGTGATCCTAATATGACTGATGCAAGACTATCATCTCTATTTTTAGTGCAACTGTGATGATATTTAGATGCTAATAGTGTCAATTTTATTCATGGCCGGACAAACTGTCCGAGGACAAAATGTGACGGACAAAATGTCATGTAGAAAATGTCATGGGGACAAAATGTCAGCGGAAAAAATGTCAATGTCAAAAATGTTGTACTAATACTTGGAAGCCAGGTACTTGTACTTGTACTTGTACTCGGAGGCCAGGTACTTGTACTTGTACTCGATCTTCTGGAGGCCAGGTACTTGTACTTGTGTACTTGTACTCGGAGGCTAGGTACTTGTACTTGTACTTGTACTCGGAATTTTTGGAATGCAAGTACTTGTACTTGTACTTGTACTCGGAGGCCAGGTACTTGTACTTGTACTTGAAGCATTGTGTACTTGCTACATCTCTGTTGAATATCCTTAACTTTGTCTGTATGGTCGCTTGCTTTGATTTACATAGGTTTTGTAACATGCTGAAGGCCGCTTGTGCTTTGCCAATTCTTGCTTTGACGTCTTCTTCTGTTCCCCCTGTGGTTGACATCACACTTCCCAGATATGTGAATTTGGTCATTCATAAAATTCAATTGAATACCTCTGCCGTACTACCTCCCCTTCCCTAGCCTAGCCTAGCCTCCAAAAATGTGGTGGGGTGGGAGGCTTGAGCCTAGCAGCCTAGTAGAAGTTTACGCTATAGTTAGACGCCACAGATCAAAGTTGAGTTGAGTCGGTATCCTGAAGTTCAAATTGTAGGCCTACGTTTTAAATAATTTATAAACACGTTGATAATAACGTAAGTGGCGTCGATCGAAAACAGTCCGTAGACATGTGAATGGAAGTTCGAAAGTGGAGTATCTGAACTCGCCGACCGACTTCCAGACTCGAACCCTGGGCATGCGCACGCTCTGCGCAAATCCGCCGATGATCCCCGATTGCCCTTTTTGTTTTATCTTCTTTTGAAGGCGCCACTTGAAGCTGTACGAATGCGGGGTTTCAGTTCACGTCATTCAACCGAGCATCTTCAAAACCGAAATGCTCGATCCGGAGAAGAATCGTCGACTGTTCGAACTCACCTGGAGACGACTGACGGCCAAAGCCAGAGAGATGTTCGGAGAAAAGTTCTATTCTCAGTGTCAGTTGAAGTCAGATGGCTCATTTCGTGATTGTATCCTACATGCGACCGCTACAAAGTCAGGACTCTTAGCGTGAAACTTAGCGTGATTGAAAGTGGCTTAGGAGGCATTACTGCCTGTGTGAAAGCCACTAGGGGAGGGGCGCTAACGGGGCTTGAACCGGCTCCGCCAGCCTACCGCTAAAGTGCGTAACCCACTCTGCCATCTTTCGACTTCGTGGATATCTTCCATTTAAGCCCAATTAAACCCAAATCCAGGTTCAACACATGGTCCGTCATAATTATAATGGCCTTGTTTTCCATCCAGGCAGACACATCTTAGACCTGTTGATCTTATTAGCAAGTGCGATTGACTTGCTGCAGTGGCGTCGAGAGGGGGTGTGGGGGGTGCGGACCGCACCGGGTGACACCATCTAGGGGGGTGACACCAAACAAGGATGACCTTTTTTGCTTGTCACGGTATTTGAGAAGGAAATAGGTGACACCACGATTTACCGCACTGGGTGACACCAACCCTAGCGACGCCTCTGACTTGCTGTACGTTTTTAAAGTGGTCAGAAATATCGAAACAGCAGACAACCTGGAAGGGACGCGCGATTTTCTCTTTGGCGAGGCCTGATTATAAAATTCTAAAGTACTTCTACTTATCTCAAAGTCCTCTTTAATGCACTTCTGCTTTTGGTGTCAATAATTATATTTCATTATTTCATAATAAATAGCTGCACTGATACTCCAGTGCAGCAGCTATACTGGCGTGCACAGAAAATACAAGACTGTCTCTGCGTCGTAACAATCGTATATGCATCCGGACAGTGGTGTAGCCAGGGGCTTTGGGTTAACCCCCCCCCCTAAGTGCCGCTACTGAGATACGCCACAAACAGGATAATCGTCGTCACTCTCAAGAATATGCTTCTGCCTGCATGGCGGAGAATTTCGTCATCATTTCTTACTTACTTCAACGTTTCAGATGTAAGTCACAGTCTGGAGAGTATGGATCGCTTCGCGTCGACCGAGTACAGCAAAGTCATCGACGCCTACATCCATTCGCTGCTCTCGTCCCGACCTCGACTTCGCTACTCGGTCGGCTACAGAGCAATATTCTTCTCCCTTCCGCTCAGCCATCTGCCGTCGTCTCTCGTCGACTGGATAGTCTGTCGCGTTCACCCGAAACTACAGATCGCCATCCCGGACCACTACGTGACGACCGAACCGTTCGTCAACAACCGAAACGTTCGCTTCACGTCACTGGGATCTGCAATTTGATTATTATCTGGTTAATAGATTATTAGCAGAGCGATTTTTCGTTGCTTAGATTATATATAACATCTTGCAGAACTTGAAGAATACTGTATATGTCTGTAGATTTTGCTTGCCAGAAGTTTTTCAGAACAAAAAATATAGGCTCTGATTGTGTGGAAATTTCTGAAAAGAACAGGCATGCGGTTCAAACTGTCCTGATAAAACTAGCAGTATTGGTGATTGCAATTCCTTAATCTAATTAATTAGAATTAGGCCCAGTTACATTTGGGCAATTAGAAGTATAATTTAAATTAGCTAAATTAGAGAGTTCATTAATAATTATTAATTGAAGTTGAAATTAGATCCAAGCAGTGCCGGATTAAGCACCGTGAAGGCCCATAGGAAGTAAAACTGTTGGGGCCCCAGGCCCCTAATGACTACCAGAACGCCATTGAAGTGTAAACATTATTGTATGACGTCAACGTCGTCACGTGCCTTTCGCATAGCGCTATTCTTAAGAATAAGTAAGTAAAACATTTCTTTCGTCACTGTCTTGTGGGGGTCCCTAAAAGTCGCGTGGCCCATAGGCAGTTGCCTACTCTGCCTAATGGGTAATCCGGCTCTGGATCTAAGCCAATTCAATTAGTGATGACAAGATGTGCGCTATGAACTATGATGAAATGACACTTTTCCCGTCTAGAATTCCTCCACGATGCTTCATGTTCTAATGAGTCTAGATTAAACACTGTCTGGGCTAAGTAAATGCCTGGAATAGGCCTATTATTATGTTGGCAGCAACTTCGGATTTCAGTTGAATTTCGCATTTAAATATGACGATAAAGAGTTAATAATAATTAATCAAGGCAATTCGAATTCGGATCTCACTCCTTTAAGTCATACAAATCAAATTCAGTACAAACCAGGCATGATCAGAAGTTTAGAAAGACTGAAAGGAAGGAAGTCGGTCACTTACAGCATGTGACCATAAAACTAATGCCGCATCAATAAAATGGCGCTATAGAAGTACATGTGTCATCTACCGATGTCAGTGAAATCATCAGTTCTTTGTCATCTTAATACAGGAAAATCTTAAGATATATCTGTTCCGAAAATCATATTCGCTTCTGTCTTAGAGTGTTTTCCAATCAATTTAGTTTTTTTATGATTACTGTTATTTAATTTAGGATTTCCCAAACATTTACTTAATTATTTTCAACTTATTACTAACTTACATTTTGTCATCTCGCTGCAAGTCTCGTTCTCGCTCAGTTAAAATTTGACGCCGTTTAATTGAGCAGCCTGCTAATGAAAATAAAATAGATTCGTGCATAAGTACTAGGAGTTGTGTGGAACTGTGAATTGTACTTGCTAATAATGAGTTCGAAAATGCGGGAAGTTGATGGCGAAAATCGGTGTTTTAATAGTAAATGGGAAAATAGTTATTTTTGTACGGCAATTCTGGTTTACCACAGTATTTAATTTGTCTGCAAGTGGTGTCTGTGTCGAAAGAGTTTAGCGTAAGACGACATTACGAAACTCTGCATAAGAACAAATACGATAAATATACTGGCGAAGTGTGCAATGATTTAAAAGCAAAATTAACACTTATTCTAATATTCTTATGCTAGTCGTATATAGTCTTATTTCATAACAGTTTTATATGGCATGCCATACATATATCATAATTATGTCATATTAAGTGCTACAACTTGCTTGGTCCGCCAAGGGTCTAAACATTTTTGTGCGGCCCGCAATAGCATGACGGTTGGACAACGCTGCATTAGACTGAGCCCTGTGACCTCCTTTTGGGTCACGATCCACAGCTTGGGAAACACTGATTTAATTTATGCTATAGCTGGACTCTGCAATGTGCCCTCGCTCCTGACACCTGGCAATATGGCGCACAAGAAATTGTCAGTTTAATAATAATAATAATAATAATAATAATAATAATAATAATAATAATAATAATAATAATAATAATAATAAAGACCGGAAATTGAAGGAGGCAACTGGATATGTATTAACAATAGCCTGAACCCTGAAAAAGACTGACAAAAAAAGGTCACCATCTTCGTCATGAGCACAGGGGCCCGGCGAATGTCAGGGGGCCTCGTGCCGATCATGTATAAACATCCTAAACAACACAACAAGCAAAAAAGGTCATCATCATTTTTTCACACTTGATAGGAGGGGCCGAAAAGCAAAAACGATCATCTACCAGTGTTTATTCTAGCCCTCTTGACATTGGGGGTATTTTAAAATGTTTGGGGGGACAATGTTTGAGTTTCCACACGTTTTGGGGGGAAATTTCCATTCCCCCAGCCAACATCTAAAAAAAAATGGGGAATTTTCAAACTTGGGAGGGGGGAAATTCTTCCCCTAAGAAGGCCTAGAATAAACACTGATCATCTACAGTTTTTGGGATTTGTTAGGGGCCCGTGACTACCCTTTGCACAGGGGCCCGGAATTTCTCTCGGCGGGCCTGCTCACTTATTCGTGTCAAATTTGTCTTATTAGAGGCCGTAGACCTATATTACTAAATTTGTTGGGTCAGACGACCCAAGACAGAACAAAACGGACTTTAACGGATAGTCTACCCGCAGAAGCCCCTCTCCGCAGAACATTATTGTCCGTTTCGGTTTCTTACCGAATCATTGTTTTGTCTTCGAGTAGACGAGCTATCTCTGCTTAGCTCAACCACCGATGTATTTCTGGCAGCTATAGGAGTCATCTCATACTGACATGCCCTCGATCCTCGCAATATTAACATTTTTGTTGGACGTTTCCGCGTTATTGATTAGGCTATTGGACTTGGCTTTCCTTTAACGGCAACATCAGCCACGAAATCAAACTCGTTTCTTAGCAGACAGAAACACGTTCAAATTTCAAATTTATGCATGAATTTATGCATTTATGCACTCTACAGTATACGATAGATATGGAATGCCCAACGCTGTTAGACTACAATCATGTCAACTGCCGTCAAACTTGTAGTGAACGCAAGACAGCAGCTGTCTTCCGATCGCTCTTCACCTGTACGAGAACGCTGGACAGTTAATTGAAGACAGTGTTTTATCCAGACTCCAGGCCTTTTTGGGGGATGGGGTGGGAGATTGACTTGGCGGGAGGGGAAGAGACACAGTTCAATGCAAAAATTGGGGTGGGGGATCCCGGGATTGACTTGGCTGGAAGGGGAAGAGACGCAGTTCAATGCAAAAATTTGTGTCGCTGCTGAACTTTATTTGGGGGATTTTGAGGGGTTTCGGGGTCTCCCCCTAGCAGGCCTGCGTGAGGAGCGTCTCTAAGCTTCTCTACAACCCAGTGCTTTTTTACAAGGCGCTATTGAAATCCACGAGATTTTACTTTACTTTACTTTTTTCTTCCACGAATGGCTTTCCGGAACTACTTTCTCCAGAATTCTATAGTTTTTTCCATTTAGATCAATTTTGTAAATTAAAATTGCTTGTCAAGTTTTGACTGACTTTATGTTAACGTTCAAAATTTAAATAAGACTTTCAAAACGTTAAACCGTCCCCACTTGTCTGGGTAGGTTCGTGGGCGCCCACAGAAATTTTTCCAGGAGGGGCAAAACACATGTTAGCACAATAATCAAGGTGAATATTCTAGCAAGGTTATCAAATTTCACTGTGAAATATTGGTATTTACATTTTCCAAGAGGGGCAAGTGCCCTCTCTTGCCCTAATGTGCGGGCGCCGATGGATACGTTTGCTCAGTTGATATGCCGTCATTGGTTCACAGCCCAGTCCAGGGCCTGTTTTAACATGCAATGATACACAAAATGTGCAGTGTTAAAATGGAAAATGTGCAGTGATAAAATGACATATAGTGTATGATAATTAATGTGTAGCTAAGTTAATTTAAACGGAGAAGCAAAAAAAAGGTCGTTGCCTGAATTTTTGGCACAAATTTGAAATTCGGGTGACGACCTTTCTTTGCTTGTCAAGATTTTAAAAAATTGTGCACTGATAATTTTTTCTTAAACCATGCCTTGGCCTAGTCAATGATCAAAGCAGCGCCAATCGTCTGCCAAGCGCTCTCTCGGGTGGTCGACGTCTGTCAACGGTAGAATTCTCAGTGACGCTTCCATTTATTTTATTCATTATAAAGTGCTTTAACTAGAACACGATCTTCATTCGAAACAGTTCTGCTTGTTTGTCAACTCACTCGGTGACGTAGAAAATAAAGTAGACCAATAAACATTAAACAGCGTTGCATACATTCTCCTTTGCCGTGGAAATTTATGGAGGTTCGGGGGGATGGAGGGCGTGGTTTCGTGTAGGGAGTGGTGAGAAATTGTCCATCACGTTACACAATGAGACGCAAATCTGGGGAATTTAAGACTTTGGGGAGAATTCCCCTCTACCCAGCATTCCAGCCAGCATAGCAACACTGGTCAATATATAAGAAGAAACCGGTAATATATGACATTGTGACAGCCAGTGGCGTAGGCAAGGGGAGGTTTTGGGGTTAAACCCCCCCTTGGCCGGCGAAGAAATATATTTTTAATGAGTTTCCATGCATTTTTAATTTTTTTACGCAACTTTGGGAGTCAAAACCCCCTTGGCTATAGACTGTAAATGTTTAAGTAAGAGGCGAGGACCATTTTTTGCTTGGCTAAAAAACTAGAGATGATAACGTTTTTCTTGCTTGTCAGGATTTTTGCAAAGTTGGTCACGGTCAAAACCAACCCCCCTCTTTCGGAAATCCTGGTTACGCCACTGATGAAAGCTGACCGCAAATGCTGCAAACCTCTTAAACGGATCAATGAATTTTAATTTAAAAAATTTGTGCCGATGACAAACAGCTGTTTCTCTGAGTTTTTAAAATTGTACTTGATCGGTAGAGGTTCGAGGCATTTATTGCAATGTGTTTATGAACCACGTGTTCTCCTTGCACAGCGTAACTTAAGCTACGAAGGAGAGAAGTCGATCTTAAGAGCTCAGAGCTCATCGGATCCTAACATGTTTAAGTAAGAGGCGAGGACCATTTTTTGCTTGGCTAAAAAACTAGAGATGATAACGTTTTTCTTGCTTGTCAGGATTTTTGCAAAGTTGGTCACGGTCAAAACCAACCCCCCCCCCCTCTTTCGGAAATCCTGGTTACGCCACTGATGAAAGCTGACCGCAAATGCTGCAAACCTCTTAAACGGATCAATGAATTTTAATTTAAAAAATTTGTGCCGATGACAAACAGCTGTTTCTCTGAGTTTTTAAAATTGTACTTGATCGGTAGAGGTTCGAGGCATTTATTGCAATGTGTTTATGAACCACGTGTTCTCCTTGCACAGCGTAACTTAAGCTACGAAGGAGAGAAGTCGATCTTAAGAGCTCAGAGCTCATCGGATCCTAACATGGGCGGAGTTTGGTTTTTGCCTTTAGAGGGGTGCTAAATCCCATTACCGGTTCTAGACGGCGATACATTTTTGGGGCGCAAAATTCTCGGGTAGGCGCAAATTTTTGGCGATTTGAATGGACATGTTCAAAATAAAAAAATAAAACGCAAATACACAAAATAGCTGATGACCTGTTTTGCTTGCCGGACTTTTCCTTCTTTAGTACGTTCAGCTTCAGAAAATGTCTGAATAGCGAAAAAGGTCTATGTCATTTCATATGTTTAATAATGTTTATGTATGTATGCATATGCACCTATAGGGCCTACCAGTGCAGTTTCGCCCCGGTGCGAGCAACCCACTTTTGGGTTTTGTTTTAGGATGTTCATGGGGGGCTGAAGAGGTCGCTGCGCCTGTTCAACAGAGAACATTTTTGGATATTCATGGGGGCTTAGCCCGCCCTCCCCTAGTCCCTGATAAACTCGGGCCAAGGAACCTAATAACAAAGAAAAACATCAAAGTCTATCAAATTGATAAAATGCCGTCGAAATTGTAAATTAGCATCAATAGCCTATACGTAGGACGCTCGAATGTGGTGAATGGGAATACGGTAACACTTCTTTACTGCTTCTTGAGAGAATTCGAGGAAATGTATTGGATGCAAACGCATTCGATCGTCTATTCACGCGCCATGCACTGCGTCTGTATAGTTAAGTCTATTACACGCAAGACTTTAGAGTTTCAGTTCGTTCACTTGTGTGTCTCGAACGCCGTTAGTTTCTACCGTCGGATATGTTTGATATTTGATGGAATACAACTGAACCGCCATCAACATAACAAACATATCTGACAGAGGCCGTCGCTGCAGACGTCTTCGGCGCCGAATTCCAGAGAATCCGAAGCAGACGTTTGACGTCTGCCCGGCTAAACATAGAGAGCTGTATACGGAGGAGCAGGCGGAGGAGGAGGAGGAGGAGGAGGAGGAGGAGGAGACGTCTGCCTCCGGGTAGCCGCTTGAAATGCCGAGCACACTCGCGAGAGAAGGAGACGAGAGGAGCGTCGATAGTAATGAGCGCTATCAGGCGATCTGGGAGCTCTACAGGTTTCTACGGAATCGTCAATGCGGTCATGTTACGCGCAATATCCGTTCTGTGTGTGTGTGTGTGTGTGTGCATGCATGCTCCTTCTTCCTCTTCCTCTTTTTCTTTCTCTTCTTCTTTCTCTTTCTTCTTCTTTCTCCTTCTCCTTCTCCTTCTCATTCTTCTTCTTCTGTCTCTTCTTCTTCATCATCTTCTTCTTCTTCTTCTTCTTCTTCTTCTTCTTCTTCTTCTTCTTCTTCTTCTTCTTCTTCTTCTTCTGCTTCTTTTTCTCTGCAACGACAGAAAGTATCAAATGGCTACGAATCATCGCATTTGCATAATAATTGAAACCGACAGAGGAAAAGAAACGGATTCTCTCTCTCTCTCTCTCTCTCTCTCTCTCTCTCTCTCTCTCTCTCTCTCTCTCTCTCTCTCTCTCTCTCTCTCTCTCTCTCTGTCTCTGTCTCTGTCTGTCTGTCTGTCTGTCTGTCTGTCTGTCTGTCTGTCTGTCTCTCTCTCTCTCTCTCTCTCTCTCTCTCTCTCTCTCTCTCTCTCTCTCTCCTAGAATCAAAGAACCTAACCGTCAATTCGAGTGGATGTGCAAACATTAGACGCAGGGATGGCAGGGATCAACACACGGGGCCGCCAAGAGTGTGGGATATGGGGCAGGGTCGGGGGCAATGCCCAGGAGCCCGGCGATATGTAGGGGCCCGGGCGAGTCCGTAGTTCGGGGAATAGAGGGTTAGGGTTAGGGTATATGCACATAGAAAATAAATGCTTAGTTGCATAACATTACATTGCTGATCGGGTTAATTTGTCGTCAAATAACATTACGTCGCAGTGATAAGTTTCACAAACAACGAAACAAATAATACAATGTTGCGACGAGATGAGATTGCCATTAGCAGACGCATGCAAATTTCGTGGACCCATGGAGACATGGATCGTGGAGCCATGGAGACATGGGATCCACTGTTACCGACTGGTAATCCGTATATTAATTATCAGAGTCGTTTATAGAAGATGATTTCTCTCGATGTCAATAATAATCTGCAGCAGTGGCGTAGCCAGGATTTCCGGAAGGGGGTTTGAAAAAAAATTTCGTCGATAACCGCCAAGGGGGGTTTCACCCCAAAAATCGCCTAAAAATAAAAATTGCATGGAAATACATCAAACAAAATTTTTCCGCAGTCAAAGAGGGTTTAACCCCCAAAACTCCCCGTGGCTACGTCACTGGTCGGCAGCATTTGTTTATCGTCATATTTAAATGCGAAATTCAACTGAAATCCGAAGTTGTACTGCCAGCATAATAATAGGCCTATTCCAGGTATTTACTTAGCCCAGGGGTTCTTAACCGGGGGTACTCGTACCCATTCCGGGTACTTGAAGAGCGTTGTGGGGGCACTGAATGATCCGGAAATAGTCTGTTTAAAGACTTTTACTACTAGTTATCCTGTATACTATACAAATGCTGTAGAAATTCTTGTACTAAATTATAAATTTTAAAGAAATTACCCACTTTCTGGCAATTTGTAACAGACGTTTGTTGCGGTTTAGAATTATTTTCAGTTTATAATTATTTTCAATATATTGCAAACTTTTGTCCTGGGATACGGTACGCTGGTAGGGGGTACTTCGTTCTCTTATGCTTGTTTCAGGGGTACGTAATCGTAAAAAGTTTAAGAACCGCTGTCTTAGCCTAAAGAACAGTTTTCTGTAGCAAGATCGATCATCGATCGATTCACTGGAATGACAAGATAAGCTCTGGTCAGTAATAATCATCTAATGATCTTAATTCGAAAAGTGTCACTTGACAGATATTTCACGATGCAAAAACTCTATAGCGAAGCACAATGCACGCGGCGATCGTTGGCTGCATGCATGCATGCATGCTCCTGCTCTCTCGAACTAATCCACAATGTCTGCGTCTGTGTATACGCGAAGCTGGAGTTTAATGATGTGCATTCGCCCCCCACATCCTAGCTTGGTTACAAATGTTTCCGATTACTTGAGACGATGCATGCATGCCAGGTCCAATGCAATTTATTTCATTAAAAATTTCGAGTAAGTAAGTAAGTAAATTCTCGTAAATTTATATAGCGTTTTCGAAAGTAGTACAGTTGTAGCTGCTTATTCTTAGGCGCTTTTATCTGTCTTGAAATAGCTATGGGCAAAGTGGATTGTCGACCGGGCAAAGGTCAATGACGAGCGAAAAAGGTCCTGTAACCGAGTATTCCGATGGTTTGTTGTTGCTTTTCGTCTTCAATTTTAATTTTTTTATTAATTTATTGCATTTCCAAAAACGTAAAAGGCGCCACTTTTCCGAAAATTTCATCGGGGTAAAGCCGCTCCGCTGCACCCCTGGGTAGCTACGTCGCGGGATCCATAAACCTTCTCTATAGGCTATTCTTGCCACATATGTGTTCTGCTCTCTTGCAAGAGTAAAAGTCTTTAAACACAGTAAATATAGTTTTTAAGTTTTTTCTTAAAAACGAAGACCGAAAAACTTTAAATTTCACTTTTTCATGTTTCTATTATGCCACATTGTCTATACTCCTGTTGGTCCGGCACCATAATCCTACCAGAAAATCAATATTTGCAAACATGTCACGTTGACATTTGAACTGCACACGAGGAGTGACATATCATCAGAAGTATCTGTCGAAAACTACTTATGGCAAAGGATCTTGCGGACCAATCAAAAACACCGTCGCGGGCCAAATTTGGTCCGAGGACCGCGGTTCGCAGCCTCGAATAGCAACGTTTATTGCATTGCAACGTTTATTGCAAAACGCCACAAGAACTAACGTTATAGATGAGTCGGGCAATAACAAAACGGACGAGGAATTTGTCAGACCGCACAACAGTGTGTCCGTCCTAATGCACTGAGAGATAGAAGAGCAAGATAAGCCCTCCACTTAGCATTCGTGAGCCTTCGTCTATAGATGACTGGACGGGAAAATGTCTGCCCCGATAGATGACGGTTGATACAATCTTCATGGAGACCGTTCCCCCGCGCTGGCCTCCGTTTAACTCCAACCCATCTTTCATTTATAATTCCGAAAGTCTGTCTGCCTGTCTGTCTCTTTGTCGATGTGTTCGTCCGTGTGCGTATCGTCGACGCCTGTTTCCTTCGTTATGCCGTGTTTTTTCCTCTTTCTCTGTCGTTTGCAATTCGCCTTAATGAAGCAAAACAGAGTCGTGTTTGTCGTGTAAACACGATTATTGCTTGGCGGATTGGCGAACGCATCGAAAGAGGGACGAACGCTCGTAATTCGTCTCCCCGTCCCCCTTTTCTACCCCCTAACCTCACCCCCGCAGCCCATCGAAGCTCATAATTGCCCCGATGGAATTAGGTAATTAGCCGATAAATTACTAAGATATATTTTGTGCAGCTAATATGTTAGACTAGGCCTACAGTAATAATAATGTTGAACTGAACTGAAATTTGTTTTAAACTCTTAATAAACGTGTACAATTTAAAATGATTGGATGAAATAAAAATGTTCAAAAATCAAAGACGAGGAATTCAATTGATTTTGTGAAACAGTGAAATAACATATAAAATTAAGTAGGCCCTAATCCGAGACTCACTATTGTGTATATATTGTGTATATTGCGAATTGCAAACGACAGAGAAAGAGGAAAACACGGCATAACGAAGGAAACAGGCGTCAACGATACGCACACGGACGAAGACACCGACAAAGAGACAGACAGACAGACAGACAGACAGATAGACTTTCGGAATTATAAGTGACACGATATATATACACCGTGATCACGAAAATCGGGACCCCCTAGATTAATGAGTATAACTTAACTACCTTTCGACCAATCATGCTGAATTTTTAATTATAGTAGGACTAGGAGGCAGTCTCGATCCTCAAAAAATATTTCGCCTCTACGCTGCAGCTGGTACAAGAAAGAAGGACATCACTGGCGCTCGTCTTCTGCGTACTCGTCCGACTTTCACCAAGTTCTTAATGGTATCAGTTGGTGTTTCAGCACTCGGTCGTACAGCTATTCACTTCGTCGAGCCGGGGGTGAAAGTTAACGGACAGTATTAGAGAGACGTTCTACTGATGCAGGGACTGCTGCCGGACACCCGAACTTTCTCAGATTATCGCACATTCCAACAGGACGGCGCACCGGCACACAGAGCTCCAGAGACAGTTGAACTGTTAGGTAACGAAACCCCGGACTTCATTCCGCCTACTCTCTGGCCACCCAACAGCCCGGATTTGAATCCGGTGGATTAAAAAATTTGGAGTGTTATGCAGGAACGCGTTCACCGAACGAAAGTCCGTGATATTGAGGACCTGCGACAACGCATCATGCAAGTGTGGGACGAGATTGATCAAGGCATCATTGATGCGTCAGTCAAACAATTGCGTAGGCGTCTTCGTGCGTGTATTGCAGCAAATGGCGGACCGTTTGAACACAAACTATGAGTGGAATATCATTAGAACTATCTAAAGTACACGTACTACAACTTTGCTGAATATTAGTTGACTTTTCGTTGAGTTATATTCATTAATCTAGGGGTCCCGATTTTCGTGATCACCGTATATATATATATATATATATATATATATATATATATATATATATAAACACTGACACAAGGCCTAACATAATCAATGTTTTATATAACAAATAACATCCAGAAATACACTATTCATACGGGATTTAAAAAGGTAACCGGAAGAGGAAATCCCGCTGGGAGGGGGTAATTAGAATTTAGTTGAGTGAAATTGAGGTAATGCTAAGATGAGAAGGTATCACTAAGAAATTCTTAGGTGGGTTATTAAATTGGCGTAGCCCAGTGGCGTAGCCAAGGGGGGTTTGGGGTTAAGACCCCTTTGGGCGCCGACGAAATTTTTTGTAATGTGTTTCCATGCATTTTAAAATTTCGAACGCGGTTTTGAGGGTCAAAACTCTTCTTGGGGCTGCTGACTCAAAACTTTTTAAGCGACATAGGCGTGACGACCTTATTTTTGCTTGTCAGTATCTGAAAGGACAAATTTTGGAAGGAAAGACATAGGATAGATACATAGGATGACCTCTTAGGCTTTTTTGCTTGTCAAGAATTTTCGAAAGTTGGTTACGGTCAAAATTCAAAACCAAAACCCCCCCTTCCGGAAATCCTGGCTACGCCACTGGCGTAGCCAGTGTTCCAGAATGGAGGAACTATCGCTTATAAAGTCGAACGAACTTGTTCTGATCCTACTAGGAGGTCTGCGGGAATGTTGTGAGCTCCTCTAGTGAGGACTGAAGCAGAGCTCCAGACACAAAAAATATGGTAATAGATCTATATTGAAATCTTGATATTTTAAGCAATTTTCAGACTATGCGAAAATATTGACAACCAGCCAACTCCTCTCTAGATAATATTTCTAATAAGTTTTGCACGAATTTCACAACTGGTCTAGACCCGAAATGGGGTGCGAAGCCCCAGCTGCAGTAATTTTTGAATAATATTAGAGCTAAACCGCGAGCTGTAGTGCGTTCTTTGAAGACTTTAATTGTGATTTATTGTGGACATGGCCACCTTAAGGCTTAGGCAGTTTAGGCACTGCCTAGAGGCGAAAAATGTTTAGGGGCGAAATAAAACGGGGACGAAAAAATTTTCGAGATGCGTTTTGGATAAAACAATGAATGAATGAAATTCGATGAATAAAATTTAATATTCTTTTCTTTGCTTTGCTATTCTTGGCATGAATAATAGCGGGCTCAACGGGCTGCATGACGTCTCTTACATGAGCACTGTTGTCGTAATTTTGATCTTGTTTGTCTTAAAACAGACTAAAGTTAGTGGGTACCTTCATTTTTTTAAAAACCTTGCTATTTGTTATGTGAAATATCGTCTCACGGTAGCCTCGGTAGGCATAACATATTAGCGTTTGGCAGTTGCTACGGTACCGTAACAGACTACAGACGTCCGTATGCAGTGGCGTAGCCAGGATTTTCGGAAGGGGTTTGGTTTCGATCGTGACAAAATTTTGCAAAATTTTTCTTATTTTTCCTTTTTAGGAGCTGACAAGCAAAAAAGCAAAAAAATGGTCGTTCTAATTTTTTGCACTTAGAAATTTTTGCAATCGGCAGCCAGCCAAGGGAGTGTTTGACCCCAAAATCGCATCCGAAGATGAAAAATGTATGGAAAAGCATGTCAGCAGCCAAGGGGAGTTAACCCTCAACCCCCCTTGGCTACGCCACTGTCGATATGTGAATGAGCGAAAATTCAAATCTGCCTATGGCGTCCAAAAATCTAAAGATGGCCCTGATTATGGAGCGCCAAAAGGCTGCAATACAGTTAAGCAGGACCTATATCGATTCTGTCTACAGCTTCCCCAGAAAGTCTAATCGATTTTGCATAAATCCCATGCCTAGTCCCAGTCCGAATGGGGGCTCGTCTCCCGTCCCCAACATGGCTACGCTAATGGGCCATTAATATAATATAACAAGATTTAAAGTGGTTCAGTAGGGACTGCCCTGTTTGAGAAGCACTGTTGTTCCCGTCCAATCTAATTCTTTATATATATATATATATATATATATATATATATATATATATTACATTGAGATTGACATTTTATTATCTCAAGATCAGCAATATCCTAAAGACCTAAACTACTGAGGTTTCTTTTGAACTCGTTCACATGTGTGGCCGTTACTATCCTCTCATCCAGTTCATTCCATCTGCCCCCCCCACTCTTGCACTAAAAAAGTGCTGTTTGTGTCTCCCAACCCGTTTCTTGAACAGTTTCATGCTGTGTCCTCTCTCTGGTTCGATCATCCTGCTTCATTGTAAAAAACCTTTCTCTTGGCATTTCCACTTTGTTTGTTAGTATTTTGTATATCTCAATCAAATCCCCTCTCTCTCTCTCTCTCCTTTTTTCAGAGTTGTCAGTCCACAGTGTTTTAGCCTTTCCTCGTAGGTTTAGTTTATGATATCCTTTGATCATCGTCTTTGTTGCTCTGTTTGTACTCTTTATAAGGTCTCTATGTCTTTCTTCAGGAATGGACACCATGCTTGAACACAATACTCTAAATGTGGGCGTACCAATGTCTTGTAAAGTCTTTTATATATATATATCTTTATTTCGCATTAATTGCAGCTAAAAAGACAATTAATTTACCAACACAAAACCAATCCAAACTAAGAAAAGAAAACAGGAGAAATAAGCAAGAAGACTAATACAACACAATGCAACGATGCAAAGAGAGCTATTGCAAAGCCTTACTTAGCCAAATGGCTTACATGTTTTGCAAAAATTACACACATATTCAATGTCTCTAATATTCTCAAACACAGACTGACCATACAAACTATCCAGAAATTTAGCATACCGATTACTAACAATCACTTCAACCTGATCAATATTAAAAATAGTTCGTATCACAATGATATTTTGCCTAGTATCAACGCCAAAAATCTTGTATAAGCACTTATTAATACAGTTGTTCAGCAAATTCATGCTAGTTTTATTAGATGCAGTTACTTCACCAGCATACATAAGAATTGGTAGACAAGACGACTTAAATAATTATTATTACATCCTTCTCTCTGCTAACTATCGTTCTTTTGATCATACTTAGAATTTTGTTGGCCTTCTTAGCTGCCTCTGCACATTGCCTAGCTGTTATGCATGATGACCCCTAGATCTTTCTCCTCGTTTGTAACTTTTAGTCCCTTCCCACATAACTTAAATTCATGATCTGTTCCCTTCTTCCCATGTGCATCACCGAGCATTTATCTGTATTAAAAAGCATTTGCCAATCTGCCGACCACTGGGATAGTCTATTAAGGTCTTGTTGTAAAATTTTTGCTTCTGCTTCACTATCACTCTGTCCACACAGTTTTGTGTCATCAGCAAATTTTGAAATTTTTGACATTATATCATCATCGATGTCGTTGATGTATATTAAAAACAATAGAGGTCCCAACACTGAACCTTGTGGCACCCCACTTATGACCTCAGCCCAATCTGAATACTTGCCTATTATGCCTACCTTCTGTCTTCTGGTCAGAAGCCAATTTTTTATCCACCCGAGAACTTTACCTCTAATTCCATTGGCCTGAAGCTTGGCTGCCAGTCTGGCAGACTTGAATGAGGTACTTTATCGAATGCCTTTGCAAAGTCCATGTATATTACATCAACTGCTTTTCCCTCATCTAGCTTGTCATGAATCTCCTCTAAAAAGTCCAGTATGGTTGTCAAGCAAGATCTTCCCTTAATAAACCCATGCTGGCTATCCTTTAAAATCTTGTGTCTCATAGGATGGTCCAATAAGGACCAATATCTTTGCTTTTATTATTATTTTGGCAAAGTGTGGCTTTACGGTCGAAATCAACGGGCAAAATAAGCAATAGGCACGAATTGCGCAATCCATTTAGGCCTAATTTTAATTGGTACTACCTAATCTAAAAACTTTTAAACGTGACTATTTCTTTCTGCATCGCTTCATTCTTACAGGAACGGACGGTTTCTAGCATAGGGCCTATGCTGTGATATCAATAGACGCCGATGCCTGCACGAATTCTTCATAAACTTATTTTAATTAAAGAAAAATCGCCAAATTTGCGCAGTCTGTCAATTTTTGTCGTCATCGAGATTTATAAACGCACAGGCGGTAGATTCCGTTTTCCTTTGGGCGGTAGATAAGAATTCATTGTTGATTTTCTACAAAAGCGTCGTCAAATTGCTTTCTGTCACGGTTCTTAAATTGAAAAGAAAAGAATCAATGGCTCAACCTGTTATACAGTATATATATATATATATATATATATATATATATATATATATATATATATATATATATATATTCCAACGCTGCTCATCATCCGTGACTATATAAGATTATTTACATCGTTCAGAAATTCCCGATACCAATTGGACTGTATACTGTATACTGTATACCTAGAGGTTGACTTGCAATCGTAAGCTGTCCAACTCCAAGCATTTGACAATTTGCTGCGCATTTTCAAACGGAATCCCTCTTGCTGCGATATATGATCGTTTCAAGAGTGCAAACGACTCAGAAGTCCAATCGTGCAACACGCGGCGCATAAAACCATCCATTAGCTAGATTATTTCATACCGAACCTTCTTTAGGACAAACAGATATTTCCGGCTGACTTATCCGCCACCTCCTGGATGTCCCTTGACAGGCAACGGTCGGAGCGCGAACTGCTTGATTAAGGTACGGCTCCATTAGGAGATATGCCGCGGGGATATATCCCCTTACGAGTCCATTACGTTGTCCACCGACAGTAGGCGGATAAAAAGTAGCCACGCCTGTTGCAAAGATGGCGGACGACACAGAGGCGTAGCGAGGGTATCCGGCGCCCGGGGGCAAAGTGTGCCGTTGGCGCCCCCCAACACTGCTGACGAGCAAAAAAGGTCGTCACATCGTTCTCTCGGTCTCGGCGCCCCGCAACTCTCTAGGCGCCCCTCTCCCTATACCCCTGACAAGAAAAAAGGTCGCCGCACTTGTTTCTTCTTATTTATTATGCATTTAACTTACCAAAAACCCGATTTTGGCGCCACCTCACCTCGGCGCCCGGGGGCATATGCCCCTTCCTGCCCCCTTCGCTACGCCTCTGGGACGACAGGAGTGTTGCAGTTCGGGTGTTGATGGGCGTTTTAAAAGCTGCGTTTTCTATTAGAAAGAAGTTTCGCAAGCGTAGAAATTTTGGGTGAGTATTGGATGCTGCTTTGAAAAATTATTATTTTGCGAACACGTTTTAATGTCGCATAACCATTCGAGTTGGCGCAACACCTAGCAGTCAATCTGGCGATAACCTATTGACCTGTAAGCTGATTGGCTGAATGGAAAAGATATCCGGCTGAACTATCCACTTGAATGTACAAACGCTTTCTCCCGGATATGTCCTGGTGCAAATATTTTGCAGATATATTTTTAAGTATAGAGCAACCGTCGTTTGATTCCAGCTTATCATTCACGCGGATAATGTCCGTGTAACTACTTAGGGGATATATATATATATATATATATATATATATATATATATCCCAGTAGCATATCCCTTAGTTGAGCCGGAGCTTTAAGCTTCCCGGATGGTCAAGAGCATTGTGAGGTCATTCCTGTTCACTTTCATATAAATAAATTCATTTATACAACTGCCATCTGGCGGCTTGGTGGCATTTAGATTCTGCTGTTTATGGAATAAATTTAAATGTCGCGGATATCCTTGGAAGATTATCCAGAAGCTGCTGTGTATTATTAGATGCCATATAGTGCATTAGAACCGGTGCTATGGCGTGAATTATTGGCATTATTATTATTATTATTATTATTATTATTATTATTATTATTATTATTATTATTATTATTATTATTATTATTATTATTATCATCATCATCATCATTATCATCATCATTATCAATATTATTTCTTATTCTTATTATTTCTTATTATTCTTATTATTTCTTATTCTTATTTTTATTAGGCCTATTATATATATATATATATATATATATATATATATATATATATATATCAAAGATAGCACTGTGACGCTATGAAAGCAGAAGATAATAAGAAAGAAATGTTATATAGTCTATACACTGCATCATAATCCTGCATTAAAACTTTATTATTATTATTATTATTATTATTATTATTATTATTATTATTATTATGAAGTTCTCAAAATCGAATATTATTATTAAGTGGAAGTTCCACGGAATGCGACAGCGTTAAATCTCTGGAGTGTCACGGATATTCGTTGTAGGAGAAAGGATGTATCTCATCTCCAGATTGTCGTGTTAGGATACTGTCGATTTTCTTTAATTATTATTATTATTATTATTATTATTATTATTATTATTATAAAAATATAAAGACGTTCATACGACAGTTACATATACAGTTGTAAACGGTGAGAGGCACATTATGAACGACAAAAACAAACTGGAAATATCGGCACACTTGAAACGATTCAGCTCTTAAAGCAGCATACCCATTACTAAGACATGTTGCACATTTTCATACTGAATCATAATATGTTCCAGATGAATAGTAACAGTGCGTTACATTTACATTTTGATCTTATCGCTGTGAAAATATTTCTTATGTAGGGCCTACAGCAGACCTGTCTGACCTGCTTTCTTTGAATGAGCTGATTGAGCTCCGTAACCATAATGTGCTTTTCAAACAGCGATAGGCCTACTTGTAGCGCGGAAGGTCTGCTTCAGTTAAATAATTACCATATTAAGAAGCCTGAGCCCATAGGAACTAACGATACAGGACAGGCTATTCCAATCGGTTTATTAGTATCAAAACAAAAAGATCAGTACTGTTACAACTCAATATCGAATGAATAGTTAAAAATAATAGGCCACTGTATCAACATGTTTCATATTTTCATAGCAAATATATTACAGATTGGTTTCAAAGAATTGCGATACTAGAAGGGAGACGCAGGAGAAGAGAAACAATCGCTGTACAAAGAAAACTTTGGTGCATGGATAGAAGAAATGTTTTTCTTATCGTAGTAAACATATTTAACGTTTTATTTTAATTCTAATAGGTCCAATTTATTTATTGTTGACGCTATTTTAACTGCGTCTTGTCGATTTGCATGCGTTCTTCAGAAGCGATTTTCAGCGCCGTAGAGCTTTTCCAAGTGAGCCAGACGAATACACAAATTGAAACGATTCTTTTCAATTATTTAGGAGGAAACCTCTTTCCTCTTAATCTAAGATGCTGCTTTAGGCGTGACCTGAATGTGCGCGGGATTGCTATTCAAGATAGACGCTAAGTCTTCGGACTGGAAATAAGTTACTTAAGACATCAATTCCTGTTCTGAACAAATTCAGGTCTTGCAACTAGTTCTTTTACTGACAGAAACAGGTTGCGATACAGTAAAGTAATCTCGTCAGTTTCATGAGCGCTCGTGCAGCCAGATGTTAAGCCCTAAAAGTTAGCTATTTCTCCAGCGTTTTCCGTCGTCTTCGTGTCAACGGGACTTCACGGCCTCAGGATTTCAATTGGGGAGAGAACTATTTATTTCAAAGTAATAAATTCTTTTCATATTTTTAATCCGCACACTTTATCGAATATGAAACCGATGCCTGAGGAGAGGGGCCGCAGCCGGGTCCAGGACCCATGGAGTTCAAAGGGGCCTGGGTCCGGTGATGATGATGCAGTGGCGTAGCGTGACTTTTGGGGGCCCGGAGGGCTTCCTTGATATGGGGGCCCCTTAACACTGCTGACGAGCAAAAAGGGGCCTCCCTTCACCCGGGGTCCGGGGGCACTTGACACTGTGATGATGTATTAACCCTAAAAAAGACTCTGACAACGGAAAAAGGTCATCTTCGTCATGAGTTCAGGGGCCCCGGCGAATGTCATGAGCTTAGGGGCCCCGGCGAATGTCTGCTTAGGGGCCCGGGTCGATTATGCTAAGTTATTAAAGCCATAAAAAGACTGACAAGCAAAACAGGTCATCTCGACACTTTTTCAGACGAGGACCCGGAATTCTGCTTTGAAAAAGACCGACAAGGAAAAAGAAGGTCATAAACTTTTTCACACACTTGTCAGGAGGTCAGGGGCCCGTGACTATTTTTGGCACCGGGGCCCGGAAATTCTCTCGGCGGCCCTGGTGAAACCAGCCCAAATACGACTTGTTCATAGACCCTAAAGAAGGAACTATGCAATTAGAAGGCTCTTATATTTTTCAAAATGTGAAGAATTGCTAGATATCTGTCAGAATGTCGTTAACGGTTTTTTATACAAATTTGACACCGATGCACATGACGCATTAGGCCTAGAACCACCAATAAAAATCCAGACCGTCTATGAACGATCGACAATCTTCGTATTATGTAATATTATAAGAGAAATAGAAACCAATGGGAAATGAGATGCCACGTAACCGATCACTCTTCTGAACCCATACTATTTATTATTTCTGCTGTTATAACTTATGAGTAAATTGTGTAATTTCAACGTTTGTCTAAAACTCTAAATTGTGGCAATATTCATTCATGCAGTTGTCAATCTTACTGGACACTAAATCCTATCCAGTGGCGGTTCCACCATATTGATGACCGGGAATGCATCCCCCACCGGGGTTCCGGGTGACCTTTTTTGAATGTCAGCCTATTTTCGGTGAGTTTTTTAAAAAATAGTGAAAAATATTGCGAATAACCTTTTTTTGCTTGTCGGCCTTTTTGGCAATGTTTATTAACATTTAGTGGACAAAACAGTAGTAATGACCTTTTTCTCTTTCTTTTCTTCTTCTTCACTTTGCATCACCCACCAACTTCCTATAAATTGTTTTCATCCCCACCAAGAATTCCTGGAACCGCCACTGATCCTACCTACCAGTGGGCGTATACAGCGTGGGCTGCCATCGCCCGAGACAAAAGAGGGATCGCGCCTCTAACTTGTGATCGAAATTTCTTGACGAGCAAAGAACGTTCTCTTTCCCCCACATTGCAGTAATTATAATAAATTCAGGGAAATTACTTGCAGTTCTTCTTTGTTCGTGACGTAAGCTATATGTCAGGCTCTTTCTATTTCTGTGAATTATTATTTACTTGGATTTTTATTCTATTTTTTCACTTGAAATTTTGCGTTCCCAAAAATTTTGCTCCTGGAGCGACCGCCCCCATATGCTCCCCACACTATGCCACTGCTACTGACTCATCCAAAGTGCGCTTCTCTTCTAGGCCTAACGCAATTATTTTTCTTACTGATCTTCATTTCTATGAAAGAAGAGCTTTATATATATATATATATATATAATATTAAGATCCTTATCTGTATGTCTCTCTGTTACCTTCAAGCGTTCTGATTGGTTGACTATTGGTAGACGGTTTAGACCGTTTAGTCCTTACGTCGCGATGCGTTGGTGGGCGAGCGTTGACTATTGGTAGATGGTTTAGTCCTCACGTCGCGATGCGTTGGTCGAAGACGACGTTGCTATTGGTAACAATTGTTCGTAGTTTAGCACGGTTTAGTCGAGTCATTGCAGCGTCAGAGGGCTGGGCGTGCGACGACGTTGCTATTGGTAACAATTGTTCGCAGCCTGAGGAGGCAATTTTAACGTACATTTTAACGTACACAAAAAATACGTGTACAGCGTCACAAATGGTCACAGTTGCGTGATTTTAACGTACATAGGCCTAATTATTACGTGGCGCAGAGCTTGGCTAGGTGGCGTATGTACATCATTGAAACGTTGTTCAGCATGAATTCAATGATTGGGTATTAAGTATAGGTATTGGATTAGTATTATCCTGCACTGCGAGCGAAGCGAGCGCGAGCGAAGCGAGCATCTTTCTAGTACATATATATATATATATATATATATATATATATATATATATATATCTTCATACTGGCAAGCGAACGAAGTAACGAAAGAGATACCGCAGAGATGGACATGGGTCCATTTTTTAGAACCCAACCCAACCTGACCCATCAAATCTCCAACCCAACCCAACCCAACCCATGCCGGCAATTGCAAGTATTCACCCAACCCAATCCAACCCACCCAAGCTTCAAGTAAAAATATTCAGCAAATTTATTGCTAAGCAACAATTTGTCAATTACTGCATACAAATCATTTTTAAAAATTACCTCTCATATGTCGCTGTAGGGTCTATTTTTTCCCCCAGTATAATTATCATTGGCGTGCAAAAAAAGGTAGACGTCCGTGTTATAATTTGTACTTATACTATCTAAAATTCAGCTTCAAATGTTGAAAGACTAACGAATAAGGAACCCTAGAGCCCTTATAGCATTTGCTTAGCAAGTTCGCACGCACTTCCACGCAGTAGCTCATAAATGTTATTGGAGTCAATAAGGGGATTAAGATGGATTTACAGTGAATGGTTCAAAGAAAGTTACTATATATTAACCTTCTTTCATCAATTTCGATTCTTGATTCCAATGCCTTGAATTATTTACTTCCACCGGTCTTATGCAAATATCCCGTGGCTGCGGATCAACATTTACCTATAGGCATATGACGCTGCACAATATCGAGAAAGCAACGGCCACAACGGCGAGGGGGGGTTTATGTATCAAAGGAGATAGACTTATGCCTTTAATGCTTTATTATATAGGAACAACTGTGTTTGGATCAATAGAACCAGGGGCTCAAGACAGTCCTGAATATAACCCCCCACCCGCCAATCGCTTAACTAAGAGCCGTCATAAGCCAGTATTGCCAGCGACAGTTCGGCGGCAATTTGTTACATGAAAATGCGGAAAACGATAACCATTTTTTATAACCAATGTATGGTGTGTGCACTGTGCCAAGTGCAAATCAGCGTTTTGCAACCCAACCCAACCCAACCCACCACAACTGCCTAAATTTATGACCCAACCCAATCCAACCCAACCCAACCCAACCCAACCCATGGGTTAACCCAACCCATGTCCATCTCTGAGATACCGGCGAAACAAAACTAGAAAAATATAAATTGAAGCAACCATGGAAAAATCTGCAAAACATCTTAAACCGTTTTGTTAAGAACGCTCGCCGACTTTAGATAACCACGAGCGGTGTATTAAACTGTTACCGCATATATATTAGATTTCAAAAAACGACCAAAGATATCTGAGAAAAGATAATAGACTTAGATTTAACGTCAACATTAAGGAAAACTTGAATGGAAAATGGCGTCAAAATTTCAAAGTGAATATAGTTGTCGTCGTCAGTCTTGGGCAAATGACCAGTATAGCAGGCGACTGGAACCTGATATTGATGACGAAACTGCCACGGGGAAAGATTATACAACACTATTGGCCTACCACATGGGTACTCAAACCGCGGCCAGCGGTCCACAATCCGGACCGCGAGGTCGATTCTTGTGGACCGTCACAGCTTTCTCTATGTAAGAATTTTCGAGCCTGTAATATTGGCTTAATTACTTAATGCTGTAGTTGTCACAGGAGTAATTGTATTTCCCTTGTAACTAGTGGACCCACACGAACGATGGAAGACTGGATGTGGATCGCCTTAAAAAAGTTTGAGTACCTCTGGCCTACCAGATGCCGTATTCATAGTAAATCGAGGGGATCGATAGAATATATCTAAAACTGGTGTCCATTGAGGGGGAGCGAGTTTGACTGACTAAGTGACTGACTGAGTCAGTGACTGAGTGAATGAATGAGTGAGTGTGAGTGTGAGTGAGTGAGTGAGTGAGTGAGTGAGTGACCGACTGACTGACTGACTGACCGACTATACCAGCGCTGCCTGTATATCGCTTGGGAGGCGATGTACTGTACATACAGTATATATGCATCGAAGAGCGCCGAAGCAACGCCGTTCCATGCAGTTATCGCAGATACGATCGCCAGCAGAGCAGCGTATGAACGAACGAACGACCGGCGTGTCCTCCCTGTGACGGCAGCTTCTGTTCATATTGCCGACCCACGGGCCAACATCCCACTGGGTTCTGCAGCAGAGAGGGCGACGTTTCGCCACCCCCCACCCCATCCTCTTCATCAACCCCCTTCAAACTTCCATTCCTCTCTCTCTCTCTCTCTCTATCTCTCTCTCCCCGCTCTCCCTCGTCCTCTCTAGAGCCTGCATATCTACCGAGACAATATATCTTGTGATGAGGCGCTGTGCGTCGCCGCCGCCGCATTGACTGATAATAACGCGACCGAATCGAGCGAATCCCGCGTCTCGATTGCTTTGACGCTATGACTGCTGCTTCTGGTCTTTCCCTGACGGATCCTCCGCCGACCGCCGCCGTCCGTCTGACTTATTATACGTTGCGCGCAGACGGAAAACAATATCGTCGTCTGATGGCTTCTATAGCGCCGACGATTTATTACAGTCGAACGGCGATCGGACAGTGAAGCAATACAGATGCACCGGCACGGGATTTTATGCACCGATGCCGACGGAACCATCAAATATCACCGAAACTCTCTATATAGTCTTCAACAAAAGACATTGCGCTTTCATGTGTGTGTGTCGTGTGTGTGTGTGTGTGTGTGTGTGTGTGTGTGTGTGTGTGTGTGTGAACGACATCCAAATGCATGCTTAGGTATCATTAGACTAGATTAATTAAAAATATAATTGGCCAGAAGAAGTTGCAGATTCATTATTTTCGGTAGCAAAAAAATGAATTCGCGTAACAAAATGACGCGTTCAACTTTTGGAATAAATCATTAAACGTCTGCAATCCTTTAATCAATCTCATCGCCGCCGCATTTACTCTATTAATGTACAGAATGTTATTAGGAAATCAAACTGATTCAATAATTATTAATTATATATTAATTAAGACGCCAAGTTTTTAAAACCCTGTCACGTGCGATCGACGGCACTGATGTCGACGACGATGCGCGAAAACGGGACGATGGGCTTCGTTGATTGCTGCTGCAAGGATAATCACTGAAAAATTCCTCGTTTCCTTTACGCTATTTTGGTTCCTCTCAGGGATATTTTTACATCCCCTAACACTCCCCAACACCCCCTCCCCACCCCAATCTGAGACCGACACTCCTAACAGCCCCCAATCTGAACCTGGGATGACCTTTTTTTTAGCTTGTCAGACTTTTTCGGCACGGACCCCTAAAATATACCGACACCCCCAAATTGACAATCATAGAAATAACCCTGTTTCCTCTGAATGCAGTAAACGGCCGTAGTCGTGTCCTACACTACGGCACTCATTGACTATATACATCAATTTCAATTCCATTCGGTCCAAGGTCTTGAAATTCGCGAATCATCTAGCCTACTGTCTACAAATGAATGCACAGAGTTCATCTGGCCGCCTCTTCCACCCTAGTATTCGCCAGACAATCCACTAATCGACGATTAGGCTGCCAACCGTGGACTCGGACCGTGTTGCAATCTGACCTCGACTTTTTGTTCCAACATTACCGTCACATTAATTTTATTATGCGTTCATTTGCTGATTATATTATTATATGATATATCGACGCACGACCGGGTTACGTGATACTGCTGACATCTGCCGTTTTATTTGCAGGCCATATCGTCAGCACTGCGTGCAAATCGAAGGTTTCTGGGAGCGATAGGTTAGAAAATTCACGCTCCCCAGAACTGGTCGAGAACAGAAGAAATCAGAAAATATGCATAAGCCTACCACTTCAACGTGACAATGGCGACAGTCAGAGAGAGAAGGCGCTTGAAATGGCAGATTCCACAGACCACAGTTGATTTCCGTACGCTCCAAATGCTAGAAGCACATAACGGGAATCCGTGAAATCTAAGCTCAATCCTTTGTGCTTTCTGATTGCTTTTCATTACCAACACCATAGCCAAAAGGAAAGGGAGTAGAAGGAAAACTGCTTCAAATGCGTGCCACAGATAAACTACTCCCCCTTCCATCTCAGGAGTTTTACCTTCGTCAACCAATTTCTCTTTAAATAAACAACATCACATGTAAACGGTTGAATAACGTTACACCTCTATCAGCGCAGCGAACTGTGCGGATACTTTGCAACGGAATTTGCCATTTCCCGACGCTGTTAACCAGGGGCGTAGCTAGGAATTTGATTGAGGGGTATAAATTTCGGGGGTAGGCCTATATATTGTTATATATTATATGTATTATGTATATGCATATATATATGTTATATATTGTATTATATACATATACACTGATTTTGAGGGGGTATTATATACCGATATATGCTCCCCGTCGCTACGCCCCTGATGTTGCAATCGACAATTGGCGTATTTTAGGGTCAAACAACAATTTGATCCTAAATTATGGCTGATGAGTAGTATCTTGCATGCAGCACATGTAAATAAAACCATGGTTGAGTTAGAACGTTGAATGGCTATTTTCTGATCCTCTTCCGTCCAAATCAACTAATGAAATCCTATAGTACCACACAATTCCCGGAATTCGAACTTGTTAAGTCGAAATTTCTGGAAATCTTTCGCTCACGCAGTCTACTATTGTCAAAGTATTCGCATTATCTACTGTAAGCATGACTTCTGTGCTCCTTCGCTTAAGGTGCCAATTCGCCGTCTCTCTATAATTGTCGAACACTGTAAATGCAAACTGTAGACCTGCACCGAGCTGCGCATGACACACCATTCGTAAAAAAAAACGGATTGCGATTTGGAAGTGTCAGGTTAATGAGTTATCGATTAGTCAACAGAGGAGACAGAACGTAGACGACGAGTCTCGATTGTGCAGTCAAAATTCAGTCACAGACCAGCAGGGATATTTTGACACCCCCCCCCCTAACACACCCCCAACACCCTCCCAATTTGAGGTCGACAGTCGACACCCCCAAAAATTTGGTAATGTGACAATGGGATGCATACAAAATGCATACTAATTAGCTCCGGACCCCCCCCAATTTGAAGTCGACACCCCAAAAAATCACAATCCTAGAAATATCCATGCAGACCAGTCACACTGTTCGAGAAGTTACAAAACCGCAGTCCACAGTGTCATCGATTCTTAAATCACGCGTTTCTGCGGGCGCGTGGCGGCACGCTTTTAGGACTCCGAATGATGCAATCATTTAGACGGATATGCTACGCCGTCTGGAGCACATCGGACTGAACATCCTGGCGCCAGAAACATCATTCTGCTTCGAAACTGGTTCGCTGAACCGATTAGCAGATTAGATTATAATTATAAGCCTATGCACTTATCTACAACGGTCTTTTATAAAAGCGATTCATAAGCGGTATAGCTCATATATGGGTCTACTAATGGCGTGCTGGGTTGGACCGGGAGATATGCAGAATGTCGTAAATTCGTGCTTCAAAATTACGGATTATGTGTATTTAAAATGATCGAAAGGTCTGGAATGTCTAAATTGCTAAATTGCAGTTATTTCACTTAGTCGAAGCCACGAGTCACATTCCATAATATGAATTACCGCTAAATTGCATAAATTAAAAGTGACCCATAGTGTAAAAGGTAAAGGTTGTCCCGTACCCCGTACTCAAACGAGAATAGGGTCCGGTGCTGATCTCCGGTTACTAGGCAAGCAGCGACGCAGGTGGCTTACGCCATTAATCTTGAGCATTGCTTTCTTTAGACCAGTGTTTTACCTTCGCAACTTAAAGCTGCGACCAATTTAACCACGTCTAAGCGATGAACGGATTGGTTGGTCGCCGGTACCACTACTCGATCTCGGATGGTCACCCATCCAACTACTAACCGCGCTCGACGTTGCTTAACTTCGGTGTAGGCCTACTGACGGGAGCCGATCGCACAACGCCAAATATAGGCCGAAAATAGTTACCTACGTACACTGAAACCATTGTTGTCGCGATATTCCACAGAATTAGAACAACCTATACAGCGTTTCACTCAGAAATAATGGTAGGCTGAGATTAAACTCTTCGATTAAACTCTTAGATCAGCCACAGCCACCCAGGTCCTTGGAAAAGAGTTTCATCATCATCATCATCATCATCATCATCATCATCATCATCATCATCATCATCATCATCATCATCATCATCATCATCATCATCATCATCATCATCATCATTCAACGACGATAGATGGGGCGCCAAGCGTATCGTAATATCACGGCGATTTATAATATAAATGTCAAAATTGGAACAATACTTGTCTATTTCATTTCCGATCAAAACTGCACAGATGCATGTAACAATCAAGTCAATAGATTTCAGCAATGTCAGACGACGTCAAAGCATGTCGAGTCAAGCATACCAGAATCATCCTCCGCAATATATCAATGCCGTCAATGGTTTCGAAACCGTTCAACTTCTGATTAATTTAATCAAATCAAATGGTCTTTTATTTTCACAATACATACACAAATGATACAGAAAGTAATATGTCAGGATATATACGGATTAAACGGGGTTTGTAGGTCTAATCCCCTCCCTTCCCTCTCTCCCTCCCCAGTGGCTGAGAACGGGCCTTTGACAGAAGTTGACAGGTTCTGGGTGTGAACGCGTGACTGTGAATGTACTGTATATGGTCCAAAGTCAACGGCGCTTTTTTGAGAAATCGGCCGATTAGCAGAATGCAACATGTACACGGATTCAAGCGGATTCCGACGATTCTGCTTCGGCGGCTGTCATCGGCGATGCGTCCGTCGCTGGCGACGACGGGGTAGCCGGCGATGTCCCTGTCGCGGCGGCGGCGGCGGCGGCGGCGGCGGCGGCGGCGGCGGCGGCGGCGGCGGCAGCTGCTTTGCTTCTCACGCTGCGGTCGTCCTTTGACTGAACAAATTGCATCACTAACATGCTAATGGGTCTCTATTATGCGGACTATTTCTGCTCATCGCATCGGCAAATAGCAGCGGCGCTGCTGCAAGCAACGCAGATTTCGTCGTCGGTCCAAGTACGTTATTGCGTTGCAGATGATCGAATGCCTGCACTTGACAGCGACGTCTGCCCACTGCCACCCCCCCCCTGCGTCGCTTACTTTGAGTAACCCGTGAATTGCGATTTATGCAGAAGCGGTCCTATTATTATTATTATTATTATTATTATTATTATTATTATTATTATTATTATTATTAATTGATGGAGAGACTTTTCTACGACAGTAACCCTAAGGACCCGTAAAAACCGGTATTCCGGATTCATAACCTAATATTGGTTTTACACAAATCGCTGTGGCGAAAAGGCTCAAAGATCTTGTAGTAGGAGTTATGCTGTCTCATCCTTGACCATTTTTGCTCGAACATCAACGCCAGTAGGCCTATACGATTATTATACAAACGAATAGAAACTTCGACGTGACTGGTTGTATAACCATTGGTGTATGACAGTGGTTAAATTACTTTTTCTGATATTCCGTATCTCCTTATTTTTCCTCCGGTCACAACATTTCTTCACGACTTTTTAAAAATTAATTTTAAACCCTAACCCTATAGCAGGATCTCATACCAGTCGTGTCATCATCATACAACCGTAGCCTGTAGCAGCTTATTATTGCTGTATTGGGTAATAATTATTTCTGTTGCACATCAGCTGACAGCAAAAAACGTACCGGATCTTCAAAAGTACGTCCCGGATCTGATGCCAGACGTTTCGGATCTCATGTCAGCCGTGCCGGGGATCTCTTGCCAGACGTCCCGGATAGGAGATCCGGCAAGATCCGACTCAATGTAACCCCTGGTATAGCCACGGGGGGGGGCGATTCTGGGGACCCGTGGAGGGATTTAGCCACAATCGCTGAGAAATTTGGAGGAGGGTAGGTAGTATAATCGGATCGACGAGAATATGAGGAACCTCCTTGTCACGTCGTTTCTTGCTCGTCGGAAACTTTTTGATTCGAAAAATGTCGACGTGGGCCCAACCCTACCCCCTATTTCGCTGCTAGTTTTGGCGTTGATTTAACTTCGTTAGGTACAAACTCAGAGCAAGAAACAGAAAGAAATACGCCATAGAAATTCGGATCTGAGCACGTTCATCAAATTACAGAATAGCTTTTATTAGGGTTGTTTGTTTGTTGAGCAAGTGTTCTTACCTGCCAGCCAGCCGTCTACCAAGTATGCTGACCACGAATTCCTCGCTGTGCAGAGCGGAGTCGGTACAAGTGGCCGGGCCGAACAGCTCAGGTGGGATCAGACCGGTTCGTCCCGACTTACAACCACGAACGATTTTTAAAAAATTCTTTACTCGTTCCCGTCTAACTATACCGCAACACGTTATGCATGATCTGCAGACGAGTAGACCTAAGCATGTACGAACGGACGTTCGGAGAGAGAGAGAGAGAGAGAGAGAGAGAGAGAGAGAGAGAGAGAGAGGGATGGACAGAGGAGGGAGAGAGAGAGAGAGAGGGATGGACAGAGGAGGGAGAGAGAGAGAGAGAGAAAAGGAGAAGCGCATGTTGTTCGAGGAATTCCTTCTCATTGCGTTGGCTAATACTACTACTGAGCTACAGGTGCTGGTATAGTTCGAAGAAGCGGCGCTCGTGAAAAATCGCGCTTCTATTTATAGAGAAATAATTAGCACAGGGCATAACGCGCACAAAGGCATTTCAGTGACTCAAAGATACTTACTAGTACTTCTCCAGTACTCGAGCAGCATAGTCACGCCGCGAATAGGCGCTTATTTTAACAGCAGCAGCAGCAGCAGCCACGGCCACGGCCACAACAACAGAGAGTGAGAAGAGATGAAAGATAGACAGAGGTGGAGCAGCCACAGCAGCAGCAGCAGCAGCAGAAAAGACGAAGGGGAGAGCGGATAGAGAAGGCGATGCATCTCTCAGCCTTTTTATAATGCGCTGTCGACGTTCCGACAGCAACCGGCCGATGTAGTCGGTCGAAGGGTTCGCGAAGGGCGGCGGCCGACGGTGGCATCTTCTGACCGAGTAGGCATCGGCTAGTTAAGAGCGGCTCTGGCATTCCGTCGGTTACCCAGCGTCGGCGGCGGTGGCGGCGGCGTGCTGCTGCGGCGCGGCGCAGGGACATGCACTTGCCGCCGGTCGACTCCGCGTGCCGACGACCTGCCACCATCGCCGCCGCCGCCGCCGCCGCCGCCTCAGTTGGCTCATCTGCAGCTGCAGAGAATCAGAGGCAGAGAGTGAGACAGGAAGCGGCAGGAAGAGATACACGAAGAGAGATAAGAAGTGACAGAAAGACAGAGAGAGAGAGAGAGGGAGGGAGGAGAGACAGGTAGAGAGAGAAAGAGTCAGAGAGAGATAGATATGTTGAAACAGACAGGAAGAGAGACGGTAAGAAGCACAGAACAGAGGAAGATGGAGAGAAGATGAGAGAGACAGTGAGAGGGAGGGAGAGAGAGAATCAGCCGTTCCTCTGCGGCTGCGTTAGTTCTCGCTGCTTTTACTTACTTACTTCGGCCTAGTTTCTTCGTAATATGTCAACTTGTTACCATTCGGGTTTTCTTCTCTTTGTGCGTCGTCTGATCGCTTGCTTTCAGAGCGTTCGCTTTTATGAGTCCGGAGAAGATGTTTACATCGCCATAACTTACCTGCTTAACATCTTCGTTCCCGAGGCTCGGGCACATTTGCTTCTCAACCTTTGGCAACTGGTCAGGTGGTCTGTGAGGGTGGGTGGGTGGGTGGGTGGGAGTGGCGTCTTAATTTGAAGCTGGGTGTTAGTGGCCTTTCTTCGCTTCCCCCGCGAAGGCTTCGTTTAAGCTTCTTTCAACGGACACTTTCTTGTCTGCACTCTGCACTGATCTGTCGTGGAATGAGTGCCAGCGGAAACATCTCACTCGTTACTAAATTGAAGGCTAAACCCAAACGGGTGCTGTAGCGAACGGCACTTCTGCTTTTAAATAGTTTGCATTTTCGCGGCATTGAATTTCTGCTTTGAAAAAAGAATAGGAGTCCACTGCGGGAAATTGGGAGGCGGTCAATGTTGCAAAGTTCACCTTTGCATGAGAGTAGGTACAGTCTCACCTGTGTCTAAATTTTAAAGTGCTGTTGATTGATGCTCTAGTTTTAGTTGTCAGCATCTTAGGATTGCAAAAACTGGAAAATTTAGGTTTGATCCTTAATTTTACTTTCTGAAGATTTGTGCTCGAAAGTAATCATTCCTCATGAGTTGATCATAAGTCGATGCCTTTGCTAGAAAAGACAAAAAACAACTCGTGTCCCAAAACAATTTTGATTGTCACCTATAGTCTGAAGTTTCGATTTGTTGCACTGTAGACCAGTGGCGGTTCCAAGAATTCTTGGTGGGGAGATGCAAGGAATTTTTAGGAAGTTGGTGGGGATGCAATGAATGTACAGTATAGGAAGTTGGTGAATGCATGGTGAAATGAAATCCCGTAAAAGGTTGGCAAGCAAAAAAGGGTCATTGACAGTGTTTCCCCCGACAAATGTACATAACATTTTCTGAAAAAGGCAGGCGCTGACAAGAAAAATGTCATCAGCTCTATTTTGTATACAGATAGGCCTACACAGCGTCAAACATTGATGGCAAGCAAAAAGGCTCGGTGGGGGATGCATCCCCAGTAGGGTGGAGTGAAAAACTTTTTCTCAGTGATGTAAATGTAATAGTTTGGAAAAGTTGTGTTATGGTATAGAGAGAAACTGTGCAAAAATCACTTAACTGGATTAATGTTTAAAATCCCCAAAAAGTTTCAGTAATATTGCTAATTGTTAATTGGGTATGTTTCTGCGTTGGGATATATCCTCTATTCCCATTGTCTCACACAAGGGGAACCACCAGCTGCCTGTGTGATGAAAAACAAGGTGCCTGCAAAGGATCGTGAATTTCTGTTGGATTTCTTTCCATCACGGAATGTGGGGATATTCTAAAGATTGATTTCTCTGCATCACAACCATCCACAAGTGGGCAAGCAGATGTTCCTGTTGAAGTCATCAGTAGACCTAATGAAGATACAAGACAGATAGTGATACTCCTAAATGACAACTATGATCCGCCAAGTAAGTAAGGTAAAAGAACAAAAAGACCTCTTCACAAGTGCGAATTTCTCTGCATAATATATCTTTAATAGCTGCATGACATGTATTCTGTATCAGATAAGGTAGGTAGCTGCCCTATCTTCGGCATGTTTTCAAGACATTGTACTCGTTTATGAAGACGATAAAACCCTCATTTAGACAGAAGCAAAATGAGAATTGAAGGGAAAGGAAAAGAACGGAACTGAATGAAGAGGAGGACAGCAATGTTATCAATGTGTTTCTTTTGATGGAAGTTAAAACACTAGTGCCTAAGAAGAAAGATGGGATATATCATATGAAAACTGTAATTGAGGAGTGTGTGGCAATTGTTTAGGAGTCAGGTTGGTCACGTTTCACCGAGAAAGAATCTGCGATTTGAATCAAAACGTGTATTGTGTACATGTTAAAAGAGAAAGGAGCTGACTTACAGAAACTGGTTGCTACTGGTTGCGATGGTACTGTAACTAATACTGGGAAATCAGGAGCTATTATGAGGTTGTTAGAAGAAGTAAGGTGATCTTTGCAGTGGGTAAACTACCGGTACAGGACCTAAGGGGTTTCTGGTCCACTTGTCAGCAGCTACAAACTTGTCAGAACTTTTCCATTGTAGGTTTCGATTTAATTGAAGGAGAGATACCCATTGTAACATGCGAAGACTTAAGTTCAGATAGGTTTGGAAGGCTATAACAATTGGTGACTGTTCACAGAGTTTGGCATCACGCGACCCAAGGAAACTCGCACATTCAAGATGGCTTGCAACAGCTAACCGAGGTACGGAAAACCCAACTGAAAATTTGAAAAACTAGCAACTTATGATTATACTCCAGTCTGGTTTCATATCGAAATGAAACCATCCTGCAAGGACGGAGGGCACCAACTTTGGAAGACAATTTCATTATCACGATACCTTCCTGTAGAACTTAAATTAGTAGCTGATCCGGCAATCCAAAGAAACGGCTACTTTGGACATGAAGAGAATCTACTGCTGGCAATGTTATTAGATGCAGATGCACAGCAACACATCAGAGAAGGTAGTGCTATGATGAAGAATACTGAAAGCTAGACGTACTTCAAATATTACTCGAATTCCAAAATTCAAAATTCCAGTGTTCAATTTGATGCTGCCAGTTAGGCCTATATTGACTTAATTAACTGGCACAAGAAACAACTATCAGCTCCTCCTCTACTTTCTAACCTCTCATAATAAAGAGCGCAGATCAGCAGTTGAACTTTCAAGATTTTATATTCTCAAACTGAAAGATGTGTGAAAGCTAGTAACTGAGGCGAGTGCTGCAGTATGTGGTCATTGCAATTTGATTATTCTAGCACAAAATCAGTCTTCAGAAGAATCAGACAGAAACCTGTGCTTTCAAAAGCGCATATTGTGTAATTGAGCCGGCATGTACTGTGCTTTGCATATTGTGAGACATAACGAAGATTATAGGGTCTATAAGTTTGCAATAGAAAATGTTTGTAATTCTGTTTACCTCTTTACAAAAGGAGTGTTGGATAATTGTATTGCTTGCATTATTAAAATAAAACAGTTGTACGTAAATGAATAAGGCCTATATGCCAAAATGCAATAATTGCACAAAATGCCCAAACTTCATCGTCTCTGGGGAGGCTCTTAACGTTCATTTAAAAATTCAAAATTTTCACTGAACAAATCACTGATACCTTGCACAACTTTCCCCCACTATTAGAATTTTAAATTCGAAAATTTTTAAAATTTCGTCCTTTTCACTCCACCCTAATCCCCAGTCATATCCAACGTGGAACCACCACTGCTGTAGGCCTAAAAGTAAGATTTCTTTCCACGAAAGATGATTTTCTGCAGCATCGTACCACTAAGACTGCAAAACAACGGGTCTAAGTAAAGTAAAAGTACAGTAAAAAGTTTAAAAAACACGAAATTTCTATAGCGCTGTCCGAAAGCTTGGCGCAATGCACCAGCTTATTCACGAGCGTTCAAACTTACATACAGTACTTACCGATTCGAAAACATGCAACTGTTACTGTATAAGTGAAAGTACGTGTGAATGTGAGTGAGTATGTGTGTGTAAGAGCATAGGCGTCCGGAAGGGGATGCAGTTGCACCCCCTGGAAAATTATGGTTATGAAAAAGTTAAATTACTCGTTTCTTTAGTCACAAAACCTTATTTTGCACCCCCCTGAAAAATGTTTTCATTTCTTTCGTCACAAGACTCTGTTTTGCACCCCCCCTGGAAAAATTTCTGCGGACGCCCATGTGTGAGAGAGAGAAGCTGCTTAATCGTAACAACCAGCTATAAAATGTACTCAATTTAGCATATTGCAGCAAAATCAAAACATGATGTGATATCGGAATTACTGAATATTATTATTAAACCTATACCATATTATTGTCGGTTCGGTTGACATATGGCCGGGAAAAATTGCTTTCCTAAGATTAAACGTCTGGGAAAGAGTTTCTGCAGCCGTAAATTTACTTTATATTATTTGCAACATTTAGGCACACTCCTTACCCTTCCTCCAAGAGTTTGTCCAACTTGTCGCTGCAATATCACATAATCGTCATCAGCATGAGAACATGCATGTCTGATATAGGAGTTCATTATATCTATAGAGATGACTACGACACGATGGGCACTTTTGTCGACAAAATAATACTTTAATAATAATAATAATAATAATAATAATAATAATAATAATAATAATAATAATAATAATAATAATAATAATAATAATAATAATAATAATAGAAGGCGAAAGGTATGGAGCAGAGACATGGATTATATCCAAGGCCATGGAGAAGAAATTGGAAGCCACAGAAATGTGGTTCTGCGAAGGATGCTGAGGATTTCATGGACGGAAAAGAAAACCAATGAAGAGATTTTGAACGAAATTGGAATAGAAATAAGTCTGATGGCAACCATCAAAAAAGGCAGCTTTCCTTCTTCGGACATGTAATGAGGAAGGAAGGACTGGAGCATTTGGCAATAATCGGAAAAGTGGAGGGAAAAAGAGCCAGAGGAAGGCAGAGAAGCACATACGTAGACTGCCTACGAGAAGGAATTGAGGGAATAATGAATAACATCGAACTAATAAGAGGATGTCAAGATAGAACAAAGTGGAAATCCATGGTCACTAACGTAGAAATACACAGCACCTAAAGAATAATAATAATAATAATAATAATAATAATAATAATAATAATAATAATAATAATAATAATAATAATAATAAAAATAATAATAATAATAATAATAATAATAATAATAATAATAATAATAATAATCGTAGCAATAATAAAAGAGTTTAGAGTGGGTCAGTACGATCTGCTCCGTGTGAACCACTATATGTTCCACCCATCCATTCATTCACATGTCTTGTTGTGTACTCTCATTTTTCTGGCTTCTTGTTCGCTAGTTGGTTTCTTCCTGTATTCTCCTTTCTTGGTTGTATTTTTCTATATCGTATATTGCGGTTATGATTTATATTGCGCCATATTGCACTCTTTAGACATCTAAATACCGCCAATAACATGCGCTTTGATGATGAAATGTGCGCTATGTTTTTGATTTTTTTATTCTGGCATTTTATGTTTAGTAACCAAGACAGTCGCTTGATGGCGAAAGCAACTACTGCATTCGCTGCACGTTGGGAATAACTTGGGATGAGTGGCATACTGGCGATTAAACGCCTTAAGACCGATGCATTTAATTGAGGATTTAACTAAAGAGTTTATTTGTAGGTAATGTGTCAAATTGGGATCAAAGAGTGCTTCCGAAACCAAACTTTTTATAATTAATGATATGCACTACTTTGAATGACAGCTAACAAGAAGAGGCGTCGTGCAATGGTGGCTAGGAGAGTCTATAGACTCCCCACTTTTTGAGAAACAGAAATTTTTTTTTTACATGTTATTAATAACTTTTTTATACTTTACATAAATTATAATTTTAAAAATATAAAAATAATTTAGTTAGATACTTAGAAATAAACAGGTTTTATAAGGCATTGAAACATACTAATATGAGTCAACTTCCTGTTTACTGACGGTGTTTTTTCAAAAGAATTTACTAAATATTTTATAGACTGATTTAGACTCCCCTTATTTTTTTAATGCACTACGCCCCTGCTAACAAGTGGATAATATGTTAGTGATATTTATTTAAAAACCTACTTACCCTACCACCGTGTACTTGTTCTGACGTTAAAATTATCCTGATCATTGAGCATGAAATAGTATTAATCTTAGGCAGTGGCGGCTCCAGGATTTGGCAAGTGGGGGGGGGGTTGGGGTGGCAACTACTAATCATGGGGGGCCAACCATTTGTTGTTAGGTATGTAGTATTAAGTACAGTAGCGTCATTTCACACTTTTCTTGGGGGCGAGAAAATTTTTTGCCAAATTTTAGGCAATTTGTGCAAATTTTAGGCAATTTTTTGCAATTTTGTTTGCAATTTTGGCAGTTTTTGAGCAATTTTTGGGCCAATTTTGGCAAATTTGCAATCTTTAAATATTTTTTGGTAAATTTTTATATATAGTATAGTATATATATATATAGTATAGGGTCTCAACAGGGGAGCCACTGGGGGGCCAGTATCTCAGTAGGGGGGCACGGGCCCCCTGCCCCCCCCCCCGGTGGAGCCACCACTGATCTTAGGAAGAGGGCGTTTACAATTTAGTTTCTAAAAACAGT
Organism: Metaphire vulgaris; assembly: GCA_018105865.1. Lineage (NCBI taxonomy): Eukaryota > Metazoa > Annelida > Clitellata > Crassiclitellata > Megascolecidae > Metaphire > Metaphire vulgaris. The sequence goes on from CM030834.1 coordinate 10,565,444, forward strand.
TTTTCCTTTTTCCTTTGGCTTTTTATCGGATATATGCGCGACAAGCAACCCCCTATCGAGAAGGCGGTTTACAACACTCTGCGTTTGCTCAGTCATTCCAGTAGGCCGAGTCGAACCGGTCATCGTTTGATCTTCGGCTGTCGGAACGACCACGTAACACCACTTCTCGGGATCAGGCTTCATTGGCTTCGAATTCAGAAACGTATCAGCATCAAGCGGTGCCTGTCAGCCTAACGAGCCTTGAACAACCCTTTCTGTCCTGACTGCATCGCCTCGCTAGTCAATATATCTTCACCGTTCTTTACCAGTCGCGTTCAACCTCCGGTCAAAATTAGGTCTACAACGTTCGGGGACAGATCGGCTTCACGCGGAAACCCCATTTTATGGAACTCTCTGCCTGAGAGCGTTACAAAAGCTAACTCTGTAGTGTTATTTATGAAGAACTCAATGACTCAGTTGTGTTAATATCTCCTTTCCTTCAACTTGGTGACAAGTGACACGCGTTAAAGCGCCCTTGACTTTGGCTTTGTCATGCCCACTACGCTACAAAATATTGTCTTTATAATTACATAGGCCTTTATAACTTCCCATAGTATGTTTGTTTGATTGTTTGTGGATGTGTGTGTGTGTGTATGTGTGTGTGTGTGTGTGTCTGCATAACCGCGTTCTCATTGGACGACGCGCTGCTATCGTTTTAGAATCGTTGCTAGACAACCAAACTTAATAATGGGGACAGAGCAAGTTAATGGACGGATCTTGAAGACGTCGCCCTACTTGGCTGAACGTTGTTGGTACGGGTGCGCCGTGGAGCAGTGGTGAGCGCACTGGCCTGCTAATCTTGAGGTCTGTGGTACAACAAGTCCCGGCAGCTGTGAATGGACGTTAACTCGGTGGAAGGAAAGGCGACGGGAGACGGGGCTGGCAAACTGCTCTCATTCAGCCTTTGCAATGTAAAACTGACGGCGCAAATCCTTCGGTTCTCCGACGGGCACACGCTGTCCTATAGAGACAACGTTAAAAAAAACGGCAGGCCTATACCGTTTTTAACGCTGCCTGTATATCTAACTTTGTATGCGCGTGTGTGTACCCCTCATTTTTTAAATTCCTCTCTTCTTCGTCCCTTTCCTCTCCCTCCCTCTCAATTCTCTATCTTATTCCCCATTCCTACCATCTCTCATACCCCATCCCTTCCCTCTCATATAATCATAATATGCCTCAAATGATACCCTTCACTTTTCGTTTCTTCCCCTTCTCTATCCCTCATGCCCTCCCATTCCTGTCTGCGACCCTTTCTTATCCCTTCATTTTATTCGCCCTATCCGCTGCTCTCTCATTCCTCTATCCCCCTCCTCCACTCACCCTTTCCAATCCCATTTCTATCTCTATCCCCTTCTCTTTTTCACCGTCCCTCCCTCCGTTCCCCATACTACTGTAAACTAGACATCATTGACCTCATAATTCAGATATTCGATTATTCCACCTTCATATTCGTCCCTACATCAAACTGCTAGAACATTTTAAAAAATCATGCAGAAAAATAGCCAAGCCCCGCCATTTTTGACAGGCAACGAGTTATTAGTAGTTGTAGTAGTAGGCCTAGTTGTTGTTGTTGTTGTTGCTGCTGTTGTTTCTGTAAATAATAATAATAATAATAATAATAATAATAATAATAATAATAATAATAATAATAATAATAATAATAATAATAATAATAATAATAATAACAATAAATCTCGCTACTATACTAACACTAACTCAATAACGTCGCTTTGACCACATACGAAGAATATTCAGACTTAGCAGGACTCGGCGATTCCGAAAAGACATCAATCTTCGACGTTTCAGCGTCCCCTTTATACATCATCCCGGTCTTTTTAACTGGTAAACTGACAAGCCTACGGACAGCGTAAACGTAACAATACAATACGCGTTTAGTCTTGCACAGTGCATGGCGGCTCCAGGATTTGGCAAGTGGAGGGCCGTTGGGGTGGCAACTTCTAATCATGGGGGCCAACCAGGGAGATAACTGGGGGGGGGGTAGGCGCTCAATAGGGGGTCACGGGCCCCCCGGCCCCCTCTGTGGAGCGGCCACTGGTCTTGCATGAAGCGTCACAGAAACCACCTGTGCATCATCATGATACCAGCGACGACAGGACGATGATGAGCTGGAGAAAATCCGTCAATGGCAGGTGGTCAGAAAAATTCCGTTCATCCTGCCTTTCAGATCAGAACGTCACAGACGGCTAACCGTATACGAGCAAAATTCCCTTTTTCTTGAATGATAATGTATCGACAATGCATAAGCCGTAAGCCTTGGGTCGAAATACGAACGACGTCACTGCAATATGGGTCGCGTGGATCAGCGCCACTATAGGACCATATATGATACAGAAGATATACAGTCATTGAACTTTCTTTTGATGAGATTGGTGTTCAATTTGAATGGGTTCTAAACGCTGTTCAGGAAGATTTCATATAGATTCGTTTAAGTCATGCATATCTGTTTCTGCTACTCAGTGGCGTAACGAGGCAAAGTGCCACCTGGGGCGAAAAAAATGTGCCGCCTCCGAAAAAATCTAGCAACCAAAAAAGACCATCATAACTTTCACTTCCTAAAATTCTTGGGAAGCAAAAAAACCTTATCGCAACTTCATAAAAGTTATTTAAAAAGTCTTCTCGAAAATGTCGCCCCTAGAGCAAGTGCCGCCTGGGGCGGTTCGCCCCCACTGACCCCTCGCTACGCCACTGCTGCCGACTTTGTATTAATGTGCGGCATTAAATCCAAAAACTCCGTGGCCCGAAAATTGGAACAACGGCTGAAGTCGGTGGCGGAGCGACGAGGGGAAGGGGCAAATCGCCAAATCGAGCTCGCAAACTCTTTGTTGCAAGATTGTCTTCTACTATGGTTGGATATATTGAGAATTAACCTCAACTTCCGGAAAAAGATCGTCATCTATTTCACTTACAGTAGTTAGGTTGCATAGCACGGATGCTCCGTGTAATCTAACTAAGCGAAATAGGTGAGGACCTTTTTTGTCTTTTTGCTTGTCAACATTTTTTGGAAGTTGAGGGCACCATTAGTACATTTTGCCCCCGGACGCCGGATACAATCGCTTCGCCACTGGCAGTGGCGGCTCCACAGGAGGTGTCCGACTGTCCGGGGGCCATTGCCCCCCTATTAAGTGCTTGCCCCAGTGGCCCCTGTTGGGACCCTATACTTAATACTACATACCTAACACCAAATGGTTGGCCCCATGATTAGAAGTTGGCCACCCCAACGGTCCCCCACTTGCCAAATTATGGAGCCTCCACTGGCTGAAGTTTCCAATTTGTCTGTACTTTGCTATATCCTTGTCGAATGTCAATTGTCGCTTCACGAACATTGGTTTGCTCGTTTTTATACTGCAGTGACGTATCTCTCTCACACATGTTTTTCTTTCTGCAGTATCTATTTCAACGCAGTGGCGTAACGTGGGAGGGGGCGGGAGCACTTTGGAGACAGCTCCCGGGCCCCGGGAGAGGGGCCCCAGAAGAGGTTGACGACGACCTTTTTTTTGCTCGTCAACACTACAAACGTGTGGATGAAGACTTTTTGTGGGCGATGACCTTTTTTGCTCGTTAGCCGGGGCCCCGCTTCCAGGATGCCCCCGGGCCCCCAAAGTCACGCTACGCCACTGTTTCAACGTTAGTGTAAGAGTCTGAGAATTAAAAAAAATAATAAAAACTATAGCGTGATTTAAAAAGGTTTAGGAGACATTGCTGCCTGTGTGAAAGCCATTGGGGCGCTAACGGGGCTTGAACCTCGCTTCGTCAGCTTACCGCTACATCCATCGCGTTTAACCCACATCTTTCGCCCCTAAATAGACATCTACTATGGCACTACTCTGACAAGCGCTGATGTATAAATTCGCAAGATTTTATTTTATTTTTTACTTCACAAAACATAGTTCCTTCACTGCACATCCTCGCTGTTTTGCTATTTGTCATTTCTGTTACTTGTCACTTTTTGCTACACTTGTCATATCATTTACGACAAATCCATTACGAGACCGGGATTCAGAAACCAGATATTCTCTACACTGAGACTGTATACGATGGTCGAAGATTGTCAGAGCCAAGTAGGTGTCAGCTGCCGCGGTGTGATGAAGCGCGCATCTCAGCACACTGGCTGCCATCTTCAGTGGCGGTTCCACCATGTTGATGACCGGGGATGCATCCGCCCACCGGGGTTCCGGATGACCTTTTTTTTCTTGTCAACCTATTTTCCGGTGAGTTAAAAAAAAGTGAAAAATACTGCAAATTACCTTCTTTTTATTGCGTGACGGCCTTTTTTGGCAAGGTTTCTTAACATTTAGTGAGCAAAACACTGCTAACAATGACCTTTTTTTCTTTTTCTTGTTTTTCTTCTTCACACTTTGCATCCCCCTCACCAACTTCCCAAAATAATTTTCATCTCCCTCCCACCAAGAATTCCTGGAACCGCCACTGCTGCCATATTCAGTGCGGTCGCCTCCTCCTTCTCCCCTTCTTCTCCTCCTCCTTCTCCTCCTCTTCCTCCTCCTTGTATTTCCGCTCCGTCTCATTAGTTCGAGGTCTATACTCCTCTTGTTGTCTTCTTGACTCGAGGCGATGACGACGGCTGAGCGCTGACCGCGCGATGTCGGCGCAGCGTGGCAGCAGCAGCAGCGGCATCGGCGGGTGATGAGGCGCGACCCTGTGATGATGGTTAGAGCGGTTATAACATATAAACGAGCGTCGTTGTCGTCGTCGTCGTCGTTTCACCGACGGCTCTGAGAATTGCGGAAGTAGGTTAGGTGAATATGCGCATCGATGCAAGTACACTTGATATCAGAGACGAGTTGACTGTTGAGTACAAAGGAGATACAGCACGTAGACTATTCGTTGCTTTCCTTTCAAGCAACAATAGGCTATAGAGCGGGCGCTGAAAGATTTAATTGAAAGGTTAATAAGCACAAAATTATGCAAATACACACGAAAGCTGTAATTAATTTCAAACATATAAAGCTAATGATAATAGAAAATAATAAATGTGGAATTGTGTGTGTGTGTGTATGTGTGTGAAGTCGAGATTTAATCGTATGCACAGCATTTGCTGCATATACTTAATAAAACTGGAAATTTAGTTTATTCGTTTAACATTGATCTATTTGCGAGAAAATTCAAACTTTGGAAATTAAGCTAATTAAACAAAGGTATTTCCATAATCCGGTGAGTTAAAAAATTTGGGCACTCTGAGCAGAATTTCGATAGTTATTTCACACATGCTAAGCACTCTAGAACTTATATACAAGAAATAGTATAGGGCCTACCTGCTTAGGATAACGAGTTTTCTGTCCATTAATGAGGTCCATCTGGCTTTAGATCGCTATGCAGGTGATGAGATGAATTAGACAGATTCGCTTTGCCTTCTTGTCTTCTTTAATCAAACCTGTCGCAGGATCAAGTTTGTTCGATATATAATGCTTTTGGTGTACAGTGGTCATTCTCACAGCTGACTTATAGGTATATAGTTATATTTATGCAGTTGTTGGCACCAGTTCTAATACACGAAGGTATCAATCGATGATGCTCCATGTCGTCCATCCGCAAAAGATCAGGTTTATCCAGGAATATCAGTCAGAGTGGAAAGAGCTGGATCAACAGCTGGAGAAATCCCCAGGAGAAAGAGATGCATTGTTAAGTCTATATACACATTAGAATTCAATAGGATTGTATCAAGCATTCAAAACATCGGCTAATGAGACTGGTAAGAAAGAAAACTCCTTCTATTTCGGATCCAGGATTCTTATTGGGCCTATATAATGCGATATATATATATATATCGCATTATATAGGCCCAATAAATATAATGCGCGACAAATAATGGTTTGTCGCGTAGATTTTGCCAGAGCAGGTCAGATATACAAACTGTGTATTATACGGCAACGGATTTGGAAGTGCATTGGCTGGAGCGCTGTTGTGAAGCACACACACACACACACACGTACGCACGCACGCACACTCTGAATCCACCGTCGTCGTCGTTTGCATCTAGAGCTACAGTAGCAACATTAAAGATGTCCGATTTCGACAACAGAGTTATACTTAACGTCGGCGGAGTTCGTCACGAGACGTACAAAGTTACGCTGAAGAAGATCCCGGCCACTCGGCTGTCGCGTCTGACGGAGGCGCTGGCCAACTACGACCCGCTGCTGAACGAGTACTACTTCGACCGCCATCCGGTCGTCTTCGCCCAGATACTCAACTACTACCGAACGGGGAAGCTGCACTACCCGACCGACGTTTGCGGTCCGCTGTTCGAAGAGGAACTGGAATTCTGGGGTCTGGATTCGAATCAGGTTGAACCGTGCTGCTGGATGACCTACACGACTCATCGAGGTACTCAGGAGACGCTTCAGATACTCGACCGACTGGATCTCGATACTGACAAACCAAGCGAGGAAGAGATCATGAAGAAGTTCGGCCTTGAGAACGGTTATCACGACGGAACGCTCACCTGGTGGCAGACGATTCGGCCGAACATCTGGGCTCTTTTCGAAGAGCCCTACTCATCAGTTGCCGCGAAGGTGAGAGATTCTTTATTGAATGACAAATTAAGCCTATTCACAAATTATAGTAGCCATGCACCAGCAACCGGTCTCTTTTGTAAATTTAAGCTATACGATTATTAAGCGATTATTTGCTATTATTCGTATTTGAACGTTATTTTCGACTGCGTCTGAGAATTGCAACTAACCTGGTTTGTTGATATATTCGACGTCGTTTGCGGATGCTGGACGAACGAGCTGATTAAATAATCATTTCATGCTAAAATGAAGTTTCTTGAGGTCATTAGTCAATTAAAACTTAAAATTTAGCATAACTTATATTCCCTATAAGGAGGCATTACTGCTTGCGTGAAAGCCACTGGGGGGGCGCTAACGGGGATTGAACCAGCTTCGTCAACCTGCCGCTCCAGCGCGTAACCCGCTATGCCATCTTCCACCTTACGACTAACTTAGTTGACGACCGTCATTGCTCGCATTTTGACGGTTCCGACGAGATTTCGGGAAGAGAGGGGCATTTTCGTAAACTTGGATGGAAAAGTGCGAGCCCAATCCCTATACCTTCCTCTTCCTTATGGTATAGTCTGTATAAAAAGTGGGGAGACGCTAGAGCTTCGAGGCCTAATAGGAGTTGCGGCCCGCAGGGAAGGCGGTCGAAAGATCTGCCTATATAGAAGGGGCGATGACGTCTTACGCGGTCGTGAATTTGCATCCAACAGCTGGTATCGTCGGCTTCCATCTTTTTCATTCTCGTCTCCATCTCGATGTTCTGCCTGAAGACGCATCCGTCGCTTCGAATTCCACGCGTCGTGAACGTCACTCTCGAAGGAATGAACGACACGTCGGTGCACGCAGAGGACAGGGGCTGGTATCTGGAGCGCGTCTCCACCAAACACCATCCGGCGTTCTCGTACATCGAAAGCGCCTGCAACGCCTGGTTCACGTTCGAGCTGGCCGTTCGCCTCGTCGTCAGCCCCGACCGCCTCCGGTTCGTTCGAACGCCGGTCAACGTCGTCGACTTCTTCGCCACCATCTCCTTCTATCTCTACTTCGCGCTGACTCGACTCGACCTGGAAAGCGAGGTGCTCGAGTTCTTCAGCATCATCCGGATCATGCGCCTTTTCAAACTGACGCGTCACTCGCCCGGACTCAAGATACTCATCCACACGTTCAAGGCATCGGCGCACGAGTTGAGTCTCCTCGTCTTCTTTCTCGTGCTCGGCATCGTCATCTTCGCGTCGCTCATCTACTACGCCGAGCGGATCCAGGTCAACCCGGCCAACGAATTCACGTCGATCCCGGTGGGGCTGTGGTGGGCGATCGTCACCATGACGACGGTGGGGTACGGCGACATGACGCCGAAGACGTACCTGGGGATGTTCGTCGGGTCGATCTGCGCCCTGACCGGGGTGCTGACCATCGCCCTTCCCGTTCCGGTCATCGTCAGCAACTTCGCGCTCTTCTACTCGCACACGCAGGCGCGGGCGAAGCTGCCGAAGAAGCGCCGACGGGTCCTGCCCGCCGAGTCCGTTCGTCCGAAGGGAAACTCGCGCAAGCGGGACGCACCGGAAACCGGATCTCTTCTCCTTCACCACGCACGGACAACCGGAAGCGTCGATTCGAACCACTGTAGAAGAACGATCGGTAAGGACACGAGCAATCACGTCTGGTCGAACACATACAGTAGACTGGACGCTATCACGGCGACTGGAGGAAAGGAACCGGTCGAGGGGAGAGGAGGAGCAGGAGCAGGAGGATCAGGAGGATCAGGAGGATCAGGAGGATCAGGAGGAGGACCAGCAGCACAGTTCATTGCGGAAACTACGAAGATGGAAACGAAGGCGTGTTACAATCACAATATTGCAATGCACAACTCCGTGGATAAAATATCCATTTGAACGGAGGTGTCTGTATGTACAGTATAATCTCATAAAATCATATACATACAGTCCATTTATCCGAGGTTTCGCTCTGAATAGGCCAATATACCAGAAATGACAATGGGTCAACCAAAATTACCCGTGACCCACTGAATTCTTGATCCATAACCCCGTGACCCATGGCCCATGGGCCATTTGCAATCGAGTATAATATCTTGTGAAAGCTGTTGAGCCATGTCAAAACTAATGTCGAGCATCGATCGAACATAAAGGCACATGTACACATAGTGGCGTAGCCAGGATTTCCGGAAGAGGGTGGGTTATGATTTCCAACTTCGAAAAATCTTGACAAGCAAAAAAGGTCATTGCGCGTCATCGCCGTCGCTCGCCAGACAAAAGGTCGTCACCATATTTAATTGCGCTGCTTTCTCTAAATTTTTTGTCCGGGCAGCCAAGGGGGTTAACCCCCACAAAACCGCGTCCGAAAATAAAAAAATGTGTGAAATACAATGAAAATTTTTTCGGTCGGGCATCAAGGGGAGCATCAAGGGGGTATTAACTCCCAAACGCTCCGCTCCGCTCCGGCACTGTGTACACATATATGCACATATGCCCATAAATAAAATACCACGCGGTAAATGCAATTTTATTTAGCAGTAAACAGGCAGCAATGTTGGATAAGCACAGAAGATAGGCCTATCTATAAACAGGCAATTTTAACTTGACTTGAATTATAGTACGAGCTGAAAACGAATACCCAAAAAGGAACATGATTCCGGTTACAAGGCCTAAGTCTCTCAATAATTATAATTGTGATTAGTGGTTTATAAATGTATACCATAAAGAAACAAAGTACAGCAGGCGTTTATCTTAGTTGATTGGTCTGTTAATTATTCAATAAGTTTCATCATTTTAATTTAATCAATCCAAAATGTAACCAACACGAACAAGCAATCAAGAGTGACGTCATTACTATAGAGTATATGCGAAATTGCATCTTGCAATCAATACTATTCTACTCCGACTTAGTTGTAACATATATTATGCCTACGTTTCGTTTTTCTACGCCTACAGCACGAAGAAGCGCACATAATTATGGCTACAGTAGTGCTTTGTATTAGTCAAATGACTAGCTATTGACAGCGTTGATGTCGGCGTTTCACACACCCTGTCGCCGGTTATGTTTCCTGAATTCACTGGCTCATATTGAGTTGCCTTCGGCTGTTTGGTTGACGCGGCGTATTTTGCACTCTACAGCAGTTCTCTGTATCTATACTGTGCGCGTAGACTACATACATATATGACTGCATGCTGTTCCTCGTTAGTGTCTTGCCTTGACTATGCATCTACTATATTCTAGTTGATGTGACACTGTTCAGTTTATCTTTTTGAATAAAGACGAGCTTTGAAGTTCGATGCTGTCGACAAACAATGCTTCGTTGTCTTAACAGTCGTCTAAGTCCACTGGCCGACAGGCGGCGCTGTTGATCAACGCGTTGGTCAAAGATCTGAAAACGCCCAACAGCCAATAATAATTAATAATAATTATGCACTTCTATAGCACCAGTTCTAATACCCAAGGTATCAATCGATGGTACTTCAAAATCAATCCGCAAAAGATCCAGGTCATTCCAGAGATCAGTCAGAGGGAGAGGGAGAGAGTGAGACGGATGTGGCTCTTATTTATAGTCCTACAAAAGAACACAGGCTATTTTCTAAATTTGGTTTGAATTCCGTTGCTTTATTACTGTTAAACACATCGTCATCATCATCATCATCATCATCATCATCATCATCATCATCATCATCATCATCATCATCATCATCATCATCATCATCAATCATCGTGTTCCATGAAGTTGGCATCGACTTTTGGTGGACTCATGGATATGTACAGTATTTCCAGTCTTCGCTGGTCTTCACATTTTCAGTTACCTCATTCATTTCCACCCGGCCTTCTTATTCGCTGTCTTCCTCTTCTTCTGGATCCTTCCATTTTCGGATGATTTTCCCCAGCATAATTGCTTTTTCCAGAGCGTCTTTGGCCATCATTCTATGTCCAAAGTACCTCAATATCTGCACTAGCATTGCTGTTCCTAGGGAGATCTCTGGTTTGATTTCTTCTATTATTGATATTTTTGTGCAAACAAAATTAGTCTGTTTCAATGCTAGCGATTATGCGTATGGAACGTGTACAATATCATTATTTTTTTAAAACTGCAACTGCTGAGTACTGTTGCCCTGTCTGGTACAGCTCCCCCTACACCAAAGTCGTCGACACTCAGCTGGACTCTGCCATGAGAATCATCACTTGGCACTCTACGTCCAACCGAACTGTCGTGGCTGCCGGTCCTCTCTAACATCTGCCCCCCCTCCACTCTCTAACATCTGCCCCCCCCCCCACTCTCTAACATCTGCGTCGCACAGCCGCTGTAGACAAGTTTCTGCAGAAGGTGGCAGAAAATGAAAACTGGCCACTTCATGAGGACTTGACCAATCCGCCTCAACAGCGACTCAAATCACGTCACCCCCTGCGGTTGAACAAGGAACCCACAGACGTCGATGGTCAGTAGAGACTTGACTGGAAGTCGGCTCAGGTGACCAACTACCATGTGGTAGAAGGTCCCGCTATCCGACAACCAGAATTCGACACCCTGCCACGTCATCTTTGGTGCCTGTTGAACCGTTTCCGGACAGCGCAGGGTCACTGCAATTACTGCCGCCGGAAGTTGGGACTGGATGACTCAGATATGTGTATCTGCGGTGAAGTGCAAACAATGAATCATATAGTTGACTCTTGTCCTATAACAAGACTCGAGGATGGCGGTCTTCAGACGTTACACTCAGCTAATGATGTCGCAGTCAAATGACTGACTTCATTTAGCACATGAAGCATACGATAATAATAATAATAATAATAATAATAATAATAATAATAATAATAATAATAATAATAATAATAATAATAATAATAATTTTAAAAAATATTATTACATTGTTGCTAACTCCCGTTAAGTCATTCACTAAGTGAAAAATGTTAAGTGCCGGATGAGTTGCGTCAGCGGCGTAGCCAGGATTGCCGGAAGGAGGGGATTTGCTTTTTGGTTTTCGTCGTGACCAACTTCGGAAAAATCTTAAGCAAAAAAGTCATCAGCAACTTTCCTCCCTCTTTTCCTCTTTTTCTCTTTTTCTTTCTCCAGACCACGACAAACAAAAAATGGTCGTCAACGTACCAGCCAAGGGGGTTGGGGGTTTCCACCTCAAAATCGCGTCCAAAAATAAAAAATGCATGGAAACACGTTTAAAATTTTTTTCGTCGGCAGCCAAGAGGGGTTTTAACTCCCCAACTCCCCTTGGCTACGCCACTGAGTCGCGTGCCCTAAACAGTTCAGGGTAAATAGTAGAGTGCAGTTTTACGTTGGCGCTTGAAAACAATTAGTGAAACAGATAAATCAGAAGTGACCGTTTTCGGTATATAGCCTAGTAGACTAACAGTCTGAAAACTTTCATATAGCCGTCAAATCGCTACAAATCCACTACCGTTTAAGAAGTTTGGGGCCATAGGCATTTTTGAAAAGTAATGATGATGACCTTTTTTCTTGTTCTACTTTTGGAGTAGAAATTTTAAAAAAATTTAACAAGATAAAGCGGTGATCTTTTTCTTTTTTACATTTTTTTCACCGCCCGCGGGGCCCCTCACATAACGCGGTGCCCTAGTCACGCGCCTACCATACCCACTAGCGTAGGCAGGGGGTTGAAGGTTAAATCCCCTTTGGTTGGCCAACCAAATTTTTTTATTGTGTATTGTCATTCTGTGGGTGGACTGTGGAGGGGTGCAAAAATCAGATTAAAGGTAGCAAAAAAAGCCAAAAATGCATATAGTTGTACAGGGGCTGCCCGCGCACGCTAATCGAGACTTAACCAAGCAAAATGATAGTTGACGAATCTCTTTTTGCTTTTCAGGATTTTCGAAGTCGGAAATGGTTGGTCGTAATTAACCCCCTTCGGAAGATCCTGGCTATGCCACTGACCATGCATATGCCTTAAAACGACCCTGTCCAAAGTTCAAGATATGAATCGATAAGTCGATAACTGCCCTAATTTTGCAGCTTTGGCTCCACCCCAGACCCGCTGTGAAAACTCACTAGGCCTACTTCCCCTCCCAAAAATCCTAGCCAGATCAGACCGAGTTCGCCTTTACAATTGATGTGGTCAAGGGCGGCGCTGAGGGGGTGGGTCCGCGGGTCCGGACCCACCCAGCCTCGGACAGGCCGGGGCACCCGAGAAAATCGTGCAAAATCCGCAGAGAAATTTTGTTTTTCTTTGGGGGGGGTAGTCTTAGCCGGGTCCTGGTTGTGTAGATTGCATTAGAATTTAGACCCACTCAGCCAAGAAAAACCAGCGCCGCCTCTGGATGTGGTGCCTCTAATGGGCCTATTCTGGACCCAGACAGGCGATCTATGCCCTGCGTGGGTGATGCACATTCGGTCATTTTCCGTTCTCGTGATTTACGCGAACTTGCCGCTTCGTTTCTGCGGCGTGAGTCGCCCCTCGTGTAAAAGGAACGATCTCTCCTCGGCCGCCTTCGGCTAATTGTGGGCGACGGCGGACAGCTTTGATTAGATTTGCGTCGGACGAATAACGAGTTTAGCCGAGCGATTTGGTTGACAGGTAGAGTCATCATCCACCTGAAAGAAATGTAGACCTGTCACCGCTGTATGTATAGGCTATATAGCAGTTCCCCTTGAAAACTACAGTTGCGACCTCAATTTTTGCGTCTTCACAGCAAAACAGACTTGCTGCAGCATTTATTCTCAATTTCTCACCGTCGCCATCAGTTTTGTGAAGCAGGTAGGCTAAAAACCTCAACGGATTCGTGATTCCAGTGTTATCAGAACGCAGTTTTTTCCGAGACGTCGTTAGCTGTGTCGTGAATGAATTGGACAAAACGCTATGTAGTGTAATGTTTCTTATTACGCTTGCTTCTTGTATACACAATTAACACTGCATTAGTGGTAACTACTAACTAGGCATAGTTGGCTGTCCGCTTGTCTGAATGGATCGTGAATATTAGATACTTTGCAAATAGTTTAGGTTACTATCACGAAGGAACAGCCGACGTCTAACTTGTGCAGATTGAAGAATCAAGTGCAGTGTAAAAAGGTTAACACGCGTGTAGTGTTAAGATCAATGTTCAGTCAGGAAATGAACTTAATGCGATTGAAAACAGATCGCGATGAACTTTTTCACTGCACAAAAGTCCTCTGCCTCGAATACTCGTCGACTAATGTCGCCCGAGGCAAAGGAGAGGCTTCAAATTTCATTTATATGGAATCTGACAGAAAACGAGTTCTTATGTAGGCTATGTAGCCTATGTATGTATCGAATGGCTAAAACGAAACACTAGGGCGCGATTCACTCTGAATGCGTAGAAGATAAATGGTTTAGAACACATATATGAATTAAGTATCAAAGACAATCGGATCAGATATCCATCAACTTCTGCTCATAGGCCTATGTAGGTCCCTACAGGTCCTCAAAATAATCACGAAAATCAATATAGGCCTATTGGGCTATTATCCAAATGACGTTGCAAGATATCGAGGCTCTGAATATCCTGAAGGCCTAGAAGAAAGTGGTCTAGAATGGAAATAGTTCTTTCCCGTCAAGAATGACCCTTCAATCAGTTTTGGCAAAAAGCTCAATATCATGACAATATCCTGGCCTAAGCGTTTGCTTCTCAATCCCTTAATAGGAGAATTATTTCTGTAGGCCTATCTGACTATATTTCTTCTGCCCCCAGAAAATCGAAACACTCAACTTAGTGCGTTCCACACGTAGGCCCCTGCAACATGACTCTGCGCGAAACATCGGCATGCATCTACTCGTCTTTAACGACAACGTTCATAATTATAATTCGTCAGGACCTGTCATTTCGATATTCGCAATTGTCGACGCCGTCGGCCATGATTTGATCACAGAATCGTCACATTGATCAAAGCTCCTCACTCCTCGGTCAACGTCAGATTCAGTTACTAAGCTACAGTTCTTATTAAGTTATTATTGCGTGCTCTCCCAAAAACTATCAAGGGACTGCAACGGATACCAACTTCATTAGTTCGTGCTGTTTTCGCCGTATCGACAATTCCCTCAACCGATCGCCAGCCTTGAGATCTCTGCACTGACTAAATAGTACATATCAACGAACTATTCCACGACATATTATTCTTCTTCGAGTAATCCTTAATCTCGTGATTCTCGTTGCCCCATTTCGATGTCCTCAGGAAATGTCGGTCATCGACACCCACGGACCAGATCTCGAGCATTGACTTCAGATCCTCAGCCTACTCGACAAAATGCCTGGAGAATAAATTTACGGTTCCTCGTGTGCTAATTTCTCAAAAGGCGAAAAGCCGAAAAGTTATAAATGCACGAAAAACATAATGCAAACAGTCACTGAAAGGAAACTGACTATTTGGCCACATCTGCAGAATGAATGACGAAAGATTGATTAAAAACAAAATCACGCCCGGAGTAATGGAAGGCGAGAACATCAGAGGAAGACCACGAAAAGAATGGATGGACAATAGCATTAGCGTCGCCACGGGAGGGGGCAAATGGGGCAACTGCCCACCCCCCCCCCCACATGACCCCAAACCACCTATCAGATTCGCGCAAATCCGGTGAGAACGTTTTTTTGTGGGGTGGGGATGGGATGGGGTAAAGAATCTGACACGCCAGCCCCCTTTTCAGTGGCGTCGCTAGATGGGTGCGAGGGGTGCGGACCGCACCGGGTGACACCACCCAGAGGGGTGACACCAAACTGAGAAATTGGAAATGACCAAATTGTATAAAACAGAGTCAACAGACGGAGCTCGTTCTACTCGGGTTTCATAGCCAGCGATGTAGCTACATTGGAGCAATTGCTCCAGTCGGACCGCACAGGGTTACTTGTACAAAATGTGCAAAACCGTTGAGAAAATTTTGGGGTGGGGTGGGAAGTAGGCCAGGTATAATAGTTGGTTCTGCAAGACTGCAACTGGTTGGGTATAACTTTACACGTTTTGTGTGTCTAAAATGCGCTAAATTTCACCTACGGGCATTTGTAATTTTTTAAATATTTCCGGGGGTGACCCCTGTTAAAAGGACGAGAGAGGGAGAGGAGAGATGGATGAAGAGGTTAGGAGGGAAGGGGAGAAAGGAGGGTGCTTGGATTCGACCGCCATTTTTCCTAGCTACGCCAATTAATGTTCATAGCCGATTATATGTAGTAAAGGAAGATTAGAAGAGATCCCTGGTGGGAGTCTGGAGGGGCGACACCACGATTTTACCGCACTGGGTGACACCAACCCTAGCGACGCCACTGCCCCTTTTGCCCCCCCCCCCAACCCAAAATTTCTGGCGACGCCACTGGACAATAGCCTACTGAAGAACGGTGTAACACGGACATAGGCCTACTTTACAAAGCCACACAAGACAGAGACGAATGGAGGAGGCAAACTCAAACTGCAATGGACACAACGCTCATGCAGAAGCATTAATGAATGTGCGCGTGCCGTTCGTGTTAACACTGGAGAGATTAAATATTGCGTCCCAACATGTGATAATTTGGCGACCCAGACTCATGGTCTCGCCTCTCCTCGTTCTCGGACTGCTCTATTTTTTCAGGCCAAGGAACTCTCTCCCGGCTTCTGCTGTCTGCATCGCCAGCTCAGCCTAGCTGATCGCCAAGGGCGTAGCGACGGGGGATGTGTATATATCGGTATATATACCCCCCAAATCAGTCTATCATATCAAAGTTTTTGTTATTTATATGTAGTTTATATGGTTTATAGTTAAGGTTATACCCCCCCCCAACATTTATACCCTCCCAAATCAAATTCCTGGCTACGCCCCTGCTGATCGCCCGCCGTCCAGAAAAAACAGTATCAATTTAAGAGTAGCAATGAAAAACCACATTCGCTTATTTATTCATGCCTCTAGGCCTATAACTTTCCGTCATGTTGCGAAATTAGCAAAACTAAAAATTTAGCAAAACTAAATTTTTGAATTGGGTTTGGAAGCACAAAGGGTGACATACCACCTGCGCCCCCCCCCGAATCCGCCTACGGGACCATCTCACTAAGCCATTTCCTCTGTTAAAGTTTACTTTATAGCCTCTATACTATAGTGACAAAAACTGGAGGATCTGGCAAAAAGAAAAATGTCACAAATGTAGGTAAACGAACTTAATCTTCAAGTGGTAGGTATACTCCATAGGCCAGTGTGGGCCCGTTGGAGAACAGAAGGGTTAGCGCCTTCAGCGTCACATGGCAACTGCTGCATAAGAGTGGATTGCCAGTCTTTCTCTCGCCGCCTTTCCTTCCACTGAGTTAACATCCCTTTGGTTAGAATTTGAATGTACAGTAAAACCTCTTTAGCCCGCCGCTATTGGTCAAGGGTGAAAGTTTGGCGAGGGGCGAGTTTGGCGGCTTAACGAATACAATGCTCACTACTGAAACTACAGTAGGCTTGCCCCCCCCACGGGGGCGGGGATGAGAATTTTGGGTGCCCCGCGGATACCAGTAGGGACGGGTCAGCTCATGAACAAATGACAGGTTGCTATATATTCATGTATAGACAGCAGGTCGGCTACGAGAAACTGTCAACTTGTAAAGGAAAAGGCTCTAAGCTTGTAGGCTGCGTCGGTGTTTCGTATTGTTGATAATGCAGACCAGAGTACCTGCTGCTGATGTAATACAGCAGCATACAGGCCTACGCCCTACAGGTGAAAAGTTTTGTAAATCCGATCCATTGTCTGCTGCCACGGGGACTGCTGGGTTGGAGACAAAAGCCACGGGAGCGGGATTGGCCATCGCAGGGTGGGGCGAGAGTGGCGGGAGGGAGGTCAACTGTCGGGGTCAGATTCTTGCTCCCCTCCCCGTGCAGACCTCTACCACAATCCCTTCACCAGACATTAGCTGACAGGTTAATAGCTGATTATCAACACCGATGTATTCATCGGGGGGGGGGGGGAGGGGAAGGGTCATTAATTGTGTAAACAGTCGGTCGGGAGCTTGGCCTATAAACGGTCAAACCGATAAGTAAAGTTGCTATGGCGAGCAAAAGAGGTCATAATACACAGGCATGAAATTTTGAAAGTTGTGGCGACGGCGAGCGGCGAGTTTGGCGACTAAATGAGTTATTTTACATGAGTGGAAATCCGTTCTTGACCCATCAATGGCGAGAGGGGAGTTTGGCGACCTAAAGAGGGGCGAGCTAAAGAGGTTTTACTGTACAATGTTAAATAGCACCACGAAATATTCCACTTGGTCCATGATTCCCTGTTCAAGTCAGATACAATTGAAAATCACAGTAGAACTTTTCAATTTATTAATAATATTAAGTGCTGCGATAATTCCACAAGGCTTTGCAATACAAACTCACTATAAATAAATAAATTTCAATATAAACACATTACAGGACGTACTACAGTGTATTTACTGACTGAATGAGTGGTTTCTAGTGGTTAGCTAAGAACATATGATATACATTTTTTTAAAATGCCGGTTTAGATGCAGATACAGGTGGATGCTTGGCTGCCTTCTGCAGAATGACAACAATTATAATTCATCATGTTTTGGACCAGAAAACTCTTCATGTGAAATAAATCCATCTCTGTCTTTGTCTTCGTGCATAAAAATATCTGCAATCATTGAGTTGTGAGAGTTGTCATCAGCGACATCAAGGCTTTGCTCCCCTTCATTTTTTCTTATGTATTCCGATACCTTAAATAATTAAATACAGCACACAACCAGTAGCGTAAAGAGAGGTGGTGGGCCAGTGACCATGAGCGCCGACCAGAGGGCGCCAAAATTGACTCGGTGACATTTTTCGCCAAACATTCATTTTATCATTGACTTGGCCCTGGGCGCCCACCATGGGGCATCAAAATTGACTCAATGACCTTTTACCTTTTTTTATCAACTTGGCCCCGGGCGCCCACCACTCTCTTCATGCCACTGACATCATAGGTTGCAAGCTAGCTACAGTGTAGTAACTAGCTAGCTAGATCTATGTAAAATTCACTAGTCTCCTCTTCCTCTTTACCACAATGCTGTAGGCCTAACAGTCTCAACTTAATGTAAATATTAGACACATTTGCCTGTTTTAACCTATTGTAAATCTGTGCTAACCTTTTATTATTATTATTATTATTATTATTATTATTATTAAGACAATTTATAGAGCGCAGTAAGAATAGTGAAGACTAAAGTCAAAAGCGCTTAACAATGAACATTATAAGATTATTTTCCACTGCATTAGTGGACTGTATTTGTTCCCTCCTACTTTAACTTTTCAAAACTTGCAGAATATTCTAACCAAACTTGATGCTGATCCTACTAGTGCTCAAAGTTTATCACAGTGTTATCATTCTACAACAGTGATTTTTAACCTTTATAATCACGTACCCCTGAAACAAGTATAAGAGAGCGAAGCTACCAATCTGCCTTATTTAAGGACAAAAGTTCAAGCTCCAAAATACATAGAAAAAAATCTGCAGCATACATCTATCACAGATTGTGCTATGGTAAAAAGTCAAATATGTCTTTTAGAACTTTTATTTTAGTACATCTATCACAGATTGTGCTATGGCAGAAAGTCAAATACCGGTCAGTCTTTTAGAATTTTTATTTTAGTACAGAAATTGCTACAGCAGCTGTTAAGTGTATCGAATGAGTCGCATCTTAATATACTTTTCTATACAAACTGTGATGCACGTCTTAATGTTAACGGCATTGCTGTTTACTGGGTGAACGGACAATTTGGAGCCGGACAATTCAGTGCCAAAAGAAAGAATGTCATAGAATTAAGAATTTATTAGAATTAATGCCATGAAAGTTGTAAAACTGTTTCAAAATATTATTGTTTCAATATATGTCAATAAAGTTATACGACCTGTTTTATAATTAATTGATTATATGTAGTTCGTGTCTACAAATAATGATACTGAGCACCTTGTATTAAAGTCTGATGAATGATGTTAATTCAATAAATTGATGTTATGGCTACATCCTCTTAAGGTAAGTTAAGTACTCGATTGCATTCCGGTTTTCGTAATCTAGCACAACAGTCTGCAATCAAAGGCACCGGCAACTGTTATCACCCAACCGTCAGGGTGAGATTAGCGTTTATTTAAACTCGTTAAAACTTTGCTCCAAATCATCAGTTATCTGGGAAAACTAGGTAATTGAATGTGGAGAGTTACTACAGTGGTTTTCACACAGGCTTACTTGGCCTCCTAAACCACTTTAAATATTATTATTATTATTATTATTATTATTATTATTATTATTATTATTATTATACCACTTAGGTTCGTTTCAACTCTTCTTTAACCAAGACTGCTTTAATGACGACCCTGTCCACTGTAGCTAGATTGATTATACAGTAGAACCTCGTTATATCGAACTCGCTTATATCGAAATCACGTTTATATCGAAGTTTGAGCGCCGGTCCCGCCAAAACAGTGTTAATGATACAGGAATCGGATATGTCGAACCTCAGTTATATCGAAGTGTTTATCACGGTCCCTTGAACTTCGATATAACGAGGTTCTACTGTAGTAGCATTTACTAATTTTCAAACAAGTAATAAAATTAGAGCTCTGATGTATAAAAGGGGAATTCTAGACTCAAGAGGAAAGATCCATCAAAATGTTATATGTTCTATGGCATTCTGCTTCTTATTTTAATTTTCTCATATTTCTGAAAAACATTTTCTAAGTTTTTCCTATATTTCACTAGAATTTCTTAATTTCCCTTAAACTTCAAGGACCTATTCACAATCTAAATTAAATCAAATAAATTAAATCAAATACAAAGAGTAATTTGTATTCAGTACAGTATTATATTAAGTTATCAAGGTATTTTTTGGCCATTCCCTAATATCAATCAGTTTAGCAAAAATACTGTAATTTTTCTGAATAACAATAGCTATTCATGATCATGAAAACTGGTTGCAATCGTGATCCCAGAGGAAGACTGCTTTCAATGTTTATACATCCAGTCAAACCCAACAGATGTCATTCCTAACATCACATAATTTATTATTCCATTCACCATCCATGTGTGCCATTCAAATCTATATGCTATCTATCGCTAGACTTGAACATACATTTGAATGTGATGGCAAGCAGGGTTTTGCTATCGCTAGCTATTGCTACATTAGGACTCATTCTGAATACCCCCACATTGTACTGTATAAGACTTAATTGATCCATGTTTCTACAGTTTAACTACGGTAATTCCATTTTATGTGATTATACAGTAAAATGGGTTTCATTAGTTTTCAGGCAAGAATACAAACCTCGTCCTGTGAGAGAAGGTTGTCTTTATCAGAATCAATCTCTTTGAAAATGTTGCGAGGCTTATTGTTCTCTTCAATTTGCAATAACTCAACGTCAAACAAAAGAGTTGATCCGCCTGGGATCTTGTCACCTGTCACAAAAGAAAACGATTGCTCATTTGCATCAGCAGCCGCAAGTACCAGTATTCAGAACTCATGCAAAATGCAGATAATACACAAGACACAGATGTGCGCTTTGCATAGAATTACCATTACGGCTTTAATGAATTCTCCCGAAGCCACAATATAATCACATTAAAATGCATTTTCAAAATTGAATACATGGCTAAATAACTGCATTCAAAGCTTTTCAGCCTACCAAAATAATGAAAAAAATCAGACTTCAGTTCATCTGTACTTATATGAAAATGATCCACCTTGGATCTTATCACAAAAGAAAATGATTGCTCATTTGCATCAGCAGATGCCAGATGGAATTCATTCTTTATAATGCTTCTTTTACCTATTACCCATCAGTTAAAACTTTACCTGCTCCCTGATCTCCATAACCCAAGTGAGGTGGGATTGTAAGCTTTCTTTTTTCACCAACACACATATCAATCAACCCTTGGTCAAAACCTTTTATGACCTGTCCAGCACCAAGCTCAAACGTAAATGGATCGCCTCTGTCTCGACTACAACACAGGCAGCATTAAGCAATACAAACAAAGGCATATTAACTAACATCCAGGCCACAAGGGTCAAATTTATTATAGCACAGTACAATGACATAATTCTTAAATTGTACTCATATATATATTTCAAACAAATATTTGCACTTTAAAATTATTCAAGAATGTCTTTTTATCCACAAAACAATGTCTTGAATATCTACATTACAGAAGCAGATACTCTTTTCTTCCTTTCCTCTTCCTAAAGCTTCCTCTTTTCTTCAGACACATATAAATAAACCATTGCACCAATTCTTTGATAGCCTAACTCAAATTATTAAACACAAGTATGGTTCACGGGCCCAAAACACTGAAAAATTCTTACAATTTAAGGCTTTTATTGGCAGAATTTTTCTTGTCAAGCAAGACTGAGACGTTGAAGGCTATGTATTTAAGCCAAAGCCAACATACTTACTCGAGATTTTCAGTGAAGTGAACAAATTGGAACTTCAATTAGCTTCAAAATCTCTACACTTAAGTCAAGTGAACTTGATTTCCTGATTCATTCTTGTTGGAGTATTAGATGAATTTACTACATTTTTCTTGTCTGGAGAGTCTTGAAGAAGGTTCCAGCAATAATCTGCTATCATGTGAATGTCTCACCTTCCCTGAGATCTCTCTTCCATGACTTTTTTGTCTTGGTATAGGACTATAGGAGATATGATATAATTTTAGTGTCAGTACCGGTAGTAGGGAGTGACACGGTAACCGTTACCGTGGTAAATCTGCGATAACCGCGGTAATACCACAGTAATGGTGACAAATATTAAATATATACTGTTTTACCATGGTAACGGTTACCAAATTCATGGTATTACCACGGTAACGGTACAAAATTAAGCGTTGTTACCATGGTAATGGTGCTGTACTATTAAAAATAATTTTCTTTTACAACATCTTGGGTATTCTTGAGTTTATCATTGTCTGAACTTCTGTTTTTCATTTTGCGAGAGTGGTAACACTTACGCCCTTGATTGCAATCTATGGCACCAGTTAACACTGGCTGTTGGAACTGGGTACAGTGGGTAGCATAGAATTATAATGTTATCATTCAGTAGAAGTCTTTTGTCTTATGGTGTGCCACGTGGCACATGCATTTAAAAGTAAAAGTAAAGTACTTGTTAGGATAAAACAAATATGGAGCATTGTGAAATCGAAAAACTTCTTTCAGCTAAGTTCAGTCACTGACATATAGACTTTATGCAGCATGAGTGAACCACGGCCCTAGCTAAGCATTTGATTTGGGGGTATAAATATTGGCGGGTATAAATCTTACCTATAAGCCACATAAACCATTTAAACCACAAATAACCACATATAAATCATATAAAAAGCTTTAAGGTAGACTGATTTTGGGGGTATATATACCAATATACCCCCGTCGCTATGCCCCTGGAGTGAACAAAGGGTAAAAGTTAGGTGACCATTTCTGAAACAAACGGTAACTGTGCAGTAACGGGTACAAAGTTGGCCAGTGGCTGTGGTAAAGGGGTGGGGAAGGTGACAGACAATGCAGGGACGGGGAAACGAAAACGATTTTGGGGTGGTTATAGAGACAAATTTCTGTCCCTGTGTCACTCTCTAACTGGTAGTTCCCAACCCAAACAGCATCAGTGGATGGCAATGAAGCTCAACTGATCATTGGAAAAGCAGTTCTGTCCATCGACAAAAAAAGTTCCAATGGACAACAATGAAAAGAGACTTTAGGTAAAACAAAAGCAAACAACATAATTTCTATGATAGCCTGAGATGCTTTACCTTGGCTTAGTTGCACAGATCTATCTCACAGTGCTTTGAATATAGAACAAAGGTCTTGCATTTTATAGCTATCCATCAGCTGCTTTCATTATTGTTTGACTGCCTGGAGTTTGGTAGGCCTATCTGTCAACCAGTCAGTAGTTAGACTTTAGTTTTCAACTGTTATAAGTTATATCTCTGCTGGTCACTCAACAGCTGATTACTTAATCAGCTGTTGAGTGACCAGCTCATTATCAGCCCAGGCACCATTGGGTGGTGAAGTAAATGCAACATCCAGACTTTTAAATTGGAAAAATAATGTTTTGATACATTTCATATCCAATTTTGCAGGAAGGTGAAATATGAGTTATAATTTCCTAGAGAGATGTGAGCAATGCTATGTGTAGAATGTGAGAAATTATTTAGAGAACGAGTGAACTGTTTATAGAATGAGTGAATGAAATCACAATTCATTTGAGATAATTTCAATAAATTTATGTGGCAACCCTCGAAAAGTTGAAAAACGAATAAAAATTCCACGTGAAACTGAATTAACCTCGAGTCAAACTTTGTCCCGTCGAGTAGCCACCCGGTGTAGTGCATCTTAAGGACGTTTCCTTTCTGGCTTGTAAGGCTTTGCTCGCAATTCTCCGGCTTTGAGACGATCTCCACCTGCAGCTGGTCGTCTTCATGACTGTCGACAAAAAACGCCAGTGCAACAACACCGAAGAGAACGACGTCAAACAGCTGAGAAATTCTCCGCCTTTTCATCACTCGCAGCAGCACTTCCGCCGCATCAACTGCCACGTGCATCATCCGGCGATTCAAACAGACTCAGCAGCTAATAATCACAACAGAAACAATTTTAAACTCTTCAAATTAACTCTTCGCTTCAGTTGCTTCTATTGTATTCAGTCAAATTAAAATCAATGATTAAGGTCCATTTGGGCTTAACTTTTCCTTTTCAATAAGTCTTGAAAACAGAAAAGTGACTTACAAAGACTTACAAAGTCTACGCAAACGTAAAGTATCGACTCTCAGCTGAAGACTCAAAACTGAAAGGCTGAAGAATGTGAAGATTCTCTGATTCGAGTCATTCGACCTATCAACAGAGCGAGTGCTGCGAGTCTCGGTGGTATAAAGTGAGTAAATAAAAAGCTCTCAACTTTATTTAGCGCTTATATAGTATATATTCTGCTGTGACCTTCTGAAGCATAGCTATGTTCTGAAGAGAGTAAAAACGTTGAATACGTTGAAAATGAGTTTTTTTAAATTTTTGACAGGCCTAAAAATCAAAAACCAAAAATACTCAAATTTGGACTTTATTTAGTAACTCGGGTGCTTTGATCGCTCGTTTGCATTCAGTGAACCATCAACCAAGATCGCCACCTCCGGACATTCATATTTTTACCGGAGCATACTTTATTGGATGTCAATGCACTCTGCTCAGCGATTTAGGCTGACGATAGTGCACAGCATTAAAACTTGGCATATTAACTCGTGTGTTGAGTTTCACCATGGCCCCTTATTATATCTCTGATATAGCCTAGACCAGCGGTTCTCAACCTTTATAGTGCCGCGACCCTTTTGATTCAATCCCCCATGATGTGGCGACCCCCAACGGTAAAATTATTTTCGTTCACATTATAAGCTGCTAAAAATAATAATTCTACGACAATCAAAATGTTCGAAATCGTTATTATTTAATTGTCTCCATGTCTATCCTCGAATGACAATTATAGTAAAACAACTAGTACGTCGTAACTACCACTGAGGAAATTTTGTACAATTACAAGAAAAGAGACAACCACATATTTCTGATGGTCTCGGGCGACCCCTGGCAAATCGTCATTCGACCCCCTTGGGGGTCGCGACCCACAGGTTGAGAACCGCTGGCCTAGACTCTAGAGCTATTTCAAAGTTAGTACATAGAACTTAGCATGATTTAAAGTGGCTTAGAAGGCATTACTGGCTTTACTGCCTGTGTGAAAGCCACTAGGGGCACTAACGGGGCTTGAACTCGC
Organism: Metaphire vulgaris; assembly: GCA_018105865.1. Lineage (NCBI taxonomy): Eukaryota > Metazoa > Annelida > Clitellata > Crassiclitellata > Megascolecidae > Metaphire > Metaphire vulgaris. The sequence goes on from CM030834.1 coordinate 10,590,709, forward strand.
TCTGTCAACCTGACGCTCCAGCACGTAACCCACTCTGCCATCTTCCACGGTCCACCCCACTGACCCAGTAAGTAGTAGTAAGTAAGGAAATAAGTAGCATCTCGTATATTTATATGACGCTTCGATATTAGTACCATACTGACCTTTGCCCGGCCGACAAACCACCTTGTCTATAGCTATTTCAAGAAAGATTAAGCGCATATGAATAAGCAGCTACTACTGTACTACTTTCCAGAGCGCTGTATAAGTTTACGAGATTTTACTTACTTACTTACTTACATAGTAGCTGTTCCTGAAATGTCTATAGAGAGATTAAGCTAAATTAGGTTAAGCGCTTAAGAATTTTCAGCTCTTGTGAAAATAAAACAGCGCTATACAAAATCACAAGATTTACTAACTTACTCACTTAACGTCGCTAACCTAGCCTTTTGGCTAGCGCTGAGAATACTATGTTAGCCGCATTTTAGCGTTGACTTTGCTAGACGAAGGTCGGCGCAGGAGGAAATGACGTCATAGAATTTTCTTACATTTCTTTCGTTTGACAGAGGAGCCGCAATGGAGGAATACGCACGTGAACCTTGGTAAAAAGACCGTTAAACTACTACGACTGTACTATCGGAATCGCTTATTTTGAGGCAGTTTGTGCTGATCGAGTTTTGGAATTCGATAGAAATTCCGTCAGACATTGTGCTGTTATGCGCTGCTAATAATTGTCATTGAGGCGTGATACGCCGAAGCAGCCATTGGCAATGTCGTGCTGAAAATAACATGGATAGTTTCTCTGGGGAAAATGCTCGAGGATCTTATAATAATTTATAGGACATTTTGATGTATTGTTTATTTAGAATTTTTATTCATTATATTGAGACCCGTTCTAATTTGGTCGCCATTGCGTCATTTCATTAGCAACATTTATATGTATGTATATATATATATATTTATATATATATATATAATATATACATACATATAAATATATGTATGTATATAATGAAACTATATATTGACTGCCTGCCTCGATAGTTCATTTGGTAGAGTATCATCACGTCAACGTGGGTTTAATTCCAGACATTGGAGAGTGTGTGTCTTCGACATTCATTGTTTTGGTCTCATCTTCATCATCTTGCGTAGCCAGCGGAGGGTTGTTGCGTTGCCTCGGAACCATGGCCACGGAGGATGGCATGACGCCACAGCGTGGTAGGAGTGTTGTTGCTGTCCGGCAGTTAATCAATACACCGGATCCTTGGCTGACCACGAGAGCATCTCCAGGAAGGATCGGGACGATGACGAGATGACACGTTGAGATGGGTGCTAAGGATTCAATGAGCCGGGACATCTTTGTCGAGGCGGGCGATGTGGCCGAACAGAGCCAGTCGGCGCTTGATTAGTAGTTCGGCAAGCGAAGGCATTTCAGCTTGGGAAAGAACTTCTTGCTCGTAATAAAGTCATACCATTGAATTCCCATGATGAAGCGGAGACATTTCGTATGGAAGGCTTCTATCTTATGAAGGTTTACAGAAGGTAGTGTTCGTGTTTCTGTTGCATAAAGCAGCACTGACATCACAAGGACCTTGTACAGACGAATCTTGAGACTGAGAAAAACGTTGGTCTCTCCAGATATTGTTGAGGGAGAACATAGCTGATGAAGCGAGGTAGATGTGTCGTTTGAGATCCTTGTTACAGTGCCCATTTGACAACTGGGTACTGCCAAGATATATGAAGTTCTCTATTGGCTCTATGGTTTTGCTGCCGATGGACACTGCTGAAGGTGGAGGGCCACATCCCAGGTTCTGTAAGCCGTATCTTCCAGGATGCCTTCAGACCGAAGGCTGCGGCAGTGGCATTGAAGTCAGAGAGATAATTGGCGGCGTCAGCTATAGGAGGCAGAAAGCAGGTGGTATCATTGGCATGGACCAGGTCCGAAAAGCAATGAGGACCGAGGCTAATTCCTGGAGCAGATGACATATGGCTCAGGATCCAATTGATAGCGATGCAGAACAGACCAGGAGCAAGGATACACCACTGTCAGATGCCGGATGACGTCTTAAATTTTGCAGAGATTCTGACCAACACGGGTGGAGGAGCCTGTGTATTGATGGAGATCAATAATCAGTCGAAGTATGATGTCAGGCATGCCCTTTAAATGGAGCGTCTTAGAGAGCGCCTTTTTGTTTTGGTCTGGTGACTTTATAATTCCAAGTGCTATATATGTTGAACATATATTCGATTTCTTTGGGCTTCATTAGCAGTAAAGAAGTGTCTCATCAACTCAGAATAAATCTATTCTAATCTGTTGAAACGAATTATTAAGTTTTGTTTTTTGTGCATTTGTTATCTGATTATATAGGTAATAAAGGAAGGTTACTACCTATTCAATTCTGAGCGTTGGGTGTGGCACTGAGCTCTAGTTGCAGGGAAGCAGCCACCCAGTTGGCTTGTACCATTAACCCCTTAACTGGGCAACTATTTGTAACTCAATGTAAAATGGACGAGCATTACTCTGGGCACCCAGTGAAGGGGTTAATCTAGAATACTTTGCCACTTCTTTCTCCAGACAATCGGTTACCTTTGCAGCTTCACACTTGTACCATTTATCATGCCTGATCGATGAATGCCTGGGTCAGTACCAGGGTGCGATTTGTGACCTGGAGCAGTGCCGCAGTGGGGGGAATATGTCGAGCTTGTAGGGGATTTAGTTGTTGGGGAAGTGTAGCGGTGGGGGGATGTATCAGTAGGGGGATGCTGTTGGGCAGTGGGGGGGGGGGAATCCCCCCTTCTCCCACTACAAATCATGCCCTGGTCAGCACCCAAGCACCATGACTTGCTGCCAGGACAGTCATCCATCCAAGCATTAAACTGCACTCACTGCTTTTTAGCTTTGATGTTATAATTAAAACTGGTTGTACAGCATCAATAGGCTGTTGTCTGCCTTTAATATGATTGAATATTTCAAATTTCTAAATGGTTTTTGATGCACATTTTTCTGGCGTCTTGTAATTTGTGTTTGGTTTAAAATATTTCGCAAAGTTTATTAGTTGGAGCAAAAGCTGCAATTATTCAAATATTCAATACTGTGCACTAGCTCCCATTAACTGGTTACCAATGCCCTAAACATTGTCACAATTATTTACTGATATAATGTGATACATGTACCAAAAATTTTTATAGAGCACCTCTCTTCTACTTAAAAGTGCATCTACTTTGATTACCTTGAATGAGGAAAAAGGAAAATGTTCAAGCATCATTGGTTGCAGGCTTATGAGTGCACTGACTTAATGGACAGTGCATTTAACATCTAACTGAATATGATAAAGTATTAACCCTTTTCCCGTTTGCCCCAAGAATACTCGTCCATTTTGCATTACGTTACAAATAAATGAGCAGTAAAAAGATTAATGAGTGAAGTTATGTGTTATAATGACCATAAGGAGACTGGCGATAACTTTCTGTGTGTGTTTGCTGTTTAATTATATAGCCCTTGGCGCATAGTGGATGACTGTGGTGGTGCATTTGCAATGGGTGCAATTGGAGGCTCTGTGTTTCACTCAATAAAAGGTTTTCGTCATGCGCCAAGTGTAAGATACATTAATTGTATTTTAGGACTTTCTTATTTCATTTCAAAACATTATGACAATAATAGAAAAGTATAGCACTGTTGTATTTAAATTTTAAACGAGAAGCTTGTTGTACCTATTTTTCAGTTTATAGTTAGCTTGATTGTTGTTTTTTTTAAAGATGAACTCATATTTATGTATTGGTTAAAGTAGAATATCTATGTTATTTTTTATATAAATACTTAAGAGTATGTTTTTTCTTGTGCAGAATTTGTGATCCTTCAAGCATTTAGATTCAAGAAAACTGCTGCTAAAGCAGTGGTGCACAACCTTTTTCGGCCGTGGGCCACAGTTCTATTTCTGAAATCCTTCGGGGGCCAGACTCATTTGACACCTCCCAATTATGTATTTGTTTTAAGTTTATTACAATTTAATAGAAAATCACTGTTTAGATTGAGATACATTGCACACTGCTGTAGAGTGTCTTATACAATATCAGTAGGTCAGTGTTTCTCAAATTGTGTGCCGCGGCACACTAGTGTGCCGCACGAGATTATCAGGTGTGCCGTTGGATTTGTTGGATACTTTATTAAATTAAAAATGTCAAATTTTAAATGTCTAAGATCAATGACTATGCTTCAACACTCTATCTTGTACGCATAGCCAGTGAGGGCCATAGCGTCACCGACGAGTCTGATGAATTTAGAGCCTTGATAATTCACCCCCTGGGACCTGGGAGGTTGGGAGGCGCAGCATCGCATACCAAACCCCTTGGTATACGAGACGATGCTAGGGTGGTGAGGGGTTGTGAATTCGCAGTTAAGATTACATGTTACCAAGTAGGCCTACGCCTAAGCCACTAAGATACAATCCTTGCCCTGTGTATGGTTTCTTGCCCTGTGTATGGTTTGGTTGGGGAGCTTGCTTCTCTTAGGTAGCTGGAGATGCGCAAGGTTCTAGTTTCTACAGTATGTGACACCTAAGTAGAGGTACCGCAGGAGTCTTATCTGCAGAGCGGCTGTGTAGCGGCAGAGAGGACTTGCAGTCTGCTCTGAACCAAGCTATTCAAGTTGTGAACTTCATAAAATCCTGATTCCTGATCACTTAAATCATGACTTCTTTCCAAGCTCTGTGAGGCAATGGATTCCGAATATACATGCCTATTATACCACACTGATGTTTGCTGTCTTTCACGATGGAAGGTTTTGCTGCCTTTCATCAGCAAAAAATTGTGATGTCTTTTCAAGTGCGCCGCCGATGTTTTCACGTATGTCTAGTGTGCCACAAGACGAAAAAGTTTGAGAGACACTGCAGAAGGCCCTACAGTATGGCTTGGTTATGCCTTTATAGAAGTTTCTAAACATAAAGTTTATAGTTATATGATATGTTAGTCGAAAATAGGGCCTACTTAGTAGGCCTAGAGTCTAAAGTAGATTTATATGTCTCATCTCATAAGACTTATATAAAAAGTTAATAAATTATAATATAAAGTTATAAACTTAATGTACAATAAACGTCACACATTGGACTATTGTATCTGTCACTATCAGTTTTAACTTTGAAAGATTGAAACCAGGAAGTGATGGCTGTGTTTGCACCTCTGCAACCAGCTTACCGATGTCAATTGACATAGCAAAGCAAACAGTAGAGCTCAGTCCACTCTTCATGACCGCAGCAAAATTTAGAGATATTCGCCACTATAGATTTAAATTTTAACAACATCCTGGGCTCTAAAACCGTTACGAATGGCATTGAGAGAAGGCATGAGCCGCATGACATATTGGTATTTTCATCTAGTTCTCGCGGGCCACATGGCGAGTCGTTGCGGGCCGGATGTGGCCCGCGGGCCGGACGTTGTGCACCACTGTGCTAAAGGGTCTAGATATTACCAGATTTCTTGGCTATTGGAACACCTGATAATTACTTGCAAACACAGTTATGATTATTAGAGTTATTGCAAATTTCTTGCAAGAATCATTATTCAGCATTAAAAAATGTTAATTTTAATTATTCTTTTTAATATATCTTTTCAGGGTCATTACAGAAGGTTAATGGGGAGTTTGTTAGCAGTCAAAGCCAGAGCACCAATTACAGGAGGTAAAATTGTATATGATGGAGATTGATTTGCATTTCATTACTGATATAAATTGTAGAATACCAAAATTGCAAAGCAATGTCAGAGAGTTCTTGGCAATCTAGTGTTCTACCATTTCATTTGGTTCTTAATTTATTTCTCTTGCCACAAAGGCTGTTAATTTTTTGTATTCAGTGCACAAAATAGATTAGTTATGGGTGTTATAGTTAAAGCATGGAAGTTTTTGTTAATGTAATTATGTAAATATTCTCATTTTGTCTTCAATTTATGCATTATATGTTATTTGAAAGTTTTGAAGCTCATATAAGTTGGAGATAATTCACTAATGTCATTTGCATAATTTATGTTGCAATGTGTGTCATGCAGGTAATTTTGCTGTGTGGGGCGGTCTGTTCTCGGCAATAGACTGCTCTTTAGTCTACGTAAGGAAGAAGGAGGATCCTTGGAATTCAATTACAAGTGGTGCATTAACGGGCGCTATTCTCTCTGTCAGAAGTAAGTTGACATCTTTGCACATGGTAACAAGACCAGGTTCACTTTCTTTCCTTCTGACTAAATATGCAATGTGTGAAATGTATTATATGTTGCCTCACCAATAAGATGTCAGCAAGGTCCCTGTGAAGTGACTAGTCACACTTGATGCATACTATTATGAAATGCACGTTTATGCTATATCCATTGTTATCTTGCAGACTTGCAGTTTAGGCATACATGTATAATAATGCTGCATTTTTTATGGTTCTAAGAGTGTTGTGTGGCCTTATCTAGCAGAATCATAAGGAAATTTGAAAATTTATGGTCTTGTTAATTAGTTATATTTATAATTATATTATTATAGTTGTAATTATATATAAGCTCAAATCAAAATAGCATCAGATAACACAACAATAGAACAAGACGAAAGTTTCACCTATGTTGGAGGAGAAATTGTCAGTAATGGGAGTCATCAAGAGGATATTAAACAAAAAATCGCCAAAGGACTGCAAACGATGAGGAGATTACGAAAAATCTGGAGCAGCAAGGGCATAAACATAAGCACAGAAGTCACAATATACAACACCTTAATAGTACCACAAATTATATATGGAGCAGAAACATGGAGCATGAAAGAAACAGATGAATGTAACCTAGGCTTCTAGTGGCTGAAATGGCGTGCTTACGGAGAATCCTTGGAGTTGATAATAATAATAATAATAATAATAATAATAATAATAATAATAATAATAATAATAATAATAATAATAACTTGGCTGCAAAAGATAAGAAACGAAGACATTAGACAACGTCTCAACCTAAAGGATACAATTATCGACAAAATTAGAAGAAAAAGACTCGACTGGTATGGGCATGTCAACAGAATGGATGAAAGGAGACTACCATACAAGGCACTCTACACTCGAATAGATGGAAATAAAAGAAGAGGAAGACCCAAGAAAGGGTGGATAGACAACATCAGAGAAGATACGAACATTAAAGGAATTTCAATCGTAGAAGGAAGATGATTAACTGAAGATAGAACTTCTTGGAAACATGTTGTGTCTAGCTAGTGTCACTAAAGAGTTGGCAGAGAGCAAGAATGATGATGATGATGATGAATATATATATATATATATATATATATATATATATATATAGCACAGAAACATGGGAGAAAGGCCAACGCCATGAGCACTTTATACGAGATGTCGTAAAAATGTGTTTTAAACTTCCTTGCAAACAGTTCAAGTCTAAGTGGGGAGAATGCTTGAAAAGGTTTTAATGCAGGGGTGTCAAACCCATAGCCCATGGGCCAGAATGTGGCCCACCAAGCCTTTTTATTTGGTCTGCCGAGTCTTTTAGCAATTAGTCAAAATTTCATTTCTCTCAGCTCATTATTATCGTCGTCATAAAACATAAGATCTCTGAAAATCATTCTTTCAAGAGTTCGTGGCCAAGTTTTGGGCTCCAGAGGCACGTTAATAACTGATTTCTTCTGTTAGCTCATTATGGTTTTAATAGTTTTGAAATTGGCTGTATTTTATTCCGTAATGTTTGCTCTTCCTTATTAGCTGCTGTCATTATTTTTGATTATTTGGTTTATGTTTCCTTTTGTAGATGGTGCTGCAGCCATGGCTGGTTCGGCTGTTATAGGTATGGTTATCTCTTCCTTTCATTATTAGAAATATTTGTGTGCCTTTGTAAGGTTGCTAGCTGTGAATAAATGATAATGATTCTGCTTTTAAATGATTTTGTGCAAGCTTATATAATGAATGCATTTGTCACTTTATTTCAAGAAAAATGTTTGATACTCCTAGATAGCTCTAGACTCTGAGATTGGAGGTTCTTAATCACATCCGATCCCACACAATTTTTGTAAAGAATGTTAACAGTAATTTTTCTGGCTCCCTTTGTCAAAATGTTTGCTTGTCAGGCCCGTACGAAGTGGGGGTGCAGCTGCACGCCCTGGAGGCCCATAGGAATCTGCGCCCATTGGGAAAAAAGAGTAAATTCCATGCGTGAAGACCTTTCTTTGCTTGTCAGGATTTTTTGCTGTCAGGAAGCGTGATGACCTTGATTAATTTTTTTGCTCATCAGGTATTTTTAAGATGCGATTTTTTTCTTAAGAAATCTGAAAATCTGCACCCCCTGCTGAAAATTTGTTCCGACGTGCCTGTTGCTTGTAGTCATATTTAGAGCAATAAATAAATGATTGATTATTTGAACTGTTTTGCATTGTTGCTTTTTAAAAATCCTTTTAGATAAGTTTGTTATGGAGTATGGATCTATTGGCTATATTGCTCGAATTTGTTAATCTCCTCCGAATTCTTAGCTGACCATAATATTAGGAATAGATTAGTACTTTTTATTCATATGTAGGTAGTATAAGTATTTATGTCTTATTCCAGATTTCTTATTCTTTATGTGTCTTCCTCTATCAAAGGTTGGCAGTTTTTTCCTCCAATTCTGTCCTATCTTCTACCACTCTTTTTAAGACTCCATAGTTCCTTGTGCATGTCTAATCAAAGATGTCGTCCATCTATCTACTTTTCAGTCACCAATTTTGTTCCTTCCAATATTATCAATGGCAGGTCTGTGGCTGAACTTCTCATGATGTGGCTTATATAGAACATTTTTCTTTGTATTATTTCCCATTTCTATGTTGCTGTTGTTTTGCTTCTTTCTAGGATTCTGTTGTTTGTTATCTTGTCCATACAACTCATTCCGAAGATCCTTTTGTAACACCATAACTCAAAGGCCATGATCTTTTTCGTAACCTTTCTGTTCATTGTCCAGATTTCATACCCATAAGTCAGCACTGGGAATATGTAACATTGGATGAGCCTCCTGACTAATAGGTGCATTTATTTGAATTTGTGTCAAGTATTGCATTTTGTAATTTATAAATGTGATTATGAACTTAGTAATTATTTTGTGATTATATTTTCTCTTGTTGCAGGTGGTGTATTACTAGCTCTTATTGAAGGAGTAGGCATATTAATAACACGATGGTCTGGTGATCAGTTCAAAATGGGTGGGTGAAATTTATTTTGATTTAAAGCTTGTCACTAATATTTATTCAGATGTGGTTAGCATGGTCTGTTTAATAAGTGACTCCTCCTCACTTGCCTCTCATGAGATTGATTTGGTGTCTGACAACCTTTCTTTAGTGAGTGCATATTACAAAGTGTACATTTCTCTTAAATGCTATGTTTTAACTGTATTGAATTATGAACTTTGCTAATTATGAAAATGTCATTGTTTTTTTCCCAGCCAACCATCAAATTATCCCAGATGATGCAAGACCAGGTGGACCGACATTTGGCAGCACTGGTGCGCAATATGCACAATATCAGTAATAGAGCTGACAGACTGCTAGGTGCTGTAGGGAACAAGATGATGGATTCTATCCGGGCAGTATTTGCAAACATGTATAGAGTATTGCATGCAAAAATTGTGCAAAAACATGTTTCAGATGGGAAAACTAAATTTTTATTCACTAAACTTTAAATGGTATGTGTTTAAACACACTGTATTAGACATTTTTGTTGCCTCGACTTTATGATTATATATGGATAGTTTCATCACAGCCACACATTTATATGGCTCCTCAATATTAATTTTTTGCTTGTATTGTAAAGAAGTTATATAATATTTGTGACCGGGAACAAGATCATTTGGCATAGTTGTATTTCATCTGACCCAAAATTAAGTTGACTGTAAATAAATAAATAAATAGCAATTTTTATGTAATATTTCAACAGGATACAGTACAGTTTTGATTTGTGTTGATTTTTTAATACTGCTTTGTAATTGTGATGTAGTTTAGTGTAAACATCTGATTTCACATATACAGAGCCTCAATAACTTTCAAAGTTTTCATTGCAGACTCAGTTTCCATATATACTTTGAACTAGTGGCCATTTTTTGTTACTGTCACAAGAGTTTTGAGTCCTGGATGGTAATCTCATAGCATTTGACTATGGTTAAGGGAAAAAGTAAATCCTGTCTGGATTTGCATCCTTGCTGGCAATCTACTTCTTGAGCTAAATTTCGTGATATATGCTTTTCTCGTGCTGGCTCAGACTAAAATTTGTATGGCAAACAATTTGTGGGCTAGGATGGAAACCCTTGAGATCTATCTGCATACATTGTACAGTACTTGAATTATTTACCTGAGCAGAAAGATAGATTAAGCAATTTATTTAACTATGTACATAAATGCTGGATGGCATCAAAGATAAATCCGAATGTATTCAGTTTGTGTATAATTGTGTGCAAGTGTTTTTTAGTACCTGGTGATCTCTGTAATGCATAGGTTCTGAAACAAATTATTCCTTTATCATCTGGAAAGTTTGCAGATGAAGTTTCTCAGTTTTTAAATTTTGAACTTCAATGCCTTTTATCTATCAAGTGATCTATGCCAGTGGTTCTTAAAGTGGTGGTCCACAGTGCTGGTTCACAAAAGAATCAGAAATAAATTTAAATTATTAATTTAGTTTCGAGATTTTGAGGCTTTATGTTTTTTGTCTGTGGCCTGAAAAGTTTAAGAACCACTGATCTATGCATAGCTTTTCATATTGTTGCATCATAAATGCTTTCCTCTGCCAGCATTTAAGAGAAAAACTGTCATTTGTATTTAATTTGTCATTTGTTAAGAGACCTTCACATCAGGATCTTTGCTTCTAACTTCCTTTTCTAGTCATTTATCAGTGAGTAAACTTGCCTTGGGCTCATATTGGCTGCTGACACCTTGAATTCATTTGCAGCCATGTTTACTTGGGCTCTTCCCATTTCCTAAAAGTTGCAGTTAACAGATGGTTTTATTGAACTTTCATGCTTAGGACTAATTTTCACAAACACCACAATCAGTATTTTAAAATACTTTATTCTTGAAGTAGATTGTGCTGTAGGACTACTTGTTATTAATTGTTATCTTAGTGATGCATTCTCTTGCATTGTGACTTCAATCTGCTAAATGCTAATCAGTTATACTGTACAGGTTAAGTTATTTTGCTGGCCAACTATGGATGCAGCAAATTTCATTACTTAAATTTATGTTAGAATAAGTAAAATCTTATTTGTTCTGCATAACTATTTTAACTGGTATGGGGCCATCCACATACTGTATTATGTATGCATTGAGAGGTGTTATTGGATTTAGGAGATTTTGCTTATGGGGAGGTCTCAACTGAATGCATAGGCACAAATGTATATATAGCAGATTTACATAACAATTAAAACACAACTGCTCAGGCAGAAGACCTGCTGAAATCAACACATAAGATTTGAACACAATTACTTTCTAACAGGCAGACAATGGGTCATGAGAATTGTTCACACATGTGCACTTAATTATTTTTCAAACAGGGTGGGTAGAGAAGCTATTGATATATAGGCATAGGGGAGGGATGGGCTGCACCAGGGGAGGGGTCTAAAATTATGACAGTGTATGTAATGTATGGACGGCCCTATCTGAGCTTTGAACATCATAGTATTTACTTATAACTGAAAACTCCCAATTACGATCCTGTGGGTTTTGAAGTTAAAGAGGGGATGTCTACAAAGTACAGTAATAGAACTTTGATTTATAATAGTTTTACCTGTAAAATATGAATTGGTTTTTTCCAGTGTACAGTATATTTGTTGCTAGAGATTGGATCTGTTCTTTGATTCTATTGGCACAGTCATATGCTGTTGGGGGAATTACAGTATATGATTGCATCCAAAAGGCAAATTTTGAACACCTTAACAAGACTATGTCTGTATGATATAAAAGTAATAAAACATGCAACTAAGTACAGTAGAGAACAGTAGCAAAGGATTAAAATATTAACATTGACATGGAGCTGGAACCTGTTTAGGAGAACTCATGTTCCATTGTGCCTTGTCCTGCCCCTTCCAGATTCAATTAATCAATAAACTTCTACAGTGTATGGCACCACTATCATAATGCCAAGGCCATCAGCCCATGGCGCACCACCGAATTGAATTAGAGCCAGGTCAATATGAAAGATCAGTCAAAGCAGCAGGAGAGCAACCTAAGGAGGATAAGCCAAGTCAAACAGGTATGTTTCAAGACCATATCTGAAAGATAATAAAGTGTTAGTTGGTAATGAATTCTAGGGCCAAACAGAGAAACGACTAGTGCCAATGACTGTACAAGAATGAGGCACAGCAAATGAAAGTCCTGCCAAAAAGTAGGTCAAGGGATAAGTTGCATCTTAAAATAATTGGGTTCATTATTTAACATGGTTTTATATACTATTTAAGCAGATTGTAGGCTATAATTTGGTGTTTGATAGGAGGCCAATGTAGGCAGTGGCGGCTCCACCGGGGGGGCCAGGGGGGGCCCGTGCCCCCTAATGAGAGCCTGGCCCCCCCAGTGGCCCCCAGTTGGGACCCTATACTTAATGCTACATACATTAAACAACAAATGGTTGGCCCCCCATGATTAGAAGTTGCCACCCCAACGGCCCCCCCACTTGCCAAATCCTAGAGCCGCCACTGAATGTAGGGACTATCTAGCTTGGGATTTGTTCAAATCTGAGTTTTGGATATGACTAACTAAAGGATTTTATATTTTCTGGAGTTTCTGCATTGACTGACATTGATTGATACATTGTTTTGAAAGGGAAGAAAAAACACTTGTTTATTTGTACCATTGGGCCTATCACTTTACAGCTTTGCCATGGTGAGAAATTACTAACAAAATATGGGTGGAGACCTATACCGCTGTGCCCCACAGGTACTCCTATGCACAAACATTATTACCGGTACTGCCTACAGTATAATTAAATATGTAGCGTCAGCAGTGATGGGCAACTTGTTAACTAATTTTTTAGTTATCTCCATACTGTAATTAAATATAAACAGTTTAGTTAAAATGATAGTTTAACTGAAAAATTTTAGTAATAAATAAATAGTTTAACTAAAACTTTTTAGTTGGTGTCCCGAATTCTCAATAACAGTCCCTCTTCAATCTATTCTTTTCTGGGTCATTTTTTTCCAAACAAACTTGATTGACAAACTTGTGTTCCTGCAGTCTAGACTAAGACTTAAATATTAAAAAGACAATAATTAATGATTTCAATGGTTCATTGACTGATATGTTCATGTTGCGAGCATCGTCTATGTTTTCATGAACATACCTGATACCTAGGAAATAGTTGTAAAATTTGTTGCAAAAAGTTCAACTAAATTTTTTAGTTTAATTAGCTATATTAGAAAGTTAGTTTGCAACTAAAAGTTTAACTACTTATTTTTAGTTTAAATTTAGTTATAGTTTAACTAATGTTTTTAGTTAGTTGCCCATCACTGAGTGTCAGGATCATTGATGGGATGGCTATCGGTCAATTTTGATCTACTGAATTGGCCTAACACAACATGAACATACATTTCATCATATGAAATAGATCAAACCCATAGCATTACAATGTGCAGCTACAGTATAATGCTAAATCCTATATATGGATGATGAATGACATGACAGCTGTGAGAAACTTCAAAAACAGTGTAAACAGTGATAAATGTATTTGTCTCTTTATTTGTACCATACAAATGTCAAAATCAACAGCTTATAGGTGTTGCTATGGACAAGCATGAAGAATAAAGCACTGCCACGGACAAAAAAATTTACTGATGATGTTTATTGGAACAACCATGTAATTAATATAAAATGTAGACTTTAAAAAATACAGTAGTTAAACTATTAATGGAAAAACCAAATTATACTTGGGCTCTGGTTGGTAGTGCATTGCATTGTTATTTCCTAAGTTAAACCTGCTTGCTAGCCAATGGACCACTCTGTCACAAACAAAAACTAGGATAAAAGATTTAAGATTAACAGGACACCTTTTGCATGCATGTGAAAAACTCTGACGTCTGAAGCTTGCAAGTCTGCTTCATTTCATTTGTGTTACTGAGTATGAACAATAAAACAATATGTGCACTATTACAGGTGCATTATCAGAACAAAAATTGCACGAACTGGTCCCCTTGTGTTGGGGTTACACCATAAAGATTCAAACAACATGTTGTATGAAGATGAGAAACTTAACGTAACAAGAGTTCCATCACATGACTACCGGTAATTCAGTCTTTGATTACTTGCTCATAAATTAATTGTATATGGCATCAATTCTGAATAATTTCAAATCGTACAAAATACCGGTACATTCAACACATATAACCAGATTAGCCTAACACAAATTTTATACAATTCGGACTTATAGTGTGTTTGAATGCACGTGACACCAAAAAGTGGTGCATATTTTTCAACTACCCTGTCTAAATAACTTAAATCTGTACAAAATTTAACAGCAAATCACATATAGCTTTATGAAAGCAGTGAATGACATACTTAAGGAAAAACAGTGCAGTTTTCAACCTTAACTGCAACTCAATAATGTTTATAACAAAGAACTCTAGAGCAATTGTATAAGTTTGACTTGAAATTATTACTAAAATTTTTATTCCAGCTTCATTATGAGACTTTAAACCCAGAGCTGTAGTGAGAGTATTTGGCACTTGGGGCAAGGTATAAATTGTTCGTCCCTATATAGTTTGAAAACTGGAAAACTGGTGATATTTTTTCATTATTTTGCTTTTCAGACAGACTTTTCACCACCTTGGGGAGTAAAAGAGTAAATAAAATAGTGGTGACTTTTTTACAGCTTGTCATACATATTGGCAATGCCTTCAATGGGCGTTTTAACATCTTAACTGTAAAACTCCTATCGTGATACAATCAAGACATGTATTCTGGCACCCCCACAAGATGGCGCCCGGGGCAGCTTGCCCTGCCCAACCTAGTTACAGCTCTGTTTAAGCCTACTGTGGGTGAGTTGCCTCATGCATGTACATTATAATACAGAACGAAAATGATTTCCTACAGCAAACTGTATAACACAGTACAACCATAATTACTTGGAATGAATGAAACTTCCTAATGACTAGCACGTTTTGAATCAAGTCTTCGTTTCATCTGTTTTGAGAAGCCATAAATACACAGAAGCTCTGCTAAGCAGACAATAACTACTGGACCAAACGCAGACCAAAATGATGGCAAGGGCCGCAGTTCAATCAAGTTCTTGCGTGTTTGGAAATCAATAAACACAGCATCCATCTGTTTCAATGTACAGATCATAATAGAAATATGAAACAGTTGGTGACTGTGAAAAAAGTGGTCACAGAGTCGTGGCCAGAGTTTCTGTGGATATTCACTGGTAAAGAAAAACCCACTGCTGGCAAACCAGAACATCTGTTGAATGTGATATGGAATGCTTTCATTACAATCATATCCATAGACATAGCACAAGGCCAGTCGATGCACAATCGGCGAAATGAGAAGTATATAAATACCTCCAACTGGCACCAGTTGCCAGATCTTGCGAACAAATGGATAAGGTCGAGTGTAGATTGTTTTAGATATCGAACAACAGAAACAGATAAGAAATGCAAAAATGCAACCACATGGTACAAACACACTATGGGCAAAATCATAGAAACAATCCTCACTGCAGTACTCGAGATGCATTATAACACTTCCAAGACCATACAGTCCAATGCCAGCATAATCAAACATAAATGCTGTGTAATGAACTAATTCAGACCGTGACTGCAGACAGTGGGCGCCACTGCTGCAGCAATACAGAGCCATGCCACATAAAAGCCCAGCTAAAAGTGGCCATGTGCGCGAATCATTGACAAAATCAACTTCAAAGCTGAAGGAAACCATCTTGCTAGTCATGAGACCAAAAGCCATTATATGGGTCCAAACATTTACAGTTTCATTATGCAGCTGAAAGATGCTCCAGAAGTAGTACGTCCACGGCTGACCGATTACCCGAAAACCACGTTCCATGTGCGGCTCATGAAACACCAATGGAACTTGATGTTTACAAGTTGTTGGAATTAGTCTAACTTTCCCAACATTATTTTCTGTTCCTACAGATAGCAACACACTGTTAAACAAGACAACATACCTCTGAACATGAAAAAGCACACAAGTAAACAACTCTGTCATGCTATAAGATATAGTCAACAATAATATGAATAAAAAATAAATAAAAAGCAAATTTTGTATGTAATTTTTAATTATTCCATAATATAAGATCATTAATGCTACATCCTTGAAATAATCTACGAGGGGCAAAATGAATGATAAGTTGATAACTCTTTGGCACACACCTCAAAAGGGCATCATTAGGGGTAAAAGTTCTAAAGACTTGAGCTTGGTCTCAAGATGTCTCAAGACTCAGTTTTAAAGTCTTGGTCTTAGCCATGGATGGTCAGGGTCTTGGTCTGGGTCTTGAGACTCAAGAATCTTGATCAAAGATGATACAGGCTAAGACTTCAAACACGATCTGAAGAATATATTTTACATTAAAACTATGTCAAATAGCATCTATAGAGCAAGTATTGCCTATACCATAAAACAGTTTTAAGTCTGCATTTTATGACTTTTCTGTCCATGTCCACATTCACCCTAAAATAATCATCATCATGTTCTCTGTCCTGTGGCAGGTTCGGGGCTACATTGTTTCCATTCTTCTCTGCGTCTTGCCTCTTGTTTGACTTCTGCATGGGCTCTGTGATGCTGTTCATCTGTTTTCATCATACAGTCCAATAGTACCGTATTCTCCTTGGTCCTCCTTTTCTCTTTCTTCCTGATATACTTCCTTCAATTACTGTTCTAAGCAATGCTTATCTTAGCACAAGTTCAATCCAGTTCCTCTGTCTTCTTTTGATGGTGCTAATATATATATATATATATATATATATATATATATATATATATATATATATATATATAATTATTATATATCTTTATTTCATCATAGAACCATGGTAGACATATCCCCATAAGAAAACAGTGCCAACTTGGTCAACTCTTGCAAAAGACAACACGCTATGCTTATAATTGCCATAATTATGAGGCATTAGCTTATTAACGAAACTGGGCTAAGGCAGAAATACCATTAACCATCAACCATCGCTGTTTTAAAAAATCACTATCTAACTGAAACATTAGTGCATGACTGTGCATCAACATGGAAGCCATCATTATCATGAATCACACAATATTAAATAACATGATTTCAGCAAAATCACAGTGGAGAATAATACCTGTGTCACTAGACTCAATAAGGCTTATTAATCTAGGTCCAAACACCACACATGATAGCATGCAGCAAGTATGTTATCGTAGATGAAATTTTGGTTATACTCATATGATCACGGTGAGGCTTTTTTGTCTTCCTGCTGTCATTAATAATATTAATAATATTTTAAGTATCATTGTCATTATAATAATTATTACTATTCAAGCTCTCTTCAAGTGCAGTTCCTTTGGTAGTTTTGCCATTCAAATCTATTGATGTGCCCCTTCCTGGAGCCTCTTACAACTGTTGCCTTTACTGCAATTATCATCCAGTCAATATAAATAAATTAGTTCCTTGTGTTCTTGTCACCTTTCATCCTCTCAACTGTCCTTCTAATTTTATAGCCTTTTATTTGGCCTGGATAAAACACTGGCTTCAGGGGAGCGTAATCACAAAAAGGTTAAGAACCACTGCTTTAGCTCATGAGACAAACATCATCAGATTTTATTTGACATCTAAAATTGTTGACTAATTATTACTAGCCAACTTCACTCCTCTGAGAGAGTTCATATCCTAATTGAAAGTTTATTATCCCTATACAATTATTTGTAAATGCAAACATTTGCATTTTGATGTATACTTATAGCTCTAATTACTTTATAAAACAAAGACCAAATTTTTGAAAAAGTTGTAAACTAGATAGGAAAGCAATTGAAAGTATTTGAATGCAATTAATGCATTTTTAAAACTTAATGCCTGGTAATGATTGGTGTCTGAATAAATCAACTGACCTATAATATTTAAAACAAATAGTCATCATGACTAGGATCTGCCTCCTCTACTACAGAAAGAATTTAGTTGGCACAAATGATCACAAGTTCAATAAAAATTTTCATAACCAGGTAACTGTTTCGTGATTGGTGAGCATTTTAAAATCAGAATGTATACGACCAAAACCAAGACCAGTTGGTTTTTAATGGCTAGAAATTGCAAAGCATCCAATTGAAAATTCATAGAATGCATACTAAGTGATCCAGTACCTATAAAATAGACCTATAATGTGCATATTCTAGCATCTAGTGCTATGTAGGTTTTCAGGCATTTGAAGAAGCATACATACGGGCAGTGTTGGAGTTGTGAAATTTGAGCTGGGGAGGGGGGTTGAGGACTGAAATTCAATGAATGACAGGAACTGCATGTACCCGATATGTGATTTTTGGGAGGGTTGCAAAGTTAGCTGGGGGGTTCACCCCGCTAACCCCCCTGGCAACTCCAACCCTGCTACAGGGAATGTTCTCATTTGATGCTACAGTACAACTAGCTAAAATAACCATAATCATTGGCTTTTACTTTGTCTTAGCATACTGCAGATGTCTTAGTGAGACCCGGCATTTGGTCACCTGTTCTTTCATGAGTTAGCACTATGTGAGCACAAAGTAAATCAAGAGGTCTGAAGATTTAAATTGGCCAATTAAAAAAGGCTTTAGCAGTTTCATTAATTATTTTGCTGTCCCTGGAGTGTCGACATCTTACTTATGCCTAATTTACTCAAAATATACATCAATTAACTCAAAACAGTTTCTACTGACTTTTATGTTATGTTACTAGGGCTGCGCTAGTGCGCTAACCGAGTAGTTTAGGAGTTGAGTAGGAGTCGAGTAGCTTAGCGAGTACTCGAGTACTCGCGTAAAACTGGAAATACATGATTTGCAAACATTACACGTCACATAATGCTTATTATTTGCCTCATGGCACTCATTTAACCAAAGCAGAACATTAGATACAGTTACATATCAATTTTTCGGATATTCAAGCGTTTTCAAATCTAGTATAACAGAAGTTACAGAACAGATATTATTTTACCGGTACTGGCAAAAAATATGAGGTCTTCACTAGAGTTGGCCCACTGTGGACAACATCTTAACTAACTGGGGCATAATGAATAAGAATAACCTAAATAAAACTGATTAATAATTATTTGTAACAAACAACGGTATGCCAAATTTTAATGAAATTCTTTGGTTATTCTTTATTTATCTATTCTATTCTTTGTTTAGTTATTCTATGCGAGTACTCAACTCCAAAAAAAATTACTCGACTCCAATTTGGAGTCGAGTACTCACGTTACTCGAGTTACTTGGCGCAGCCCTATATGTTACAGAATCTTTATGTAGCACCTCTTCTGAAGGGCTGCTTGAAACGTTACCACTATGATTTATGATTTATATGAAGGAAGATAGAGGTAGGTTTTCAGGCATTTGAAAATGAGTACAACAGACTCGGCAGTGAAAAATCTGAACATAATCAAGTGAAGGCGTGTCATAGGACTGAATTGATGGATTTATTTCTGAATAAGGAGGTGCATGCAAGACCATGTGACACAGATTCATGAAGCAGAGGCATGACAACCAGAGGTAGAGGTATATAAGGTGAAATAGCTCTAAAAGATAGGAAGGGCTCCTAAAAGTCACGAAAAGTGCAACCGTTTGCAAGACAAGAATTGAGAACAGGTTTGATAAGGAAGATAGTGCAGAACAGTATTCATGTAACCACTTAACTGTTCACATTAATCACTCCAACAATGAGCCTTATTGTTCAGTGGAGAACCAATGAAGATGATCAAGATAAGCATGTGGGAGAATAATAGGATTAAAGAGTCCGTACCTGGAGTCTGGAAGAGCAAAATGCACAGACCAAGGTAGAGGCAATCAAGTGTGAATCCGATAATTTTCAGCTACTGGAGGTGATAGAAGTAGGTGAAAGACAGTAAACTAATAGGCCCAAACTTAATCCTTAGTCAAGTGTGACATTTTTTTATTGGCAATCACGTCTGGAGTGTTGATGACAAGCCCCAAACCAGAGAAGCAGAGTTTTAACATAATTTAGTACAGGGATATTTTTACACCCCCTAACACCCCCCAATTTGAGGTCGACACCCCCTAAAATTTGGTAATGTGACAATGGTATGCATACAAAATGCATACTAATTAGCTCCGGACACCCCCAATTTGAGGTCGACACCCCCCCAAATTCACAATCTTATAAATATCCCTGATTTAGTAGAATAAAGTTTAGTGCATTCAGGAACAAAGGGCCTAAGAAGCCTTGGTGAAAATCACAAGTGGTCTGAAGTGCTCCAACTGTGGCAATTTTAAGTATGCTTGAGGCAAGTGAGAAAATATGATGGTTTTGTGAACTTTGAAGCCAGAAGAAAACAATTGCTCAACAGTGGCTGCATAGAGAATGCATAACAGTAGGTCAAGAACTGATCCTTTAGTTACTACCTGTACTGGCAAATTGGCAATTCATGTGAGTGAGCAGAGCCTGCAATGTAATCAATTTCTCATAAATATGTCTTGTCTGACATTTTAGAAGACAAATAGTACTGAAGGTAGGTCTAACCGGTTAGATTAGGAGGCCTGAAGGTGGCAATGTTCAAATTAATTGCTATCTTGCCTAAGACCAGCAAAATAGTCAAACAGCTCACTAGTTACAGCTCAGCATTTGAAAAAATCTATATTAGAGCTAGCAGTTAGAAAGTAGCATGGTTTGGCACTAGCCTTAAACATCCTTAACAAATTGGCAAACTAAAGCAAGTAATCACACGAAGAACAAAGTTATATTGTTGCATTCTAGCAACTTCAGTTTCAAGTTAAATAGGAATATTCTCAATAGGGGCCGTCCATAAAGTATGTCATGCTATTTTTTAAAACCATTTTTTACCCCCTCCCCTGCCACAAACTGTCACAAATCTTGGATCCCTTAAAAGTACGTCACAAATATCGAGCCCCCTTAAAGTGTCATCCATAAATTACATTATGCAGGTTCTGCTTAATATATTTGAGTTTCTCGTTCAATTTTCTGCAGCAAAAATATTTAACTTCCGACAATGATAACGAATATAATGGAGACCTAAAATTCAATTATCTCAGGTAAAAAAGTGTTAAGCAGCAATTAATAATGTCTTTTACTATATCTCCTATCAGGTATGTTTAACCCATTTACTGGCCGTGACTCGCATATGCGTCCATTTTACATTCCCCTATATACTCGAGATAAAGTCGATCCGAGTATAAGTCGACCCCTAGATTTTGGGTATTTGTAGGTGTCTAAAGTCATTGACCCGGGAATAAGTCGAAGTGACGTCATTGCGGCCAACCCTCTTGAGGTGATAGTGAGAGTCGGAACAATGGCGGATGCGAAGTGGGCATGTGGCGGCAGCGGCGCCATTGTTTTGATTGAAAAACTGCGTTTTAGCTTTGAACTATCGAGAAACTGAACGATTTTCACATTCCCAGATTGATTCCTGACGATTAAGAAAATTTTAAACCTGCTATTCGCTCATTCTTGACAATATAAAAATCTTAATTACCGGTAATCTTGAATTTTTTATATTTATGTAGCGCCAATATTTAATTAATATTTAAGTGGCGCCTATAAATTACCAGTCTTAAAAGCGCTGATGTGAACTTTTATTTAGATGCCGTAGCGTATGTTGAAAATAATTACGCAGTTAGCTAAATTAATTATTTTCGACATGCTATGTATGGAAACTTTACCCAACAGTTAGTGCCTCGAGTATAAGTCAAGGTCAGGATATATAACCTGTGAATTGGCCTTAAATTTCTCGACTTTATCACGAATATATACGGTAAGTTACAAATAAATGGCCAGTAAAAGGGTTAAGGGTATATTTATACTGAAAGTGTGAAATCATGCCAGTCCTTAACCCACCTCCCCTGTCATAAACTGTCACAGTTTCTTAGACCCTACCCCTTGAGCATGACATACTTTATGGATGGCTCGATAATATAAAACCTACAATACCAGAAGGCCAAGTCAAATTACAAATTTTCCTAGAGTCCTTATACAAATATCATTATACTCTTGTTGTCATCATTCAGAATATCGCATGATCAACATAACCTGAAGCAACACAGTCTTATTTGTAAGCCTACTAACCAAAATGTGACTTAAAATGATCACCAGAATGCCTGTTAGTTGAATCACTTGTCAGAGATCTATGTGATGAATCTTTCCTCTGATAACAACAGGAATTTAATGCCGGGAAGGTCACTTCAGCTTCATTTAGAGCATTCATTTTCAATTCTATTTTAAATAACAAAATTGCAACAATTATAACAAAAACAAATGTATACCATTCTATGTAAGCAAAAGTTATAGAATGACATCTGGACTTTCAACAAAGAACTACCATGGACACGATATTTTACTATAGCTTTCATTCTAAAGTAACCATAGACTGATGCAGATGCATTATCATAATAGATTAATAGAACTAAAGAAGTTTTATGATTGATTATGATTTTATAGTAATAAATACTCATTTCATTAACAATAATGCATTGCTCATTCCGACAAAAGTCTAGCAAAATAAATAAATATGAAAGGGCAAATGTATTGCAAAATGCAACAAGTATTACCTGGTAATTTTACCAATTCATCAAGAAATGAATCTGACCTCACAAAAATTCAAGTTAGCATCAATATCTTTGAAAAATTAATGTCAGGGGCAATGTTATTTGGGAGATTAATATTAAATAGGTCTGATTGATTTCATTCAAGAAAAATTCCCAAAACTACAGAAAATTGGTGAACACATATGAATACATCTATTGAGTCAGCATAAATTAAGACCATGCTAAACGAAGGTCACGTGAAGCAGATAACCTTTTACTTCAGTTTGTCACAAAGAAATCATTAAAAGAACCAATGACTACTATCATACTGCAGAGCAGAGGTGTGGCCAGGATTTTAGGTTTGGGGGACTGAAGCCCAAAATTCACTCCCCTTCCTTCCTTTTGAGCCCGCAATGCCATTTTGGGCCTGAATTCATTTGCGCGGGGGGGGGCTAGCTTCAGGCTTGGGGGCTTGAGTCCCTGCTGCAGGGCAACTGTTAAGGTGAAGTGACAGGCAGTGGTTAAAGTGGGCCGGGGCGCGGCTCCGGCACCTCTGTTATGGGCCCCGGCACCTCATTGATAGAATTTTTTGGCTAATGTCTAATTGACTAAAAGAGGTATGACCCTGACAAACCAAAAAGGTCATCAACCCTCCCTAAAGGAGACTTGATAGCCTATGTATCAATGTAGAGTAATTCGAAGCAATTAATCGCACAAAAAGCCTGACAAGCAAAAAAAAGGTCAATTTTTTCGCAAACTTGTCTCAGCGTGGTAGTAGGGCCCCGGCACCTCCAACAAACCACTTTAATCACTGGTGACAGGGAAATGACAACATGATAGCTTTTCATTTCTAAATTCACAGTTGCTTAATAACAACAACAGCAGCAGCAGCAGCATGATGATGATGATGATGATGATGATGATGATGATGATGATGATGATAATTTAAACAAAGAACTCGACTTACCTACTTTAGATAACTGTACACATGAAAGCACACTGGCAACGACGGTCGGCGATGATTCTATCAAATCAAGCAGCTATAAAAAATTGTGCTGTTTATTAAGTAAATCACCTAGGCACTACATGCAGGTCGATAATTCAAACAATACGGTAGAGGACTCTACTAACTAGTTAGACATAAATAATTTCAAATTAGCCCAGCTATCTATACGGTTAAACCCATTTATCGGCACGCAGTCATAACGTCCTGTACTTAGACATAATATCTTACGCGAAAAATCAATGTTGCAATCTACTTCTCTTCCTATTAATCGCTAGTCAGCGGCGGCCTGTGAGCGTACATTGTTGCTCATGCATATATTTGCGCATAATTATTTATTATAATCGTTCGCTGTCTCAATTCAGCGAATCCGACTTGATAATGCACTCCCAGCGATCGCGTAAGCACGCCCGAATTGCCGGTCTACGAGATACCGGATTTTCTCTCTTGAAAATGACCCGAGCGCCGTCGACGACCAGAGCCCGCCGCTGATAACCAAGCCGCCCGCCCTTTCGGCCGTCCTCCCTCACGCCCCGACGAACGAGCGACGCCGCTGCCGTTCGTGCGTTTACACCGTCAATGCAAACATTTCGTTTTTCAGAACTGGTCTGACTCTGAAGTACGGTTTTATCACGCCATTTGACTCTGGACTAAAATCTAGCAATAAAATTTGTCATTCAATAGGCCTTTCGCTCAGTGAACTCGTGCGGAAATAATGAAATATTTTAATCAAAGTTCTAACACCGAGTTTATATTAGCCTAACCTGCGTAGGCTGCGTTGATGTGCATCGGAGAAAAACTTTCACGATCCCTGTCGAGGCCAGATTATAGGCTACAATCGATTATTAGGCCTACCAGGGGCTAACTGGGCAACCAGGCGAAATCCTGGAAATTGTTGACCTCAGTGGCCCATCGGTCAGAGTTGCAGCATTCCTGCTCAAGTTGAACATTAATTTGTCGGAGGGCAGAGGCTGTACTGTGTAAAGTTTGTTCTTAGTGTATTTGTTTATTATTAGGTTTATTATTATTATTATTATTATTATTATTATTATTATTATTATTATTATTATTATTATTATTATTATTATTATTATTATTATTTAGTTTTGTTCAGTTGATTTGTGTTTTCCTTGGTTGTGTACTACTGGTTGTGTACTACTTTTTTATGCTGTGCTTGTCACGAATAAAGATGATTATTATTAAGCCCTATTAAAATGTGTTCAAGTTTTGATAGGCCTACACCTCAGCAGGGAGCCTGACTTCAGTAAATAACAGACTTGGGAGTCCTCGAGGTCGTGGCCTTGGCCTCGAGGCGCCTCGACTCGAGGCGCCTGAGGCCAAGTGATGCTGTCCTATTAATTGTCCTTGTCCTTGATATATAAGTCCTTGGCCTCAGACCTGATGTCCTTGGCCTCGGGAATAAAGTCCTATAATTGGCCTTGTACGCGGGGCCAGAGGCGTAGCGAAGGGGGGCAGGTGGGGGCATATGTCCGCGGGCGCCGAGGTGAGGGGGCGCCAAAATCGGGTTTTGGGGGTAAGTTAAACAGTCAAATACATGATAAATAAGAAGAAAGAAGTGCGGCGACCTTTTTTGGCTCGTCAGGAATCTCTCAGGATTAGGCCCTATATAAGGAGAGGGGCGCCGTAGAGAATTGAGGGGAGGGGCGCCGAGAGAACGATGTGACGACCCTTTTTTGCTCGTCAGCAGTGTTGTGGGCGCCAAAGGTACACTTTGCCCCCGGGCGCGGATACCTTTGCTACGTCTCTGCTCGGGGCCAAGCCATCATGCCATGAAATTAAACAAGAAAATATATAGTGCATTGACACTGTTGGACTATCAGCTTGAAGTGTGCCTCAGCCCTCTTGTAATTATCAAAGAGACGAATAGGCCTAATACCTGAACACATAGTTCAGTGTCATTATATTTATTTATTAGGCCTAATCCCGACTTCCGTTTAACCCCTGTTTAGTATTTCTGAAATGTAACAAGCACGTTTAGTATGAACCACCATAACATTTAACTTTTGCTTGAAAAACTTCTCGAATTTATGCTATAGTAGAGTCACTAGAGTGTAATAGCATAAGCATAGCTGAAATTTAAGTGGCATTTTTGTTCTGTTGATGTGGTTTTGTAGCATTTTCGTGAATATATATATATAGGGCCTACTTAATTGGACATATATTTGTCACTTTCAAAGATTTAGATTTTGCTTAAGCCTAGATGTTGAAGTGCCAGGTCTGTCCTTTGTCAGTTCACCACAACATACCAGCTTTGGTGTCTCGACCAGTCAATCGATCATTTGTCTTTAGCAACTGTGCAACTGTCAAAAATCAAACTTTGTAGTGTAAACGCTTACATGCGAGGTCCTCGGCCTTGGCCTCGACCTCGGACCTAATGTCTTTGGCCTCGGACCTCTGGACCCCGGCCTTGGTCTTGGCCTCGATCTGACCTGCTGTCTTTGACCTCGACCTCGTGCAACAAGTCCTTGGCCTCGAAAGTTGTGGCCTTGACAGTGGCGGCTCTAGGATTTGGCAATTAGTGAGGGGGCCGTTGGGGTGGCAACTAATTCTAATCATGGGAGGCCAACCATAATTATATTTGTTGTTTAATGTATGTAGCATTAAGCATAGGGTCCCAACTGGGGGGCAGGCACTCAATAGGGGGCACGGGCCTCCAAGCCCCCCGTGGAGCCGCCACTGGGCCTTGACTCCAAGTCTGATAAATAAATTAGGTTTACTGTATTCTGACAAGTTTATGAAACAGTAATTAAGGTCGAGCTTTCCATGAATTAAGTTAACAAAACAAGGAGGATGATCGAGGGGTTTGAAAAAGTTTGACACTTAATTGTTGACAGAGGGAGGGGTTAAGATAAATTTATTGACGTCAATAATTTCATTTTTTACAATAAATATATTAAATCAATAAATCAATTTTTATTCCCAGATTTTCATAATTCTATTTTAGCATAAATTGTTTCCTCGGCAATATACGATAATAACTTGCCAAGGGGTCTGCAAATATGCCAAGAAAAAGTTTTAATTTTTTTAGATCATTCGCTTTTCCCATAGATATCAACAACTGTCAAACTTTCAGTGACCCCCAATGAAATTAAGCTTATGTCAAAATTTTCACAAATTTTGAACCTCCTCCCCTACAAGCTAAAAAGTACATTATATGGCTGGCTTTTATGCTAAAGGTGACAATTAAGGGAGGGAGTGGGGGAGGTAGCACCTTTCACTGTACGAAAGTACAGGCACTGGTCCTCACTCCTCAGTCCTCACCCAGTGTTTATTCTAGGCCTTCTTATGGGGAATTTCCCCAAAATTTGCAAAATTCCCCAAATTTTTTTTTTAGATGTTGGCTGGGGGAATGGAAATTCCCCCCCCAACGTGTAGAAACTCAAGCCTTGTCCCCCCAAAACATTTCAACCCCCCCATGTCAAGGGGGCTAGCTAGAATAAACACTGGTCCTCACCACTCCTAGAGCAAAAGGAGGCATCTGCTTTTGTGCTTTTGTCAAGATCGTCCGTGCGTGATGAAGTATCACATATCCAACTCGAGGTGTCACTGCATGTCGAAAACAAAACGCGGCGGATCTAAACTCGACTTGTCGATAAACAGTCCTGTACGTGTTTGGACAGCAGCACTACCGAGTAGGCCTAGCCTACTGGACAGAGGCGATGGATTATTGAAATCAACTAGGCTCTGTACAAAGACATCTAGAGGCATGGGTGCAGCACTTATTTTTAATGGTCCTAGAACTGCGAAGGAGGTCAGGGGTCCGCCCAGGGGTCCGCGGACCACAGATTGAAAACTGCTGATCTAGGGCAACTGAGTTCTGCATTCAAGGCTTGTCTCATTCATCTAATAACTTATTACGTTTGTAGTTTTTGCCTGAAAAAAAGTTATAAGATTTTGTTTTCATGTGGTTGAAGTGTTATTCATCAGATGGGCATACAGCAAGATATTATTAGTAATACGACGATGCTAAAATTAGAAGTGTGAATGCATCTGTCGTCTCAGTCGTTGCCATATAAGGCGATCGACGTCGCTCTATTCTGCTCTATGTCTGTGTAGAACTTCCGCTTCGTTGATCACATGTGTTCTGATTTCTAAGATTCTGTTTGTGTTTAATTGATTATAGTTCAGTGTTTAAATCAATTTATTTTGTTCGCTCGAAGATTTTCTGAACGTAGAATCATGCAGGTGAGTTTCGCGACTTCACGGTGACTGTTTAATTACCTGCCGTTGTGTTGAGACGGTTGTTCCGCGAAGTCCTCTTTTAGAACGGCCCTGTCGTTGCCCACAAAAATGTTAAAATTTCAGTGTTATTTTCAAATGACCCAGTGATGTTAACAAGGACCGACCCCTCAGGACGAGGATAAGGACAAGGACTGAGCCTCCAAGGACGAGGATAAGGACGAGAACCGACCCTCCACGGACGAGGACCTAAGTTACTAGGACCAGGACAAGGACTGATCTGCAAGGACGAGGACCGAGTCCCCAAGGACGAGGGTAAGGACGAGGACTGACTCCCCAAGGACGAGGACAAGGACATTCACTAAGAGACTAAAAACACACTTGTTCGGACACTTCTTTAATTCAAGAAAGTGATCATTCGTGCTCAGAGCGCGAATAACTATTCAGAGCAATTCGCGCTCCGAGCGCGAATATCACCGACTGCTTGCATTACAGTATCCTAGGGTTACCTGGGTTAGTGTTAGGTTTAGGTTTTTGCTGAGAGTAATGACTGACCCATTGTCCATTGACAGCACGGCTGTCCGTTGGTAGCGGATAACCGATAAGTACCTTAGTCGCTTCCTCTTTGTTTCCGAGCGCAAATAACTATTCAGAGCAATTCGCGCTCCGAGCGCGAATAACACCAACCTTAATTCAATGTGAACACTCTTGACTCTAGCCTGCTAGGAAAACAGTGCTATATAAATCAGCCTATAAGTAACTTCAAATTGGTCCTTAAGGAGTCCTTAAGGACAAGGACCAGGACAAGGATTAACATCACTGAAATGACCTGACAGACAGTCTAAATATACTGACATGATTTACCGGTAATGTTCTTATTAATGTATTTTGCTAATTAGTCAACCTGCAACATTAAAATCTATAGAAATTTCGTTTTTCATTGACTGCTCTAAACTGTTTGCAAAGTTGATCAATGTGAATAGTAGGACATTGTTTCTAGACAATAACAGAGCCAAATTAACATTGTTGTCAACTTGTCATTCTTTGCAGGATCCAAATGCAGACACTCAATGGAATGATGTTCTGAGAGCAAAAGGAATCATCCCTCCAAAAGAGACTGAAATATCAGAAGATCAAATTGTCAGTATGGTTGAGCAGACTATTGAAGATAAGACAAAAGGTGAAAATGAACTTCATCAAGACTAATGATAAAACAGTAAAAATTTCCTATATTGTTTGTTGATCCTCTATTTCTATGCTTGACATTTAGATACTTATAAATTCTTTGGCTCTTATTCAATATTGCACTCTTGTTCAGTATTACAACAGTGTAACTGACTTTGGATGATGATTTTGTGACATTCCATATTTTTTCTGACAGCAAGAGACTTGAGTGATATGAACTTAGATGAATTAAATGAAAATGAAGATGACATTGATGAAGATGACGAGAGGATATTTGAAGCCTATCGGTAAGTCTGCATTTCATCTGAACCTTCATTTCTGCTTAATGCATATCTTTAGAAATATTGGCCTTTGAGGGAACCTATGTGTTTTTGGCAGATTTCACACTTTCTTACATGAAAAAACCTGCAGTATCTATTTCAAAATATACACTAGCCAAATTTTGTGGATGAAAATTGTAGAGTATCACGAGTTACATTAAAATGATGTTTATTATGCAAATTAGGATCCAGCATTTTGTATGTCCATTTCATGATTGGTAATTATCAGTCTACAAATCTAAGTAAGGAGACTAGACTGATGTTGAATCCTATAGATAGCATTTATTGGACATGTTTTACTTAGAACATAGTATATTTTTTATTTATAATAGGAAACAACGTCTTCAGGAAATCAGGGCTGCTCAAAAGAATGCAATATTTGGAGATGTGCGTGAAATATCAAGAGACGAATATGTTACAGAAGTTAACCAGGCAGGCGAAGGCATATGGGTTGTCTTGCTTGTTTACAAGCAGTCGTAAGATTCATTATTTTTCTGTTATGAAACTAAAATGACAACTTGTGTCTCCAACATTATTCTAATCAACTTTGCAAACTCTGAACTGAATAAAATTACTGACTGGTTTTTCGACAATGATTTTATGTTAAATTCTAATAAAACAGATGTTAATATATATAAAGAAGAAACGCTTCAACTTCTAAAGCAAAATGAAATTTTTTAGAAAGGAATTCGCTAAATTTCTGGATGAAATGATCAGTACTAAATATGAAAAATGTGCATCAATGTCATTGCGAATATTTGTCAAAAATTAAATATCTTAAAAATCATCCTGACAGAAGTACTGTTACTTCAAAGTCTTTGTATTACATGATGATTCTTTCCTGTGTGCAAAGTAAGTTGAGTAACAAATAACCATGCATCATTAATGACATTGCTGCAAAGAGCAGCTTTTTAACAGTGATTTTTTGTGCTTCTTGTTTGGTCGCTATAGGTTATTTGAGTTTTACTTGCTTTCATTGCCACTTTTAACCTGTACATTTTTGTTTTTAGAATTCCACTCTGCAAACTGATAGAACAATATTTCTACGACCTTGCTAGAAAATTTCCAGCTGCAAAGTTTCTCAAAAGTATTTCAAGTGTTTGTATCCCAAATTATCCTGACAAGAATCTGCCAACAGTATTCGTCTATCAAAATGGGGAGTTAAAGAAACAGTTTGTAGGACCTTTGGTATTTCGAGGAATGAAATTAACCAAGGATGGTAATGCCATACTTTCTATTATCTTGTGAAGATGTTTTATTAATGGTAATTAATTAATTAGGACTCTACAAAGCATGATTTATTTGTTTAATTTAAACTCTGGCTCAAATTCTTTCTTGTGTCCAATGACAAACAATTCACATCATTCATCAAACTTGCTCAAACTAACAAAGCTTCAGCCTCCTTGGTCCACCCGATCATTGTGATGTTTGTCTCTTCACATTTTTTTGTCCATTTTAATTAGTAATAGCTTAAAATGTGCAACCATGTGTTTTCATATGCTGAACCAGAACTCTGGAACTCAATTCCTGCATCTCTTCCCTGTCTACACCATGGTTAAATAGGAAGTTTTTTAAAATCTGAACTTATAACATTTCTCTTCCAAAAATTATTATCTTCATAGCTGTAAATGTCCCAATGATTAGGCTATGTCAAATTGACCTAATGACCTTGCCTGTCTGATAACAGTATTTTAGCTAAACACTGTAGCTATTTTTATATTAGATTAAGCATCTAAGAATAAGCAGTGACCACAGTACTATTTTCAAAAGTATATAAATTATCAACATTTTGCTTACTTAATTACTTACTTACAATGCCCCAATTTGACTCATTTTGCTTTAAAATGTAATGTCACTGTGTGGCCATGCCAGGCACTGACTCGGGCCACGAGATGCATGCAGCATTGAAAATATAGGAAACTATTCATGCTACTAAATTTATGACAAATGAAAAAATATTTCTTTTTACCTTAGAAATAAATAAAATCCAGTTGATATATAATCTGAATGGACTTGTATTATACTGTATACAGATGTGTGGCAACTAATCCAAAATGTATTGTTGATTTCATTACAATGTTGGGAAACCCATCAGCCATGTACATTGAAATAAATAAGTCCAGTCTTGAATAAAAATAGGTACTCTACTAAACTCCTGCAATTTTGCCATTAGATTTAGAAATAATACCATAAAAACACTGTAGAACATTGACTACAGAACTTCTACTTAGCTACTTACTCTGTCCTTGTGCTGGAAGCATATCGGGCAGCACAGAATGTTCTCCATCTACATCGGTCGTTGGCCAAATCTTGGGTCTCACTCCATCACAGACTCATGTGCGTCAGATGTTGTTCTGCTGTTTTCTTCCATGTTATCCTCGGTCTGTCCCTCTTTGTTTTACTGTTTTCTGGCAGCCAGTTTAGCAATCTGGTTGTTTTCCATATGGTGTACAACTGTACATGTCTAAGCCAGCGCATTCTTCGCTTTCTTAGGATCTTCTCCATCATCTGCTGTCCTGTTGTTCTTATTTCAGAATTGTTTATCATATCTTTCCAGTGTATGTTCAGGACCTTTCACTGCCATTTGTGGTGGGCAGTGGGCACCCTAAAGCTCCTTTAGGTTCGCTTTGGACAGAGGCCACAATTCCGCCTGGTATAGGAGCGTGGAGAGGACAACTGCCTCATATAATCAGAACTCAGTCTGTACGCTGATCCTGGTACACTTTAAGATCTTTGCCAGTTTTGAGAGTGCACTATGTGCTTTACGATCATGATCTTTATCTCTTCATCAATCACAGTTTCCATCTCTGTTCACTTGGCTTCCCAGATATCAGAATCCCTCCATGGTCTCAATATCTTTGCCATCGATGTTTAGCTTACCGATGTTAGTAGCGGGCCAGCTGGCTGTCATTATTTTGGTTTTTTGGCATCTATTCTTAGTCCAATCTTATCAGCTTCCTCTTAGTGTTTTATGTGAGCTTTTTAATATTGTCCCAAGATGTGGAGTGGAGGTATACATCATCAGCAAATTCCAAGTCTTTTAGGTTATAAGTGCATGTCCATTTTATTCCAATGTTGTATTCATTTGTGGCTCTATGCATCACATGATGTAATCCATTACCAGGAGGAATATCAATGGTGACAGTACACATCCTTGTCGAACCCCGGCCACTACGTGGAACCATTCGCTCAGTTTGCCGTCATGTCTTACGGTGCATCTGCAGAACTGGCTCTGAACAAAAAGTCACATTATTACATTTTAATCCAAAATTTGCGGTTTATTTCAACGATGTCGGTACATTTCTGTATCATTCTGTGGCCAAAAACATTTGATTTGAGGTGCTGACAAGTCTGTAGAATGTAAAAACAACATGACAAGGCCGTCTTGTCATAGCCTGTGCAAGGGCCTAACTCTTGTCGAGACCATCACGCCATGGTAGCCAACGTGTTAATGTGTGCATGATGGCACTCTTTCTAAAATGACTGGGAACATGATCTTTTATTGTTCAAAGTAATCACAGTGAGAATGCTTCTGAGTGATTATTGATAAGAGACCCTATATAAATGCTGTTGCATTACATTACATGCTATTAACCACATAAAATTTGCATTACTTTTATTAAAGGGCAACTAATTGCCTTAAAAATATTCTTTCAATTACAAGTGGAGAACATATTCTTTGTCAAACAGAGAAAAGGTCTTCTGGGTGAAATGTTTAATGCATGCTTTTGTAAAGGCTGTTTTTGGTTAAAATGTAGATTTGGAATGGATGCTGTCTGAAACAGGAGCTATTGTTACTGACTTAGAAGAAAAGCCAAGGCAAGATGTCCACGATGTCATGACATCTAGTATAAGAACTACTGTAGCTGGAGATGGTGATGAGAGTGATTAAAGATAATAAAAAACCTAATGATATCTTATTATTTTTCAAGGCTGCATTGTTTCATATTTAATTGATAACAGATTTTTTACCTATTACCTTGCAACTGAAGATGATAAAAGGACTAGTGGTTTTCCTTTAATAAAAAATGTGTTGTAAACAAGATGCTGCTTATGAATACTTTTAAAGTTTTTAGAAAACAAATTTCCTGTTTGGTTTTTATTTCGGATCAAATGACTATAGCTATTCAAGGTGGTCTGGATGTGGCCTGGCAGGCCTGCAATAAGGAATGACCAGATGGGTATTTTCCACCTGATACAGGATCTGGATATTTTGGGTCAACATTGCTCACCATTGCTACATAGCCATATTTAATCACCATTACTAAGGTAATATAGCAAGTGGTGATTGGCTTCATGGCTTTCCAACCTAGATAATATGTGTAATGCTTTCACTCAATAAATCACCTTACTAGGGGGAGGATAATTATTATGCATACAATACTAATCCGTCTTGCGACCCTCTGCAAATGCCTTGGGGCCGTCCATAAAAGACGTCACGTGATTTTGGCAGTTTTTGACCCCCTCCCCTCGTCTCAAGTCGTCACAAAAAGTCAGACCCCCTAAAAATGATGTCACAATGTGTTAACTGCCCATCTTTTTAATGTCAAAATTAATGTTTCAATTCACTTATTTCTTGAATGAAGCGGGTATTGCAATGCATTTGTTTGAAAATACTCATTATAATTATTATAGTCGAAGCGAAATTCAGAAACTTTTCAAATTCTTTTTAAAAAATGAATTATAAGTGTAAAATACATTCAACTTTGCGGTAACATAACATTGCGGTATTAATAACAATATTTAGTATTATGTGACGTCGCATTTCTGGAAACCCTCCTGTCGTCACACTTCATCACAAATGCTTGAACCCTCCTCCCCTAAGTGTGTGACGTCATTTATGGACGGCCCATTAGCATTATTGTGGATTCAAAGGTATACTTCAGATGCTATTAAAAAATCATTGGTATCTAACTACAGTATTCTAACCCCAAGCTAGTGAGAGAAAATATGAAAGAAAAAAGCCACGTATGACTTGAGAAATCAATCGGTGGCAAAAGTTAAGATGTGAAGAATTGTAGAAAGTAGAGACATCTACCGGTAATCACACCAGTTAGTTTGGTGAACCTCCCGTAATGTTAAAGAACCTGCCCAGTGCCTTCCATTTTACACATTTGTCTAGACCATGTTACCTATGCAATGAACCATCATTTTTTTAATTTTGAGAGAGATTGACAAGATGTACAAATGGGAGCCCAAACATTTGTACGGTACATGCCACTTCCACGAGTCACTCCATCTTTACTATTCCATCCAAGACTCCGGTTGGCTTATTTGAGGTGACTCAGGAGCCACACTGTCACAGCAATTGTCTTCAGAAATACACTGTACATCAGTGTTTCTCAAACTGTGTGCCGCGGCACACTAGTGTGCCGCGCGAGATTATCAGGTGTGCCGTGGGATTTGTTGGAAATTTCATTAAATTAAAAATGTCAATGCTTTAAATGTCTCAGATCAATCAGATCAATGACTGTGCTTCAACACTATCTTGTACGCATAGCCAGTGAGGGTCGTAGCGTCACCGACGAGTCTGATGAATGTAGAGTCTTGATAATTCGCCCTCTGGGACCTGGGAGGACGGGAAGTGCACCATCGCATACCAAGCCCCTTGGTATACGAGACGATGCTGGTGTGGGGAGGGGTTGTGAATTCGCAGTTAAGACTACGTGGGACCAAGTACGCGTACGCCATTAAGACACAACCCCTGCCCAGTGTCTGGTTTCTGGCACTTAGGGGCTGTCCATTAAGTACGTCAACAATTTAGGGGGGGAGAGGGTTTGGAAAAGTTTGACAGTTGTTGACAGGGGAAGGAGGTCAAGAGAAGTTGACGTCAAAAATTTCACTTTTTTCAAATAATAAAAAACAGGAAAATTCGTAGAATACTACTTATTACAATGGAAAAAGCATTAGAAAAAAGGTCATCACCACCACATTTTGACACTTTCATCTGCAAAAAATTGCGACGTCTTTTCAAGTGTGCCGCCGATGTTTTCGCGTATTTCTAGTGTGCCGCAAGACGAAAAAGTTTGAGAAACACTGCTGTACATACTGTTCTAGGACTGCAGGTTGTATACATCATTGGTTTACTTATAAATATTTGAAACACTACATTTTACCTGGTTTTCTCTATTTACAATGTTTTAACATCTGCTATACAGTAAATACTGTATTTGGATGAGAATAAATATTTGTGGTGATTTTAACATATGTTACAACATATACAGTATATAATTGGTAGTGCAAAAATTTTCATGCAACTTCATAAAATAATGTGCAATGGTATCATTAAAATATTCAACCAGCAACAGAGGAGCAAACAGGGTTAATCTGACAATTGACATAAACAACAAAAGTGAATATATATATATATATATATATATATGCATGCATCACCAACTGTACATTTAAATACAAAAAAATCTGATTAAAATCATAGCTGTAATCGCTAAACACCATTTTATCAACCAAGTGCACAATATTCAGTCCATGATTATATGGCAAAAGACACCAGAAGAATTCTTCAAAACTTCTGTTGTTTCAGTGGCGCGTAGAGAGTGGCCGACGCCCTGGGCCAAATTGTCCAGAGAGTATGCCCACTGAGCAAAAAAAAAGTCATCGGCTCAATTTTTACGCCCCCCCCTGGGTCTGCGCCCGGGGCCACCGCCCCCGCCCCTCTACTGTGTTGTTTTAAATATTTGCAAATGAAACTGAGAAAATCAAATACAGACCACTTTAGCTTTCTGGGCTTTTGATTAATTCGTCATCTTTTATCAGTGTTTTATATTCAATAAATTTCAACTAAAAATAGTCTGAAACAGTTTGGATTTTCTGCCTTGGAATTTTACCTCAAAAAGTCATCATTCTTACTTCTAGCCATAAAATGTGCCAATACAGATAGTGACAAGACAACAAGGTTTCACTGTACTTTCTTTATCATAAACTAACTGTTTACATAGCTGTCAGGTCTTTCAGGCATAATTTAGTTCAAGATTCGAGTGCTTACATCTAAGGTTGTCAATGGTTAACCAGTCCTAAGAGCAAGGACCGGTCCTTTTAACCTTGACCGGTTAACCATAATTTCAATTTGAAAACTTCAAAGCGCTTTGATGTAGGCCTGACACCAGGCTGTCGCTAACGACCAGTTAAACGGTCTTTTTTTGAACAGTTAATCGGTCCTTTAAAACCAACGGTTTTAACAACCTTACTTACATCCAACCACTTGTTTAACACAGATGCAACTTCTGTCTACTCTTCACTAAATTTGGCAGTGTATTCAATGTTATTTAATACAGTTACAGATATTTCAGGATTCATATTGCATATGTCAAAGGAAAATTGTGGTATATACAAACTGGGCAGATGCAGATAGCATGGTTATTTGTGCCACAGTCGACCCAAAAGTTTACATTTTCATGTGAAAATTGTTTAAACCCCAGCAAAGCTACAGCAGGTCTATTCTGAAACCTGAATCCTGCTGTTTATTATAATACTATATATAGATATCTTGCTGCCTTTTGGTATGACAATGCAATTGACTGACTTCATCTTTTCCAAATCATATGACTGAACTGTTTAACATCATCAGTCTTTACTCTATAGCATTGCTTGCACTGCAGTAAATGCCAAATAACTGACAGGATATGGTTATACATGGGCATTGAAAGAGAAACATTCAAAAGTGGGTGCATATTAACAAGCAAGCTGGAAAACTCCACAGTGTGGAAAGGTTAACAAAATTTTGCCTGGAAGTCATAAATAATTACCAATACAAATATACATGTATAGCATTAATATTAGTCAAAGCAAAGGCAAGCTGGACATAAATCTTCAGTGATGGATTTACGTGGCTCAATGCAAAAAGAGAAACACATCAATCAATCCACAAAATAACACAAATCCATTGAGTAAATTCATAGCACTGGCATTGGTAAACACTTATGGTATGGCACACTGTTATGTCCATCATCAGTAGCTGCTGATTGAACTTGTGAGA
This sequence comes from Metaphire vulgaris, assembly GCA_018105865.1. Taxonomy (NCBI): domain Eukaryota; kingdom Metazoa; phylum Annelida; class Clitellata; order Crassiclitellata; family Megascolecidae; genus Metaphire; species Metaphire vulgaris. The sequence goes on from CM030834.1 coordinate 10,628,061, forward strand.
AGTGTTCATTGTCATCAAATTTGCACAGCTGAAAATATCACACATTTGCTGGCTTACCTTCATTCTCAATTCCACATGCAGATCCAGGTCTACAAACCAATGGAATTATAGTGACTGAAATAGTGGTTTCACTCACAAAATGTTATTCATGATTGAATAGATTTCAGGGACTATAAAGCCACTGGAATTTCAGTTTTTTCTGGGAGTTGTTAACTGAATGGTTATATAAATACCGTAGAGTATTCAAACACTACCCAGCTGATCTAGTGTCAATTTAAAACTAAAGGTGTGCAGTGACACTTCATTTTGCTTATGAATGCCTAGTGATATTTTTTTTCTAATCAAACCAGTAGCAGAGATTTATGTCTAATATATGCTGGATGAGACACCAGCCAGCAGGCACATCAGAACGAATTTTCAGCAGGAGGTGCAGAACTTCAGATTTTCTCAAGAGAAAAAAGTTGTGACAAGGAAAAAAGTTTGCCTCTTAAAAACCCTGATGAGCAAAAAAGGTCTTCACTAACTTTTCCCCCTGGGATTTTTTCCAGGGGGTGCAGCTGCACCCCCACTTCCTACAGGCCTGACAACCAGGCTATACCCTTGCAAAACCATGGATCTGCTGTTACCTGCTGAATTTCTATGACTAGCTATCTGAATTCGATGCCAAATAGCTGGTAATTGGTAGAAGGTACAGCAGTAGAGATATAGATTGTGCTATAGAGAAAGCAGCAGCTTTTTAACAATACAGTGCCTCTACTGAAGCATAATCTGTTCTCCTCTGTTGCCACAATGTCCCATAGAGTAACAAAACAGTGTTTATGTAAATAATTAAAGCAAACAAAATTCATATGAAGCATCAAACACAGATAAATCAATTCATAGTTGAAAAATGAACACGAGCAAAGATGGTTACATTTTAGAAAAATATTAACTAAAAAGAAAGAAATCAGCATTATATGCATGAACACAAAATGAGAGAATCAGTTTTGCATAATCTCTGTTCATGACATTGTAAAATATACTGGTAGTCATAAATTATATTGATCTTCACATGCCAGTGCATAAAAGCTCACAGCAGTGACAGCACACTACATCATAATAACTGATACTGTAAATTTTGCAGACTGAATTGCACCACAATAGTGGTTAGACTATAAAACAAATACTTGTCAAAATTAATAGTCCACATTACAGACAGCTCCATTCTCTTCTCATAGTTCTACTTCCACGATTTCAGACATTGAAATTTAATGACTGCATCTTAGATGTCAGATAGATTACTATTCTGACATGCTTTTCATGCTGTCTTCAAGCACATAAGAATTGGTACACAAACAACAATACATGATTCATCAAAGTTTATGCTACTTAGCTTCATAAACAGATTGGAAAGGTAGCATCTCCATCAAAGCTGATACCCATCACAGCTTTAGAATAACAAAATTTAAAAAGCACTACATGCTATTCTTATATAGGAAAATGTTGGATAATGACCACAGTACATAAACTTCAGTAGTAGTGTCAAGCAAAACAGTACTGAAATATAATATAACACTACAGCATAATAAATACTTGACAAAGCAGCCACATACAATTATCAAAACACGTAAAACAATCAGTTGGTCATAGGAACATAGGACAGGATGGGATTGAGACTGAGAAAAAGCAAATTTATATGGATTAATCTTTTGCAAGCTCCATAGGAATTAGGTTGATTACACTAAAATCCAAAAGTGCAGTCAGACAATGATAAAAAGTATCTGTTTTCAGAGATTATAACTTAACACAGAGGAAGAACATAACAAAATCAACAAATAAACACAAACTTTAAAACAAAATTTATGATAAATTAAAAATCTCTGAACAAGCATTTGATAGAGATTCAAGACAGGATGAGAACTATATTAGGATAATAATAATAATAATAATAATAATAATAATAATAATAATAATAATAATAATAAGTACTTTAATCATGATGGGAGTTAATGTTTTCAATGAATACCGGTACATACTGTATAATTGATAATTACAAATAGCAAATATGGAAAGCAGGTTGGACAGCCAGTCATGAGGTTCAAAGTTGAAATCTTGGCTGTGGCAGAAATTTTTTAGCCACTTCTGTCGCAGTGCAAGGAAAGAAGGCAAGTCAAAGGTTAATTAAGGCTAACCAATCACATTCAGCCAATGCCATAAAAAACTGAAGGCCCCAAGCCTTCATTTCTCCTATGGACTCTGAGACAATGCAGCAACCCATACTTTTTATAGACTAAACAGTTTCTACTGAAACAGTTATTAAGACTGTCAACAACAAAGTTTAACAAGATGTAAATAAAGTCACAACAATTATGATGTAGACCATGAAAAACAAAAATCAAACAATTCCTTACAGATCACAGTTCTGTTGAAACACAGCTATGGATGGATGTCAATAAGCTGTAACTGAGGTCATTTTCTCACTTAACTGAATAATTATTATTCACCTGACCCTTTGATCAAAATCACAAAATTCAAAGTCAAAAATATAAGAAACGCACACGAGAAAGATTGGCAAATGCAGCATATTGTAATAGAGCTGTTCAGCTGTTTAATGAGGTGTTTATTAATGCTCAATGCTACCAAAACTTAGGAATATGCAATGAATAGTTATTCTGTGATGCCATTTAAACCCACAGATAGAGTACCACTCAATTATCACTGTGGAGGTAAATGAAATTTTTATTTCTGTATAGGTAATTCATGTGTTTACTAGCTCAATTGATGAGGTTCAAAATTTTAAAAGATACCCAACATGGACTTATTAAAGGACAGTCATGGTTTAAGAAACATAATAGATTTTCTGAAAGAGATTTATGATAAATTAGATGAAGGTAAAGCAACTGATGTAATATCATTAGAATTTCTTGAGGCATTCAACAATTCTAGATTGGTAGCAAAACTGGAGGCATGTGGAATAGGAGGAATTCAATGGATAAAAAATTGTTAGGAGAATAGAAGACGGCAGGTAGATATCAGAGATAAGTATTCTTATTAGGTTAGTCATCAGTGATGTCCTCAGGGTTGTGCATGGACCTCTTCTTTTCCTGATATATTTAGACTGCATATAAAACAAAGCTACATCCACATTTGGAATATTGCATTCAAGCATGGAATCCATTTTTGAAGAAAGACATAGAAATTTTGGTAAGAGTTCAACACAGAGCAACCAAGATGATCAAAGGAAGTAAAAGATTATGCCATGAAGAAAGGCTAAAAAAGCATTGTGGATTGACTACTCTAGAGAAATGAGAGTAAGAGGGGCCTTCAAGATAGTAAATAAAGTGGAAGTGCCATATGATACAATTTTTTCACTAGTACAGTGTACTGGCACTCGAGTACATGACAAACAATTTTTAAGAAACAAGCTGAGAGGTACAAGCATAATTTTTTTGTGCCATAGTAGTAGGCAAAAGAAATTAATTAGATTATAAGACTGTATTTATCAGTGTGAATGTTTTTAGAAGTAACCTAAGTACAAATGGATATTCAATTTGGCATTTATGTTATTCTGACTTATACATGGTGTTTATAGTACAAGAAATTATGAAGAACTCAAATCTAATGCGTGTGCTGTTTGGTATTGTATACTGTAAATTGTATTCTTTGTAGAATCGGACAAACAAAAGTCGGAATAGAGGGCTATACAAGTGACAGTGGCTTTCAAAACAGGAGAAATTCTGCTAAATTCACTTAAAATCCAGTTATTATTATTAATAATCATAAAAATATGTACATAATTTGCACTAAGACCCAGTCAATGAAGCATTATGAAAATACATTACAGAGTTCAATTTTCTATCAATGTATCATCCATATTTAAAATTGAGTAACGTACACAACTTCCCAAGTATTTCCTTCATTTGTCAACTATCAGCACAATATATCTCTAAGCAAAAATTAGATGATCAGTAGTTCAAAATAAGGTTCACATCAAAATAAAATCTGCTTAAATTTCACTAAATCATAATCAATATTATTTCAAAACAAGTGAAAAAGCAGAGCTGAACCTGGTCAATGCAACCAGAAAAACCAACAACATTTCATCACCTTAATTATTTACATGTACCACATTTCTGCCATTAACAGCAATGCAAAGCATACAGCCAACAAAATTCAATGCAACGCAAACAAATGCAAACTGAAAATGGCAACCTCTAATTCCTATCCAAACTGGCACTAATCTGGCAATGTCACACTGAAGACAAAAGGCAAATGGAACATACTGACGGGCAATTTTTTCAGACAACAGTGAACTGAGGAAAGAATCATTAACTTGGTTTCTCAAACATGCTGGAAGAGGTTCCTAGGCAACAGTAATTAATTTTCTTCCTTCTTGTCTGTTCAAGTAAACACACGATAATTGCAAGTTCTTAGATGATTTACAGTCAGCACAGAAAAATGCAACTGCATAATTACCCAGACATCTTTATCAAACGGCATGAACACACACACACACACACACACACACACACACACACACTTTATGTGCACACAAAATAACAGTGGCGTGTTAGCTCTTCCTCAGTGGTGTAGCGAGGGTGTCCGGCACCCGGGGTCACTTATTTTGCCTACTTGACTTAGTTACATGAGTGCAGATGAACTATAGAATGGTTACCAGGTATTGATCTTTCTGTTTGCTTCTTTTTTGCTACCCTAAACCCTAACCTCGATTTTGGTGCCCCCACCTCAGCGCCCTGAGGCAGTTGCCCCTCCCCATCATCGCCACATCACTGCTTTTCCTATATCTGCTAGACTGCCCATCTTTGTCGATAAAAATTTCCTCATTATGATGGCTGAATTTGCCAACAGACTTAATTTCATCATACATGTGGCAAATAAAATGAAGCTTTCTTAATACTCACTAAAACCAGCACTGGCATTTCTAAAAAGCCTATGCCCAGCAGAATTGTAGACATAATATACAAACATGGGCTTTAAAGACAAAAACAAAATAACTTTCAGATAGCAACAAACGTTCAAGCAGAAATTCTAAAATCAAAGTTATAACAGAATACATGGTAAGTTATTAAACTCCATAATAAATGGTACAGACATGCATTTCCTAAGTTTATGCAACAGTAAATACTGATTCTTATGTTTTTCAAAGCTCAAAACTTCCCCCAAAGTCGGTTTGATTATTCAAACAAACTGAAAGGTAGCATAGCAAATTTCTCTATAACAAAATCTTTTATAATGTTACTAAGAAATTGCAAGCAATAATCAACTATATAGATGCGTACACTATCAAACTATACATTCCATTACCAATTTCTTAACAATGTCTTTCATATAAGGACAATTAATTAAAAGAGATTTCCTTAAAAGCATTGTGCTGTGTATACACTTGTGACTGGACCTATGGACAGTAGGGATTGGGCAAATGCTGCATAAATTTGAACATTGATACATTGACATAATGCTTATTTTTGGTCTGTTTAGTCTTTTTTCTATATAGGAGTGTGTGGGATGGGCAATAGATGGGTAGTTGCCATTTCAACCAATCAATGGATGCGGCCATTGGAACTAAATGTGTCCGCTGTTCAAGTAACACAAGCGCACAGAGAGGGACGGGTTTCGTGGAAGGCCAAGGACAATGCAAGATGTCGTCAATTATATTAAATTAATTTTAAATTAAATATTTCTTTATTTAGAGTTGTACTCGTGTTGACAAATTATTGATTTAGTGTAGCTTGCACTGCATGGTTTTCTGTGGCTCAGGGCCGAGTTTTATCTGTATAGTTTTTGAATGTTTGTGATGCAGTATAATTTTGTATGACTGCAGCGTCCTTAGCAACCATGTTCCTCTAGAATTGTATCGACTGCAAAATTATAATCAAGAGAACAAATCGATTATATTCAGACTTATTGCAATGCTTGATCATATGGCAGTTATTGTTGATACAGCGTGTTAATTATTTGTCTTGACTAAAATTATATTTCTTCTACATTGTCAATTCAATATGAATCTTGGAGAGGCTCCGGCCCTCAAGTTCTCTTAAGTAGACTTGTGTAGGTTTGCCTTAGACATAAAGTGAGTTTTAATTACTGCGAGGGCAGGTACCGGGATACATCACGTCGGGGACTCAACGTGATGACCCATCCAGCTCGTCCAGTCTTTTTCTAGAGTGTTTACAGTGAGAGCTGTGTGTGTTTCTTAGTTGGGTTCTTATGAGAATTGAACCTGCAGATATTCAAATCCAGTGAATATCAGGCTTGTAAGCCTGTTCAGATGTTTATTGTATAAAGTGTTAGCTTTGCATTTTGAGGATTTTTCCCAGTGTGGGATTTCATTGTTTATTATTGCAAAGGGGTTTTTGCCCGCATTGTGCAGTTTCAATGCATTGATTGACTGCAATTTTATTAATTAGTCTTCTATTAGTTTGATTGACTGAGTACATTACTTTGGCTTCACTGACACCCGAGAAATTATCTCTTGATGAGATTTTAGAAATGAATGCTGATGACTGAAAGGGAATTTTAACTCAAAAGGAAATAGCTGTCAAAGATATGAACAAGGTTCAGCTTCAAGGTCAAATGATTGAAAAAGATAGAGAGAGAAGATTAGTAATGTGCACTCAATACACTATGTACATGCAGACAATCACATAGATTCAGAAGCAGTTGTATTGAAGAGGCTAGAGAAACAATTGGAATTACATAGGTTAGAAGTAAAAGAGAAGGAGATAGCTTCACAGACTCAGTTAAAAGAGAGGGAAATTGAATCCTATAAGAGAAAATAATTGGAAAAACTGAAATTTCAAGCTGAAAATAATAAATAGTGAGAAGCTCAGTAGTTGATGCTATTTAGTATATGTTTCAAAGTGCCTATTAACTTGAAAACCATCAACCACCTAAATTATTCCTCAATTTTTAGGACAACTTTGTCAACATCTACATGTATATATTATATATAACTGGATGGGAACAAGTAATATTATGCATATTCATCATCTTTAAATTAATTAACAAATGATCTAGCATCAGCATTATTCAAATACAGTTCAATTAAAATTATTCAGTTGATAAAATAAAGCTCTGCTAAAACAATCCATCCTCACACCCATATATATATATATATATATATATATATATATATATATATATATATATATATATATATATATTCATACACACACATATATTAATAAAATGTGCAGCTAATAATATGACCTGCAAATTCAGTTTTTGTTGCACACTTTGTAAAGAAGAGCTTAAAATTCTTATGAGTAGAATTAGGTAACATTGTCTGGAATGAAATAAGAAATCATGTATCTACTTTCTCAAAAACTGCACAATATAACACAAGCTACTGGATGAGACGAGTCCTTATGTTGAAAACACAAGAAATTAACCAGCTAAAGTCCAATCATAGACACCCTAACTACATCTTAAAAAGAATTAGCATTGGATACAATCATAATTACCTCAAACGGTACTTACTAATTCAAAGACAACATTTCAATGTTACTGTTGTGACGAGTCTTGCGCAGTCCTTCATCGGCGCCCGTGTCAATGGAAATTGCATTTAAAGCACGAGTCCTGTCAAAGTCTATTGTTGTGTAACTGTCTCTCTGGCTGTGAGGAGACTCCGGACGGAAGGAAGGACTGATGGCAGAGCTAACAGGGCTCTGGCAAGTGGCGCCATCTTCACTGTCATTGAATGTTTCCAGGTCCAGTTGAATGTAATTCATTTTTGAAACTGGCATGCTGGCATTAGATGAAACAAGATCAAGATTTGCATAAGAATGTACCGGAATGGACTGACTGTTCAACACCGTTGGCCCACTTGCTGTGGAAACATTTACGTAGCTTATAGAATTGGAAGCAGATGCACCACTGGAATGACAGGTTGATGCTGCACCTAGACCACTCACTCCATTTTCCTCGGAAAACACGTCTTGATCTTCCTCTCCTGGTCTATCGTTGAGATCCAAGTCAGCATAATGGATGACAGGATCAACACTTCGTTGCTGAGACATGGCCAAAATATCTGGCAGTCTGGCAAGTGTAATTCTTGGACTTGTTGGCTGTCCAAACCCAGGATTTGAAACTGTATTCATGTTGCGGTATTCACTGAGTGGCATATGACCATTGTGCGGAGATCTGACGAGACCGTTCACGGGCACAAAGCTTCCGTGGCCCATTTCATGATGTGCAGCCATATGGTCTCTGGGACTGAAGGCTCTGCGCTGCTGGTCTCCGTGTCCAGCCAGAGATATATTCCTCTGCAGTAAGTTGAACAGCGTTTCTGCATGCTGGCAGCGGAACGCATAGATGCCGGGACCTGTGGGACAGCGACGCCCGCTTTCAAATGAAAACAAGTCTGCATCAAATCCATAACGACGTAAACCGCGAAGGGGCCATCCGATGGGCTCTTTGCCTTTCTGATGCAGTATCAAAGCTTGTTCTGTGACCTCCAACTTCCCGGGATTGCGATCTTGTCCGCTATCATCCACATTGAACACCTTAAAAATGTTTTGACTGGACTGACTTGGACTTTTTACTGATGGACCGCAACCCATGGCTGGTACATCACTGTATTATCTGTAAAGATGAATTTACGGAAACAATATTAGCAAAGAAGACAGTTATATCTAATGGCTGTTCATAGCATATATATGGAAAATGATACAGCAAGTCATTCTTGCACATCAGAGCCTATAGCAGGGGTGTCAAGACTTTATGGGCGGCGGGCCAATCACATGTCTCCCATGCCCTCGCAGGCCAAAAGCAAAAATGCTTGTCAATATTATATTCCAAAATCTAAGCTATCTAAAAATCTAAAGTAAAATGATGAAAGCATGAAAGGCCATTCAATCATTACATTATTTAAATTGATTACAACCTATTGTTGTAGCTATGACAAACCGTATTCTAGTCATGAGCTATGACAAACCGTATTCTAGTCATGTCTAACAGAAACAGTCAAATTTCAAACTCTGTTAATGGTGAAGAACTGAAGATCAAATTGAAAACATATAAAGTTAGATGACGGTCGATGTAGAAGTGGAAGCTGATGAGACGTGACATTGTTTATTTTTCACTAGTTTAGCAATGTCTGGTGTTAAATCTGCAGCCAAAGCTACTCGCAAATTTGCTTAGGGTTTTACTAATTAACGCAAGTATATAACTGTAGTAATCTCCCACTGTTGATGAAGCATGTCGATATACTGGTTCAGTCAACATCATCAACGAAACTCAAAAACCAAAAAAAGATTTATGCTTTTCTATTTGTCACGCCAGCAAAACACAGGATCTACAATTCTACATAAAAGCAATTTTTAAAACCCAAAATGATTCTACATCAAACCAATTTCTCAAGCCAAACAAGATTTTACATCAAACCAATTTCATACATAAACTTTTAGAAAATATTTTTAAAACTTAAATATTTTCGCGGGCCAAGTTTGGCCCGCAGGCCAAGGTTTTGACACCCCTGGCCTAAAGTCTTCACAGCTAAACAAAACTAGTTGGAAACAAACAGAAAATTTATATTTGTAACAGATTTTTAGCTCTGCAGATCTAACTGACACTACCACTGTATTTCTGTGGGTACATTTAACATATACCATGTAAAGAGCAGATGTTATAATATATGGCAAATATATAGGGTACTTCACAAGAGGATATATCAAGATATTTATCAGTGATGATATACATGGTAACAAGCTGTGAACATTTGGTAAAACAGGTCAAATTGCAACATCAACTAATAGATTTAGGTCTCTAATAAAGTATCCTGTTGTTATTCAAAGAATCAACTGATTTAAAATAGGGGATTTACATATTAGAAAATTTAAAACTTCTTTTCAATGCTTCATGATAGATGTGGTCAGAATAATAGGAAGTTAGACTAGAATAAGCATGGCAACTTGCAACTAATTAATTACAAAGAACAAGTAACTGCAATTTTAATCAACTAGGTACTAGCTTTTACATTATTTTCTTAATTACATGTAATGCATGTCACCAGGTGGAATTGTTTTTTATAAAGCCACATATAAGATCATTACAGATGCTACTTAGAATAACAAAGCATGCCATGCTCTTGAACTGGCAGTAATTCCATATGCTGACATAAAGTAGGATTACTGCAGTGTTGTGAAGCCAATCGACATCCTTCAAGGTGATAAAAGCTGTTACTTGGATTGTGTCCTACCAACTATCAAGTCACAAAACATGCTAAGATCTGTCATGTCTTTAAAAATTGGATGATTATGCATGCCATATTTTATCAGTAGTTCACACACGCGCGTGCCCACACAGGGTTTAGTTTGGCAGTCATGTGTCATCTTAGTTTAAGCTCTATAGGTTTGAAAATTTCTCTGATGAGGCTTGATATACAGTCATGCCAGAAACAGTCTGCTATGCAATGGCAACAGCTGCAGAACCTGAACCTGATACCATCAACAGATAAAGATCATATAACCAGTTCTTCATTATGCAGCGTTCCAGGACACCAGCGCACAACCAGCACCCTGCACACCTGAGAAACTCAGTGAAGTCAAGATAAGCTGTGTAAATATTTGATAGCTAAGGCAGCATTCACTAGATACCAACTGTACCAGTACTTCCATCCAGTGCAGAATGAATGAAGTCACATGAATTTTTCTATAGATTTCCCAGAAAAATAAATTAATTTGACCTGAACAAACTCAACTTAAGAAAACACATAGCACCACCACCTAGAGAACCTATACTTAATAAGACATATATAATATTTACGGTAATTAAGCTTAACAACATTAAAGAAAATATTCGTAAACACCGGTATTTTCTGTATCAGTCTTTGAGATTTTAACACGTTGACCGCCAGGCATGAGTTAACTGAAATTTCATTTCAATTTATGTAAAGTGCTCTTGCTTTTGGCATCAAGCTATGCTACAGCGCTATAGAAATTGTCGAGATAATAATAATAACTTGTACTATATTTATATATGGCAGGTGCCATATACGAGTTATCTCATATTTATATATGGCAGGCGCCGTGTACGAGTTATCTCATATTTTACATAATTACGATTGCGCGATCTTTGGCATATGAGTAGGCTGTTTGTATTGGCGTGTGGATAATAACCTGAGGTTGTAACTGAGGTTGTAGCACCATCTGGTGAATGAAACAAACTGTTACATTATTTATAGCGTCATGAGAGCATTTTATTTCTATTGTTTACACAAAATGGCGTCTGTCAAGGGCAGTAAAAAGCAATGATTTCCAGCGAGCGAAGTTACAACTATGTTACAAAATGTCAGATGACGATTTTGGTGATGAAGATTTTGACTATAGTCTGAAAACAGATTATAATCACCCAGCAACCTCAGCTGATGCTGTTTGACCTTTTGTTCACTATAAAGCATCAAATATGTCACAGCTCAGTGGTCAACATTTTTTAGCACATTGTCACCAACAGACTGCCTACCTGGATCTACAATCTTGACTACCACGGAATATGGATTACGGCCTATGGATTTCACCCAGACTGAGCGCTCGTGAATAAGCTGGTGCACTGCGCCAAGCTTTCGGGCAGCGCTATAGAAATTTTTTCTTACTTATTTACTCAACAGGAAAAAAGCATCACCATCCACAAAGTGTGTTGTGTGCAATATGAAAGGCATTAGAAAAGAAACTTGCTACTTTTGTAAAACATGTATGTCTAAACTAGCACTTTCCATCGCACCATGTTCTGTCTATCACACAGCTGCAGAATTCTAATGAATTACATACCTTATCAGACTATATTTGTTAGACAATAAAAGGATAAAAGAGGATTATTTGACTGAATTTCAGTGCTTTTCATTGCTTGATACCATTTCTTAAATTTCCACAAGGAAAACAAATAAATATAACTTTTTAAAATTCCATATATTTTCCATTTTCATGGTGGCACTGGGGTAATAAATATAGTGGCAGTCAATGTGTTCAGGAATGCAATAATTAAATAAACACACACACACACTCCAAACTTACATTATGGTAACTATTGCAAGAACTATTTTCCCAGCCATACAGATATACAAGTGATCTGGTTCACACTGTATGGATTATGCCATTGAAACAATAAATTACAAGCAATCTAGATTAGATAGAAAATGTTAAGCCAATGGGGTGGTCATGCTACATTTGAACAAATATGATCACAAATCAATCAGCTATGAAATGACAATGCCTTAATTATAACTGATGCAATAAATAGATGTCTAAACCTTAGATGATGCTCCATTAATGGAATTAATTTCGGACAACTGTGAGGTGAATCTTGATTACTGATTTTAAGAAAAAACTTACGTTATAGGATATTTTGCTTTTGATCCATCAATAAGCAATATTCGTTAGGTACTCCTGTAATAATTTATCTCTATGGCGTTATATAAATTTATCAATATATAAGTAAATTCTCGTTAACTTCTATAGCGCTTTCAAAAGAAGCACCAAAGTAGCTCCTTATTCCTATGCGCTAAATATAAAATCCGAAACACTATACTTTCAGCCAACTCGCGTTTACGACTGATAGACGCAACGATATTCTGTAAAATTTGTCAGCCTGATTCAGCATGATTCCTATCTATCGATCTACCTGAAGAACTTATTTATCAAAGGTTACACTGGCTACCAGTAGAACAGAGGGCACGGACAGAGAACTGTATTCAAAACTGGTCGCCTGGCTTTTAATATACTGCAGTCTGGACAACCTCAAGTTATTTAAAATCTATGTTAAACCGCCCGAAACATTGTCATTCATTGTTAAATGTACCTAGAACCAGCACTGAAATTGGTAAGAGAGCCTTTTGTATTTCTGGGCCAAAACTCTGGAAATCCCTCCTTCTGGTTGTCAGGTCTTCCAATAAACTTAGTATTTTCAGATCTAGGCTTAAAATACATCTCTTTCAAATAGCATTTCCTCCATAGTCTGTCTTACTGTTTCTCTCTGATCTCTGGAATGACCTAGTGTTTTGCGGATGGATTTGAAGTACCATCGACTTGGGTATTAGAAATTGCGCTAAAGAAGTGCATAATTGTATTATTATTATTATTATTATTATTATTATTATTATTATTATTATTATTATATTGACTGAACACCCATCGACTCTTTGTCACGACCACGACGCAACCACAATTATCACAAATTACCCTGAATAAAAACGCCTGCAAAAGTTTAATCTAACCTCGTTAGGGTAGCATAAATTATTTAATCGGTCGAATAATTAAAATATTCTAAAGCTGTAAAAATTAAAAAAATTTGTACCGTCGATGTTTCAAGGCAGTCAGTGCGACAAGGATTCACAACTTGCTACTGATATTATCGTAATAATGAACATTGGTGGTCAAACTCAAGGCTGATTGGTCATTCCACCTAGCGGCTGGCGCGTATAACTAAAGGCAACCATGGTATAATGATTGTTCGTTGCTAGCGCGACAAGCGGCTGGCACGAACCCAAGGTAATAACAGTTCCCATCGTTTGAAGTAGACCTGTGCGCCGACGGTCTGAGGGTCGGCGGCGGCGTGTGACCGCTTTATCACCGGCGGCGGCGGCGCGCCGAACCAATTTTACCGGCGGCGGCGGCGTGGACTTTATTGGCGGCGGCGGCGGCGTGGGCGGCGTACAAACGGTTAATATAGTACAATACGTGCGACTACAAAGGATACCATATGATATCGTCGGTTTTGTTCAATCCTCGTGGTTTTTTGTCACCCGGTTCATTTGAAAACAATGTAACAAACTTATAATACTAGTAAAAATAAAAGTATACAGTTTAAGAAACATTTTATCAACAGAGCCGTAGCTAGTGTATTCGGCGCTCGGAGCAAGGTACAAATGTTGCGCCCCTAAATTCCGGTGATGACCTTTTTATGCTTATCTGAGCTTTCACGACGTAGCAATCTATAGCCTCTAGCAGCCCCAAAACCGGTGATGACCTTTTGTACTTATCTGTATTTTACACCGCAGAAAGTGGATAGTGGTGGTATAAAAACTTTAAAAATAATGTCCAAAATGTGCCCCCTCCCCCACTAAGACGGCGCCCGGCGCAGCTTGCCCCCGCCCCTAGCCACGGTTCTGTTTATCAAATTGTATTGCTTCATTAGGCTATATATCCCAAATTGACCATAAATGAAAACTTTTAAAAGTTTATGTGCCAACTTAGAAAACAAAGCACCGCCGACATCAGACTAAGAAGATTAATTTTAAACTAAACTAAGAGGATTTAAGCAACAAACGCTCTCAGTTATGATGCATAGGTTCACTGCTCGTTTAGTCAACTGTGCACAGTTAATTTTAGCATCACTTTAGCATCTGTTTAGGTCTTCGCGTAATTTTCTTCGAAAACGCTTTCTTTGCCGTGGCCATTTTGCAGAATGTAAACAATACAGGACGTCATTCGATAGACGAATGAAGCGAAGTAAATAAGTAACGTGTGTTTTGAATTGTGCTTTGAATTAGCTAGCACATGTTGACTATATATGGTAAAGACAGTTTTATCTACGTATTACAACAGTGTTGGCTTACTCTGGTTACATGAGAAAAATAATTTCACCAAAGGGACGCCGGCGTCACGCCGATGTTCTCTCGGCGGCGGCGGCGGCGGCGCGCCGATCCTATATTACCGGCGGCGGCGGCGTCATGAAAACGACGGCGGCGGCGGCGCGGCGTCGGCGGCGCACAGGTCTAGTTTGAAGTAGATGAAGAGAAAGTGCTGCCACTGTGGCACTGTAACTTGTTAACGTAGGCTGTGTACAAGGGGTAAATTTTCCAATATTTCCCAGACTATCGGAGAGGCATTTAATTATATCGACCAATCAAAATACATCTCCACATCACCCATCACCACCAGAAGCTCCTTCCAATTTTTCCTGCTTCACTCCTGTGACTGAGGAAGAAGTATCTAAACTCCTGCAGTCCTTTCCAAACAAGCAATGCAGTCTTGATCCAATACCAACCACTCTTCTCAAACAGTGTGCCTCTGTCCTAGTACCAACTATTAAAAAATTATCAATTTATCTCTTTCCACAGGCACATTCCCATCCTCATTTAAAAATTCCCTCGTAACTCCACTTCTTAAAAAACCAAACCTTGACAGAGAGGATCTCAACAACTATCGCCCCATTTCAAACCTGTCTGTCCTCTCCAAACTCACAGAGAAAATCGTTCTTTCCAGACTAACTGAGCATTTGTCAAAAAACACCTTATACAACACTCACCAATCCGCTTATACAAAACATCATTCAACAGAAACCGTCCTCACATACATTTATGACAAACTCCTCACTGCCATTGGATCTCAACGAGTTACTGGTCTCTGTCTCCTTGATCTTTCTGCTGCCTTTGATACTATAGATCACAAAAATCCTACTGAAACGCCTTTCCCCTCTGGTTTGGAATATCTTCTGTAGCTCACCGCTGGTTCCAATCCTATCTCCAATCTAGATCCTTTCAAGTTTCATGCCAGAATCAAACTTCATCACCCTCCGATCTATACTATGGAGTACCACAAGGATCTGTCCTTGGACCGGTTTTGTTCAGTCTCTACACTACCCCACTGTCATCCTTAATCAACTCTCTCAAATTGAATCATCAACTTTATGCAGACGACACTCAATTATTTCTTTCGTTTACTCCATCTTCCTTTAAGGCATCAATCTCTGAACTAGAATCAGCATTTTTGTCAATCTCATCGTGGATGTCAGCTAATCTCCTTGCCCTCAATCCCTCCAAAACAGAATTTCTCTTATTTGGACTGCCACAACAACTGAAAAAAATTGAAAATCCCACACTGATTTTAGCCCCAGATACAATAATAACCCCTGTTCCAACTGCAAAAAATCTTGAATTTACTTTTGACTCCTCCCTAAATTTTGAAGCTCACATATCTCAACTATCAAAAACCTGTTATGCTCACATTCGTGATCTACGTCGCCTTCGCCCCACCTTGATATTAAAACTGCTTCCACTATTGCCACTTCAATAGTTCACTCTAAGTTAGACTACTGCAACTCACTGTTTCACAATCTTCCAAAGGCTTCCATATGTAAACTTATCAGTGGTTTTCACACAGGCTTACTTAGCCTCCTAAACCACTTAAAATCACATTATTATTATTATTATTATTATTATTATTATTATTATTATTATTATTATTATTATTATTAAACTCCAATCGATTCAAAATGCCTTAACTCGTGCAGTAACTAAATCTCCTAAATTTTGCCACATTACACCATTACTCAAATCTCTCCACTGGCTCAAGATAACAGAACGCATTGAATATAAAATAATATCGATGACTTATAACTCACTCCATACATCAAAACCAGTCTACCTAAGAAATCTGATAATTCCACAACAACCTGGATCTAGCTACTAGATCCTCTTCTCATGTAACTCTCCTTCGACCTCTGAATCAATCATCTCTCAAAATTTGCAATCGTGCTTTTTCATATGCGGCACCTGAGCTTTGGAACTCAATTCCAATATCCCTTCGTTGTCTACATCAAAGCCAAATAACAAACTCTGAGTCACAATTTTCTCCCCTTCTTGCAACATCTCCTCATGTTTTTCTTTCTAAACTAAAATCATTTCTCTTTATAAAATCATTTCCTCCATAGCTATAGCGTCCTGCCCACTCGCCCTTTTGATTAAATGACCCGGCATGAATGACCCACCTTTGGCTATAGCTACTTCATTTGAGATTGAGCGCATAGGAATAAGGAGCTACTTCGGTGCATCTTTTGGAAGCGCTTTAGAAATTAACGAGATTTTACTTACTTACTTATATCACATTTAAACTGCCCAAAATAGCATTCAACAAGGTTTGTCGATTCATTGTTAAATGTACCTAGAACCAGCACTGAAATTGGTAGGAGTTTTTTCTATTTGTGGGCCAAAAATTGCAACTCCCCGTTGATTGTCACATCGCTTCAAATTAGCATTTCCTCCAGTCTGTCTTGCTGGTCTTTCGCTGATGGATTTAAGTACCATTGATTGATGCCCTTGGGTATTACAAATGGTGCTAAAGAAGTGCATAATCAGTATCAAATATCTCCCCAATCCGATGAGCAGGATTTAACCTGTTTCATCCTACATAAGTGTCCCCGAAATTTAGCCTTATTTCTCGATATGACAAGATATTTTGCTTCAGATTGCTCTGAAAGACCTACAAGTAGACTTCTGAATGTACTATTTAGAAAGGCTTAGACCAGTGTTTCTCAAACTGTGTGCCGCGGCACACTAGTGTGCCACGCGAGATTATCAGGTGTGCCGTGGGATTTGTTGGAAATTTCATTAAATTAAAAATGTCAATGCTTTAAATGTCTCAGATCAATCAGATCAATGACTGTGCTTCAACACTATCTTGTACGCATAGCCAGTGAGGGTCGTAGCGTCACCGACGAGTCTGATGAATCTAGAGTCTTGATAATTCGCCCTCTGGGACCTGGGAGGACGGGAAGTGCACCATCGCATACCAAGCCCCTTGGCATACGAGACGATGCTGGTGTGGGGATCGAGGGGTTGTGAATTCGCAGTTAAGACTACGTGGGACCAAGTACGCGTACGCCATTAAGACACAACCCCTGCCCAGTGTCTGGTTTCTGGCACTTAGGGGCTGTCCATTAAGTACGTCAACAATTTAGGGGGGAGAGGGTTTGGAAAAGTTTGACAGTTGTTGACAGGGGAGGGAGGTCAAGAGAAGTTGACGTCAAAAATTTCACTTTTCAAATAATAAAAAACAGGAAATTTCGTAGAATACTACTTATTACAATGGAAAAAGCATTAGAAAAAAGGTCATCACCACCACATTTTGACACTTTCATCTGCAAAAAATTGCGACGTCTTTTCAAGTGTGCCGCCGATGTTTTCGCGTATTTCTAGTGTGCCGCAAGACGAAAAAGTTTGAGAAACACTGGCTTAGACACATTTCTATTTTCATCAAGGGAGAACCTTACTCTAATGCTCAACACCGTCAGTTCAGCTAAGTATTACATGTAATTTCTGCTTAGTTTTCCCCAGTCTAATTCTATTTCTACATATATTGCAAACTTCTAGCAAAATTTTGTAGCAGCTTCAAGGCAGTGGCCACATACTGCAACAATAATAATGCACATTTATAGCACCATTTTAATACTCTGAGGTATCAATCAATGGTATTCTAAATCCAAAATGCAAAAGACCAGATCAATTCTATATATCAGTCAGTGTGCCAAATGATGTTACATTTTAAACATACAACTTTTCACCTTAGATCCAAAAATTCTAAGGCAAAATTTTGCAATCAAACTTATAGCACTATACTGTAAGTCACTAGTAAAAAAGTAAAGTAAAATTTCCCCATGCCCGAATTCGAGCGTTGGGGCCGGTGCTGATCTCCGGTCTCTTAGGCATAGGGCAACACAGGTGGCATATGCCATTAACCTAGAGTAGGTTGCCAGTCAAACATCAAGGCCTGCGCTTTACTTCGCAGCAAATGCTGCTCCTCAATTTTTATGTTATAACCGCCCTATAGCGAGTAAGGCTGAGTTAACCTTAGGGGCTCTTGCGGGAGTTGGACCCGCGACCTCCTGCTCCATCATCCAACGTTGTTACCACTCTGCTATCTTCCCGCCCCTATAAGTGACTGACTAACCTAAAATGCCATTGTAAAGGCAAATTTGTGATTTACATGTATTTAACAATAATGGAACAATGTCTACAAATATTATATGCAAAGTCTCAGGTTAAAAATGAAGATCAAATATCAGCATTATATAGGCCTAAATTTAAAATTTTACTCTCATCAGTGGCGTAGCGTGACTTTTGGGGGCCCGGGGGGCATCTTTGCCACGGGGGCCCCAAAGTTTCGTGCTGACGAGCAAAAAAAAAAAAAAAAAAACGTCATCACCTTTTTATCCTGACGAGCAAAAAAAAAAAAAAAAAAAAAGGTCCTCAGTTCTAGGGTTAGGGTTGTTAGGGTTAAGAAGTTAGAGTTAACCCTAACCTAACCCTAGCTAACCCTAGCTTAGACCCCTCTTTGGGGCCCCCCCCAGCCCGGGGCCCGGGGGGCAGTCAACAAAGTGCCCCCCCCCGCCCCCCCCACGTTACGCCACTGACTCTCATATTTGCAAAATCTATTTAAAAACCCAAAGTTTAATTTGCTACCTCTGCTTAGTTTAATAACAATACTTCAACAATGAAAAGAGCCAACTTGTAAAAGAGATATCATATGAGTTGTAAATATCAGAAATAAATCTATATCTAAATGACAACTGTTTTTGAATGTCCTATTTAATTATTAGTAATGGCAGAATTCTGCTGAGAAGCTGACAGTTCATCCTCAACAGGTGGCTTTATCTGAGGTTCCAGTACAGGTGGTTCAGAATCTGCAACAGTAAATAATATAATCATCATAACCTTTATTATTTCCAAAAGAACAAATGAAAGTTCAATGCAATATACGATATATGAATGGCTCCTAACACAATTGGAATGGGCAAGACTAAATATTAACTTCAATATTCTCCACTAATAATGTCACTCATTCACTGAAAGATTAATAGAGGTTTAAATCATATCTCATGCAATTACTATATTATAAATGATCGATCAAAACTGTTCCTACCCACTGAACACCAGTAGTGATACCTCATACCCACAAAATTCTGCAGTGGTTTCAAGATTTTTAAAATTGCCATAATAGCAACAATCAACAAAACAGTTATTATCTTGTTCTACTGACAGTATTCATTCACTGAGTTGTCAGTTAAGACATTGTTTTTCCTCTCAGAATGTTGATGCCGAAATTTATGTATTAGATATAAAATACAATGTACTTAAAGGCTAAAATGGGTACAACAATGAGGCAAATCTGCAAATATTCAAAATAAAGCAGAAAATATAAAAAAATCAACCAAGACTTACACTGGGGGTCAATCTGTTTAGAATCTTCTCCGACTACTGCCTGTCCACCAACCATGCTCATTGCTACAAATGCAACATTGCTATGCACTAACAACTGCATATCTACAGCACTATACATTCGCTGCAGATAAATGACGTGAAATCAAGCAATCCAAAAGTCAAATGAATTACAAGATAAAACTAAAAGCAACAAATATCACTGATATACATGAAAAAGAGAACATTAGTGACAACAGTACTTCCTGCATGGACTAGAGAAAGCAAGCATGACCCTCTCATAAAGGTTTTGACCCTTTGAATAAAATTATTATGGTTGCAGAAACAATGATATCATGCAAAAACAACACATGTGCCACATCTACGGTAATCTGTCAGCAAGAGAAACAATTTATGATCCATACTGGGATCAACACAGTCAAAGGACATAACTATTTAAAATATAAACTACAAATTAAGAAATTAAGTAAAGAATCAAGTGCCATTCATTCCTTAGGCACACGACTGTCATGGAAATCAACAGCATGATCCTGTATACAAATGACTAAGACTTTGAGAATAGTATAATGACTTACAGCCAGTATAAGTAAAAAAATGTCTTAGATTTATTTCCTCCTGTCCCCACTTGAACAGTGGATGACAAATTAGCAATGTTTGAAATTATCAAATAAACAAAATTAGAGCATATAATGATATATAATGATATGATACAATTTATTTATTTTAACTCAGAAGAGGTAACACAAACAAGCAATAGCACAGCATAATAAAAGTAAGTAAATATTTTTACATTACAAAGTTACATTCAAATGCCTTAATTACTAGAATATGAGAATACAATTTTGGAAAAATATAAACTAATGATACGTAGATTTCCATCAATAGAAGAGGATACAAAATAAGATCATAATCCTATATTAAAAAATAACCATGTAACAATGCAAATGTAACAATGTAACCATGTAACAATGTAAATTCATAATTACGGTCTTATGCAATTTGTATAAACATCAGGCACATCAATTAGTGTAGAGTTGAAAAAATATACCAAAAGAGAAAGGTATCTTAAAATAGTAGTAAGTGGCAATAGAAATGGAACTAAATGCTAAAGGAATATATGTAGTTTCACAAATCCTCATATTTTGCACCACGAAAAGACCTACCCAGTCTCATGTCTGGATCAGCCTCGTTGCCATCGTTGGCAGTTTGCTGTGTGTTGTCTGGGATATTTGGAAATGATAAATTTGAGTCGTCATTAACGATGTTGTCGATAAGATTGGACCTACCACCGCCATTCACCTCCTCCTCACTGTAGTTCGAGTCTTGACTTTGATGCGTGCTCTCATCTTGTTGGAATAATGATGAATCTGGTTCACATGAATCATTAATATATACAGGGTCAGGGTGGTGCAAAAAACCGGACTATATTAAATGCAAACCTAAATGTGACTGGCCGGGTTTTTTTTGCGCCACCCTATAATTACCAAATATATTGATAGACCTTGCTACCATGATTACCTGAATCATAATAGATGGTCTGCATATAGCCATATACTATTGAACAAACAACTGCATCTGATGGACAATCGTCTTCTTTACTTTAGGCATACAAAATCCCATATAAGTAAATAAGTAAAACATAATTTCTATAGCGCGCTCCCTGAAAACTTGGCGAAGTGCACCAGCTTATTCACGAGTGCTCAATCTGGGTAAAATCCATAGTCTGTAATCCGTAGTCCATTTGTGGCCAAGGTGGTAGATCCAGGTAGTCAGTCGCAGCAAAATATTTTTATGGAGGAAAACAGACTTTGTGGTATAAGTCTAGAAAAAGTTACTGAACAACCAAAATAATATTAAAACACTAAGAATACATTAACAAATAATACATTTGAATAAAAAAAAATTTAATTTGACTTTTGAGAATGAGAAGCCTAAAGACAATGACATACTGCAGATGACATCTCTGAAAGAAAGAAAGATCAGCTAAATACACAGGATATATTTTAAAATCTAAACGATGTTAAGTGATGAATTACCCATCATGCTACTGTCATCCATTGTCCAGCTTGGAGCAAGATCCTTCACAAGACTTTTCTGGCAATTCTCTACTTCGCTGGTTGCTGCTACTACAGATGTGTGCATCGACTGTGCATTTGCAGGTGCAACAAGGAAGCTGGAATTGTCAGACGATGTCATCATGCTAACCTGAGCATCCTGAGAATCTAGTTTTTAATATTGTACAAATACAAAAAATTACAATGCTTTGGAAATTTAACAAACAATCCTAAATCCATATAATTTCTTTTAAAGCAAAATCAACCTAATTTAAGTAAATTTATCACCTAAACAAATCAGTAAATAAAATTAATACAACTCTATGGAATAACAATCATTATCTTACCATTTAAGAGCAACATTTCCGACTAGCCATTTATGACCAACATTCCACAAGTGTAAAATGAAAATGCATTAGAAATGTTAATGTTTCTTCTAAATTACCAAAGCCTATTAGAATTCAAAAAATGTGTATGAAAAAGTCAACTTAAAACTTTGAAAAGCTTAATTTTCAACATTTTGTGCAACTGACATTTATAATAGTTCACAAAATAGTCAATATTATTCAGTTACATACATGATACCATTTAACAGAATAAAATTATGGACTTAATAATGGAATAAATGAGGAAGATTGACTTCAATATCAATATCCATAAAAGGACCCATACATTGTACTAAGATAAAGACAATTGAACACCGGAAAGTAAATATGCTTATTAGCTCATATAATGCAAGAGCTACAAATTTATTCAAATATCATCACCAGGGTTACTGCTCTCTTGAGACATGTTACTATCCTCATTGGTTTGGATGTTGTTTCCATTTCCTGCTGCTTCTTTTTCATCCTCTTTAGCAAGCCGTGCTTTGTCTTTTCGACAAAACAGCGCCTTTCTTGATGCAGAACTCTTTAATACAATACAACAGAAAACCAGTCAGAAGGTTTTGAATGTTCAGTAATGCCAGCACAATTCAATGGATAACAAAGCAAACACCTGCCATCTTCTGACATCTTGGTGTTGCCAAAGCAGCACTAAACAGGAAAGCAAATTGTGCACAATTCACATTACAGAAATTCAGCATCGAAACCCTGATTTAAGTCCAACCCATGCAACCAAACTTTGACAAACAACAAAAAACCTTAACTGGCCAAGTCATTATTCCATTAACTTTTGGCACTGTTTTGGTCAATGGTACTCAACCAAGTTCCAGGGCACCAAACTTTGGCAAAGCAGTAAGGTTGTCTTCTTTTTGAAACAAAACTACACTTGCTTCTTGAGTTACGTGCAAAGTGTATAGAACAGAGGTATTAACTGGCGACCCACAGGCCAGATCCGGCCGGGGGCTGTGAAATGGCCTGCAAAGATACTGAAATGATCAATAACTTTTTCTAATACTGGTACGGTACCATAACTAAATCGCAGACGACAAAATCGCAGACGACAAAATAGCGCACGACAAAATAGCTAAAAAACGCGACAAAATAGCGTCGACGTAATCGAGCGATAGGAACGGAGCGATGTGATTGATTGATATGAAGAGACCTTATTTAATTCTATATTATTGATTAATATGAAGAGACATTTTAAACAGTTTAGTATATGCTTCTACATCTCTTTGATTAGCTTTGTAGTTGTATTAATTTTAATAAACATGTTATATTGAAAGTTGTGCTCTCTATCGTTTCTTGTTTCGGCTATGTCATGTGAAGGATATTCAGTATCGTTTTTCCTATCGACTAACTACTTGGCTATGACTTGTTAAAGATAATCAGTATCGTTGTGTAATTTGAGCTAGGGGGAAAGGGGGTTTGCGAACTGAAATTCAAAAGAGGGCAGAGACTGCATGTACCTGCTATGCGAGTTTTGTGATGGTTGCAAAGTTAGCTGGGGGTTTTAATAAACATGTTAAATTGAAAGTTGTGCTCTCTATCGTTTCTTGCTTCGCGCTATTTTGCGCTATTTTGTCGTCCGCTATTTTGTCACTGCGATTTTATCTCCGCGATTTTGTCTCCGCTATTTTGTCGTCCGCGATTTTGTCTAGACACCACTGGTACATATAAAATATATTAAAATGCCTTGTTTTCAAATTACCTGTTTTCTATTACTTATTTGCACCTGGACCCTGAGCACCAGTCATAAAAAATTTGTCCCTTCATGAAATTTAGTTTAATACCCCGGTATAGAGATATATGAGCAATCTTATTGCGCAAAACACTTTGTAAATTTTCTTCTATGCCACAATCAATAAAATAAATTTCTTAACAATATATTTCTCAGAAAGTCTTCTTGCCAGTAGAAAAAGTGCAAACACTTCCGAAGAAAACTAGACAGCTGAACATAAGTCAGAAACAAGTTGATTCCCATACAAAAATTGAAAAAATGTGCTACAAAGCCCATGCCACTCTTGGACAGTAAGAAAAGCAGGTCCAGGAAAATTCAAAATAAAATTCAATCAATTGAATTAAGTGATTTTAAATATAGATTACAACATCAATTAACATAAATTCAGTATATAATCAATTAGAAAGTTACCTATGTGAATTTTTAAATTAAGACAGAAATAAGAAACAAAATACCTGTCTGTTTTCTTGACTTGCAACTATAAAACCCAGTACAAAACAAAAATATATATGTGAGGCAGAAAGCAAACAAATAACAATGTATATATATACTATATATATATATATATATATATATATATATATATATATATATATACTAATTCAATGGCTGTTGATGCCATTGAATACTAGCTAAAAGAATTATAAAGCAAAAGACTGGCCCCGCAAATAAAAATACAGTAGAATCCTGCTATATCGAAGTTCAAGGGACCGTGATAAATACTTCGATATATCCGAGTTTCGATATATCCAATTCTGGGTCACATAAAGCCAAAATTTCGGTGTGGACAAATGTGCAAATCATGCTATAATACCATCTAAAATTTTGATTTTATGTCAAAATGTTAAGATCTATGTCAACAAAAGTTTAAAATAATAAGGCATCACTATATAAACAAATCAAATGAAAAAGATATAAACTAGTACTTTTAAATTATGAAATCTCTTTCTCTAAAATTCCAATGTTTGTGCTTATCAAAGCTGACAATTAACAAGGTAAGGCTGGTTGACCAAGCAGACTGATTAACTCTTCTTCGGCCATTGCGGTCGTTTTTGACCGCACAACAAAAACGCGCCTATTTCTAAATATAGACCGCTATATTTAGGATCTAAGGTTATTCAAATGAAAGCCAACATGCTTACGCTTCTAAAACATGCGAAAAACGGTCTATTTCGTGAGTATGACTGCGAAAATATATTGATTTGTTGGTGAGATTTGCGGTTAAATTTTAAATACCCTTCTATACATAATGGCAGAAGCTTTATTCAACTAAGGAAGTTTTGGAAGTGATAAAAAATAGTAAGTTTGATGACAAGGGAACTTTGAGGCCCAATGACAAATTCTGCTGGGCAGAACAAAATCCAAGTCTTTGAACTTTTGTGACAAGTGTCAAAAATATGTATGTCATAATTACATTGACATCTTTCACACAGGATCCTTTCTAAACTAGAACATCACATTTTATATAATTTTTAATGTCTATTATATATGTGTAAATGTCTCCGATAGTTTGCTAATAACGTCTTGTTGCTAACAAAACTTTTTTGACAAGTGCCAAAAATACATGTGTCATAATTGCTTTGAGACCTTTCACACAAAATCCTTTGTAAACTAAAATATGACATTTATACATCTATATATAAGTTTTAAAATGTCTATTGCATATGTGTACAATGTACAAGTTTCAGATAGCTTACTTACACTGTCTTGTTGCTGACAAAATCTTTGATAAACTTCAAAGTACAATTTTAATTTTTATACTAGAAAGATGCTCGCTTCGCTCGAGCTCGCTTCGCTCGCAGTGCAGGATAATACTAATCCAATACCTATACCTAATACCCAATCATTGAATTCATGCTGAACAACATGTCAATGATCGCCACCTAGCCAAGCTCTGCGCCACGTAATAATTAGGCCTATGTATGTTAAAATCACGCAACTGTGGCCATTTGTGACGCTGTACAAGTATTTTTTGTGTACGTTAAAATGTACGTTGCAACTACCTCAGGCTGCGAACAATTGTTACCAATAGCAACGTCGTCGCATGCCCAGCCCTCTGACGCTGCAATGACTCGACTAAACCGTGTTAAACTACGAACAATTGTTACCAATAGCAACGTCGTCTTCGAACATCGTCCACCAACTTATCGCGACGTAAGGACTAAACGGTCTAAACCGTCTACCAATAGTCAACGCTCACCCACCAACGCATCGCGATGTAAGGACTAAACGGTCTAAACCGTCTACCAATAGCCAACCAATCAGAACGCTTGAAGGTAACAGACAGACATACAGATAAGGATCTTAATATGATAGATCTTCTCATGAAATATGAGGAATGTAAATGTAAATGTTACATTTTTCTTTTCATATTCTTGTAGATAATCAAAAACCCTTTCAACTGACATCAGACATGGGTCAATTACAATTATAATTGTAATTCAATTGTAATTAATTACATTTTGCCAATGTAATTGTAATTGATCTGTGGAAAGTTCAATTACATGTAATTGTAATTGTAATTGTCATGTGTGTAATTGTAATTGTAATTGAGCTATTGTAATTGATTTACCCAATTACAGGAATGTGAGTTTTATAAGTTCTAATAGCGTATTAGCATGTATGAGCCGAAGTCTTGTAAGTCTATGAATGTATGGCAGACTGGCAGTGAATACATTGGATGGTTAGTGAATTGTCAAAGCAAAACGGTTATTGGTATATGGACTCACTGCTCTGGTCAGTTGCCATGCAAACATGTCCTAACCGGCATTTACTTTTTACTGCCTTTCAAATTGGAAGGGAACCAGCTTATCATTTGTCTACTTTCTGTGTTCTGCGGCTGCACTTTTTTGTGAATGAAAGTTTAATGCCAGTAAAGATAAGCGTAGATCAAGCAGAAGTAATATGGAATTATTTAGAAAAGTCGGATGACTTTAATAATGCTGTTTCCAATGCAAATGTTAAAGTGAAGTGCCGGTTTTGTGGTGAATTAGTGTCATGCTCGAAAAAGGCTACTTCAAAATTGTTGACTCATTTGCAGGTTTGTGAAACTTTGTGTTACGGTTTTTTAAATCGGCCGTAGCATATGAATTTGTTGAACTAATTTATGTTAATTATTTTAGACACTTAAGTTTTTTAAAGAAGCAGAAAGAGGAATGAAAAGTAATTGTAATTGACACGTTTGTAATTGTAATTGGTCCCAATGTAATTGGCTGTAATTGTAATTGTAATTGACAAAAACCCGTATAATTGTAATGTAATTGTAATTGCTTAAAACGTAATTGACCCATGTCTGACTGACATATGCAATGTAAATATTCCTGTGATATTTGATTTACAACATTTTGGGCGACTGTTGAGGGGTAAATTGTGTGAAAACAACATGGCAGCCAAAGAGTTAACCTTGCAGACAAAGTACAGTAATTAAAGTTTCTATAGTTGTCTCCAGAAGTCTCACTGTCTCAGCCAGAGCCAGGGAGAGAGCAAAAGCCCTCCAGCGGCTTTGATTATTTGATGGCCTGCTCATTCAGCCATAGGTGTAAATTCTGGGTGAAAAAGTGGGGACCTAGCCCTAATGCTTTTCCCCTTCCCTAGCCTACCCACTAAAAGTAGGGAGGGAGCTCAAGCCTAGAGCCCTGATAGATGTTTACTCCTATACAGTGTTGGAGTTGTGAAATTTGAGCTGGGGAGGGGGTCGAGGACTGAAATTCAATGAATGACAGAGACTTCATGTACCTGATTTGCGATTTTTGTGAGGGTTGCAAAATTAGCTAGGAAGGTTCAACCCCCACCCCCAAGCCCCCCCCGGCAACTCCAACACTGCTCCTATATATCCAACTATCAGGAGAATACCCTTTGATTTGATGGACTAATGAAGCAGTTCTTGGTGGCCCCAGCCGCCAAGTTTAGGGTGGAGGAGATTACCGGTAAGCCTATAGGGTGCGCAGTGAAGCAGTGGTTAGCGCACTGGTCTGCCAATCTTGAGGTCTGTGGTTCAACTCCCGGCTGCGGCAGAAACTTTTCGGTTGTTTCTGTCCCAAGTGCCCCCAGTCGACTCAGCTGTGAATGAGCACATTGGGCATTATTGGCGACTGGAGATCTTACGGTTCTGGACGGCCTTCCACTTCTCTGGATCAAGAGTAATCTAGCCGATAGAACACAGGCAGAGTGGTGGAACAATCAAATGTCTTCGGAGCGTCAAGTCCAACACGGTGTGCTGCAAGGATCAGTCCTAGGCCCCTTGCTATTCATACTGTATATAGCAGATGTCCAACGCGTCATCAAGGCTTTCGGTCTTACGCCGCATAGTTATGCAGACGATGGACAGATCTACTCGTCATGCTTACCCTCGGAAGTGGAGCGACTACGGATTCGTTTCACTGACTGTATAGCAGCTATTGTTACGTGGACGGAAGAGAATCGGCTCGCAGATTCCGGCCAAGACGGAATTTCTGTGGATGAGCACCCCCAGGAGAAGGCATCTGCTACGCCATGCCCCGTTTGTGGTGGGAGATGCAGCCATTGCTCCCTCCGAGAGCTTACGTCTTCTGGGAGTGCTCCTAGATGAGACTCTATCCTTTGATTCGCACGTTAGCAATCTGATACGCTCCTGCCACTACCAACTGCGGAGAGTGAGGTCAATTCGACAGTACTTGCCAGTGATGGCAGCTATCAAGCTAGTGCGGGCCCTGGTACTGACATGAATTGATTACTGTAACGGTGTGCTTCTTGGACTTCCAGATACTAGACTGAACCGTCTATAATCAGTGCTGAACCAGGCAGGTCCCTCCCCATCCAAGACCCCTAAGTTTGGAGAAAGATCATTCGCGCGGGGAATCCCACCCCATGGAACTCTCTTCCAGACAATGTGACTGGAGCAGTCTCAGCTGGACTATTCATTAGAAATTTGAAGACACATTTATTTAATATTGGATATGAACTGTGTTGAGCGCTCTTGTTGTAGGCCTTAGCCTTGTCTGCTGCACTATATAACTTGTCAATAAATAAATAAATTAATTAATTAACTCGGTGGAAGAAAAGGCTGCGAGGGAAAGGCTGGCTATCTGCCCTCATCCAGCCGTTGTCGTGTAAAACTGAAGGCGCTAACCCTTCAGTTATATATGACGGGTCCACGATGGCCTATGGAGTGTACCCTAATAGCCAACAGCCTGCTAAACAAAGATTTCCCGGGGCCATTGACCCAAGTTATATATTTACAGGAGATTCCGGTTACATTGAAGCTCAAGAGACGGCGATAATACATTATACATACAGTAGGTTTTGATATACTGAACATAACTTCAATATGTCCGGCTGGCTTCTGATCGGCAGGGACTGAAAAGCAGCTTTGACATAAGTGGGATTTCATAATAAGCGAGTTTATATATCGGGGTCTCTTTTTGTGTTTATTAACATTTTTTTGAACGAGACCGGCACTTCAACTTCGATATAAGTGAGATTTCAATATATTCAGATTCTACTGTAGATGAATATTGGAAACAATACATACTTGTGCTATAAAGATACTTAAACTAGGGTTCAGTTTTAATAGAATTTATTATTAATGCAATTAAAGTACTAAAATGCTACAGTAGTTTTGCTATGTTGGAAATTCAATCTCTCATTAGCAGACTCACACAGTGATATAAGTAACATAAGACACCTATTCCTTTACTATTATATCTTCACTACCCAAATATGACCACAATTTGAACTGTGTTGGATTTAAGCTCATTTTTTTGCAACTCATGAGTCACAAATGACATGTATTCTGACCAGCCGGATGTTTTTGCAATTTTTAAACAACATTTAAACAATCTTAACTCTACAAGAACTGGACTCATCCTATCAGAGTTTATATGATTTCATATGTTTCACACATGAAGACCCAAACTACGAACTATACCTGGAACCCATTTGTAGATCTTCATAGTCGTATCACCTATGGCAACCCATTTTTTCTCCCTAAAAAGAGTCATATTTATATAAGTCATTTGCAGACATTCAACTGCTATCAATATCTACTTTTCGTAATTAATACAGAAGAATATTAGCAAATCTGAACTCTGAAAAAATCTCTATTACATAGATAAAACATTCTGATTGCCAATGGGGCATGATGTACTGATGACACTATGAGAGAACAGGTAGATGCTGATCGTCAGCCTCGATGGGTGCTGCAGCCAGCTATTTTGAAGAAGTCAGCAGATATATATGATAGCACTTATGCCACGAAGGCACCGATAAGCAAGGATGAAGCATACGGCCAGTTTATATTCTACCCGTTGTGAAACTCGAAGCTAGAGAAGCCCATAAAGAAGTATTGTCACATGGTCTGATCTTCTGGTCTTCTGGCTCGATAGATTAGCTGTGCTGCTGTATTGAGCACACATACATGCTTGTGCACTACTGAAGTCTATTAGAAAGCTGCCCTGGTAGCCAAACCAAGAGCACATTGCATTAGTCTAAGCTAGAGAATGACTGGAAACCGCTTCGGACATTCGCTCCAGCTGGATAGTGTAGTTCTCAGCAACATCTGAATTCACCAAATACTTATATCATAAAACTACCGAATCCATATATTGATTTTTGTCTTGGTTTTTAATTTCATTGTTGAAAGATTTAATTGCAACTTTACAGATTCCGTTTAACTTTCACTTTGAATTTGCAATTGCGATTTTAAAACTTAAGACACTTTATGCTTGTGGGACGTGTGATAGATTAATGAGTCTTTTTAGTTCTAATGAAATATTTATCCTATTTACTTTCAGCCCCAGGAAGTACTGGCGAACTCAAGACTTGCAGGGTCGTTATAATCCTGTGGGGTAATGTTCGCTTTGGGTCTGGATGTCATGAAGTGTCCAAAATAAATAAGATGATAGGATGATACTTCCTTTAACTTCATCTTACTTTCTTACTGGACTCTTATCATGAGGGTTATTTTGCTAATAACAATCAATAAAATTCTATATCTCCTTGTATTTGCATAGCTGGCCATCTCACTATACTCAAGCAATGAACAAAAATAAGTCTTAAATATGATATATATATATATATATATATATAGTGGAATTTTTACCACGTTTAGTACAGCGCCCCCAGCCATCATGTTTCTGTGCGTGGTAGATATTATTATGTTTGAGCTTAGTTTGAGCTTAGTTTATTAGTTTACTAGAACGCAGGCTCGCTTCGCTCAAGGCAACGAATACTCCAGAACGACCAATCAGAACGCTCACCCAGCCAACCAATCAGAACGCTCACCCAGCCAACCAATCAGAACGCTCACCCAGCCAACCAATCAGAACACTTGAAGGTAACCAATGAGAACATCACACAGCCAACCAATGAGAACGCTCACTCAGCCAAGCAATCGGAACGCTCGAACGCTTGAAGGTAACCAATCAGAACGCTCACACAGCCAACCAATCAGAACGCTTGCACAGAGGCACAGGCACAGAGGAAGAATCTTAATATGATAGATTATTAGTTTATAGTATTGAGTTTTGTTCAGTTGATTTGTGTTATCATTGGTTGTGTTCAAAATATTTTTGATGCTGTGCTTGTCACGAATAAAGATTATTATTATTATGCTACAAAAAATGTATCTGTGTGTATGTGCATGTAAACAAGTGCGGACTGATACAGTGGTACTTCGGTTAGTTTGCGGACAGACACATCAGGGCGCCCGTCCGAACATCTACCTCAAAAAGTACCCCTAAGGTTGATTGCAGGTTCACTCACACACTAAAGCTGCTGCTGAGAGTATTGATATAAGCCTGTGTTATCGTGCCCAACTGTGACTTTCATGCTGTGTACGTTAGTTGTTCTTTCAAATATTAAATTTAGCTTTAATTTCTGTATATGATTCAGCCAAATAATGTTTATAAGTCTGGCAGCAACCTTTTAGCGTTCGATAGTACATAGTCAACCAGTAATTCTTGTGGCCTAGCAACTCGTCCCTTATTTTGGATAGGTATGATAAATTTTTTATACCCAAAAATAAATACATGAGCGAGATAAAAAAAACATCACGACTTCCTGGCTTCCTAAAATTGTGACACACTTCTGAGAGAATGGAATCTGCTTAGATATAACAACAGGCGAGAGAAGCCACTGTCTCTGAATAAAGACAGAAGAATTCAAGAATATAATGAGAAGCGGTGAGACCTACCATCTCCTTACTTTATCTATGGCACTAATAACGCGCTTTATGTCTTCCTTCGCTCTGCTTCGCGTTTCCGCTCTCACTGCTCTCGACATAACAGGCGCCTCACAAATATATAAACCTATACGAATTATTAATATTAAATTAAAGAAAACCAACAGCAGAACAAAAAAACACAGAGTGAGTAACAGAACTATGGTTCGCCGAAAACGACGAATATACATTATCCATAGAGATCAAAGTTGTGATGGTGTGCTTCTTGGACTTCCGGATACTAGACTGAACCTAGGGCTGTGCCGAGTAACTCGAGTAACGTGAGTACTCGACTCCAAATTGGAGTCGAGTAATTTTTTTGGAGTCGAGTACTCGCATAGAATAACTAAGCAAAGAATAGAATAGATAAATAAAGAATAACCAAAGAATTTCATTAAAATTTGGCCTACCGTTATTTGTTACAATTAATTATTAATCAGTCTTATTTAGGTTATTCTTATTCGTTATGCCCCAGTTAGTTAAGATGTTGTCCACAGTGGGCCAACTCTAGTGAAGACCTCATTTTTTTGCCAGTACCGGTAAAATAATATCTGTTCTGTAACTTCTGTTATCCTAACTTTGAAAACGCTTGAATATCCGAAAAATGATATGTAGCTGTATCTAATGTTCTGCTTTGGTTAAATGAGGGCCATGAGGCAAATAATAAGCATTATGTGACGTGTAACGTTTGCAAATCATGTATTTCCGGTTTTACGCGAGTACTCGAGTACTCGCTAAGCTACTCGACTCCTAAACTACTCGGTTAGCGCAGCCCTAACTGAACCGCCTATAATCAGTGCCGGACCAATCCAGGTCCCTCCCCATCCAAGACCCCTAAGTTTGGAGAAAGATCATTCGCGCGGGGAATCCCACCCCATGGAACTCTCTTCCAGACAATGTGACTGGAGCAGTCTCAGCTGGACTATTCATTAGAAATTTGAAGACACATTTATTTAATATTGGATATGAACTGTGTTGAGCGCTCTTGTTGTAGGCCTTAGCCTTGTCTGCTGCACTATATAACTTGTCAATAAATAAATAAATTAATTAATTAACTCGGTGGAAGAAAAGGCTGCGAGGGAAAGGCTGGCTATCTGCCCTCATCCAGCCGTTGTCGTGTAAAACTGAAGGCGCTAACCCTTCAGTTATATATGACGGGTCCACGATGGCCTATGGAGTGTACCCTAATAGCCAACAGCCTGCTAAACAAAGATTTCCCGGGGCCATTGACCCAAGTTATATATTTACAGGAGATTCCGGTTACATTGAAGCTCAAGAGACCGCGATAATACATTATACATACGTTGTACCTAGGTATGATGTACTCTAGAGTCCATTGTACCTAGGTACAATGGACTCTAGTGTACGTTGTAGCTAGATATGATGCACCTAGAGTACGTTGTACCTAGGTATGATGTACTCTAGAGTACGTTGTACCTATAGGTACAGTGGACTCTAGAGTACGTTGTACTTAGGTACGATGTACTCTAGAGTACGTTGTACTTAGGTATGATGTACTCTAGAGTACGTTATACATAGGTACGACGTACTCTAGAGTACGTTATACTAGGTACGACGTACTCTAGAGTACGTTATACATAGGTACGACGTACTCTAGAGTACGTCGTACCTAGGTACAATGGACTCTAGTGTACGTTGTAGCTAGATATGATGCACCTAGAGTACGTTGTACCTAGGTATGATGTACTCTAGAGTCCATTGTACCTAGGTACAACGTACTCTAGAGTACGTTGTACCTAGATACGATGCACCTAGAGTACGTTGTGCCTATGTATGATGTACTCTAGAGTACGTCGTACCTAGGTATAACGTACTCTAGAGTACGTCGTACCTAGGTATGATGCACTCTGCAGTGCGTTGTGCCTGGAGTCCACCATGCCTAGGTATTTTGTACTCTAGAGTAGATGCTACCGCCAGTTATCGGGTACTCTATAGAGTGCATTGTACCTAGGCATGGTGTATACTCTAGAGTACATTGTACCTAGGTATGATGGACTCTAGAGTAAATTCTACCTAGAGTCCGCCATGCCTACCACACCGGCGCGGCAGGATGATGATGATGAATAAGCAGCCGCTGTGGCACTACTTTAGAAAGCGCTATATTAATTCACAAGATTTTACTTACCTACTTACACCTATATTGTTATTTCAGAAATTCCACAGTAGCTTAGTTCTAAGTCAAAATGAACAACTAGTTTATCAAGTAGTTACTTAGCAAATTCATATTTAAATAAAACTATTAATTTGATGATTTACTAAATGTATTGGCATATTTCTGAATAGTGAACTCACTGATGCTCTTAACTTAATGACAATTGTTATGAAATAACAGACCTCTCTGAATAGCAAGTGCATAAAATAAAGAAAAATATGAAAACATTACAATAAAATATTCTATAACCCCCAGGTACATTTACATCATATGCAAATCTAAGATTTTCGTTCAAACAACATCAAGTGTATGGAGACTTGCCAAGTTCTTCACGGAGGGTGCAAATTTCATGATGCAAGCATATTGTAAAAGGCAATTGTCATCAGACATAATAAATTACTTATAGCATCAAAAATCGTCTACCGGTAATTTTATGCTTAAGGTTTGCTTCAAACAAAATCATTATCAGTGTATTCGCTCCTACTGTATTTCATTAAGACTTTCAATTCTGCATTTGAACAGAAATTATTGTTTGTCTTTCAGTCATTCACAGATTGTATATAATTTAATTATACACATTACACTGTTAAATAGTAATTAAAGTATGCTTAACGATGACACAGGCACATCTCAAAGCTACACAATACAGTTGCAAAAATTCAAAAAGTATTTTAAAAAAAGGTAAAATGGTAAGTACGGCAAGATTTTCTAGGTATCAGATACCTTTAGAATATTATTATCAAATGAAACAGCAATTATAATGAAAACATAAATTACAAGTACAACAGTTTGTTAAAAATCATCATTACAGTACAGCACAAACACATCTACACTCGCTTCCAAAGTAAATATCTCTGTAGTTTGCTCATCATAAAAATTCATTATATCACCTTAAAATGCAGTTTGATTCTTATAACAACCTGTGGTCCAAATAAAGACATACTAGTATGATCAAAAACACTCAAAACTCCAGATATATACTGAACAATAATTAATATCATATGGTGAAACAGATGGACTGAATCTATTCTTCAGAACAAAAATGCATAAACATAGCAGTAAGAAAAGGCACAAGTTCTATATTTTAAATAATCAGATAGACAGCAATCCAAATGCTTCTATATGTCTCTAACCAACATTAAAATGCTGATACTATGCTTTGCTCATGCAAAGAGTTTGCAGTCAGAGAAAGTTCCACTTTGATCAATCACAGATTGGTTTCATTGTTTTTCAATGGGCAATAGTTTATCCTTAAAACATGATAGCAGCAACGATATACAGATTCAAACAAATGCTCAAAAGTGCTTTAAAAATTAAATTATTAAATAAATAACAATATAATTGTCCATTGTGTACCTTGTCTTGCATTCTGAAGAACAATTTACCTAATTTGACTCACCTCAAGAGTACCAAACAATACTGGTAAACTAGAACAATCTTGCAGCATTGGTTATAATATCTTGAAAGTACAAGTTAAATGATGATCAAACACGAGTTTAAAACCATTTTAGAGTCAAATCAGTGATTTCATATGTGTTATTTGAATATGAATTATTATAAACTAAAGTTAGACAATTAATATGAGCTATATAATTAGATCTAAGCAAGCATAATTAAGTCCATATTTACAGTTACTGAGATTATGAAACAAGTCTTTTACTCTGTTAAATTGTCAGTGATGCTCAGTAGCCTGGTATGTCACCAGAGCAGCAATTAAATTACCATAGCACATAGATCATTGTACACACTGATTATTGGCTTGGTTAACAGACTTGAAATTGTGCTCAGCATGGCAGCGCAGCGCAGCTCAAAAAGCTACAAACTTTAATAGACAAATGATCTACAATGCATCCTGATTAAGAATCATACAGCAACATGCCAAAGAATGATGCATGTCGACCAGTAGCTGAGCTGAATCCTGACTCAACACTCTGCACTTGAAGAACATCAGTCTGATTGAGTAATACAACGAGACCGTGACCAGTTGTGTCAATGCCATTGTAGTTAGTTGCGCGGCGACGCAGTCCAAACAAAATCTGACCGTTTCTCAGAAGATTCAAATTTGCTGTGCTTTGTGCATGAATTCCAGTACTGATGTAGACATAGTAGTAGCCAGTTCTTGTAATTGTAATTGTGCTGTTACCCTGCATTGTTACCAATTGCTGCACAGTCCAAGTGTCAAAGACAATTGTAGCTGAAGCTGTGAAATTAGTTGTACGGTATGCAGCCCATGACACTGAATTCAGACCACTGCTTCGTTCATATGGAAATGCAGTGAAGGAAATCAGATTGTTGTTATTTCCCGGAACCACTGTTCCACTTGATAAGGTCATCACAGCATAATTACTGCAAGGAACAAGAACAGACCTTGCTAGGGTTGTGATGCCTGTTGTAGTGCTACCAAGTCTAACCATCTCAAAGTTTATACCATCAACAGAAAGCACAACAGATGCTGTCTGTCCAGCAGCAATTCCAACAGACATGCTGAAGAAGTATGCAGTCACTTGTGGGGTACAAGAATACTGTGTGGTTGCCGCATTGTAAAGCATCCAAGGTGATGTTGGGTTAACGTAAGGGCTTGCAAACTGGAATAGTCCAGGGGTTGACTGAGTATTAGTTGAATAGACACTAAGCAAGCTGCTGTTGTATCTCATTGTATCTGTGATGCTGAACACTGACCAACTGGTCAGTAGCTGCTCATTGCTGTATAATCCACCATCTCTCTGTGCTTGAAACAGAGACATTGTTGAACCGACGGCTGCTGCCAAGATTCCTCCACGACAGCCGCTGTCTACGTCATTTTGAGCAGTTGAGAGCCACTCAAAACTCAAAGAGGGAAATGCTCCCACAATTCTTAGTAGGCTCACTGTTGACTGAAGAATTCCTGCACATATCTCAGTGTAAAAATACTCATTTGATCCATATGCAGGAAAAAACTGATCTGATGTCACATTGAAACGGTTGAAACGGTTTGCAAGTATACCAGTGAAATCAGTGTTGATGTCTCCTGTAGTACTTGTATTTTTAAATGTCCCAAATACACCTTCTGCACCTATATAAGTATAAAAAAACACAGCATTATCATTGTCAACCAGCTTCATCAATGCTTACTTTGTGAAAAAATGTGATGATGTGATATAAATCTGTGATTTGCATATCACTTTAATAATAAAGAACTAGTTTTCAGCCTAAAGCACAATGAATTATCTAATCTAATCTAATCTTAAACTTCTATAGCGCCACTTTCATAATGCACAGGAGCATCAACCGATGGCACACCAAATCCAAATCACTAAAGATCCAGGTCAAATCCAGGGTATCCGGCCGGACAAACGGGTGACAGAATTACACCGATACTGCACTGGTTGACAAGTGAATGTCTGGGAATTGAACCCAGGTTGACAGCTCAACTAAGGCAAAGCTAATGCTCTACCACGTAAGTTATGAAGGCACTAAAAAAATAATATATATTTGGTAATAAACTTATCCTTGGAAATTTTTGAAAAAATTCGTAGCTTTTAATATATCCCTTTCACTACCAATGACTCCAAATGGAGTCATTGTATAAACTTGTGATTTTCTAACTCCAGAATGCAAGTACAAGCAATTATATTTATTTTATACATAAAATATGCATATTTTGTCTAAAATAGGCATTTTAGCACCAAGCTAACCTCTTTGATTGAGGCATTGTGCTAATTTGAAGTTACCACATTGGAGCAAAATATTTATTTTAAGTATTCAAGCAAATTTTTAATACTTTTAGTGCATTTTTTAGATTTGAAAAATATTCTGCCATTCATGTATTATTATTGAATGCACAACCGAAAACGTGAATGATTTTTTTTAAAACACTTTTAGAAAAACGAGTTTTTATGCATGACGCCATTTGGAGTCAATGGCTGTGAACGGAACTAAAGCACCAACTGCAGATCTGAGACAGAGTTTTATTCTCTAAGAAATATTTGAGAAATCCGTCAATGAAGGACTTATTGATAACGTAGTACACCAGATGGACTCTATAGAGTATGACAGTGGCATAGCCTGGGTTCTAGAATGGGGGGAGTGGGTGTGCCATGGCCACACATTTTGGGGTAATATTAGATTCAAATCTTGAAATTTGGTGCATATGTTTGAGACTTCATGACAGCACACTTCATGGCATTTGGCACTCCCGAATTGAAAAAATGTTCCTTAGGTTTTAAGTTCTCCTAGAGAGGTTTGGGGCAGAGACCCAGCCGCCCCAATTGAGCATAATACCAGATTTAAATCTTGAATTTGTTAGATAAAATTTTATAAATGTCTCTGCAAGAACCTCCCCACTACTGTGGCCTGTTCAAGGGCCTTCCCCCCAAGACACTGTCCCTCTTGTTCCTGCACTAATGGACAGAAGACAGACATGCACATTCAATATAGTCTGACAAGGGGACTATGGGTAGTGGCGGCTCCAGGATTTGGCAAGTGGGGGGCCGTTGGGGTGTCAACTTCTAATCATGGGGGCCAACCATTTGTTGTTAGGTATGTAGTATTAAGTATAGGGTCCCAACAGGGGGGCCACTGGGGGGCTAGGCACTCAACAGGGGCACGGGCCCACCTGTGGAGCCACTACTGACTATGGGGGATAGTCGTGAGCTCTCTCAGCTCTGTCCCTGCCTCAAAAGTTTCGAGTAATATAGTTGCCGCTAAAGAGTTGGCAGAGAGCAAACAATCATTTGAGTTAGACAGTGAGCTCTGATGCAGGCCAATATCTTGAAGGTTTCAATTCTAATTTAACACCGACTGGCAACCAGCCGCAATGCAACTACAGTATATCAATTCTGTTGACAATCACCGTCTCTCCACCCGGAGAAATTTCCCGCATATCCCTTAACCATGTCTCATGACCTGTGTGTCATTATTCCTTTGGGATGCTCATTTGCCTGTGAAAGGAAAACCATAAGAATATCACATCTTGACTTGGTCAAGTTAAAAAACGACAGGTGAAGCACTGATTCACGAACAGAAGTGGCCATATTAGTTTGCAAGTGTGAACCTCCAATGTCTTCTACATCTGTATTCAACACTTCAACTGAGCATGAAATAACAGAGAAAATAGAGAAGAAGTATGCTATAATTCCAGAAGGGAAGTCAGATGTCACAGTGTTCTGCATTTCCCTTCATTCTGAACCAAAGCATTATTGCAAGTTGTGCCACAGCTGTGTGGACTTAGGTGAATTAACTGGGACTGCCAATGTGTGTCACAGGGACAGAATTTGGTTTCTAGCAAACATAATCGCTAAGCAACAGTAACACTGTAGTTCTACAACTTGCAAACTTTAATAGCAATCTTTATTATTGATTACTCAATGTTACACCTCTATGACTCCATATGGAGTCATGGGGACCTTTGACCACCAGTGACTCCATATGGAGTCATACCCATAATTATATAATTAATTACTGTTTTAATTAAAAATTGTGCTTAGGTGTCTAAAAGCTTTCCATTTACTTCAGTTTTGACTTCAAAAAATTTTTTTTGCTAAAAAAATTAAATCGGTAGTGAAAGGGTTAAGCATATCTTAGGATATAACATTCATTAACTTTCATGAAGGCAGAGATCAATATATTATTCCTAGCAGTAACAAAGAACTTGTCTATGGTCTAAAGTCTATCAGACATGTTACAATAAAATGAATTGCACGGCCACTAGAATAATATTTACATGCCAAAAAACTATTGGTACCTGAACATTTTGCATTAACAGTGATTTTCCAAAGGAAGTTTTATCTGATACAACTGTAAGAATCTTAGTTTACAGTACATTTATTAGACAATTCTGAAATAACTTGACAAAAAATACACACCTAAG
Source organism: Metaphire vulgaris (assembly GCA_018105865.1). NCBI lineage: Eukaryota > Metazoa > Annelida > Clitellata > Crassiclitellata > Megascolecidae > Metaphire > Metaphire vulgaris. Next base: position 10,668,384 of record CM030834.1, read on the forward strand.
TTTTGAGCAAAGGTAGTCCTTGAAACCGTGAGTGTACGGGCAATTGTTGGAAAATTAGTAGTTGGTAGCGAAGTTGTTGCTGCTGTTGGAAAAGTGGTTGCTGCAGTAGTCCTGGTGGTCGTTGGAAAATTAGTAGTTGGTGCTGATGTGGTGGTAGTAGTCGAAGTAGAAGTGCTGGTAGATGTGGGGAAAGTAGTAGTTGATGTTGAAGTGGTGGGAGTTGATGTAGAAGTGCTGGTGCTGGTAGACGTAGGAAAAGTAGTAGTTGATGTTGAAGTGGTGGGAGTAGTTGATGTAGAAGTGCTGGTGCTTGTAGACGTAGGAAAAGTAGTAGTTGATGTTGAAGTGGTGGGAGTAGTTGATGTAGAAGTGCTGGTGCTGGTAGACGTAGGAAAAGCAGTAGTTGATGTTGAAGTGGTGGGAGTAGTTGATGTAGAAGTGCTGGTGCTGGTAGACGTAGGAAAAGCAGTAGTTGATGTTGAAGTGGTGGGAGTAGTTGATGTAGAAGTGCTGGTGCTGGTAGACGTAGGAAAAGCAGTAGTTGATGTTGAAGTGGTGGGAGTAGTTGATGTAGAAGTGCTGGTGCTGGTAGACGTAGGAAAAGCAGTAGTTGATGTTGAAGTGGTGGGAGTAGTTGATGTAGAAGTGCTGGTGCTGGTAGACGTAGGAAAAGTAGTAGTTGATGTTAAAGTGGTGGGAGTAGTAGAAGTGGTAGTAGTGGTAGATGTTGTTGGAGTAGTAGTAGTAGTTGTTGTTGTTGAAGTCGATGTAGTTGTAGGAGTGGTGGTACTAGTAGTAGTAGTGGAAGTTGATGTGGGAGTAGAAGTAGTCGTTACAGGAGTAGTGGTAGTAGTAGAAGTCGGAGTGGTAGTAGTAGTAGTAGTAGAAGTCGGAGTGGTAGTAGTAGTAGTGGTAGTAGTAGAAGTTGATGTGGAAGTAGAAGTAGTTGTTCTAGGGGTAGTGGTAGTAGTAGTGGTGGTAGTAGTAGTAGCTTTTGATGTGGTAGTACTGGTAGCAGTTGATGTGGGAGTGGTGGTAGTAGTCCTAGTACTGCTTGTACGAGTTGTGGTCAAAGCAGCTGCAAGAAAATTATAAACAATAAAATTAGTTTCATTAGAATAGATTAATTATCATCCAGCTTCTAGTTCTCCTCCAAACTGCATCTTCTGTAATAATCAAAAACCAAAAGGACAGTCGATATCTGTAGTGTAGACCCTTCTCAAATGACCTAATAGAAGTTATTGACATCACAGATTTGATAATGAATGCAGTGAAGATGCATCCATAACCACACCATTCATTGGTAAGCACTACTGAGGTGGAAAGCACAAGACTTTTTTTTACAAAAAAGAGCAAAAATCAGAGATATTGTTAATTTTATTTTATTAGATAAATTCCAAGACATCTGATGCAGCAATGCAGGGTAACAGAATAAATTTAGAAGCTGAATCTTGCCATAATTATCCATTTATTGTGCACTTTTATCTAATAATAATAATATAATAATAACATGATTCAAATTGGGTTAAGAGGTTAAGTCAGCCTGCATGAAAACTGCTGAGTTAAATAGATCAAAATGTATGCAGGACAAAGCGTGTTTTAAACTGTAACAACTCAGTGAGCTTCCTATTATCCAAACTTACTTGTTGGTCTGATATTTTTCTGGCACGGGAAGCTATTGATGTATAGTCCAGCATTGTTTATGACATCAGCTAAGGATCCATAGCTATCAACAAATTCAATAGCTTTGGAGTTTTGGGCATACTCATAAAGCTCCTCTACACTGACATTATTTGTTATTCCAATACCTGTGTACAACAAAAGGAACAGTGTACAATGTAAATGCAATTCTTCGTTAGAACTGTGTAGACAAGAATTATAAATCATACATGTATGCACATGTGCATTTATGCCTGCATGCACAATCGATTACAGCACAAACTATTCAGTGTTGTATTTTATTATTCCAATAGTTGATTTATGTGCAAGTTGCATAATCTAAAAATGATGTACACTGAATATGAAATGCAATTTAATAAAACGGTAATTTTTCCATAGCACCTTTTACACTAGATTAGTCAGAACTTGTGGCATTTTATTTCATGCATACTACGCTATTGATAGAATATTCCATAGAGAATTCCATAGAGAACCAGGTCTGTGTCATTATAAGTTGTCAATTTGGGCTCAATTCCTGGACATTTTATTTTTGGGCTGGCCATATATCCTCCAGTTTGGAGTGGAGGTCAAAATAATGTGTGCAACATATCAAGTTTGCTGATCATCTGTATGCATGTGGTCGAAGGCATTAAAATTAAAGCTAATAGATGTAGATCTCAAAAAAGGTCACTAAGATAAATACCTGACAAAGCAGTTGCACACAATTACAAAGAATTACAAATACCGGCCGGTCAGAGGCACACAGGACAAGAACAAATAATAATAATCATAATTATGCACTTCTATAGCACCATTTATAATACCCAAGGGTATCAGTTGATGGTACTTCAAGTCCATCTGCAAAAGACCAGGTCATTCTAGAGATCAGTCAGTGGGAAACAGAAAGACAGACTGTGGAGGAAATGCTAATTGGAAGAGATGTGTTTTAAGCCTAGATCTGAAGATACTCAGTTTATTGGAAGATCTGACAACCAGAAGGAGAGGGTTCCAGATTTTTGGCCCAGAAATAGAAAAAGCCCCCTTACAAATTTCAGTGTTTGTTCTAGGTACATTTAACAATGAATCAGCAAACCTTGTTGAATGACAATGTTTTGCATGGTTTAACGTAGATTTTAAATATTGAGGTTGGCCAGACTGCAGTATTTTAAAAACAAGGACACCAGTCTTAATACAATTCTCTGTTCTACCAACAGCCAGTGTAACTTTTGAAGGACAGGTTTAATGTGATCATGCTTGAGAGTTTTTGTAATGTCCCGGGTGAAAGAATTCTGAATCCCTTGAAGCTTTTGTATAATAGATTTGGCCATACCATTGTAAAGGGAATGCAATAATCAAGTCTACTGCTGACAAGGGAATTGGCAAGAGGAATCAGAACAGGTTTGGGCACAAGATCACGAATTCACCAACTATCTCGAACAGCATAGGTTTGAATATGAAAGAAAAGGACCAGACAGAGAAAAGTTGATTTTTATATATTTAGCTTCCACAAGCATTAATAAGAAATCACATTACAATTACAGTATACAACAGACATACTGCATACAGTTTCTGTCAAAATATAGATAGGCCTACTCATCATGGACAGCAGGCAATGGTAATGAGAAGCATTAACCCTAGTAAAATCATTAATTACTTATTCTGAACTTACCATAACGAATAATGTTTGTCTGGTCAAGTTTCATAATTTCTGTCCAGAATCCATCGCTCCATCGGGGAGTCACACGGCCATCTGTCAGCAAAATCATGAAGTGCAGAGCATTTGGTCTTGAACTGTTTGCAAGCATCTCTCTTCCCAATCTCAATCCTTCTCCGGTGTTGGTCTCTGCACCTAAGTAAGGCATATCATCGATAGCCTGGGTCAATCCACTCAGTGGTGTGGTGGAAGAACTTGAAAGGTCAAACACAACTCTAGCATAGTCTGAAAACTGGACGATTCCAACATGATCCAAGTTTACTCCGTAATTAAATGAATTAATTACGGATTTCACGAATGTTTTTGCAAGTTCAAAATTGTCCACGCCAGGCATAGCGTTATCACGAATGCTACCAGAGCTGTCGATAACAAACTGAAGATCAATTACACAGGAACCTGCAAAAAGGAAATATCCAAGTTCATCTTTTAAATTGACTTTCACTAACACATTATGATTGAAGGTGAAATCAAGGTAAGTGAAATGCAGAAAATACAACAAATATATCACAACATTTCCTAGCTACACTATTTTTAGGCACTATGATGCACACTAAATAAATATTTGCCATTTAACTGAAAAACTGCGCAAGAAAGAATTTCATTTGACAGTAAATATGAAGAAACAGCAATTTACCTGCAGGTGGAGTCGGTACTGGGGTTGCTGCAAGAAGAAACAAGAAATAACACTAATATAATATTTAAAATATAAAGGCACAAGGATAAATAAGACCTTTGTACTTAGATTAGGAGTTTAAACAAGAGGAGAGATGAAACATTATGTGTTACCAAACTCATATTTAAATACATCTCATTAGGACTTCTGTGGTGATATGCTGGATCATTTGAAATAGTTAATAAGAAGTCAAACAATTGTTAGTCACATTTGTAGCAGTAACTGCATCACGAAGAGTCCCATAATTTAGATTTAGAGCCATCCATAAATGACAAAACAATAAACTATACAATAAATAATAATAACAATAAACATATATAATATAACATAATATAATAATATAACTGCTACCTGTATTACATTATGTTATAAAATATGCAATAAACTATACAGGATAATTCACCCCAAACAAACCATGCTGGAAAGAGTAAAACAAAGGAAACTCCATCTTTTTGGACACATATGCAGAATGAAAGAGGACAGAAAGATCAAAGCTCTAATATTAGGAATAATGGAGGGTACCAATAAGAGAGGGATACCACACAAGGAATGATGTGATGATATTGAAGAATGGTGTGGAAGCAGTTTACAGGATCTTTGCCACAGAGCAATGGACAGGAAAGAATGGCAGAAAACTGTGGAGATGGCATTATACACCAACGGGCGATGAGCCCACGGTTAATGATGATGATATGATGATGATGATAAATGACATCACGCACTTAGGGGGGGTTCAAACATTTGTGACGATGTGTGACGACGGAAGGGCGAGGGGTGTTCCAGAAATTTGATGCCACATAATACTAAACAATTTTATTAATACTGCAGTGCTCTGTTACCGCAAAATTTAATGTATTTTACACTTATATTTATTATACACTTCATTTTTAAAAAGAATTTGAAAAAGTTTATGAATATTGTTTTAATCATAATAGGTATAATGAATATTTTCAAACAAAACGTTAATTTTGACATTGGAAAGACGCCAAGACGAGGGGGTTAACACATTGTGACATCATATTTGAGGGGTCTCATATTTGAGGAGGTCTGACTTTTTGTGACGACGTGCGATGAAGAGGGATGGGGTAAAAAAACTGCCCAAATTGCATGATGTCATTTATGGATGGCCCCTTATTCAATAAAATGCAGAGAATAGAATCCGTGCCTTTATGTATTTTCAGATACTTACTTGTGGTTGTTGCAGCAGTGATTGAGACATCATTTAGACATCTTTGTCTGATGTAGAGATCAACACCTTGTGCTGGTTGCACAGGATCAGTGGCTGTGTAATACAGGTAGCAGTAAATCTGCGTTCGAGCATTCTGTGCTAGGTAAAAGAAACGAGTGCAGTTTGGATTGTTCAGACAGGTCGACATGCACTGATCAACAGATGTGATACCAGGCTGTGGATATCCCTGTAGCATAGCTGGCGAGTAGCCCGCTTGCAAAAGGAAGTCATCAGTGCATGGACTGCCTGCAAAAATAATTTACATAGCAACAAATATCACAAGGGATTCTCACTAACATCTATTTTATATGCCTTTTGGTATTTTTAAGATAAAGTTCCAAAGAAATATTTATTTTCACCAGATTTAGTTATATTTACTATTAAATCACCAACTTTTGTCTTTTTAGTTCATAATCAATCAAAATACTTCGAAACAGCACTTAATTTAGGGCAAGATCCCTAATTTCAGCTGAATGCCTTAAATGTATCAATATTAATTCTGCCTAACACTGGATGAAAATAAATCTTACTAGAACACTGCAAGACATATCTGTTACAGCAGGGGTTATTCTGACTGTCGTCGTTTGTAGTATGAATGAAACAAGTCCTGGTTGCAAATGCATATTCAAACGATTGACAGGCAGGATTGAAGTTGCAAAGCTGCAGACACTGAGTTTCCAAGAGGTTACTGCCAACAGGATTGCCACCATCTGCATTTGCTCCTTCTAACTTTTTGTAAACACATGCTGCAAGAGAAATAAATATGTGCTATTGTCTCTCTGTCTGATATAAATCACAGTACAAAAGAGGAATTGACAGACAGGTGCAACAACATCAAGTCCAAGTACTGTAAATCAAGCACAGTGTGCACACACAGTTCAGTTGAAAATGTCTCAATGAACAAGCTTCACATATAACAAGCTCATTCTTGCAAAATCATGAGCTATTTATCTAAAAAAAGAAATGGAGATTCGCAGTCAAGATGAATAAATGTGAAATAATATCTCAAAATTTACTTAGAAAAACACAAAGGCTGTGAAAGCAATAGCTTTGGTAGCTGCTAATGAGTGGACTAGAAACAGAACAATTCTACATACTAGGAGTCCCTGGAGTGGTTGCGATAGAGGTTGAAGCTCCAGTCGTTGAACCTGTCATGAAAACAGTGTCATCACGATAACAATGTTATCACAAATGATTGAGAAGCACAAAAACTGGTTGATCAAACAATAGACTGTCTAAGTGTCTATATATACACACACAGTATATTAAGATAAATATATATTACATATATACAAACTGACTGCCTTAAACGCAAGGGTGTGATGGAGCCGGTTCGGTCCGGTTCGGCCGAACTGTTTGTTAAAATTCTAACCGGTTTGGTCGAACCGTTTGTTAAAATGACAACTATATCACCGAATCGTCTGCTTGCTTACCGGTCTCTTGTATTAAGTGTGGAAAACCTTTCGGCCCTTGGATCGACACTTGATTTTTAAGTGGTTGTCGGTCTTGTAACCCAACGGCATTCAAATGTTACTCTACCATGGCTATAATTACAGCGGATGTGGTTTATTGGTTAACACTTAAAAACACCCACCATATGGTCCATGTCATCTCCCATCTAACTTCCTGCTTCACCACACTCTTTTCCAGTGAACATTAGGCTGCCAGATCAAAGCTGGTGAAACTGAAACCGAAGAAGGATTCCTTTGGAAGCGGTATTATAATTAGTAGAGCTACACCTTGGAGGATTCACTTACACAAAGTCAGTCATGACTCATCGGTAACCTCACACCGTGATATATATGTATATATATATATAAATATATATATATATATATATGAGAAGATATATGATATATAATATCAGTGTTTTTTTGTAAAAAAATAGGTGCCGGTACTCACGGTGGATTGCCTAACTTTTCCATTACGATTATGTAGTCTGTGGCTAGAATTTAACATAGAAGCGATTTTGGAAGCATAATGATGCATATCATTTATTAAGTATTTAAAGTTTTTAGCTAAATCACAACTGCAAAGTCACAAGAAAATTATTTTTTTTCACACCTTGAAAAAGGTTCCGGTACGCCGTACCGGCGCGTACCGTCACAAAAAAGCCCTGTATAATATAATATATATATATATATATATATATGGTATCTATATATACACATAATGGACAAGCCATATATAGCTTCTTTGTCAAAGTCAGTCGGTTGTTAATTGGCATCACACCTCTGCTTAAATGTGTCAATATTAATTCTGACTCATATAGATATATATGTACATAATGGTCAAACAAAAAAATTAATTAAATGGCATCAAGAAATATCAATATGTTCAATTGAGACCTTGTATAAGATGGAATAAATAACATCACAGTTCAACTGCATCTTATTATTCAACTCTTGCTTGAAAATTCACATAGGAGGAACTTGACATTCTTTAGCAAAATATTCCATATCACTACAATTATCCTTGCTAAAATGCTCTAGCATCCAGATTGTTTCAGCAATGATCAAAATCATCAACGAATTCGCTACATTTATGTCACTGCATTGCAGTAGACAACAAGATTGGAGAATAAGTAAAAAAACCATTATAAAATTTAATTTATCCACAGCTATAGCAAAAGTCTTTTAGCCTCTGCCAGTCTAGGAGCCTTTTATTGTTACAGATCTAGTCAGAGGCAATTGTCTGATGATATAAAATTGTGCCAATTTAGGACAAAATGAACTTTTTAAGATTTCATGTACAATAAGTACATACAGATATAATAATTATTCCTGAAAAGGACATTTTACAACAAATAAATGAATAATCACAATGGCATGAAGACAAATTCTCATGTAAAATTTTTAGTGTGGTTATTTATCATAATATTCACTGATTGTTTGGAAATCAAAGAACACTATTTTCACTAGCACCAGAACGTTACAATGTTTAGTGCTACTGATGGGCAAAAATAAAATTAAAAATAATAGATGAAGCAAACAAAAAAATTAAAAGAATAGCATACTTGGTGCTGGACAGTTGTTTCCTCTGTAGAGGTCATAATGAGCCACACCAGGAAAACTTGTCAGTGTTACAGCATTGAAGATCAAGTAGCAATAGATTTGTCCAGGATTTGGATTGACATCGACTGCAATGCATCGCACATTAGCAACACAAGCCTGCTGACAATCGGCCAGAGTCACCCAACGCGTTTCTGTACCACCTCCCATGTTCATGTTATATGTGACCGTGAAGTTGTAACTACACATAGCTTCAAACACAAAGCAAAACGAAAAGCACATAAAATGTAACTGACTATACATAACTGTCCATAAGCATTGTCTTGAGGCAGCTAGTAGTTTGTCATTGAAGTGCTTTAGGATTGCATGTTCTGCTATTTACTGTAATTATTTTCTTTACTAAGGTGATCTATACTTTTGGTATTTAACCATAAGGATTATTAACTCTTTAACTCTTTTGCTGCTTTGAGTGTATGGTGTCTGTGGTATAAATGATGAGTGGGTGCTCGTCAACAAGGTACTTAAGGGGTTAATTCAATGATATAGTGAATTTCTTTTCAAAGTCTTTATTACTTGTGAAGGCTGAATGGACATGAAATAACTTTTTCTTCAGTGCCTTTCCATGATACTCAGACTGCTCTATCAAATATTTATTATAGGGGCTCTTCTTGGTAGACAACTACATATCAGCTTCACTTCCCTTAAAACATATTAAAGCACAGCAAAATTGCCTAACTAAGACATATTTTAACTGCCACTCTGCTAGGAGTAAGGCATGTGACTACTCAAGAGAGAAATTCTCTGGTAACTGGGTTTTGAAGCCAGAAACACAGATCATTCCAGTGAAATACTGATGCATTATTGAGTGAACCATTCAGGCAGATCAGGAATTACAGTTACAGTAGTAATTACGTTACTCATGATTGATCGTTTTCAAAGATTTAAGGCAATAGCTAAAAACTTGTATATGACTTCCATATAATGGTTCTCTGCAAAAATCCAACAAAAACTCAGTAACTAACTATTAATTTCAATCGTCGAATTCTATCATTATCATTGTTGGCAACTAGTGCGGTTTTTAGATTGCAAGGCCCTTATATGTCAAGATCAGTTTTCAATTAAATATTCAGATACACAATCGATGGGATTCATAAAGTAGCCACAGTTGCATTAATATTATAAATATTAATATATTGGAATTTGTTCCTGTTATTTCTTTTACTTTAAATTTATTTCTTATGTCCACCATTATATATAAAAGCAACTGTAAAAGAAATAACAAATTCAATATTTGTGGGAGATAAAAGAAGTAGACAATTTTCAACTCACGGGCAGTGGATGTCGTAGGCGGTCTTGTTGTTCTTGTAGTTGTAGACACAGGAGACCCTGTTGCTGACACTGAAGATGACAAAGTGGTCAAAGATGTTGCCACTCGTGAAATAGTAGATGGTACTAAAATATATATTTGACAATCAATCATGCTCAAACCAGAACAGAATATTATTATTCAGTTTCCACAATCTGAAGAATTCTACTACATGTGATGTAAGACAAATGCAGTAATCTGTATATTTGAAGTAAACAGTAAGCATGGGCGTCCGCATAAATTTTTCCAGAGGGGGTGCAAAACTGTCTTGTGACAAAAGAAACAAGTAATTTTACTTTTTTATATGGCCTCACAATTTTTCCAGGGGATGCAATTGCATCCCCTTGCACTCCCCTCGGGACGCCCATGACAGTAAGTAAAAATGTCAATAACTAATTGATTTCAATGGCTGATATCCAACAATTTCACCCAAGTGCAACATCACTTATGACATTAGTTATCACTCAGTAATAGAGTTCTCAAGGGAGAAGAGGACATGAGAAACTGTCTAGTTACAGGTTAGATAAAAATAACTGGATCAAATTTAGCATAAAATAATTTCTGTCCAATAATTTCATTCCAATTAAATTTAAATAAGTAAGTAAATAAATAATGTTGTGTGAATTTATGTAGTGATTTTGAAAGTAGTAGCTGCTTATAGTTTAGATCAGACTTGATGATTTAATGCAGGTTAAAAGGAAATGATGGTTCAGAATTTCAAGTGAAATGTCACAATTTTAATAGCAGGGTTGCACATTTTGAAAACTAAACTACCGGTATTTCCACTGCTATCTGCTGGTAACAGTTCAAAATTAAAATAAAACAAAACTTTCAATCATACTTTCCAGACATACTTACAAAATTCTCTTCAATATTACTGTGCATTACTTCCTTCAGCAGATACAAAAAATGAATCGATTACAGTGTGAATATTAGAGAGTGCTATAAATTTGACCCATGAAGATGAAAGTCATATGACAGATAGCTAATGCAGCAAGCGAGTCTTGCACAGGTAGAGTCATGATATTTACAAAGTATTCTAAACAATCAGTGTAAGTAATTTTTTTAACATTTTTGAAGTAAAGAAACTAAAGGACAAGGCAGTTAATGTATAATCAGCATTATGGCTAACTAATTGTTAAACTATAAATGGGATAAAGGTCCAAAATGTCTTATTCTGTGATAATTTCACGAATGGGTGACTTGTAGCTGTTACATAAGAGTTTCAGATTTGATGCTGTGAAAAAGCACTGCTTAAATATGATTTTGTGTTAGAAAAGAATGTTGCTAGTCAGTTCAATGACAATCCTTAACCATCCACAAATAATGCAAGCAAAAAACTAACACTATTTGGCTCAAAAATTGATTCATATGAACTAAGTAACAATTTCATCAGTCACAATATACACAAGTTATTACTTTTGACATAAAGCTCACATCCTCTCAATGAATAGCTAATCAAGGTACACCAAATGCTTCATTAATACAATCATTGAAATTAAATCAATAAAGAAATTACATAAATAAAAGTTTTATTTAATATATAACAAGCACCACTTCTTGAAGATAAAGTTGAAGAGATAGAAGAACTCGAAAGAGATGACATTGTTGAAACTGAAAAACAAAGAAAGCCAGCATAATAACATTACTCTTGAAACCATCCAAAAGCCAAAGTCATTAAGCCAAAAATCAAATTGATGTCACTAATTGCAGATTTTAAAAAATGATAGCAAAACACAAAGAACAGTGACAGAAACAAAATAAAAATACCCAAATGAATACAGAAACAATACAATAAAGCAGGCAGGGCTTTTTGTGCCGGAAGGAGACAGAAATTCGTCACAGAATGGTGTTCCGGAAAATCAGAAGACGTGGTTTAATTTTTTTCCTGAGACATTAAGTTAAAAAATAGAACGTTTGAATTATATCTAACTGCCACAACTTTATCAATTTTCTTATCATGCATTTTATTTTATTGATGGTCCAAACAATTAGATTAATTGCACGGCCGCTATGGAGTGTTGACAACTGACTGCCGACTATTGTGTTCCGGAATATAATTTTTTATAAAAAAGCCCTGCAATAAAAATATTAGAGATACTATTAAAGTCACATTTATCAAATTGATAATTCAAACAATTACCAGTAATCAAAAGCATAAAAACAGATAAACTTCAGAAAAAAAAGATCTAACATGAAACTTTCAAAAAATACAACTGAGGCATCGAATTCATTGTTATTGTAATAATGTCATATTCGTCATAATCATCATTAGCAACAGAACAGCAAACAAGTATTAGGTCATTAACCTGGAAATGTTCCTGTACAGTTGTTAAGTTTCACATATTCAACAACACCTGCGATCTCACTATACAAATTTTCCGGTCTAAGTTTATCCTGAGAGTGTTGCTGCCAGCAAAACACATTCTGTGGATTTGGATCAATTTGATAAGACAAACATGATGCATTCATTCTACACCGGGCCTCACATATATCCTGTGTTGTAACGTCTTTGATAGGTATAGCATCAATTGATCGTAAGCCAGGATTAATGATGTAGAAAGCAGTGAAACAGTTAGAACCTGTCCAAATGTGAAACATTATGACAGTGTGCACAACATACAAAAAAATCATAGGATAAAACAAAAGTGCTTGTTTAAAAATCAAAAACAGGAATAATGCACTAAGCAATGGTTGTCATCAAACATGTTATTAAATCAATTCGCACAGGTTAGGATAATAGTGCACATACCATAAATACTCTAAAAAAAGTCCCTGGGGTTTATTAGAAGAGGCCTGCCAGTATTAGAACCAGTGCTGAAAGTTAGCAGGAACGAGCCTTTTTGGACCATGAAAATTTTTCCCCATAATTTTTCAATATTTATTCCAATATTGTAAAAGCACAGTGTACTTGTTGCAAAACTATTAAGCTAAGATATCAAAAGCGCTATAGAAATGTAAATGATGGCTACCCATAGTTCGTTAGGGTTAGGGTTACGGTTACGGTTAGGGTTAGGGTTGTGCCAAGGGAGTTCCTGCACCTTTTTCCACAGACTTTCAGCATCAAACATGTTATTAAATCAATTCGCACAGGTTAGGATAATAGTGCACATACCATAAATACTCTAAAAAAAGTCCCTGGGGTTTATTAGAAGAGGCCTGCCAGTATTAGAACCAGTGCTGAAAGTTAGCAGGAACGAGCCTTTTTGGACCATGAAAAATTTTCCCCATAATTTTTCAATATTTATTCCAATATTGTAAAAGCACAGTGTACTTGTTGCAAAACTATTAAGCTAAGATATCAAAAGCGCTATAGAAATGTAAATGATGGCTACCCATAGTTCATTAGGGTTAGGGTTACGGTTACGGTTAGGGTTAGGGTTGTGCCAAGGGAGTTCCTGCACCTTTTTTCACAGACTTTCAGCACTGATTAGAACATATTCAAATGTCCATATTTCACTTTTTGTGATTGTAAATGCTAAATGAATGGACCTAATTGATAAGTAAACATAGAACAGTATTGGTACTTTATTTTCAGAGCTTTTGTAATAATCAAACTTATTGATCAGCGCAAACCTGCAATAATTCATAAGGGACTTTGTGAGAGACCTTAGGAGACATTGTTTTAGGCTTGTACTAGAGACCACACTTATGTTAAAGACTCGGCTGTATTACAGGATTTATAGTAAACAGTTATTAAGAATCAAAACAGATGAGTTAATAACATACAGAAAATTATATCATCTTTTACAAAATAATAATAATAATAATAATAATAATAATAATAATAATAATAATAATAATAATAATAATAATAAGCTTTAAAGTGGTTCAGGAGGGTTTGCTATATGTGAGAACCACTATTTATTGCACCCTTCCACTCTAGTATCCTAAAGCAGTGCTTCTCAAGCTTTTCACCTTAGCGGACCAGCATAAAATGTTTCTTTTGCACCGGGGACCGGTATCATTTAAAAAATTTGATTTTTTGTAATTTGCATTTTTTTAAATCTTATATTACCTCAATATAATTCTTAATATAAATATAAGTTTTATAGTTATTGTGTGTGTTATGGAATCTCGTTTTAAAAGTTTTAAACAATCCTCAAATGAGAAAATATTTAAATTTGTTCTCATTTTTCTCAACTCACATTGAGGACCGATAAAAAGGAACTTTTATCACTTGTTTTGGCTCACATTGTGGACCGGCAAAGAAGGGTTCGCGGAAAGTCACCTGTCCATGGACCACAGTTTGAGAAGCACAGTCCTATAGTACTGAAGTCTATTTTGAAATCATTCACACTTGTAGCCATGACTATTTTCTCATCCAATTCATTCCATCTGTCTACCACTCTTGCACCAAAAATTGCTGCTTATTTCTCTAATCCCGTTTCTTAAACAGTTTCATATTGTGTTTTCTGGTTCCATAAAACAGCTTTATTGAAAAAAACCTTTCTCTTGGCATTTCTGCTTTATTTTTTAGTATTTTGTATGTCTCCATTAAACACCCTCTTGATCTCAGTTTTTCAAGGTTGTCAATCGACAGTGGTTAGCCTTTCCTCATAGGTTAGTCTCTTATACATTTTGATCATCACATAGTGCAACAGTTCATAATGTCAAGTGGGCATATCACTTGGATACTTGGGGTTGCGTTTGTACTGCATCACAATTTATTTCCAGAGAAAGAAAAATTCATCTCAATATCTCACTATTATAACTATTTACACCATGCAATATGTTCAATACGTTAATATACAAATATGTAGTAATTCAAAATGATCTGAGCTGTACAATGCACCTGTTGTAGACAATGATGATGATGATGATGATGATGATGATGATGATGGCAAAGAAGCTGTGGTGCCTAAAACACGAAGAGACATCGTTCAAAGTAGATTCATTCAATCTCATATCCACCAAAATATCATTTTAAATTTGGACATACAATAAAAGCAAATGGAATTACAAAACCTATAGTAACAAAATGGAAAGTCTCCCAAAGTCATGTCATTTGGTCAGCCAAAATTCCTCACATTGCAGCATATTTAAGGTGACAAGGAAGAATTGAAAAAAGTCACAAAAGCAGTGGCACTGACTTTTAATACAGGTACCAGAGAAGACTCTTAAAATTGGTTTTGTGCACATGGACTTTTATAATTTAATGGAATGCTATTGAGTTTTAGACAAGGGTCGCAATGACGTTAGGAATGTATAAAATTCAAAGACCAACAGTATGGAGGAAAATAGCATGAGTAATCATTTTGCAAAATAGGCCTACTCCTACAGCTGCAATAAGCAGGGGGAAACTGTTAATGCATGCCAAGGCACCTACAACTTACAACTTGCAGTCAGAAGTTTTTTGTGCAAATGTATTACGGCGATTTATAAGTACCGGTGCAAATGCATACTTTTGCCCCAGCACATGGACGAGTACTTGGACAATTATTCCGCCAACATGGTGGAGTCAGTTTCTATGAATACAAATGATAATAATTTTTTGTCCTAAGTTTTGTGCCAAAACATAGGCTGAAACCAAAGAACTGAAGTTGCAGCACAACTACTGTTCAACAGAAACAGTAAAACATCTCAAACAGCGAATACAAGAAAAGAAAACATACAGATGAAACTTGGTGAAGTCCTGAAAGTGAGGGTTGAATTGAAACATAAAAATAGAGAGTGGGATTGCCACATTTAAGGGCAAGCAATGCAGAACTGTCCTTATTAATTACAAATTTTATTTTCAGTTGTACATCATGTGGAAACTGTACCAAATACTAATTTAATATAGGATATAGAAATTCAATGAATGCCAATGCCCAATTCTAGAAGTTTTAAAAATACTAAAAATTCTCATTTCTCTTTGTCAATTTTGAAAGTGCCTTGCAAAAAAACAACAGAAAATAACCTGGAAATGTTGCTGTACAGTTGTTAAGTTTCACATACTCAACAACA
Organism: Metaphire vulgaris; assembly: GCA_018105865.1. NCBI lineage: Eukaryota > Metazoa > Annelida > Clitellata > Crassiclitellata > Megascolecidae > Metaphire > Metaphire vulgaris. Next base: position 10,683,984 of record CM030834.1, read on the forward strand.
CCTGCGATCTCACTATACAAATTTTCCGGTCTAAGTTTATCCTGAGAGTGTTGCTGCCAGCAAAACACATTCTGTGGATTTGGATCGATTTGATAAGACAAACATGATGCATTCATTCTACACCGAGCCTCACATATATCCTGCGTTGTAACGTCTTTGATAGGTATAGCATCAATTGATCGTAAGCCAGGATTAATGATGTAGAAAGCAGTGAAACAGTTAGAACCTGTCCAAATGTGAAACATTATGACAGTGTGCACAACATGCAAAAATCATAGAATACCAAAAGTGCGTTTTGATAAACAAAAGCAGAAATAATGCATTAAACAATGGTTGTCATCAAACATTTTATTTATTCAATTCGTGCAGGTTAGAAAAATAGTGCCCATACCATAAATACTCTAATAGAAGCCCCTGGGCTTTATTACCGTAAAAGAGGCCCGCCAGTATTAGAACATTTTCAATTGTCTATGTTTCACTTGCATGTGATTGTAAATGCTAAATGAATGTACCTCGTTGGTAAGTAAACACAGAATAGTACTTTTTCATAGCTTTCATCAGAATCAAACTTATCGATCAGTGCAACCTTTAATCATTGCATAAGAGACTTTGTGAAACATTTTTATATACATTTTATTAGGCTTTTACTAGAGCCCACACTTATGTTCAAGACCTGGCTTGTTTTAGGAGGATTTATGGTAGACAGTAATTAGGAATCACAACAGACAAGTTAATAACATTCAGAAAATGACATTTTCTTTGAAATATGGTGCAACAGTTCATAATGTCAATTGGGCATATCACTTGGATACTTGGGGTTGCGTTTGCACTGCATCACAGTTTATTTCCAGAAAAAAGAAAAATTCATCTCAATATCTCACTATTATAACTATTTACACCATGCGATATGTTCAATACGTTAATATACAAATATGTAGTAATTCAAAAGGATCTGAGTTGTACAATGCACCTGTTGTGGACAATGATGATGATGATGATGATGATGATGGTAAAGAAGCTGTGGTGCCTAAAACATGAAGAGACATCGTTGAAAATAGATTCATTCAATCTCATATCCACCAAAATATTATTTTACATTTGGACATACAATAAAAGCAAATGGAATTACAAAACCTATAGTGACAAAATGGAAAGTCTCCCAAAGTCATGCCATTTGGTTGGCCAAGATTCCTCACATTGCAGCATATTTAAGGTGACAAGGAAGAATTCAAAACAGTTATAAAAGCAGTGGCACTGACTTTTTAGTACAGGTACCAGGGAAGACTCTTAAAATTGGTTTTGTGCACATGGACTTTCATAATTTAATGGAATGCTATTGAGTTTTAGACAGGGGTTGCAATGACGTTAGGAAACTATAAAATAAATGCAAATAAATTCCTTCTTGAAATTCCCTTGTGTCGCACTAAATCTGGGTGTAGAGCTTTTAGTATGCATCCCCATATGTTTGGAATTCCCTTCCACTTGATATTCGTATGGCCTCTTCTCTAGATATTTTTAGGCGTCATCTTAAAACATATTTGTTTCCTCCTTAAGTCTTTGTGTTGCCATGACTGATTTTTTTGGTTTTGACTTGGACCGAATCAACCCTCCTCGGCTACAGTCTGCTCTGTCGATAGGCACTGCAGTTTGTGGTCTGAGGCATCCCCGATGAACACCTATGTGTTTGAAATGGACGATAAAATTAATTTGAATTTGAATTTTTGAATAAAATCCAAAAACCAACAGTATAGAGAAAAATAACATGACTAATCATTTTGCAAAATAGGCCTACTCCTACAGTTGCAATAAGCAGGGGGAAACTGTTAATGCATGTCAAGGCACCTACAACTTACAACTTGCAGTCAAAAGTGTTTTGTGCAAATGTATTACGGCGATTTATAAGTACCGTGCAAATGCATACTTTTGCCCCAGCACATGGACGAGTACTTGGGCAATTATTCCGCCACCATGGTGGAGTCAGTTTCTATGAATACAAATGATAATAATTTTTTGTCCTAAGTTTTGTGCCAAAACATAGGCTGAAACCAAAGAACTGAAGTTGCAGCACAACTACTGTTCAACAGAAACAGTAAAACATCTCAAACAGCGAATACAAGAAAAGAAAACATACAGATGAAACTTGGTGAAGTCCTGAAAGTGAGGGTTGAATTGAAACATAAAAATAGAGAGTGGGATTGCCACATTTAAGGGCAAGCAATGCAGAACTGTCCTTATTAATTACAAATTTTATTTTCAGATGTACATCATGTGGAAACTGTACCAAATACTAATTTAATATAGGATTTAGAAATTCAATGAATGCCAATGCACAATTCTAGAAGTTTTAAAAATACTAAAAATTATCATTTCTCTTTGTCAATTTTGAAAGCGCCTTGCAAAAAAAACAACAGAAAATAACCTGGAAATGTTGCTGTACAGTTGTTAAGTTTCACATACTCAACAACACCTGCGATTTCACTATACAAATTTTCCGGTCTAAGTTTATCCTGAGAGTGTTGCTGCCAGCAAAACACATTCTGTGGATTTGGATCGATTTGATAAGACAAACATGATGCATTCATTCTACACCGAGCCTCACATATATCCTGTGTTGTAACGTCTTTGATAGGTATAGCATCAATTGATCGTAAGCCAGGATTAATGATGTAGAAAGCAGTGAAACAGTTAGAACCTGTCCAAATGTGAAACATTATGACAGTGTGCACAACATGCAAAAATCATAGAATACCAAAAGTGCGTTTTGATAAACAAAAGCAGAAATAATGCATTAAACAATGGTTGTCATCAAACATTTTATTTATTCAATTCGTGCAGGTTAGAAAAATAGTGCCCATACCATAAATACTCTAATAGAAGCCCCTGGGCTTTATTACCGTAAAAGAGGCCCGCCAGTATTAGAACATTTTCAATTGTCTATGTTTCACTTGCATGTGATTGTAAATGCTAAATGAATGTACCTCGTTGGTAAGTAAACACAGAATAGTACTTTTTCACAGCTTTCATCAGAATCAAACTTATCGATCAGTGCAACCTTTAATCATTGCATAAGAGACTTTGTGAAACATTTTTATATACATTTTATTAGGCTTTTACTAGAGCCCACACTTATGTTCAAGACCTGGCTTGTTTTAGGAGGATTTATGGTAGACAGTAATTAGGAATCACAACAGACAAGTTAATAACATTCAGAAAATGACATTTTCTTTGAAATATGGTGCAACAGTTCATAATGTCAATTGGGCATATCACTTGGATACTTGGGGTTGCGTTTGCACTGCATCACAGTTTATTTCCAGAAAAAAGAAAAATTCATCTCAATATCTCACTATTATAACTATTTACACCATGCGATATGTTCAATACGTTAATATACAAGTATGTAGTACTTAATTCAAAAGGATCTGAGTTGTACAATGCACCTGTTGTGGACAATGATGATGATGATGATGATGATGATGGTAAAGAAGCTGTGGTGCCTAAAACATGAAGAGACATCGTTGAAAATAGATTCATTCAATCTCATATCCACCAAAATATTATTTTACATTTGGACATACAATAAAAGCAAATGGAATTACAAAACCTATAGTAACAAAATGGAAAGTCTCCCAAAGTCATGTCAGTTGGTCGCCCAAAATTCCTCACATTGCAGCATATTTAAGGTGACAAGGAAGAATTCAAAACAGTTATAAAAGCAGTGGCACTGACTTTTTAGTACGGGTACCAGGGAAGACTCTTAAAATTGGTTTTGTGCACATGGACTTTCATAATTTAATGGAATGCTATTGAGTTTTAGACAGGGGTTGCAATGACGTTAGGAAACTATAAAATAAATGCAAATAAATTCCTTCTTGAAATTCCCTTGTGTCGCACTAAATCTGGGTGTAGAGCTTTTAGTATGCATCCCCATATGTTTGGAATTCCCTTCCACTTGATATTCGTATGGCCTCTTCTCTAGATATTTTTAGGCGTCATCTTAAAACATATTTGTTTCCTCCTTAAGTCTTTGTGTTGCCATGACTGATTTTTTTGGTTTTGACTTGGACCGAATCAACCCTCCTCGGCTACAGTCTGCTCTGTCGATAGGCACTGCAGTTTGTGGTCTGAGGCATCCCCGATGAACACCTATGTGTTTGAAATGGACGATAAAATTAATTTGAATTTGAATTTTTGAATAAAATCCAAAAACCAACAGTATAGAGAAAAATAACATGACTAATCATTTTGCAAAATAGGCCTACTCCTACAGTTGCAATAAGCAGGGGGAAACTGTTAATGCATGTCAAGGCACCTACAACTTACAACTTGCAGTCAAAAGTGTTTTGTGCAAATGTATTACGGCGATTTATAAGTACCGGTGCAAATGCATACTTTTGCCCCAGCACATGGACGAGTACTTGGGCAATTATTCCGCCACCATGGTGGAGTCAGTTTCTATGAATACAAATGATAATAATTTTTTGTCCTAAGTTTTGTGCCAAAACATAGGCTGAAACCAAAGAACTGAAGTTGCAGCACAACTACTGTTCAACAGAAACAGTAAAACATCTCAAACAGCGAATACAAGAAAAGAAAACATACAGATGAAACTTGGTGAAGTCCTGAAAGTGAGGGTTGAATTGAAACATAAAAATAGAGAGTGGGATTGCCACATTTAAGGGCAAGCAATGCAGAACTGTCCTTATTAATTACAAATTTTATTTTCAGATGTACATCATGTGGAAACTGTACCAAATACTAATTTAATATAGGATTTAGAAATTCAATGAATGCCAATGCCCAATTCTAGAAGTTTTAAAAATACTAAAAATTATCATTTCTCATTGTCAATTTTGAAAGAGCCTTGCAAAAAAACAACAGAAAATAACCTGGAAATGTTGCTGTACAGTTGTTAAGTTTCACATACTCAACAACACCTGCGATTTCACTATACAAATTTTCCGGTCTAAGTTTATCCTGAGAGTGTTGCTGCCAGCAAAACACATTCTGTGGATTTGGATCGATTTGATAAGACAAACATGATGCATTCATTCTACACCGAGCCTCACATATATCCTGCGTTGTAACGTCTTTGATAGGTATAGCATCAATTGATTGTAAGCCAGGATTAATGATGTAGAAAGCAGTGAAACAGTTAGAACCTGTCCAAATGTGAAACATTATGACAGTGTGCACAACATGCAAAAATCATAGAATACCAAAAGTGCGTTTTGATAAACAAAAGCAGAAATAATGCATTAAACCATGGTTGTCATCAAACGTTTTATTTATTCAATTCGTGCAGGTTAGAAAAATAGTGCCCATACCATAAATACTCTAATAGAAGCCCCTGGGCTTTATTACCGTAAAAGAGGCCCGACAGTATTAGAACATATTCAATTGTCCATATTTCACTTGCTTGTAATAGTAAATGCTAAATGAATGTACTTTATTGATAAGTAAACACAGAATAGTACTTTTTCACAGCTTTCATCAGAATCAAACTTATCGATCGGTGCAACCTTTAATCATTGCATAAGAGACTTTGTGAAACATTTTTATATACATTTTATTAGGCTTTTACTAGAGACCACACTTATGTTCAAGACCCGGCTTGTTTTAGGAGGATTTATGGTAGACAGTAATTAGGAATCACAACAGACAAGTTAATAACATGCAGAAATGCCAGAAAATGACATTATCTTTTAAATATAGTGCAACAGTTCATAATGTGAAGTGGGCATATCACTTGGATACTAGGGGTTGCATTTGCACTGCATCACAATTTATTTCCAGAAAATAATATTCATCTCAATATCTCACTATTATAACTATTTACACCATGCGATATGTTCAATACGTTAATATACAAGTATGTAGTACTTAATTCAAAAATGATCTGAGCTGTACAATGCACCTGTTGTGGACAATGATGATGATGATGATAATGATGATGATGGTAAAGAAGCTGTGGTGCCTAAAACATGAAGAGACATCGTTCAAAATAGATTCATTCAATCTCATATCCATCAAAACATCATTTTAAATTTGGACATAAAAAAGAGCAAATTTAATGGAATTACAAAACTTATAGTAACCAAAAATGGAAAGTCTCCCAATGACATGTCAATTTGACTGCAATAACTCCTCACATGACAACATATTCAATGTGACAAGGCATTTCATTGAAATTCAATAAAGTCATACAAGCAGTGTACTGACTTTAGTATGGGTACTGGGACAGACTCTTGAAATTAGTTTTCTGCACATCATATGGACTTTCATAACTTTTTAAAAATGCCATAGAGTACTGGTCTGAGGGTTGCAATGAAATTTCAAGGACAAGCAGTATGGAAAAAAATAACATGACTAATCATTTTGCAAAATAGGCCTACTCCTGCAGCTGCAATATGCACTGCCAAACTGTTAATGAATGTCAAGACTCTTACAACTTACAATTGCATTAACTTGCATTAACAAGCTACTTTGTGCAAAATATATTACAGCATTTTAGTACTGGGTCAAATGCATACTTTTGCCCCAGCACATGGACGAGTACTTGGGCAATTATTCCGCCACCATTGTGGAGTCGGTTTCTATGAATACAAGTGATAATATTTTTGTCCTAAGTTTTGTGGCAAAACAGAGGCTGAAACCAAGGAACTGACATTGCAGCACAATTACTGTTCAACAGAGACAGTAAAACATCTCAAACAGCGAATACAAGAAAAGAAAACATACAGATGAAGCATGGTGAAGTTCTAAAAGTGAGGGTTGAATTGAATGTTTATGTAATGGAGAGACAGAGAGACAGACAGAGAGACAGACAGAGAAAGAGAGAGACAGACAGAGACAGAGAGAGAGACAGAGAGAGAGAGAGAGAGACAGAGAGAGAGAGAGAGAAAGAAAGAGAGAGAGAGAGAGAGAGAGAGAGAGAGAGATTACCAGATTTAAGGGCAAGCAATGCAGAACTGTCCTTATTACCAATTTTATTTTCAGTTATAAATCATGTGGAAACTGTACCGATTACCAGTTTAATATAGGATTTAGATATTCAATGAATGCCAAGTCCCAATCCTAGAAGCTTAAAAAGTACTAAAAATGATCATTTCTCTTTGTCAGTTTTAAAAGCGCCTTGCAAGAAAACAACAGAAAATAACCTGGAAATGTTCCTGTACAGTTGTTAAGTTTCATATACTCAACAACACCTGCGATCTCATTATACAAATTTTCCGGTCTAAGTTTATCCTGAGAGTGTTGCTGCCAGCAAAACACATTCTGTGGATTTGGATCAATTTGATAAGACAAACATGATGCATTCATTCTACACCGAGCCTCACATATATCCTGTGTTGTAACGTCTTTGATAGGTATAGCATCAATTGATCGTAAGCCAGGATTAATGATGTAGAAAGCAGTGAAACAGTTAGAACCTGTCCAAATGTGAAACATTATGACAGTGTGCACAACATGCAAAAATCATAGAATACCAAAAGTGCGTTTTGATAAACAAAAAGCAGAAATAATACATTAAACAATGGTTGTCATCAAACATTTTATTTATTCAATTCGTGCAGGTTAGAAAAATAGTGCCCATACCATAAATACTCTAATAGAAGCCCCTGGGCTTTATTACCGTAAAAGAGGCCCGCCATTATTAGAACATTTTCAATTATCCATATTTCACTTGCATGTGATTGTAAATGCTAAATGAATGTACCTCGTTGGTAAGTAAACACAGAATAGTACTTTTTCATAGCTTTCATCAGAATCAAACTTATCAATCAGTGCAACCTTTAATCATTGCAAAAGAGACTTTGTGAAACATTTTTATATACATTTTATTAGGCTTTTACTAGAGACCACACTTATGTTCAAGACCTGGCTTGTTTTAGGAGGATTTATGGTAGACAGTAATTAGGAATCACAACAGACAAGTTAATAACATTCAGAAAATGACATTATCTTTTAAATATAGTGCAACAGTTCGTAATGTCAAGTGGGCATATCACTTGGATACTTGGGGTTGCGTTTGCACTGCATCACAGTTTATTTCCAGAAAAAAGAAAAATTCATCTCAATATCTCACTATTATAACTATTTACACCATGCAATATGTTCAATACGTTAATATACAAATATGTAGTAATTCAAAATGATCTGAGCTGTACAATGCACCTGTTGTGGACAATGATGATGATGATGATGGTAAAGAAGCTGTGGTGCCTAAAACACGAAGAAACATCGTTCAAAGTTGATTCATTCAATCTCATATCCACCAAAATATCATTTTAAATTTGGACATACAATAAAAGCAAATGGAATTACAAAACCTATAGTAACAAAATGGAAAGTCTCCCAAAGTCATGTCAGTTGGTCGCCCAAAATTCCTGACATTGCAGCATATTTAAGGTGACAAGAAAGAATTGAAAAAGGTTATAAAAGCAGTAGCACTGACTTTTTAGTACAGGTACCAGAGAAGACTCTTAAAATTGGTTTTGTGCACATGGACTTTTATAATTTAATGGAATGCTATTTAGTCTTAGACAGGGGTCACAATGACGTTAGGAAAGTATAAAATTCAAAGACCAACAGTATAGAGGAAAATAGCATGACTAATTAGTTTGCAAAAGAGGCCTACTCCTACAGCTGCAATAAGCAGGGGGAAACTGTTAATGCATGCCAAGGCACCTACAACTTACAACTAGCAGTCAGAAGTTTTTTGTGCAAATGTATTACGGCAATTTATAAGTACCGGAGCAAATGCATACTTTTGCCCCAGCACATGGACAAGTACTTGGGCAATTATTCCGCCACCATGGTGGAGTCAGTATCTATGAATACAAGTGATAACATTTTTTGTCCTAAGTTTTGTGCCAAAACATAGGCTAAAACCAAAGGACTGAATTTGCAGCACAACTACTGTTCAACAGAGACAGTAAAACATCTCAAACAGTGAATACAAGAAAAGAAAACATACAGATGAAACTTGGTGAAGTCCTGAAAGTGAGGGTTGAATTGAAACATAAAAATAGAGAGGGAGATTACCAGATTTAATGGCAAGCAATGCAGAAGTGTCCTTATTACCAATTTCATATTCAGTTGTACATCATGTGGATACTGTACCAATTACCAGTTTAATATAGGATTTAGATATTCAATGAATGCCAATGCCCAATTCTAGAAGTTTAAAAAGTACTAAAAATGATCATTTCTCTTTGTCAGTTTTAAAAGCGCCTTGCAAAAAAACAACAGAAAATAACCTGGAAATGTTCCTGTACAGTTGTTAAGTTTCATATACTCAACAACACCGGCGTTTTCATTATACAAATTTTCCGGTCTAAGTCTATCCTGAGAGTGTTGCTGCCAGCAAAACACATTCTGTGGATTTGGATCAATTTGATAAGACAAACATGATGCATTCATTCTACACCGGGCCTCACATATATCCTGTGTTGTAACGTCTTTGATAGGTATAGCATCAATTGATTGTAAGCCAGGATTAATGATGTAGAAAGCAGTGAAACAGTTAGAACCTGTCCAAATGTGAAACATTATGACAGTGTGCACAACATGCAAAAATCATAGAATACCAAAAGTGCGTTTTGATAAACAAAAGCAGAAATAATGCATTAAACCATGGTTGTCATCAAACATTTTATTTATTCAATTCGTGCAGGTTAGAAAAATAGTGCCCACACCATAAATACTCTAATAGAAGCCCCTGGGCTTTATTACCATAAAAGAGGCCCGCCAGTATTAGAACATATTCAATTGTCCATATTTCACTTGCTTGTAAATGTAAATGCTAAATGAATGCAAAGTTATTGATATGCAAAGTTACTTATTGATAAGTAAACACCGAATAGTGCGGTACTTTTACACAGCTTTCATCAGAATCAAACTTATCGATCAGTGCAACCTTTAATCATTGCATAAGAGACTTTGTGAAACATTTTTATATACAGTACATTTTATTAGGCTTTTGCTAGAGACCACACTTATGTTCAAGACCCGGCTTGTTTTAGGAGGATTTATGGTAGACAGTAATTAGGAATCACAACAGACAAGTTAATAACATGCAGAAATGCCAGAAAATGACATTATCTTTTAAATATAGTGCAACAGTTCATAATGTCAAGTGGGCATATCACTTGGATACTTGGGGTTGCATTTGCACTGCATCACAATTTATTTCCAGGAAAAAGTAAAATTCATCTCAATATCTCACTATTATAACTATTTACACCATGCGATATGTTCAATACGTTAATATACAAATATGTAGTAATTCAAAATGATCTGAGCTGTACAATGCACCTGTTGTGGACAATGATGATGATGATGATGATGATGATGATGGTAAAGAAGCTGTGGTGCCTAAAACACGAAGAGACATCGTTCAAAATAGATTCATTCAATCTCATATCCATCAAAACATCATTTTAAATTTGGAAATAAATAAGAGCAAATTTAATGGAATTACAAAACTTAGAGTAACCAAAAATGGAAAGTCTCCCAATGACATGTCAATTTGACTGCAATAACTCCTCACATGACAACATATTCAATGTGACAAGGCATTTCATTGAAATTCAATAAAGTCATACAAGCAGTGTACTGACTTTAGTATGGGTACTGGGACAGACTCTTGAAAATTAGTTTTCTGCACATCATATGGACTTTCATAACTTTTTAAAAATGCCATAGAGTACTGGTCTGAGGGTTGCAATGAAATTTCAAGGACAAGCAGTATGGAGAAAAATAACATGATTATTCATTTTGCAAAATAGGCCTACCTCTGCAGCTGCAATATGCACTGCCAAACTGTTAATGAATGTCAAGACTCTTACAACTTACAATTGCATTAACTTGCATTAACAAGCTACTTTTGTGCAAAATATATTACAGCATTTTAGTACTGGGGCAAATGTATACTTTTGCCCCAGCACATGGACAAGTACTTGGGCAATTATTCCGCCACCATTGTGGAGTCGGTTTCTATGAATACAAGTGATAATATTTTTGTCCTAAGTTGTGTGTCAAAACAGAGGCTAAAACCAAAGAATTGACTTTGCAGCACAACTACTGTTCAACAGAGACAGTAAAACATCTCAAACAGCGAATACAAGAAAAGAAAACATACAGATGAAGCTTGGTGAAGTTCTAAAAGTGAGGGTTGAATTGAATGTTTATGAAATAGAGAGAGAGAGAGAGAGAGAGAGAGAGAGAGAGAGAGAGAGAGAGAGAGAGAGACAGAGACAGAGACAGAGACAGAGACAGAGAGACAGAGACAGAGAGAGATAGAAGAGAGAGAGAGAGAGAGAGAGAGAGAGAGAGAGAGAGAGAGAGAGAGAGAGAGAGAGAGATTACCAGATTTAAGGGCAAGCAATGCAGAACTGTCCTTATTACCAATTTTATTTTCAGTTGTACATCATGTGAAAACTGTACCGATTACCAGTTTAATATAGGATTTAGATATTCAATGAATGCCAATGCCCAATTCTAGAAGTTTAAAAAGTACTAAAAATGATCATTTCTCTTTGTCAGTTTTAAAAGCGCCTTGCAAAAAGCAACAGAAAATAACCTGGAAATGTTGCTGTACAGTTGTTAAGTTTCATATACTCAACAACACCTGCGATCTCATTATACAAATTGTCCGGTCTAAGTTTATCCTGAGAGTGTTGCTGCCAGCAAAACACATTCTGTGGATTTGGATCAATTTGATAAGACAAACATGATGCATTCATTCTACACCGAGCCTCACATATATCCTGCGTTGTAACGTCTTTGATAGGTATAGCATCAATTGATCGTAAGCCAGGATTAATGATGTAGAAAGCAGTGAAACAGTTAGAACCTGTCCAAATGTGAAACATTATGACAGTGTGCACAACATGAAAAAATCGTAGAATACCAAAAGTGCGCTTTGATAAACAAAAGCAGAAATAATGCGTTAAACAATGGTTGTCATCAAACACTTTATTTATTCAATTCGTGCAGGTTAGGAAACTAGTGCACATACCCAAAATATTCAAATAGAATCCTCTGGGATTTATTAAAAGGGGCCCATCTGTATTAATGTTATTAATTTAACCCTTGCAGATGTTGAAAAAACTGCACATAAACAGTTATTAAAAAGCTACGTATTACTGTATTCAGTGGCGTAGCCAAGGGAGGGTAAAACTCCTCCTTGGGCACTGATGAAAATGTTTGTTTAATGTGTTTCCATGGATTTATAATTTTCGGATGCGGTTTTGAGTGTCAAACCCCCCTTGGGGCTGCTGACCAAAATTTTTTAGCGCCATAGGCGTGACGACCTTTTTTTGCTTGCCAGCATCTCAAAGGAAAAATTTTAGAAGAAAAAACATAGGATAGACACATAGGATGACTTTTTTTTGCTTGTCAAGATTTTTTGAAAGTTGGTTACGGTCAAAAGTCAACCCCCCTTCCGAAAATCCTGTCTATGCCACTGACTGTACGTAATGCAATGGTGCTATGTATTGTAAAGTAACAGTCAACTGCAACTGATTTACATATCTGCTATTGGTGCAAAGAAACATGTTAAAAGTTAGACATATAAAATGTAGTTCCAGTTTGGCTTATTACAAATATGCAACTTAATTGCTAATGGAAATTCCATGGCAATATAATAGGAAAACAGAACTAATTTGCTAACTGGAAGTACAGAAGAGATTAACTTTTATAAATACCCGGTAGATCTCTTAATATGAAAATTTCCAAAGAAAATTTGATTATATGGGACTGATAAATTGAATAATGTTCAGCAGATCAATTCAAAATTCAGTGTTTCTCAAACTGTGTGCCGCGGCACACTAGTGTGCCGCGCGAGATTATCAGGTGTGCCGTGGGATTTGTTGGAAATTTTATTAAATTTAAAATGTCAATGTTTTAAATATCTCAGATCAATGACTGTGCTCCAATACTCTGTCTTGTACCGTTGTACGCATAGCCAGTGAGGGTCGTAGCGTCACAACTTGATTAGCTTGGTTCAGAGAACAGATGCAAGTCTGATGAAATCTAGAGTCTTGATAATTCGCCCCCTGGGACCTTGGAGGACGGGAAGCGCAGCATTGCATGCAAAGCCCCTTGGTATACGAGACGATGCTGGTATGGAGAGGGGTTGTGACTTTTGCAGTTAAAACTACATGGGGCCAAGTAGGCTAAGTCATTAAGATACAACCCTGCCCCAAGACTGTTTAATACTTGGTATTTAATTGCCTTGACCCTGCCCGGTGTCTGGTTTGTGGCACCTAAGGGGGTGTTATCTGCAGAGCGACTGTGTGCCGGCAGAGAGGACTTGCATCTGTTCTCTGAACCAAGCTAATCAAGTTGTGAACTTCATAAAATCCTGACCACTTAAATTTGACTTCTTTCAAAGCTCTGCGAGGCAATGGATTCCGAATATACATGCATATTGTACCCATAGAAGCCTAGGTAGAGCACCTGGAAGTGGAAGGTCAACCGCAGGCAACCAACAAAATCGGTCTAAGTTGGTCAACGATCTAAACCGCTTAAGAAATCAGCGGTTTTGCGTATTTTCACGTAATTTTAGATTGTTTTCAACTTGCAATTGCTCGGAAACTTTGAAGGCTAAAAAGATGAGGTATACACCAATGTTTTGCATTTTTATTCCTCTTTCAAACGATCCGTGCAAAATTTTTTTTAAAAATTGTGAGGGGACCACTTTCTGGCCTAAAACAAACCCTCCCTCCAAAAAATTTTTTGGGTTCCAAGCTGTGTAGCAAAAACGGTTGAGTGGTAGTCTATCTTAAATCTTTGGTTACGGCAAAGTTGTAGGGAATATAATTGGAACAAAATTGGAACAAAATTAATCAAACATTTTGAAAATCGGACTGTATTTGGTTGAGATATCGTCTCCTGCCCCGATCACCCTCTGTATAGTAACCATAGAAATTATGCTCATTGATGGCCTAAGTTAGTCAAATTCTTAAATTCTCTGCCCAACGTTGACCTTCCAGGTATTCTAACTAGGCTTTTATGATTGTATCATACTGATGTTCACTGGCTTTAATGTGGCGTCTTTTCAAGTGTGCCGCCGATGTTTTCACGTATTTCTAGTGTGCCGCAAGACGAAAAAGTTTGAGAAACACTGATTCAAATGATTGATCAGGTAATTTAGATGGGGCATCATAAGTGCTGAATTGAAAACACTGAATTGCAGGATTAAAAAGTGCAATTTCAGGAGAAGTGCAGGGTATTGCAATAAGCACTTTTATTACATGAAACATAACATTCAAGTGGGATTATTTTCAATTTTTACATGAGGATAGCATCACGCAGTCAGAATAGATTTCAATTTAAGATCCAGTTATGCAGAACTATATGGTTAATATGAGTCAAATGAGACATTTGAAAAATTATTCCATGGTTTTCTTTTGAAGCATCAAGCATTGATCATGGCAACTGCGTTTAGGCTTAGTTAATGAAATATGGTAAGTGTAAAAAGAGACAGTACACTAAGAAACAGCTACAATGATAGTGGGTGAGACATCAACATTCAGTGCACATTGCCAAGTTACCTTTTCACAAAACTTTGTACCTTAATGTTGCCAATTATAATGGCAATTAAAAATCTAGCAAGTGAAAGAAGAATAATAGATCATGTTGACAAAAATCAAAAATACAGAATAGAATGAAAGTGCATTTGGACTATTGATTTGTCTACTAGAAAATGTTTTTGATATTTTGATATTAAATATAATTCAAAACAATCAAAGCTATGTGATGCACCTGTTGTGAAAGATGATATAGATAGTGAAGAAGCACTGGAGCCTAAAATAACATTAGACAATGTTTAACACAAATTTACTGTTAGTGGTGTCAGAAGAGAATATTATCTGGCAGATTTAGGTCTATAATTCTCTAGATATGTTTGTATCCAGGTCAGTATGCATACGGTTTGGAGTAAAATTTTCATTAGTCAGATATCTTCCTGACCTTAACCAAACATAAGGTCTTGGCAAATTACAATTTCTAGACATTTATGTCAAAATGTGATCTGGAAACTGACATCATACACCACAAAAAGCAATGGAAATTATAGTAATAAATTAATAATAGTAATAATAAAAATCATAAAAAAGCACCAGTTAACAGTAAAACAGTGCCAGTCCAACAGTGAACAGGTGCAAAATGCATAAATTAACATTATGAAGTATTCAATAAGTGCATAGTAAATGAGATATTAATATTGTGCCTTAGCAAATAATCACAATAAAGCCACTGTTCAATCAGTATAACAATTCATGCAATTAAACCTGCTACTGACCTATTGATGAAGTCAATGTTGATGCACTGGGCGAAGCTAGAAAAAAATATTGACTTGTCAGCATTGAAAAGTAAATTGAAATGCAATTCAAATAATTGCACAAATAATTAATCAGTGCTGAAAAATAGTCCAAGGTCTCTGCAGAGTTCAAATTTAGAAATAATTTCTGAAAAAAATTGAGGAAAATATTTGACTATAAAGAGACAGAATGTAGAGGATAAATTGAAATTTTGGTCAACTATGAAATACATGATTGATTAAGGGGCTGTCCATTAATGATGTCAACAATTTTAAAGCAATTTTTTAAACCCTTCCCCTTGTCAACAACTGTCAACTTTCAATGACCCCTTATAAATATGTCAAAAACTTTTGACCCCCCCCCCACTAAGACCAGTGACGGGCCCCCTGAAAAGTTTAGAAGGTTTTTATTTTTGCAGCGATGAGACCTTTTCCCTTTCTTTTGTTCATAAAGTGTCATAATGTGGTGATGATGACATTGTTTTTTGCTTGTCAGGCTTTTTTCCATTGTAATAATTAGTATTCCATAAAATTTCCTATTTTTTCTAATTTGTAAAAAAATGAAATTGTTGACTTCAACTTCTCTTGACCCCCTCCCTCTGTCAACAACTGTCAAACTTTTTCAAACCCCCTCCCCCTAATTTGTTGACTTAATTAATGGACAGCCCCTAAGCTCTTTGACCACAGATGTCCATACAACTTAGTTCACATGTATTGATGACTACCATAAGTCAAGTGAGTGTATGTATTAATAATCATTAGATTCTTATAATTACAGGAAAAGCAATACCGGTACATGAAATAACAATGTCTAATTGAATCTGAAGTCAAAATGTGAAAATAATTAAACAAATAAAATGAAACATCAATGAAATGTCACTGACAGCAGCCTATTGAAGCTAAGTTTAAAAGAATACAGAGAAACCCTGTTAACCTAGACTTCAGGGGACTGAAGGATAAGTCTATGTAATTTGAAAGTCAATGTTAATCAAATCTGAACTTCACTTGAACTTCATGCCCCCGTACCCACATTTGGAAAAGAATGGCATTTATTCATTTCATAATCTATTTTTATCCTGATAGTATGCAATTCTAAGAAATGATACTAGGCGTAGATTAGAGTTCTTTACCAATCTCCTTCCAACTGAAGATACATTAACATTAGCAATATAACGACAATAAATGTAATGAATGATACTAAGTGTATAACGTCAATAAATGTAATAAGAGTTTCTTTGTAATAAACTGGACAGTAGTAAGAAGTTAACAAAGTACAGAGCTACTAAAGTAAAGCACTAAAAATATATTTAGGAAACTAGCAAGTTTTGTTGCACAGGCAAGCTAAAAAATTTAATGACTTCTATTCGATGTCTAAGAATGAGCACAGTTAAGTGATTTGAAACTAAAATTATGAAATCTGAATCATCAGTTGTCTCATAGAACTAACTATCTTGAAGATGACATGAAACTTTCTATGAAGACGACATACAATTTTCTATGAAGATGAATATTTTACACCAATAAATAAACTACATTCACATATTATAAGAAATTATAATAAATTAGCTGTTCCTTTTGCTCACACTAATGACAGATTATTAACTATTAAATTTTCAGGACCTCGCACTTGGAACAGACTCCCTACTTCTCTTAAAATTATACCTAATCTTAATGAATTAAAAAATTTAAAAAAATAAAATGTTAGAACAATGTTACAAAACCTCTGGGTCCTCTGGTTAATTAAATCCAGTAAATGGTAATCATTTATGTTACCAAACTGATAATACCGGGTACTTATCTTTGTAGATTATATCTGTCTGTTTTGATGACAAAATTATTAATAATTGCAATATAAATTAGTTACTATTTTCCAAGGTACCTACCTACGGGAATTTTATTCCCGTCAGGTATCCTTTTATTTCTTTAAAATGATTATTATGTGAAATTATGTGAAACTGTCCTCCCATCTGACTCTGTAATTTAATATTTTTCCATGTCATAGGTTATCTATGATTTATCAGGATGCAACGCTCATTGCTCATATGCTTTTCTCTTCTGTATACAGAAAGACTCAAATAGACTGCTTAATTTTCATTTATATAACTTGTTTTAACTGTTCTCGATTATGTCTTGATAATGAAGTTTTGTTTTGTTTTTCTTGTTTATATTGCACTTTTGCAATTCTGTAATTACTATTACTAAGTAACATTATGATATGTTGATATTTACCTATTTGGAAATAATAAACCTCAATCAATCAATCAAAAAATCAATCAAACTATTGTTTTTGAGAAAAACATACCAATTTTGATTTGCATTGAAAGGAAAGTGCACCATTAAATATTGTGTTAGGCAATTTATAATCTGATTTCATTGTAGTGCCTTATTTTACTAGTTACTCTACTGTACTTGCTCAGTCAAAAAAGCAAAGCTTTCAAAACTGATACAGTTGTATCCAACCAAGAACAATCATTATAAAACAACCACATAAAAATTATATTTTGGAACTATTTAGAAAGCTTGATTATAATGTCTTGTTTATCAAGATTTCCGACAATAATGTAACTTAATAAAATTCAAAACGTTATCTCAAGTCAAGACCATCAGAGAGAAAAATGAGTCACTGAAGCACAGCGGGCAGAGATAAGCACATGCTAATCCAAATCGTCTGACAATTGTGTACCAAAAATTGACAACAGATCATAATATTTAAACTACTTTGACACTTGATTTTACCATCATAAAAATATTCAAAATCTCCAACAGGAAAAAACTTACTGCTGGTGCAGTTTGTTTTCACAAATTCGACGACATTTGGTTGATTAAACATATTTGATGGATTAAAAGGATCTGATTGCATTTGGACCCAGCATAGAGTTATTCCTGGATTAGTATTTATCTGGTAAGATTTGCATGCTGATTCTGCTCTGCAACGAGCTTCACATGTTGAATTATCTTTCACAGTGCTCAACGGATCTGCTCCATATGATTGACTGCCAGGGTACCAAATGGCAAATGCTATGCAAACTGAAATGCAAACCAAAAACATACATAAAAAGATACACGGACCAATCATGCAAAAATACTTTAGTTTATCATACAACACAATATCCTATGAACATGCAAAATCAACATGTACAGTATAAGCAATAGAGTAAAGGGTTTACATATACTGCATGTCAGACAACCTAACCTTCTCGTTTCCATTGACTCCATTTGTTTCTGCTTATCAATATTTTGTTTGCTTACGAAGCCCTCAGAATTTTGTTCTGGGATTTGCCATCTTATCTGCCGGTATTTGGAAAAAAGACTTCTGCAAGATCTAAATTTAGCTCAAGAAATTAATAATAAAAAGTTATAAACATGTTCTCTACTTTGTATCCCTGTGAAATTAGATGACAACAAAAGATACAGTAAAAAATTCATGCTTCTGAAATATGGTGCCACAGAAGAATTTTGAAATCATCCGACCAGAAAATATGACAACTGAAAGAGTACTGCAAGAGAAGGCTGGAAGGTAACCCAGTAGGATGGACGTGTAATTAATATGACATTGCTGCATGCATCAGGCATGGAATATCCTGCAAGGCATATAAGAAGGAAGCACTTTGAAAGGAAGAACATAAATATGGCTGAAAGATATCAAGGTAGAACAAGTATGGAAAGCTAAGGAAAAACAAAAAGATTGGTTGATGATCACAAAAAATCAGAGGGTAGGTCATCAGACAATCACTAGGTATACTGCTATTTATATATTTTTAATAGGCACTGTTCAGTCATAAGCAGCTTCTCTCTTCAGCTTTTATGCAACACATTAAGCTCTAAATGGCATCAGGTACTTTAGTCTATAATGAATCAATTCGTGGATTTTATCATTTATATTGCATAATTTTTCAAATTACAAAAAACTGTTGCTCAGTTAGTCTATTTAATTAAAAAAGCAGTGACCTATAAAAAGTTTTCTTAATATTACAAAAGTAATTAATTTTGGGAACAAAAAGGCCAAGAGTAAATCACAATTTTATTTTATTTTCAAACGATGAAAATGATTGCTGACTTGTTGCTAAAGCTAAACCAGATTTACCTTCACAATACCATAGAATTACAAAACAGCAAAATAAATTGGATCTTTGATCTAAAAATCTGTCTAATCACAAAATAAATTCTAACTGTATACATACTTGTTGAGGTAGGTGAAGTTGGAACAGAAGTAATAGATATGGCTGAAAATAAATAGAGTCCAGAGAATGCAGCATCAATGTATAACTATAACACAAGCAAAAGCCTTACATATGTAATGTTTTAGTTCAATCTACTAAGATTTTAATTCCAGTTAACTTTCCAGACAGATCTCAATAAAGGCAAATCTATTTTTAAGAAGCCTCAATTCACTAATCATTATATACACATTGTATCCAGATAGAACAGGATCCTTTGCGATAATGATGAAAAACATTAGTAAATATTCATCAATTTTTAAATTTTCAAATTCATTTTAGTCCTTTGTTAGCAGTTCAATAGTTTCACGAGCTCGGTGAGCAGGTGCACCATCTTGCTGAAATGTGTAATAATCTGAATATTGTCGAATATCAGATCATTTATTAGTTTTGGTAAGTATGTCAGGACTTAAATGAATTTTAAATTCTAAAAATTGATCAATATTTACTAGTGTTTTCATCATTATTGCAAGGTTCCCATTTTATCTGGACACAATATATATATATATATATATATATATATATATACATTTATATACATATGTATATGTATATATATAATTCTTAAAATTTATTTGCCAATTCTATCATTTTAATAGCAACCAAAGTGCACACCTTCCATGAACACATTTTTCATATATTTTAAATAAATTTTCATTAGCAGAAGTCCAATTTAATAGTGCAGTGCTTGAAGTCATTGAAATAACAAATTCCTAACAAACATCAAAATTGAGTAGCAATCCCATATCCAGGGACGTAGATAGGAATGGGCTTAGGGGAGCTCAAGCCCCCTAACCAGTGTTTAATCTAGGCCGTTTCCGGAGGGAAAATTGCCCTTTTCCCCCTTCGGAAATTTCAAATTCCCCCTCCCCCCGGAAATTTTGGAATACTACATGGACTAACAGCGGCCCCTAGCAGAATTCCCCCGGCTTTGTCAGTTTCTCCCCCCCCCGGCTTTTTCAGTCCCCCCCCGGAGTCCAGGAGTCTAGATTAAACACTGCCCCTAACCTGAAGCTAGCCCCCCTCCCCCCAATGAATTCAAGCCAATATGGCGTTACGGGTGTAAAAGGAAGAAAGGGGAATGATTCTTGGGCTTCGGCCCCCAAACCTAAAATCCTGCCCATACCTGGCTACGTCCCTGCCCATATCACTCAAAATATTATTCTCATCAGCATTGGCAAATTCTATTCACAAATAGTGCTGTTACGGTTAACCGAACCGAACCGAAACCGCGGTTTTGACCATGCAAATTTGGACGGTTATTTTTCGTAGAGGCTAGCAAATATAATGCATGATTATGCACGTCTTTAAGTCACTTTCTCTTCTCAGTTAATGCAATTGTCAATAATTGCTACATACAAGTAGATCTAGGCCTACATAAAATTTGCATCACTTTCTCATAGGCAGAGCTGCCGACTCATCATAGACATGACAAAAACGACGCTTTCTCTATTTTAAACGCTTAAAAGCTGTGCATTCTAGTGATGTTAAAAACCGAACCGAACCGAAACAGCGGTTTTTCGGTTAAAACCGAAGCGAAACCGACCGAAATTGCACGAGGTGAAACCGTAACAGCTCTATTCACAAATGCATTTTTCATAGCAGAAATTGAATATATTGCAGCAAACAGACTTACGTAAAGTGGTGGATGAACCAGATAACGACGCACTTGAAACACCTGAAAATAAATACGTGTGTATTAGATCACGTGAAACTGTAGATAAGACAAAGTTGAAGAAAAACTATGAAACCGGTCCCTGTGAAAATTGAAAGGTTGCTTAGGGGCCATTGCATAATTTGTAACGCTAGAGATTGGGTGAGTGGGATACTTGAAAAGTCATGAAAAGTTACGATGGTGGGTAGGTGGGTGTGAGTAGGGTTGTAACTTTTCCGGAAAAGTAGAATGCCCGGAATTATTACGGAAATTTCCGAAAATTTCCGGAAAATGCAACCGGAAGTGCCGCGCGCATGTCCATAAAAACATTATATAGCGCTAAAATCCTGACAGCTGTTAAAAAATGCCCAACAAATGAATAGTAATAATGATAATAAAAAATTAATAATAGATAGTAGTAATAGTAATAAATAGTAATAAATAATAATTATATACAGCAATAATAATAATAATAACTAATAATAATGATCAACTTTTTCGGAAATTTCCGAAAAAGTACCGCTACTTTTCCGGAAATTTTCGGATTAATTCCGCAGGAAATTTCCGAAAAATTTCCGATCTCACAACCCTAAGTGTGAGCTCAAAATTACGTAATACTTTTAAAACTGGTTATCCAACAGTAACGAACTACAGCTTGAGATTTGGGTATAGAGGCTATTATTATAGCCTACTTAGTAGGCCCTACTACATTACATTACATTACGTCATTACCATTTTTTGATTCCTTAACATTATTAGCTTGATTCCTTTAATATGTTTGGAAATAACCTTAAAACGTGATAAATATAATTGCACTTTAAACTATAACAATTCAGTAGTTTGTAATAATATTTGCTACCTACTGCTGAGGTGGGTATAATGAAACGCTATTAAATCGTTACTGCATAGGTGGGTGGGTCGAAAAAGTCCATTTCCAGTGCTACATAAGTAACATAATTATGCAATGACCCCTTATCCTCATTTGGCTGTGACTCGGGTCATTATTATATGTGATTCCGACTTAACATACATTTTATTATTTTGACTATAGAATGTGATTACAAAATCTTGTATTATTAATATTGACTGAAGAGTGAACATACTCGTGAATAAGCTGGTTCGCTGCGCCAAGCTTTCTTTCAGGCAGTGCTACTGTGCTATAGAAAATTTTGTCTTACTTGCATACTCGAAATGAGCAAAAGTCATCGTTTTTAAAACGAGATTTTGAAAGCCACTGCCTACATAATATTCAGACTCTGCAATATGGACAATCAGACTAATTAACATGCAGGAATGCAGAAAGTTAATAAGAGTCTTCAATCAAGCATAAATTTTATTAAAACGAATTTCTTTTGGATCGGTAGAAACCTACTATCGAGCAGATGAGCAGTGAAAATAACACTAAAGAAACTACTGAGTTGGTAGCAAAACAGATACAGTCTAATAGCAAAAGAGAGTTACAGCCCATGTGTCAACAAGTCGGGGATAAAATAAAAGCCACTATGGCATCGACGCACTGGAAGCAATAAGATAAAACAACTATAAAATGTTTAGAAAATGTATTTTAAATGTTAAAATCCATCTAAATCATATCCGCTTCATTGGAACAAAGTAAAATTTTTCATACCATAAGTCAACACCATCTTTTGGCTCTCATGCGTTGAAGTTCAAAAATTGGCAATTATGTTTTAACGAAAGTTTATCCTTTATCCTTCATTAAAAAAATTTACCATGCACGGCTATCCGACAAAAAGCTTACCACTGGTGCAATTTCTCTTCACAAATTCGACGACATTTGGTTGATTAAACATATTTAATGAATCAAGAGCATCTGGTAGTCTTTGGACCCAGCATAGAGTTATTCCTGGATTCGTATTTATCTGGTAAGATATGCATGTTGGCTCTGCTCTGCAACGAGCTTCGCATGTTGAATTATCTTTCACAGAGTCCAACGGATCTGCTCCGTATGATTGTCTGCCAGGGTCCAAAATGGCAAATTCTATGCAAACTGAAATGCAAACCAAAACATACATAAATACATACATGGACCAATCATGCCAAAGTACTTTGGCTTGTCATACAACATCCTATGAACATACAAAATCATATAGTCCATGTCAGACAACTCAACCTTTTCGTTTCCATTGACTCCATTTGTTTCTGCTTATCAATATTTTGTTTGCTTACGAAGCCCTCAGAATTTTGTTCTGGGATTTGCCATCTTATCTACCGGTATTTGGAAAAAAGAACTTCTGCAAGATCTAAATTTAGCTCAAGAAATCAATAACACAATGTTATAAACATGTTCTCTACTTTGTATCCCTGTGAAATTAGATGACAACAAAAGATACAGTAAAACATCTGAAATATGGTGCCACAGAAGAATTTTGAAATCATCCGACCAAAAAATATGACAACTGAAAGAGTACTGCAAGAGAAGGATGGAAGGTAGCCCAGTAAGATGGACGTGTAATATGACATTGCTGCATGCATCAGGCATGGAATATCCTGGAAGGCATATAAGAAGGAAGCACTTTGAAAGGAAGAACATAAAAATGACTATATCAAGGAATGAACAAGTATGGAAAGCTATGGAAAAACAAAGAGATTGGCTGAGGATCATGAAAAAATCAGAGGGTAGGTCATCAGACAACCTCTAGGTATATACTGCTATTTATATATTTTTAATTAATAGGCACTCTTCAGTGATAAACAACTTCTCTCTTCAGCTTTTATGCATCACATTAAGCTCTAAATGGCATCAGGTTCCTTAGTCTATAATGAATCAATTCGTGGATTCTATCATTTCTATTGCATAATTTTTCAAATTACAAAAAATGTTGCTCAGTCAATTTAATTCAAAAAGCAGTGACCTATAAAATGTTTTCTTAATATTACAAAAGCAATTAATTTTAGGAACAAAAGGGACAAATGTAAATCACAATTTTATTTTATTTTCAAACCATGAAAATGATTGCTGACTTGTTGCTAAAGCTAAACCAGATTTACCTTCACAATACCATAGAATTACAAAACAGCAAATTAAATTAGATCTTTGATCTAAAAACCTGTCTAATCACAAAATAAATTCTAACTGCATACATACTTGTCGAGGTAGGTGAGGTTGGAACAGAAGTAATAGATATGGCTGAAAATAAATAGAGTCCAGAGAATGCAGCATCAATGTATAACTATAACACAAGCAAAAGCCTTACATATGTAATGTTTTAGTTCAATCTATTAAGATTTTAATTCCATTTAACTTTCCAGACAGATCTCAATAAAGGCAAGTCTATTTATGAAAAGTCCCAATTCACTAAGCATTATATCCGCATTGTGTCCGGTTAAAACAGGATCCTTTGCGATAATGATGAAAAACACTAGTAAATACAGAGTGTTAATTATATTAAACTAAAATTTGTGCTTAGGGTTGCCATATGTCCGGTATTTGACCGGACTGTCCGGTATTTAGGTAATTTGTCCGGTAAAAAATGGAGGCAATATGTGGCATGCATGTGTCCGGTATTTTCTTGCAAACTACAAAACTACAGCAAATAAGTCACTCTCAGTCTAGTACAATCGGATTTCTGGATTTGAATTTGCCCTGCTGACCATTAAGCTTCGGATATAGCTATTTCAACTGAAGTCTATACTCTGTTGAACTTGGACACGTTCAAACAATAAATTCTGAATCCTCATTTCCTATAATTCAGCATTATCTCCTGAACTCCTTAAATCCTTCCTTTCTCTGAAACCATTTCCACCATAGCTGTAACAACCTAGCCTCACTGCCCTTCGGATATTGACTAGGCCTATTGCCTGGCTGATCTCTCACTTTTCCCATAGCTATTTTAAGAGAGGCTGAGCGCCTAAGAATAAGCAGCTACTGTTGTGCTGCTCCCAAAGCACTGTACAAATATACGAGATTTTACTTTACTTACTTAGAATATATAATATAGAAATTCAAGAAATTTTACTTACTTACTTACTTACAATTGTTTGACGAAGCAGTGAACCTGCGACGCAGACTAGAACTATTCAAATTTTGAATCGTTGGATTAGGGTTAGGTTTAGGTTATTTTTTTCCACCTAAACTGGTGTCCGGTATTTTGAAGACAGGGCCCTGGCAACCCTTTTGTGTTCGAAGTGTCCCTATTGGCTCCAACACTTGGAGACGCGCTTTCCATTGACCGATAGCTGCATTGATAACCAGCTGATCAAGTTCATCCCATACATTCACAATTTGCTCATGGAGCTATTCAATGGCTCTGATCTTTATTCTATAAACCTTCTCCTGTATTATTCACCGAATCTTATAATCAACTGGGTTTAAGTCAGGACTGTTTGGCGGCCAAAGATTTGGAGGTATGAAATCAAAAGTTTTCTTTGTCAGCAGTTCAATAGTTTCACGAGCTATGAGAGCAGGTGCAGTATTTTCCTGAAATGTGTAATAGTCTGAATATTGTCAAATATCAGATCATTTATTAGTTTTGGTAAGTACGTTAGGACTAAAATGAATTTTAAATTCTAAAAATTGATCAATATTTACGGTGTTTTTCATCATTATCGCAAGGGATCCCGTTTTATCTAGACATCTAGACACAGTGCATATACATACACTGTACTATGTATGTATGTATGTATGTATGTATGTATATATATGTATATATAATTCTTACAATTTATTTGCCAATTCTATCATTTTAATAGCAATCAAAGTGCACATCTTCCATGCACACATTTTTTCATATATTTTAAAGAAATTTTCATTAGCAGAATTCCAATTTATTATAGTATATATGTTACAAGTAGAACCTCTATATGTATAATATATTAGGCTATATTTATTATACAAAATATTATTCAAATATTATATATAATTTATATTATATTATATTATATTAGGGGCGGGAAGTTAGCAGAGTGGTAACAACGTTGGACGATGGAGCAGGAGGTCGCGGGTTCGAGTCCCGCAGGAGCCCTAAAGGTCGACTCAGCCTTTTTCGCCGTGGTAAAATGAGGAGCAGTGGTAAAAATCTCTGCGATAAGTCAAACAGGTACGCTATGCGATACACTAGCCCCGTATCCGTGGCATTGCACGCCTGGCTGAGGGCTATAGAAACGGAGATCAGCGCCGCCTTATGAGCCCGTGAGGCTCGGGGAATGACTTAGACTTTTTTGATATTATATTATATTATATTATATATATTATATATATTCTATGTTATATATATTATATACATACTATATATACAGTGTTGTATAGTATTTGAAATACAAGTACAGTGTATTTGAAATACGTATTTGAAATACATTTGATGTATTTTGTATTTTATAGTCACTGAGAAAGTATTTTGTATTTTAAATACATTTCAGAAGTATTTTGTGTATTTGAAATACAATTTACAGTAAAAATACTTTCTGTACTTTATTAAAAGTAAGCAACTGCCAACTAGTCACACCAGTAATTAAATTTAACATGACATACTTCCTTATTTTAAAAATAAATCTTTCATTATTATGCTTGTGCCAGTGCTGACAGCCTGACACATACCTTACTTAGCAAGTAAGATCAGATAAGTGTGTCATGTATTCAGTCAAGACGCGAAGCCGCCGAGATAATTTATTAACACGTTGACTGAGATAGGATGGATTCCTAGGACGCGGCTGGTGTCGAATGCGTTCTGCGCTTCACCTGATCTTTCCTTTGAGTCCTATCATAATAGGCCTATTTTTATGGAAATAATGACTTACAAATCACTGTACTGACCGCTGAATCTGTAAATACAGATAGCAGAGCCGTAGCGGTTTACATTATTATGCGCACCTGTAATTTGCGCACCTGGGAGTTTGCGCACCAGTAGTTTGCGTACCCGTTGTTTGCGCACCAGTAGTATGCGCACCAAGTTAAGTTCCAACAGTTAATAACAATGCGAACAAATACCTTGCATTCCTTTATAGCCTTTCAGTGGTTTTCACACAGGCTTACTTAGCCTCATAAACCACTTAAAATCACATTATTATTATTCCTTTATAGCTTGACCGCTGGTCTCTGGCTTAGGGGTCGTCCATAAATGACGTAACGCGCCCAGGGGAGGGTCAGGAAATCTGTTACCAAGTGTGACGAAGGCGGATTCCATAACTGTGACGTAACGCAAAAATAAATCTTTAAGTGACAAACTTTTTTTCATTTTTTGCTTGTCAGGGTATTTGGAGATGGAAAAATACAAGGATGACTTTTTTGGCTTGTCAGTATGTGTGAAGAAGGTCAAAATAGAGGGATGAATTACCTTTAGTTTGCTTGACACGATTTTTCGGAAGACGAAAAAGTGGGTTGCCCATTGTTACGCCATATTAGGTGTCTGGCTTTTTGTGACGCCGCGTTACGCAGGGGTGGAAGGGGGGTCAATAAAGTGTCAAAA
Organism: Metaphire vulgaris; assembly: GCA_018105865.1. Taxonomy (NCBI): domain Eukaryota; kingdom Metazoa; phylum Annelida; class Clitellata; order Crassiclitellata; family Megascolecidae; genus Metaphire; species Metaphire vulgaris. The sequence continues at coordinate 10,711,608 of CM030834.1, forward strand.
TCTCGTTGCGTCATTTATGGACGACCCCTTAGCAATTATTTGAGCACCTGTGCTCTTATACTTGTTTTAGAGGTACATAATCATACAAAGGTTAAGAACCACTGCTATAAAGGAATGGAACGCATTGTTATTAACCGTTGAAACTTAACTTGGTGCGCATACTACTGGTGCGCAAACAACGGGTGCGTAAACTACCGGTGCGCAAACTACTGGTGCGCATACTATGCAATACCGCCGTATCTACGGGGGCAGGGGCAAGCCGCCCCGGGGCGCCGACCGGTAGGGGGCGCATTTTGGATGTGAAAAAATAAATTAAATATAGCTCTGCGGAATAAAAGGAAAATAGGTCATCAGCCGAAAAATGGATAAGTAAACTGTATGACGACTAAAAAAGTCGTCAGCCCGAAAATATAAGTAAAGTGTGAAAGTGTGTGAAGACAAAAAAAGGTCTTCACCGAAATTTAGAATTTACAGTAGAGGTGCAAAACATGATCGTCCAGAAATTTAAGGACGCAAAATATGAATCTTGCCCCGGGCGCCGAAAACCCTAGCTACGGCTCTGACAGATAGCTGGTTTCGTTTGCTCATTGAATACTACTATAGTAGTCCATGGTTTACTCCATCCTTAAATCTAGATCTCTTGGAAGCAGAATCAGACACAATAAGACACAATCAGACACAATAATCAGACACAAGAATCAGACACAAGAATCAGACACAATAATTACTAGACTTTGTTTTTCATGATCAATCGGTCAAATTCTCTGCGGCCCATGACTAATGTCTCCGTGGTCGGCCAAGACTGACCCCATTGGGCTTAACTGTCAAGTTTCGGGTAGTCAGTGACACCTCTCTTGAACGTCAAGAAACAGAATCCAACAGCTTAAAGTTTTTCACATGTGGCTGCTGAACTTAGCGGCGTAGCCAGTAATTTGATTTGAGAGGGGGTATAAACCTTAACTACTCAATGCTATTTCAAAATCAAAACATTTGTTAATGTCCCACAGGGCCACATGTGAACAAAACGGTTACTGACCCCCCCAAAAATTTGAGGTAGTCGGATTTTTGGGAGCAGGGACGCCCATCCCCCTGGCTACTGGAAGCAGCTTCCCCTTCCTTATGCTACTCTAACGTGATACCAAAACTCAGGGGAGGGGAATTTCCTCCCTAGCTTTTTTAGGAAGCATTTGCTTCCTTTCCCCCATCTGTGGGCGCCCCTGTTGAGGGGTATATATACCGATATACCCCGTCCCTACGCCTCTGGAACTTACTTGTAATATAACAACAATTAAATGTGCTGCAGATTATCAGTAGGCCTACATGTTGAATATATTGCAGCAAACAGACTTACGTAAAGTTGTGGATGAACCAGATAACGACGCACTTGAAACACCTGAAAATGAATACGCACGCATTAAATCACGTGTAACTGTAGATAAGTCAGAGTTGAAGAAAAACTATGAAGCCGGTTGAAAGGCTGCTTAGGGGCCATTGCATAATTTGTAACGCTAGATGGCGGTTGAGTGAGGTCCTTGAAAAAGTCATGAAAAGTTACACTGGTGAATAGGTGGATGTGAGCTCAACATTAGGTAATACTTTTAAAACTGATTTACCAACAGTAACGACTAACGAACTACAGCTAGAGATTTGGGCATAGAGGCCATTATTATACTACATTACCATTTTTGATTCATTAACATTATTAGTTTGATTCCTTTAATATGTTTGGAAATAACCTAAAACATAATAAATATAATTGCACTTTAACCCCTTAACTGGGGACCCCAGATATAACCGTCCATTTTACATTGAGTTACAGTTAATAAACTAAAAAAATTAAGTAATTTGTAAAAAAATTTGCTACTTACTGCTGAGGCGGGTCTAAGGAAACGTTATTAAATCGTTACTTCGTGGTTGGGTGGTGGTGGCGGCTCCACATGGGGCTCATGGGGCTCTTTACGTGTCCCCTATTGAAGCCTGACTCCCCAGTGCTTCTGTTGGGACTTGGGAACCATATTTACTACCAGTTGCGGCTCCACAAGGGACCCGTGCTCCTCTAATGAATGCCTGCCCCCAGTGGTCCCATACTTTAATCCTTAGACATCTCAACAATGGTCACCATAGAAATCTAGGTCTAAGTGGAAAATTGTGGAAAATGGCGGTAAACGTAAAACTTGCTTCAACTTTCGGCTGTCTTTGCCATGTATTTTAGAGGGTAGGGGTAAGCTTGGAATCGGGGTTGGGATGAGCCATAGACTACTAAACTTAGTAGTCCATGCCTCCATGGACGAGCCCAAAACCACGCATAGACGGGAGCCGCAGTAAAACCGTTAACAGCTGGATTAGATATCTCGCGAGGGAACATTAGTGTCACAGTGGGACGTCATTAAGAAGCGCTGTGGTGACGACAACAACGGTTGGCGTCGAACTATCATTAACTAGTGAGGAAGTTTAAATGTTTATCTGTAGTCAAGCAATTAGGACCAGCAGTGGAGCAGGCCATGGACTACTTTAGTAGTCATGGGCGTCCGCAGAAATTTTTCCAGGGGGATTCAAAACAGGGTATTGTGACGAAAGAAACAAGTAGGCCCCTACTTTTACTTTTTTCATAGCTCCACAATTTTTTCAGAGGGATGCAATTGCACCCCCTTCCGGACGTCCATGTTAGTAGTCCGAGAGAGTGTGTGAGTGTGAGTGCGTGTGTGTGTGTTCATACAGTCGAGGAACTCGGATTAGACCGTCGAAGGCTCGAAGCGTAGTCAGTTATTAGCTTATTTACAGGGCTTTTGTAAAAAATATTTTACCGAGCGCAACAGTCGGAAGTCACTTGTCAACATGACGTAGTTGCATAGCTATATATATATATATATATATATATATATATATATATAATCAATACAATACAAATACAACAATAGATATAGATATAGTTCTAAATTTTCTATTTAATAATTTAATTTTGCAAAAAACGTCTTCGGATTTTCCGGAACGCGATCAAGATTTTCGGGAGCGCCGCTCCGCCTCGCTCCGGCACAAAAAAGCCCTGCTTATATATGATGGACATCAGGCTTCTATTTGCCAATCCTTAAAAAGACGAGAAAAGTTTGACAAAGAGTTTGACAAAGACGATAACGTCTCGAAATCATCTGAACCAGTCCTTCAGGATGTCGTCATTGTCCTCGTTTGGCAGTTTGACATCTACTTTCACAACAGATGTCTGGGTTCTGTGTGAAATGCTTAAACGAGTAAAAAGTAATTAACTATTTAAAATTATAATGAAATCATACCTATGTAGCCTACCCTGAGTTATGGTAGTAAATTATATGGTAGTTATGGTAGTAAATTATATAATTTTTAACTCTAAACGTAAAATTATACCAAATAATATTAATAAATTAAAAATAAATAATATAGAAATAATGCAAAAATCATCAACCAAATTTCTTGGTATAATAATTGACCAAAATCTCAACTGGAAAAAACCATGTTGAGCAAGTATCAATGAAAATATCTTAAAATATGAACATAATTAGACATATCATGAAATTTGTTACCAAAAATGCCCTATTAAAGCTTTCTTTTGCACTAATTCATCCTTACCTAACATATTGAAGCATTATATGGAGCCAAAATTATAAATGCTCTACTACTAGAATTCAAACACTACAAAATAAGGCAATATGTTTAATATCTTATCCAATCAAATTCAACATAAATACTAATAAATTATATATAAATCAAAATATACTAACTATTAATAACACTTACAAATACCAGACATTAATATTTATGTATAGATACTCAAATAATCTTCTACCCAAAATATTTTATATAGATAAATATTTCTCTACTGTTAATAAAAAAAAACATAATCATAATATTAGGAGTAGTGATAACTTTGCCATACCGTTTGCGTACTTAAACACTAGAATTTTCACTATAAAAATTCAAGGCACACGGATATGGAATAGCCTCCCTACTCACTTGAAAAAATTGCCAGATCTAACTTTATTTAAAAAGGAACTTAAAAGATTTATAATATTGAATAATTGAACCATTGCCTTACTTTTTAAAATGCTTGGTTAATACATTGTAAGATGAATTGGTTTCATTCCCTTTGGATCATGTTTATTGTTAATATACATATCTCTACCAGGATAATATTTTCTGGATCAATGATCTCTTACCTTTATGCTTGCTGGTTAAACTCATGAGATTTATTATGTTTATATCACCTTTATGTTAATTGCCGCCTCACTCTTAACATTCTTAAGATTCATTATCACCTTTACTACTGTCATGCGGGAACCTGTGGTTCCCTTAGTAGCTTATTATTTCCTAAATCCATTCACTCTTAAATGAAGATTGAACTGATAACTGATGCTTCTTGAAACTTAGTAACTTGATGTATTATACTTTATGCTTTGATGGTAATATTAAATTGAGGAAAGAAGACTGCGTAAAACATTGTCACTGTGTCACAATGATGATATTATCCAGAACGGGAACATTTTCAAGACACATTTTTGAAACCGGGACATTTCTGTGTCCAGAGCGTGTCTTTCGAGAAAACAGGGACATGTCACTGTAAACAGAGACGGTCATGGTCAAAACGCGACGAGTATTTACGATAGGACTGACATCCATATCGATGAATGTAGCCTAAAAGTAAACCTCATCGGATAATCCACAGATAATTATAAAACACGGTTTGATTCACGAATAACAGTAATCAATGGTGGATGGCATCATAGCAGTCATAGGCCACGGAAGTAACCTTCGCGGCATCAACAAAAATAGGAAATTATCTGACATTTTCAAATTCCTCAAGTGTCAATCCCAATGCCAGAAACTGCAAATTTTTTAGCGTTGAAAGCAAAATATAGAAAAGTGGTTGAGCAAAAAATCTCGGGAACTACCAAAAATGATTCCCACAGAGCCTAAAAGTAAAATTCTACTGGATAAGAGCAGAGGCCGCTTACCACTGGTGCAGTTTGTCTTCACAAATTCGATTACATTCGGTCGCTGAATCATATTTTCCTCAACAAGACTATTGTCTGCTCTCTGTATCCAGCAAAGAGTTTCACCTGGATTCGTGTCTATCTGGTAGGATTTACATGTCGGATCCGCTCTACAGTTAGCTTCACATGTTGCATTATCTCGCACAGTGATCTGCTCCTCTGCAAATGCTGATACTTTACCCGTCGGGTTGAAATTGACAAATGCTACGCAACCTGAATTATTAACCAAATTGCAAAGAACAAATTCGATACATTAGCATAAGAACATATCAATCATTATGGCTTACTAGACAATACTGCTAATTATATCCATTTGTGATAAAAAGTATGCAAGCAAGTGTTGGGACAGGGATGATCAATCTTTTTGTCAAACTGGAACTTTTCATGAGATATCAATTTATCATCGAAATTTGTCGTTTAATCATCAATGATACGAATTTCTTAATCTGTCATTAGCAAACGTACGTGCGAAACTTGTCGAGGAAGACAAGGAAACGGAAGAACTGGATAGTGCTGAAAAATCATTAAAACGAATCGATACATTGGCAGACATCGCGCACATTAACTAATTCGCCATGCGAAACCTAGTTGCCCTTTTAGCAGAGACGACTTATAAAATATTTTCTAGATCCGTAAGTTAAATGATAAGACACTTTGAAAGACCATACAATCCAGTTTTAAACTTAACTTAACAAGATTTAAAGTGGCTTAGAATGCATTACTGCATGTGTGAAAGGCACTAGGGGCACTAACGGGGCTTGAACCCGCTCCGTCAGCCTGACGCTCCAGCACGTAACCCACTCTGCCATCTTCCGCCCCCTTTTAACTTAAGTATTTTTCATATGACAGTGGCGCAGCCAGGATTTCCGGAAGGGGGTTGGATTTGGTCGTAACCAACTTCGAAAATTACTGACAAGCAAAAAAGGGTCATCCTAGTCTTTGCTTGTTGTTTTTTTGCAGATGCTGACAAGCAAAAAATGTCGTCTCCTTACTCCTTTACATTCTATACCACTTAGAAATTTTGGGTCTGCAGCCAGCCAAGATGGATTTGACTTACAAAACCGCGTCCGAAAATAAAAAATACATGAAAACATACTTTTTCCGTCGGCAGCCAAGGGGGTTTTAACTAACAAACCCTCCAAACCCTCCCTCACCCCAGGATTGGCTACGCCACTGTCATATGACAAAGGAAACATGAAATCAGCGTTTTTTCATGCAATCAATGTTTTTAGGTTGACATTTTTATCTCACATGCTCAAATACACGTTTCCATTTCAAATTAACCTATGACGAGTTGTATATTATTTTTTTAAACATATGAATTCGTCAAAGTAAACAGACATACGTATGGTAGTAGATGAACCAGAAACTGACGCGCCCGAACTCCCTGAAAATAGATAAAGGTGAAAAGGTAAAAGTTTGTTATAAGGGTTCAATGTCCGTAGGTCAGTGGTTTTAACCCTTTTATGTTTACGTTACGTATTCCTGAAACAAGTATAGAGAGCGAAGTACCCGATCAGCTTAAGTTATCTAAGACCAAAAGGTTTGTGCTCTGAAATATAGAAAAAATCTGCGACGTATATCTATCATAGACTGCATACATGCCAGGAGGTGGAATTTGTTTTTTAGAGAGTGGACTAGCTAGAGTCAACGGCAGCTGACCAACTCAACCACAATAGTTATTTAAGCGGAAATTGAGAATGTTAATATTTGCATCATGACCATGTTCATTAATCCAAATCTCAAATGAATAAGTGACTGAGCGGACTAGCCTAATAATTATTTGATTCTCCGCATTTTCATAAGTTTCTATCCATTTTGCTTCAACCCCTGCTAAATATAATATAAATTAGTGACTGTTAAATACTGTTAAAATAGTGTCTCATTTTTCACATAGGGACTTTCAAATCGGCCCAAATCCTATAGCATCCTTTTTTGCCTCGCATTGTTTAATCTAGACTCCAGAACTCCGGACGGGGGAACTGACAAAGCCGAGGGGAAAGTCAGTTAGAGGGTCTGTGTGAGCGCGACACGCTCGCCAGCGGGGTCTGGGGCGGAGCCCCCGCATGCAGAAAACGCATTTTTATAAATTTTGGACATATTTTTTTAGCTCAGATATGCATATAAACCTGTAAAAGAATCAATCAGTCTCAACATCTGTAGTGCAAAGAATGAATTTGCATCTAATTTGTATCACTTCCATTGTAACTGTAACTATAATATAGATTTTAAGACAATTAATAAGAATGATGAATTGAATGTTGTATATAAGGCCTATGCATGAGAATTTAACGTAAAATACAACGAGTTTTAATGGCTATAAGCGCATTCACGATAACATATATCGATGTATGTAACAGTAAGCCGAAACACCGTCAGACAATTGTTGGGGTCCAAATACATTTTCAGAAGACTGGTTAATCAACCATATCTCGAGAACTACCAAAAATGATTCCCACAGAGCCTAACAGAAAAATTATAGTGGGTAAGAGCAGAGGCCGCTTACCACTGGTGCAGTTTGTCTTCACAAATTCGATTACATTCGGTCGCTGAATCATATTTTCCTCAACAAGACTATTGTCTGCTCTCTGTATCCAGCAAAGAGTTTCACCTGGATTCGTGTCTATCTGGTAGGATTTACATGTCGGATCCGCTCTACAGTTAGCTTCACATGTTGCATTATCTCGCACAGTGATCTGCTCGTCTGCAAATGCTGATACTTTACCCGTTGGGTTGAAATTGACAAATGCTACGCAACCTGAATTATTAACCAAATTGCAAAGAACAAATTGATACATTAGCATAATAATATATAAATCATTGTGGCTTATTAGACAATACTGCTAATTATATCCATTTGTGATAAAAAGTATGCAAGCAAGTGTTGGGACAGGGATGATCAATCTTTTGTCAAACTGGAACTTTTCGTGAGATATCAATTTATCATCGAAATTTGTCGTTTAATCATCAATGATACGAATTTCTTAATCTGTCATTAGCAAACGTACGTGCGAAACTTGTCGAGGAAGACAAGGAAACGGAAGAACTGGATAGTGCTGAAAAATCATTAAAACGAATCGATACATTGGCAGACATCGCGCACATTAACTAATTCGCCATGCGAAACCTAGTTGCCCTTTTAGCAGAGACGACTTATAAAATATTTTCTAGATCCGTAAGTTAAATGATAAGACACTTTGAAAGACCATACAATCCAGTTTTAAACTTAACTTAACAAGATTTAAAGTGGCTTAGAAATGCATTACTGCCTGTGTGAAAGGCACTAGGGGCACTAACGGGGCTTGAACCCGCTCCGTCAGCCTGACGCTCCAGCACGTAACCCACTCTGCCATCTTCCGCCCCCTTTAACTTAAGTATTTTTCATATGACAGTGGCGCAGCCAGGATTTCGGAAGGGGGTTGGATTTGGTCGTAACCAACTTCGAAAATTACTGACAAGCAAAAAGGGTCATCCTAGTCTTTGCTTGTTGTTTTTTTTGCAGATGCTGACAAGCAAAAAATGTCGTCTCCTTACTCCTTTACATTCTATACCACTTAGAAATTTTGGGTCTGCAGCCAGCCAAGATGGATTTGACTTACAAAACCGCGTCCGAAAATAAAAAATACATGAAAACATACTTTTTCCGTCGGCAGCCAAGGGGGTTTTAACTAACAAACCCTCCAAACCCTCCCTCACCCCAGGATTGGCTACGCCACTGTCATATGACAAAGGAAACATGAAATCAGCGTTTTTTCATGCAATCAATGTTTTTAGGTTGACATTTTTATCTCACATGCTCAAATACACGTTTCCATTTCAAATTAACCTATGACGAGTTGTATATTATTTTTTTAAACATATGAATTCGTCAAAGTAAACAGACATACGTATGGTAGTAGATGAACCAGAAACTGACGCGCCCGAACTCCCTGAAAATAGATAAAGGTGAAAAGGTAAAAGTTTGTTATAAGGGTTCAATGTCCGTAGGTCAGTGGTTTTAACCCTTTTATGTTTACGTTACGTATTCCTGAAACAAGTATAGGAGAGCGAAGTACCCGATCAGCTTAAGTTATCTAAGACCAAAAGGTTTGTGCTCTGAAATATAGAAAAAATCTGCGACGTATATCTATCATAGACTGCATACATGCCAGGAGGTGGAATTTGTTTTTTAGAGAGTGGACTAGCTAGAGTCAACGGCAGCTGACCAACTCAACCACAATAGTTATTTAAGCGGAAATTGAGAATGTTAATATTTGCATCATGACCATGTTCATTAATCCAAATCTCAAATGAATAAGTGACTGAGCGGACTAGCCTAATAATTATTTGATTCTCCGCATTTTCATAAGTTTCTATCCATTTTGCTTCAACCCCTGCTAAATATAATATAAATTAGTGACTGTTAAATACTGTTAAAATAGTGTCTCATTTTTCACATAGGGACTTTCAAATCGGCCCAAATCCTATAGCATCCTTTTTTGCCTCGCATTGTTTAATCTAGACTCCAGAACTCCGGACGGGGGAACTGACAAAGCCGAGGGGAAAGTCAGTTAGAGGGTCTGTGTGAGCGCGACACGCTCGCCAGCGGGGTCTGGGGCGGAGCCCCCGCATGCAGAAAACGCATTTTTATAAATTTTGGACATATTTTTTTAGCTCAGATATGCATATAAACCTGTAAAAGAATCAATCAGTCTCAACATCTGTAGTGCAAAGAATGAATTTGCATCTAATTTGTATCACTTCCATTGTAACTGTAACTATAATATAGATTTTAAGACAATTAATAAGAATTATACTGTTCTAAAAATTCAATATGAATTGAATGTTGTATATAAGGCCTATGCATGAGAATTTAACGTAAAATACAACGAGTTTTAATGGCTATAAGCGCATTCACGATAACATATATCGATGTATGTAACAGTAAGCCGAAACACCGTCAGACAATTGTTGGGGTCCAAATACATTTTCAGAAGACTGGTTAATCAACCATATCTCGAGAACTACCAAAAATGATTCCCACAGAGCCTAACAGAAAAATTATAGTGGGTAAGAGCAGAGGCCGCTTACCACTGGTGCAGTTTGTCTTCACAAATTCGATTACATTCGGTCGCTGAATCATATTTTCCTCAACAAGACTATTGTCTGCTCTCTGTATCCAGCAAAGAGTTTCACCTGGATTCGTGTCTATCTGGTAGGATTTACATGTCGGATCCGCTCTACAGTTAGCTTCACATGTTGCATTATCTCGCACAGTGATCTGCTCGTCTGCAAATGCTGATACTTTACCCGTTGGGTTGAAATTGACAAATGCTACGCAACCTGAATTATTAACCAAATTGCAAAGAACAAATTGATACATTAGCATAAGAATATATAAATCATTGTGGCTTATTAGACAATACTGCTAATTATATCCATTTGTGATAAAAAGTATGCAAGCAAGTGTTGGGACAGGGATGATCAATCTTTTTGTCAAACTGGAACTTTTCGTGAGATATCAATTTATCATCGAAATTTGTCGTTTAATCATCAATGATACGAATTTCTTAATCTGTCATTAGCAAACGTACGTGCGAAACTTGTCGAGGAAGACAAGGAAACGGAAGAACTGGATAGTGCTGAAAAATCATTAAAACGAATCGATACATTGGCAGACATCGCGCACATTAACTAATTCGCCATGCGAAACCTAGTTGCCCTTTAGCAGAGACGACTTATAAAATATTTTCTAGATCCGTAAGTTAAATGATAAGACACTTTGAAAGACCATACAATCCAGTTTTAAACTTAACTTAACAAGATTTAAAGTGGCTTAGAATGCATTACTGCCTGTGTGAAAGGCACTAGGGGCACTAACGGGGCTTGAACCCGCTCCGTCAGCCTGACGCTCCAGCACGTAACCCACTCTGCCATCTTCCGCCCCCTTTTAACTTAAGTATTTTTCATATGACAGTGGCGCAGCCAGGATTTCCGGAAGGGGGTTGGATTTGGTCGTAACCAACTTCGAAAATTACTGACAAGCAAAAAAGGGTCATCCTAGTCTTTGCTTGTTGTTTTTTTGCAGATGCTGACAAGCAAAAAATGTCGTCTCCTTACTCCTTTACATTCTATACCACTTAGAAATTTTGGGTCTGCAGCCAGCCAAGATGGATTTGACTTACAAAACCGCGTCCGAAAATAAAAAATACATGAAAACATACTTTTTCCGTCGGCAGCCAAGGGGGTTTTAACTAACAAACCCTCCAAACCCTCCTCACCCCAGGATTGGCTACGCCACTGTCATATGACAAAGGAAACATGAAATCAGCGTTTTTTCATGCAATCAATGTTTTTAGGTTGACATTTTTATCTCACATGCTCAAATACACGTTTCCATTTCAAATTAACCTATGACGAGTTGTATATTATTTTTTTAAACATATGAATTCGTCAAAGTAAACAGACATACGTATGGTAGTAGATGAACCAGAAACTGACGCGCCCGAACTCCTGAAAATAGATAAAGGTGAAAAGGTAAAAGTTTGTTATAAGGGTTCAATGTCCGTAGGTCAGTGGTTTTAACCCTTTTATGTTTACGTTACGTATTCCTGAAACAAGTATAGAGAGCGCAAGTACCCGATCAGCTTAAGTTATCTAAGACCAAAAGGTTTGTGCTCTGAAATATAGAAAAAATCTGCGACGTATATCTATCATAGACTGCATACATGCCAGGAGGTGGAATTTGTTTTTAGAGAGTGGACTAGCTAGAGTCAACGGCAGCTGACCAACTCAACCACAATAGTTATTTAAGCGGAAATTGAGAATGTTAATATTTGCATCATGACCATGTTCATTAATCCAAATCTCAAATGAATAAGTGACTGAGCGGACTAGCCTAATAATTATTTGATTCTCCGCATTTTCATAAGTTTCTATCCATTTTGCTTCAACCCCTGCTAAATATAATATAAATTAGTGACTGTTAAATACTGTTAAAATAGTGTCTCATTTTTTCACATAGGGACTTTCAAATCGGCCCAAATCCTATAGCATCCTTTTTTTGCCTCGCATTGTTTAATCTAGACTCCAGAACTCCGGACGGGGAACTGACAAAGCCGAGGGGAAAGTCAGTTAGAGGGTCTGTGTGAGCGCGACACGCTCGCCAGCGGGTCTGGGGCGGAGCCCCGCATGCAGAAAACGCATTTTTATAAATTTTGGACATATTTTTTTAGCTCAGATATGCATATAAACCTGTAAAAGAATCAATCAGTCTCAACATCTGTAGTGCAAAGAATGAATTTGCATCTAATTTGTATCACTTCCATTGTAACTGTAACTATAATATAGATTTTAAGACAATTAATAAGAATTATACTGTTCTAAAAATTCAATATGAATTGAATGTTGTATATAAGGCCTATGCATGAGAATTTAACGTAAAATACAACGAGTTTTAATGGCTATAAGCGCATTCACGATAACATATATCGATGTATGTAACAGTAAGCCGAAACACCGTCAGACAATTGTTGGGGTCCAAATACATTTTCAGAAGACTGGTTAATCAACCATATCTCGAGAACTACCAAAAATGATTCCCACAGAGCCTAACAGAAAAATTATAGTGGGTAAGAGCAGAGGCCGCTTACCACTGGTGCAGTTTGTCTTCACAAATTCGATTACATTCGGTCGCTGAATCATATTTTCCTCAACAAGACTATTGTCTGCTCTCTGTATCCAGCAAAAGAGTTTCACCTGGATTCGTGTCTATCTGGTAGGATTTACATGTCGGATCCGCTCTACAGTTAGCTTCACATGTTGCATTATCTCGCACAGTGATCTGCTCGTCTGCAAATGCTGATACTTTACCCGTTGGGTTGAAATTGACAAATGCTACGCAACCTGAATTATTAACCAAATTGCAAAGAACAAATTGATACATTAGCATAAGAATATATAAATCATTGTGGCTTATTAGACAATACTGCTAATTATATCCATTTGTGATAAAAAGTATGCAAGCAAGTGTTGGGACAGGGATGATCAATCTTTTTGTCAAACTGGAACTTTTCGTGAGATATCAATTTATCATCGAAATTTGTCGTTTAATCATCAATGATACGAATTTCTTAATCTGTCATTAGCAAACGTACGTGCGAAACTTGTCGAGGAAGACAAGGAAACGGAAGAACTGGATAGTGCTGAAAAATCATTAAAACGAATCGATACATTGGCAGACATCGCGCACATTAACTAATTCGCCATGCGAAACCTAGTTGCCCTTTTAGCAGAGACGACTTATAAAATATTTTCTAGATCCGTAAGTTAAATGATAAGACACTTTGAAAGACCATACAATCCAGTTTTAAACTTAACTTAACAAGATTTAAAGTGGCTTAGAATGCATTACTGCCTGTGTGAAAGGCACTAGGGGCACTAACGGGGCTTGAACCCGCTCCGTCAGCCTGACGCTCCAGCACGTAACCCACTCTGCCATCTTCCGCCCCCTTTTAACTTAAGTATTTTTCATATGACAGTGGCGCAGCCAGGATTTCCGGAAGGGGGTTGGATTTGGTCGTAACCAACTTCGAAAATTACTGACAAGCAAAAAAGGGTCATCCTAGTCTTTGCTTGTTTTTTTGCAGATGCTGACAAGCAAAAAATGTCGTCTCCTTACTCCTTTACATTCTATACCACTTAGAAATTTTGGGTCTGCAGCCAGCCAAGATGGATTTGACTTACAAAACCGCGTCCGAAAATAAAAAATACATGAAAACATACTTTTTCCGTCGGCAGCCAAGGGGGTTTTAACTAACAAACCCTCCAAACCCTCCCTCACCCCAGGATTGGCTACGCCACTGTCATATGACAAAGGAAACATGAAATCAGCGTTTTTTCATGCAATCAATGTTTTTAGGTTGACATTTTTATCTCACATGCTCAAATACACGTTTCCATTTCAAATTAACCTATGACGAGTTGTATATTATTTTTTAAACATATGAATTCGTCAAAGTAAACAGACATACGTATGGTAGTAGATGAACCAGAAACTGACGCGCCCGAACTCCTGAAAATAGATAAAGGTGAAAAGGTAAAAGTTTGTTATAAAGGGTTCAATGTCCGTAGGTCAGTGGTTTTAACCCTTTTATGTTTACGTTACGTATTCCTGAAACAAGTATAGGAGAGCGAAGTACCCGATCAGCTTAAGTTATCTAAGACCAAAAGGTTTGTGCTCTGAAATATAGAAAAATCTGCGACGTATATCTATCATAGACTGCATACATGCCAGGAGGTGGAATTTGTTTTTAGAGAGTGGACTAGCTAGAGTCAACGGCAGCTGACCAACTCAACCACAATAGTTATTTAAGCGGAAATTGAGAATGTTAATATTTGCATCATGACCATGTTCATTAATCCAAATCTCAAATGAATAAGTGACTGAGCGGACTAGCCTAATAATTATTTGATTCTCCGCATTTTCATAAGTTTCTATCCATTTTGCTTCAACCCCTGCTAAATATAATATAAATTAGTGACTGTTAAATACTGTTAAAATAGTGTCTCATTTTTCACATAGGGACTTTCAAATCGGCCCAAATCCTATAGCATCCTTTTTGCCTCGCATTGTTTAATCTAGACTCCAGAACTCCGGACGGGGAACTGACAAAGCCGAGGGGAAAGTCAGTTAGAGGGTCTGTGTGAGCGCGACACGCTCGCCAGCGGGGTCTGGGGCGGAGCCCCATGCAGAAAACGCATTTTTATAAATTTTGGACATATTTTTTTAGCTCAGATATGCATATAAACCTGTAAAAGAATCAATCAGTCTCAACATCTGTAGTGCAAAGAATGAATTTGCATCTAATTTGTATCACTTCCATTGTAACTGTAACTATAATATAGATTTTAAGACAATTAATAAGAATTATACTGTTCTAAAAATTCAATATGAATTGAATGTTGTATATAAGGCCTATGCATGAGAATTTAACGTAAAATACAACGAGTTTTAATGGCTATAAGCGCATTCACGATAACATATATCGATGTATGTAACAGTAAGCCGAAACACCGTCAGACAATTGTTGGGGTCCAAATACATTTTCAGAAGACTGGTTAATCAACCATATCTCGAGAACTACCAAAAATGATTCCCACAGAGCCTAACAGAAAAATTATAGTGGGTAAGAGCAGAGGCCGCTTACCACTGGTGCAGTTTGTCTTCACAAATTCGATTACATTCGGTCGCTGAATCATATTTTCCTCAACAAGACTATTGTCTGCTCTCTGTATCCAGCAAAGAGTTTCACCTGGATTCGTGTCTATCTGGTAGGATTTACATGTCGGATCCGCTCTACAGTTAGCTTCACATGTTGCATTATCTCGCACAGTGATCTGCTCGTCTGCAAATGCTGATACTTTACCCGTTGGGTTGAAATTGACAAATGCTACGCAACCTGAATTATTAACCAAATTACAAAGAACAAATTGATACATTAGCATAAGAATATATCAATCATTGTGGCTTATTAGACAATACTGCTAATTATATCCATTTGTGATAAAAAGTATGCAAGCAAGTGTTGGGACAGGGATGATCAATCTTTTTGTCAAACTGGAACTTTTCGTGAGATATCAATTTATCATCGAAATTTGTCGTTTAATCATCAATGATACGAATTTCTTAATCTGTCATTAGCAAACGTACGTGCGAAACTTGTCGAGGAAGACAAGGAAACGGAAGAACTGGATAGTGCTGAAAAATCATTAAAACGAATCGATACATTGGCAGACATCGCGCACATTAACTAATTCGCCATGCGAAACCTAGTTGCCCTTTTAGCAGAGACGACTTATAAAATATTTTCTAGATCCGTAAGTTAAATGATAAGACACTTTGAAAGACCATACAATCCAGTTTTAAACTTAACTTAACAAGATTTAAAGTGGCTTAGAATGCATTACTGCCTGTGTGAAAGGCACTAGGGGCACTAACGGGGCTTGAACCCGCTCCGTCAGCCTGACGCTCCAGCACGTAACCCACTCTGCCATCTTCCGCCCCCTTTTAACTTAACCCTTCGACGGGCGTGGGGTCAAAAATGACCCCAGACGGCCCTTTGTAAGCATGGTACGATGGCAAAATTAAATTTGGTACTTTGAGCTTTCATGACATTGTTCCCACAGGATGTTACTACCTATTCCAGTATAGTACGCGAAAAAATTGATAATGATTAAAAATTAAAAGCATATTTATACAAATTGGGTCATGGGGTCATTATTGACCCCAATACTGTTTAGCATTTGTGTCTCACTGGACTACAAGATTACACAGTTTGCCTATGTGGCATAGCAATGCTGATATGTATCAGCGTCTTTTTATGTTGTACATTTTACTTTCTTATACAAAGTACATGTACAGCGCCAGTATATATTCCGGCAAAGGTAGCCCCAACGAAGGTCCGTGAAAGGATCTGGGAGGAAAAGTTGTCCACCAACTCTTGCAACCTCTTTACTGTGACGGTCGCAACAATACCACTGATAACTATTTCACGTCTCTGGCCCTAGCTAGAGATATTCTGAAAACGAATAGAGCAACTATGGTTGGTATTATCCGTGCCATCGAGTAGGTCTGCCAAAAGAATTTGTAACTCCGGCCGGACGCAAGTTGTACTCGTCCCTTGTCGGGTTCAAAGAGACCGGCGACTCCTCATTGGTTTCTTACAAATGATAGAAACTTTCAGCACTAAGTTTGCAACCAGACGTTGGCCAGTAGTGCTGTTCTGCAATCTGATAGATATTGCAGCACTCAACGCTTTCGTCCTTTTTGGTAAGTTGAAGGTGGACGGAACTGACGGAGAAGTACGCCGGCTGTTTATCAAAAGTCATAGTCATAAGTCTTTATCAAAAGACTGGGAAAGGTCTTTGTAAAGAGCTACAGGAGCAGCGACGATCTGTTGCAACTCATCCTAGTCTGATCAGAGCACGACTAGTAGATGCCACTCAGGAGGAGCCGCCGCCAAAGAAACGAGGTCGATGTCATGTTTGTGCCAGACAGGAGGACAAAAAGGCCACGGCTACGTGCAAGGCATGTCACAAGAATCTGTGTACTGTGCACTGTGAGATCGTCTGTTTGAAGTGCCTCTCTTCTAATTGACGAAATACTTTTGATGATATAGGCTTAGGCCTACGGCTAGCTTTAAAACATTAACGAAGGCCATTTACAGTAATTCTTTTGTGTAACCACTGTGGTACCACTAACATCTCGATCTTTGTACGATCCAACTTTCCCCGGCTACCTCCCTGAACTAGTCCACAGGCCTTCGCCTACTGACCGGCGTCATCAGCTCCGATCTGGTCACAGTGTCAAGTTGCTTGTTCCCCCTCCATCCAAGACCGTGCAACTTGGCGAGAGATCCGTTACGCGAGGGAACCCTATCCCAGGGTGCGATTTGTGACCTGGAGCAGTGGGGGGGGATATGTCGAGCTGGGGGGGATGTGGTTGTTGAAACTGTAGCAGTGGGGGATGTAGTGGTGGAGGATGTAGCAGTAGGGGAGATGCAGTTGGGCAGTGGGGGGGGGGGGAGATTCCCTCCCGCAAATCGCGCCCTGCCCTATCCTCTGGAATGCCCTACCTATCAACGTGTCTATGGCAGTGGTGGCTCTAGGATTTGGCAAGTGGGGGCCGTTGGGGTGACAACTTCTAATCATGGGGGCAACCATTTGTTGTTTAATGTATGTAGCATTAAGTATAGGGTCCCAACTGGGGGGCACTGCGGGGGGCAGGCATTCAATACGGGGCACGGGCCCCCTGCCCCCCTGTGGAGCCGCCACTGGTCTATGGAATCTAACATCGAATTGTTTGCAAAGAAACTTAAGACATACTTGTTTGATATATCGTATAAGTGCAGAATGTAAAGTGCTCTTGACTTGGTCTTCAGTTATGATTATTGCGCTATATAAATTGACATTTTAACATAATATAACATAACTGTTTGACTTGTAAGACAATAAAGTTAATGACTTTGTTGCTGTTCAATATGTAGTATATAATTATTTCACTCAAATGCATTATAATTAGCATGGGGTCAAAAGTGACCCCACGCCCTTACTTGTATAACACTTTTCACGCCCGTCGAAGGGTTAAGTATTTTTCATATGACAGTGGCGCAGCCAGGATTTCCGGAAGGGGGTTGGATTTGGTCGTAACCAACTTCGAAAATTATTGACAAGCAAAAAAGGGTCATCCTAGTCTTTGCTTGTTGTTTTTTTGCAGATGCTGACAAGCAAAAAATGTCGTCTCCTTACTCCTTTACATTCTATACCACTTAGAAATTTTGGGTCTGCAGCCAGCCAAGATGGATTTGACTTACAAAACCGCGTCCGAAAATAAAAAATACATGAAAACATACTTTTTCCGTCGGCAGCCAAGGGGGTTTTAACTAACAAACCCTCCAAACCCTCCCTCACCCCAGGATTGGCTACGCCACTGTCATATGACAAAGGAAACATGAAATCAGCGTTTTTTCATGCAATCAATGTTTTTAGGTTGACATTTTTATCTCACATGCTCAAATACACGTTTCCATTTCAAATTAACCTATGACGAGTTGTATATTATTTTTTTAAACATATGAATTCGTCAAAGTAAACAGACATACGTATGGTAGTAGATGAACCAGAAACTGACGCGCCCGAACTCCCTGAAAATAGATAAAGGTAAAAAGGTAAAAGTTTGTTATAAGGGTTCAATGTCCGTAGGTCAGTGGTTTTAACCCTTTTATGTTTACGTTACGTATTCCTGAAACAAGTATAGGAGAGCGAAGTACCCGATCAGCTTAAGTTATCTAAGACCAAAAGGTTTGTGCTCTGAAATATAGAAAAAATCTGCGACGTATATCTATCATAGACTGCATACATGCCAGGAGGTGGAATTTGTTTTTTAGAGAGTGGACTAGCTAGAGACAACGGCAGCTGACCAACTCAACCACAATAGTTATTTAAGCGGAAATTGAGAATTTTAATATTTGCATCATGACCATGTTCATTAATCCAAATCTCAAATGAATAAGTGACTGAGCGGACTAGCCTAATAATTATTTGATTCTCCGCATTTTCATAAGTTTCTATCCATTTTGCTTCAACCCCTGCTAAATATAATATAAATTAGTGACTGTTAAATACTGTTAAAATAGTGTCTCATTTTTCACATAGGGACTTTCAAATCGGCCCAAATCCTATAGCATCCTTTTTTGCCTCGCATTGTTTAATCTAGACTCCAGAACTCCGGACGGGGGAACTGACAAAGCCGAGGGGAAAGTCAGTTAGAGGGCCTGTGTGAGCGCGACACGCTCGCCAGCGGGATCTGGGGCGGAGCCCCCGCATGCAGAAAACGCATTTTTATAAATTTTGGACATATTTTTTTAGCTCAGATATGCATATAAACCTGTAAAAGAATCAATCAGTCTCAACATCTGTAGTGCAAAGAATGAATTTGCATCTAATTTGTATCACTTCCATTGTAACTGTAACTATAATATAGATTTTAAGACAATTAATAAGAATTATACTGTTCTAAAAATTCAATATGAATTGAATGTTGTATATAAGGCCTATGCATGAGAATTTAACGTAAAATACAACGAGTTTTAATGGCTATAAGCGCATTCACGATAACATATATCGATGTATGTAACAGTAAGCCGAAACACCGTCAGACAATTGTTGGGGTCCAAATACATTTTCAGAAGACTGGTTAATCAACCATATCTCGAGAACTACCAAAAATGATTCCCACAGAGCCTAACAGAAAAATTATAGTGGGTAAGAGCAGAGGCCGCTTACCACTGGTGCAGTTTGTCTTCACAAATTCGATTACATTCGGTCGCTGAATCATATTTTCCTCAACAAGACTATTGTCTGCTCTCTGTATCCAGCAAAGAGTTTCACCTGGATTCGTGTCTATCTGGTAGGATTTACATGTCGGATCCGCTCTACAGTTAGCTTCACATGTTGCATTATCTCGCACAGTGATCTGCTCGTCTGCAAATGCTGATACTTTACCCGTTGGGTTGAAATTGACAAATGCTACGCAACCTGAATTATTAACCAAATTGCAAAGAACAAATTGATACATTAGCATAAGAATATATCAATCATTGTGGCTTACTAGACAATACTGCTAATTATATCCATTTGTGATAAAAAGTATGCAAGCAAGTGTTGGGACAGGGATGATCAATCTTTTTGTCAAACTGGAACTTTTCGTGAGATATCAATTTATCATCGAAATTTGTCGTTTAATCATCAATGATACGAATTTCTTAATCTGTCATTAGCAAACGTACGTGCGAAACTTGTCGAGGAAGACAAGGAAACGGAAGAACTGGATAGTGCTGAAAAATCATTAAAACGAATCGATACATTGGCAGACATCGCGCACATTAACTAATTCGCCATGCGAAACCTAGTTGCCCTTTTAGCAGAGACGACTTATAAAATATTTTCTAGATCCGTAAGTTAAATGATAAGACACTTTGAAAGACCATACAATCCAGTTTTAAACTTAACTTAACAAGATTTAAAGTGGCTTAGAATGCATTACTGCCTGTGTGAAAGGCACTAGGGGCACTAACGGGGCTTGAACCCGCTCCGTCAGCCTGACGCTCCAGCACGTAACCCACTCTGCCATCTTCCGCCCCCTTTTAACTTAAGTATTTTTCATATGACAGTGGCGCAGCCAGGATTTCCGGAAGGGGGTTGGATTTGGTCGTAACCAACTTCGAAAATTATTGACAAGCAAAAAAGGGTCATCCTAGTCTTTGCTTGTTGTTTTTTTGCAGATGCTGACAAGCAAAAAATGTCTCGTCGTCTCCTTACTCCTTTACATTCTATACCACTTAGAAATTTTGGGTCTGCAGCCAGCCAAGATGGATTTGACTTACAAAACCGCGTCCGAAAATAAAAAATACATGAAAACATACTTTTTCCGTCGGCAGCCAAGGGGGTTTTAACTAACAAACCCTCCAAACCCTCCCTCACCCCAGGATTGGCTACGCCACTGTCATATGACAAAGGAAACATGAAATCAGCGTTTTTTCATGCAATCAATGTTTTTAGGTTGACATTTTTATCTCACATGCTCAAATACACGTTTCCATTTCAAATTAACCTATGACGAGTTGTATATTAATTTTTTAAACATATGAATTCGTCAAAGTAAACAGACATACGTATGGTAGTAGATGAACCAGAAACTGACGCGCCCGAACTCCCTGAAAATAGATAAAGGTAAAAAGGTAAAAGTTTGTTATAAGGGTTCAATGTCCGTAGGTCAGTGGTTTTAACCCTTTTATGTTTACGTTACGTATTCCTGAAACAAGTATAGGAGAGCGAAGTACCCGATCAGCTTAAGTTATCTAAGACCAAAAGGTTTGTGCTCTGAAATATAGAAAAAATCTGCGACGTATATCTATCATAGACTGCATACATGCCAGGAGGTGGAATTTGTTTTTTAGAGAGTGGACTAGCTAGAGTCAACGGCAGCTGACCAACTCAACCACAATAGTTATTTAAGCGGAAATTGAGAATGTTAATATTTGCATCATGACCATGTTCATTAATCCAAATCTCAAATGAATAAGTGACTGAGCGGACTAGCCTAATAATTATTTGATTCTCCGCATTTTCATAAGTTTCTATCCATTTTGCTTCAACCCCTGCTAAATATAATATAAATTAGTGACTGTTAAATACTGTTAAAATAGTGTCTCATTTTTCACATAGGGACTTTCAAATCGGCCCAAATCCTATAGCATCCTTTTTTGCCTCGCATTGTTTAATCTAGACTCCTTGACTCCGGAGGGGGAACCGACAAAGCCGAGGGGAAAGTCAGTTAGAGGGTCTGTGTGAGCGCGACAAGCTCGCCAGCCGGATCTGGGGCGGAGCCCCCGCATGCAGAAAACGCATTTTTATAAATTTAGGACATATTTTTGAGCTCAGATATGCATATAAACCTGAAAAAGAATCAGTCTCAAAATCTGTGGTGCAAAGAATGAATTTGCATCTAATTTGTATCACTTCCATTGTAACTGTAACCATAATATAGATTTTAAGACAATTAATAAGAATTATACTGTTCTAAAAATTCAATATGAATTGAATGTTGTATATAGGGCCTATGCATGAGAATTTAACGTGAATCACAACGAGATTGAAGTGGCCACCTTTTTGAAATCAATAGAACTTCAACAAATTTTATTCTAAATTTATAAAATTTGACCCACAATAAAGAAAATCTATTCTGCAGATAATTTGCAAATTTCGACAAAATCAGTTGTAGGCCTACATTTTACGAGATATTGATTTTTAAAGATTTTTACAGAAAAACGCAAGTTTTCACAATGGGGTGGATGTATACAGGCGCACAAAGTAAGAAAGTTATAGACTAGAGTTGTGCAGACACAGCAAAATGCCTACCCTACCGGTACCCGTAGAAAAACTTCCTTACTCTACCCGTACCCGCGAGTACGGGTACAGTTACAAGGACCCGTACCCGCACGCGTTCCCAGAGACTATAGAGAGGCAACAACATGTATTAATGAAAGCAGAGTACATATTTTAAACATGTCATATGGTGACAAAATTTTTTTTAAAGAGACGCATGTTTAGATTAGGACAGATTTAGGACTTAGTAATCAGGGCAATTCACTTGCCAGATAGTTGACCCGGGTTCTTTCTGGGGTACTGGACTACTGGTTGGTAACATTGTGTAATACAGCTAGTCAGCTAGCCTAAGCCTATACATGAATGTCGGACATGGGCCAGAAGACTCGATGGGCCTGCTTAAAATATTTAGTAGGTATAGTTTAGCCATGAGCAGGCATTAAAGCTTGAGTTAAACAACAAAACGATTTACCAAAGGAACATTATCATTACAGGACGCTATAACAATGATTTTACGTTTGATTATGTTTGCTACATTATTGATAACGTCAAATGATGTCGTTTGTATTCCGTTATGTTTTCAGTAAGTAAAATGCATGCAGTGGCTTATATAACTGTCTGACAAACTGAACGCGGTACACGAGTTACACCAATACACTTTACTCAATAATATTTTTTGATTTTTTCTATTACTGAACTGCTAATTTGCTATAGTAGTGAGAAATGAAAATATCACGATTTGACGGGTAGAAACGAGTGTACCCGTAGCGCTATGCCCGTTCCCGACTCGTACCCGTAAAATGTGTACCCTACCCTAAGTAAGTAAGTAAACACGAATTGTCTATAGCGTTCCCCGAAAGCTTGGCGCAGTGCACCAGCTTATTCACGAGCGCTCACGGGAAGGGTATACCCGAGGGTACGGGAAAAGTTTAACCGCGGGTACGGTTATACCCGCCCATCTCTATTATCAGTGGCGTAGCGAGGCAAAGTGCCGTCTGGGTCGAAAAATAAAAAGAAAAAGTGCCGCCTTTCGCGTTGAAAAAAAAACAGCACACGAAAGATCTAAAATCCTGATAAGCAGAAAAAGTCGGCGCATTTTTAGTCATCGTTGTATTTGTTCCTCTCCAAAATCCCTGACAAGCAAAAACAAAGTCAAAGGTCATCATTTAAATTCTTTTGCGTTACGTTGCGTTACAGAACCCCCACGTCACACTTCGTAACAAATGGCCCGACTACCCCTAACCGCGTTATGTAATTTATGGACGACCCCTTACGACGCCATTTGTTTTGTAGCGAACATGACAAAAATGTTCAATGGAGCGCGATGAAGACAGATGCTGGTCACTGGTCCGAAGTTAAACTAATTGTTAGGCGGATAGTGCAAGCGCAAAAACTCGTTCAATAGAACTCGATCCTCGGCAGCTAATGTAGAGAAATAGGCATCAAATGATCAAAGTAAATTCTCCGCGCAGATAAATTTCTAGACAATACGATTGCAAGGAGATAGCTTTGAGCGTAATTGTAAAAATTGGTCTCGATCAGTTTTAATGGCTATAAGCGCATTCACGGTAACATATATCGATGGATGCAACAGTAAGCCGAAACGCCGTCAGATAATTGTTGGGGTCCAAATACATTTTCAGAAGACTGGTTAATCAACCAAATCTCGAGAACTACCAAAAATGATTCCCACATAGCCTACCAGTAAAATTCTAGTGGGTAAGAGCAGAGGCCGCTTACCACTGGTGCAGTTTGTCTTCACAAATTCGATTACATTCGGTCGCTGAATCATATTTTCCTCAACAAGACTATTGTCAGCTCTCTGTATCCAGCAAAGAGTTTCACCTGGATTCGTGTCTATCTGGTAGGATTTACATGTCGGATCCGCTCTACAGTTAGCTTCACATGTTGCATTATCTCTCACAGTGATCTGCTCCTCTGCAAATGCTGATACTTTACCCGTTGGGTTGAAATTGACAAATGCTACGCAACCTGAATTATTAACCAAATTGCAAACAACAAATTGATACATTAGCCTAAGAATATATCTATCATTATGGCTTATTAGACAACACTGCTAATTATATCTATTTGTGATAAAAGTAAGCAAGAAAGTGTTGGGATAGGGATGATCAAACTTTTTGTAAAACTGGATCTCTTCATGAGATAGGCCTATCAATTTATCATCGAAGCATGTCTTTTAATCATCAATGATACGAATTTCTAAATCTGTCATTAGCAAACGTACTTGCGAAACTTGTCGAGGAAGACAAGGAAACGGAAGAACTGGATAGTGCTGAAAAATCAGAAGCATTAAAACGAATCGATACATTGGCAGACATCGCGCACATTGACTAATTCGCCATGCGAAAACTAGTTGCCCTTTTAGCAGAGACGACTTTTAAAATATTTTCTAGATCCATAAGTTAAATGATAAGACACTTTGAAAGACAATACAATCCAGTTTTAACTTAAGTATTTTTCATATGACAGTGGCGCAGCCAGAAGTTCCGGAAGGGGGTTGGATTTGGTCGAAACCAACTTCGAAAATTCTTGAGAAGCAAAAAAGGGTCAAGGCCTACCTAAGATGGGACATAAGTTACCTTAGATTGGACACTCATTTCCCATCTTAGGCAACAGAAAGTGATTATAAATATTAGTAAATGCTGTCAAAGTCGCTCAACAGCCGAGTACGAGAATAGGAAAATTCCAATTTAGATCTACAGTGAAATACTGTTATTTTAAACTAATGTAATTCGACAGTTTAAAATTTTAAAAAAACAACCCTAAAATGGCGATAAACTCATTGAGCAGAGATAATTATCGGAACTTATCGAGCAAAAATGTTCCGCTCACGTGATCAAACGAACGAAATCAAGATGGGTCACGTGATGCATAGATGTCATTTCGGTTGGTAGAACAACTATACCCCGACTCCCCTAACCGCGTTATGTAATTTATTAACTGGAGCTACTAGACCACAGATCTCATAAACTGATTTGTTACAACATAGAAACTGTCCCATGTTAGATGAGCTCCTAAGAAGCTGTTCGTTGCTTAGGGGTCGTCCATAATTATGTAACGCGATTTTGGCACTTTACCCCTCCACCCTACGTAACGCGACGTAACAAAAACGTCAGACCCCTCTAAAATATGACGTAACAACGGGCCGACCCCCTTTCGTTTTCCGACAAGTCTTGACAACAAAAAGGTCATCCTTGTATTTTTCCTCTCGAAAAACCCTGACAAGCAAAAATAGGTCATCGTTGCATTTTTTCCTCTCCAAAAACCCTGACAAGCAAAAACAAGGTCAAAGGTTACATTTTTTGCGTTAAGTCGTATTTACAGAACCTCCCTCGTCACACTTCGTAACAAATGACCGGACTCCCATAACCGCGTTACGTAATTTATGGACGACCCGTCACGACGCCATTTCTTTTGGAGCGAACATGACAAAAATGTTCAATGGAGCGCGATGACGACAGATGCTGGTCACTGGACCAAAGTAAAACTAATTGTTAGGCGGATAGGGCAAGCGTAAGAACTTGTTCAATTCTAAATTCTCCACGCAGATAAATTTCTAGACAATACGATTGCAAGGAGATAACTTTGAGCGCAATTGTAAAAATTGGTCTCGATCAGTTTTAATGGCTATAAGCGCATTCACGGTAACATATATCGATGGATGTAACAGTAAGCCGAAACGCCGTCAGATAATTGTTGGGGTCCAAATACATTTTCAGAAGACTAGTTAATCAACCAAATCTCGTGAACTACAAAAAATGATTTCCACATAGGCTACCAGTAAAATTCTAGTGGGTAAGAGCAGAGACCGCTTACCACTGGTGCAGTTTGTCTTCACAAATTCGATTACATTCGGTCGCTGAATCATATTTTCCTCAACAAGACTATTGTCTGCTCTCTGTATCCAGCAAAGAGTTTCACCTGGATTCGTGTCTATCTGGTAGGATTTACATGTCGGATCCGCTCTACAGTTATCTTCACATGTTGCATTATCTCGCACAGTGATCTGCTCCTCTGCAAATGCTGATACTTTACCCGTCGGGTTCAATATGACAAATGCTACGCAACCTGAATTATTAACCAAATTGCAAAGAACAAATTGATACATTATCATATGAATATATCAATCATTATGGCTTATTAGACAATACTACTAATTATATCCATTTGTGATAAAAAGTATGCAAGCAAGTGTTGGGACAGGGATGATCAAACTTTTTGTCAAACTGGAACTCTTCATGATATATCAATTTACAGTATCATCGAAGTTTGTCTTTTAATCATCAATGATACGAATTTCTTAATCTGTCATTAGCAAACGTACTTGCGAAACTTGTCGAGGAAGACAAGGAAACGGAAGAACTGGATAGTGCTGAAAAATCATTAAAACGAATCGATACATTGGCAGACATCGCGCACATCGCCATGCGAAACCTAGTTGCCTTTTTAGCAGAGACGACTTTTAAAATATTTTCTAGATCCGTAAGTTAAATGATAAGACACTTTGAAAGACAATACAACCTAGTTTTAACTTAAGCATCTTTCATTTGACAAGGATAAAGCTTTGAGCGTAAGTGTAAAATTGGTCTCGATCAGTTTTAATGGCTATAAGCGCATTCACGGTAACATATATCGATGGATGTAACAGTAGGCCGAAACGCCGTCAGATAATTGTTGGGGTCCAAATACATTTTCAGAAGACTGGTTAATCAACCAAATCTCGTGAACTACAAAACATGATTCCCACATAGCCTACCAGTAAAATTCTAGTGGGTACGAGCAGAGAGTCCGCTTACCATTGGTGCAGTTTGTCTTCACAAATTCGATTACATTCGGTCGCTGAATCATATTTTCCTCAACAAGACTATTGTCTGCTCTCTGTATCCAGCAAAGAGTTTCACCTGGATTCGTGTCTATCTGGTAGGATTTACATGTCGGATCCGCTCTACAGTTAGCTTCACATGTTGCATTATCTCGCACAGTGATCTGCTCCTCTGCAAATGCTGATACTTTACCCGTCGGGTTCAATATGACAAATGCTACGCAACCTGAATTATTAACCAAATTGCAAAGAACAAATTGATACATTATCATATGAATATATCAATCATTATGGCTTATTAGACAATACTACTAATTATATCCATTTGTGATAAAAAGTATGCAAGCAAGTGTTGGGACAGGGATGATCAAACTTTTTGTCAAACTGGAACTCTTCATGATATATCAATTTACAGTATCATCGAAGTTTGTCTTTTAATCATCAATGATACGAATTTCTTAATCTGTCATTAGCAAACGTACGTGCGAAACTTGTCGAGGAAGACAAGGAAACGGAAGAACTGGATAGTGCTGAAAAATCATTAAAACGAATCGATACATTGGCAGACATCGCGCACATCGCCATGCGAAACCTAGTTGCCCTTTTAGCAGAGACGACTTTTAAAATATTTTCTAGATCCGTAAGTTAAATGATAAGACACTTTGAAAGACAATACAACCTAGTTTTAACTTAAGCATCTTTCATTTGACAAGGATAATGCTTTGAACGTAAGTGTAAAAATTGGTCTCGATCAGTTTTAATGGCTATAAGCGCATTCACGGTAACATATATCGATGGATGTAACAGTAAGCCGAAACGCCGTCAGATAATTGTTGGGGTCCAAATACATTTTCAGAAGACTGGTTAATCAACCAAATCTCGTGAAATACAAAACATGATTCCCACATAGCCTACCAGTAAAATTCTAGTGGGTACGTGCAGAGAGTCCGCTTACCATTGGTGCAGTTTGTCTTCACAAATTCGATTACATTCGGTCGCTGAATCATATTTTCCTCAACAAGACTATTGTCTGCTCTCTGTATCCAGCAAAGAGTTTCACCTGGATTCGTGTCTATCTGGTAGGATTTACATGTCGGATCCGCTCTACAGTTAGCTTCACATGTTGCATTATCTCGCACAGTGATCTGCTCCTCTGCAAATGCTGATACTTTACCCGTCGGGTTGAAATTGACAAATGCTACACAACCTGAATTATTGACCAAATTGCAAAGAACAAATTGATACATTAGCATACGAATATATCAATCATTATGGCTTATTAGACAACACTGCTAATTATATCCATTTGTGATAAAATGTATGCAAGCAAGTGTTGGGACAGGGATGATCAAACTTTTTGTCAAACTGGAACTCTTCATGAGATATCAATTTACAGTATCAACGAAGTCATCAATGATACGAATTTCTTAATCTGTCATTAGCAAACGTACGTGCGAAACTTGTCGAGGAAGACAAGGAAACGGAAGAACTGGATAGTGCTGAAAAATCATTAAAACGAATCGATACATTGGCAGACATCGCGCACATCGCCATGCGAAACCTAGTTGCCCTTTTAGCAGAGACGACTTTTAAAATATTTTCTAGATCCGTAAGTTAAATGATAAGACACTTTGAAAGACAATACAACCTAGTTTTAACTTAAGCATCTTTCATTTGACAAGGATAATGCTTTGAACGTAAGTGTAAAAATTGGTCTCGATCAGTTTTAATGGCTATAAGCGCATTCACGGTAACATATATCGATGGATGTAACAGTAAGCCGAAACGCCGTCAGATAATTGTTGGGGTCCAAATACATTTTCAGAAGACTGGTTAATCAACCAAATCTCGTGAACTACAAAACATGATTCCCACATAGCCTACCAGTAAAATTCTAGTGGGTAAGAGCAGAGGCCGCTTACCACTGGTGCAGTTTGTCTTCACAAATTCGATTACATTCGGTCGCTGAATCATATTTTCCTCAACAAGACTATTGTCTGCTCTCTGTATCCAGCAAAGAGTTTCACCTGGATTCGTGTCTATCTGGTAGGATTTACATGTCGGATCCGCTCTACAGTTAGCTTCACATGTTGCATTATCTCGCACAGTGATCTGCTCCTCTGCAAATGCTGATACTTTACCCGTTGGGTTGAAATTGACAAATGCTACGCAACCTGAATTATTAACCAAATTGCAAAGAACAAATTCGATACATTAGCATAAGAATATATCAATCATTATGGCTTACTAGACAATACTGCTAATTATATCCATTTGTGATAAAAAGTATGCAAGCAAGTTTTGGGACAGGTATGATCAATCTTTTTGTCAAACTGGAACTTTTCATGAGATATCAATTTATCATCGAAATTTGTCGTTTAATCATCAATGATACGAATTTCTTAATCTGTCATTAGCAAACGTACGTGCGAAACTTGTCGAGGAAGACAAGGAAACGGAAGAACTGGATAGTGCTGAAAAATCATTAAAACGAATCGATACATTGGCAGACATCGCGCACATCGCCATGCGAAACCTAGTTGCCTTTTTAGCAGTGACGACTTTTAAAATATTTTCTAGATCCGTAAGTTAAATGATAAGACACTTTGAAAGACAATACAACCTAGTTTTAACTTAAGCATCTTTCATTTGACAAGGATAAAGCTTTGAGCGTAAGTGTAAAAATTGATCTCGATCAGTTTCAATGGCTATAAGCGCATTCACGGTAACATATATCGATGGATGTAACAGTAGGCCGAAACGCCGTCAGATAACTGTTGGGGTCCAAATACATTTTCAGAAGACTGGTTAATCAACCAAATCTCGTGAACTACAAAACATGATTCCCACATAGCCTACCAGTAATATTCTAGTGGGTAAGAGCAGAGTCCGCTTACCATTGGTGCAGTTTGTCTTCACAAATTCGATTACATTCGGTCGCTGAATCATATTTTCCTCAACAAGACTATTGTCTGCTCTCTGTATCCAGCAAAGAGTTTCACCTGGATTCGTGTCTATCTGGTAGGATTTACATGTCGGATCCGCTCTACAGTTAGCTTCACATGTTGCATTATCTCGCACAGTGATCTGCTCCTCTGCAAATGCTGATACTTTACCCGTCGGGTTGAAATTGACAAATGCTACGCAACCTGAATTATTGACCAAATTGCAAAGAACAAATTGATACATTAGCATACGAATATATCAATCATTATGGCTTATTAGACAACACTGCTAATTATATCCATTTGTGATAAAATGTATGCAAGCAAGTGTTGGGACAGGGATGATCAAACTTTTTGTCAAACTGGAACTCTTCATGAGATATCAATTTACAGTATCAACGAAGTTTGTCTTTTAATCATCAATGATACGAATTTCTTAATCTGTCATTAGCAAACGTACCTGCGAAACTTGTCGAGGAAGACAAGGAAACGGAAGAACTGGATAGTGCTGAAAATCATTAAAACGAATCGATACATTGGCAGACATCGCGCACATTGACTAATTCGCCATGCGAAACTTAGTTGCCCTTTTAGCAGAGACGACTTATAAAATATTTTCTAGATCCGTAAGTTAAATGATAAGACACTTTGAAAGACAATACAACCTAGTTTTAACTTAAGCATCTTTCATATGACAGTGGCGCAGCCAGAATTTCCGGAAGGGGGTTGGATTTGGTCGTAACCAAATTCGAAAATTCTTGAGAAGCAAAAAACGGTGAAAGGCCTACCTAAGATGGGACATAAGTTACCTTAGATGGGACACTCATGTTCCATCTTAGGCAACAGAAGATGATCATAAATATTAGCAAACGCTTTCAAAATGGCTCAACAGCCGATTACGAGAATTCCAATTTAGATCTAAGTACTGTTATTTTAAACTAATGTAATTCGACAGTTTAAAAATTAAAAAAGTAACCCTAAACTGGCGATAAACTCGTTGAGCAGGGATAATTATCGGAATTTATCGAGCACAAAATGTTCCGCTCACGTGACCAAACGAACGAAATCAAGATTGGTCACGTGATGCATAGATGTCATTTTCGGTTGGTAGAACAAGTAAACTAGTGAACGGGACTCACGGGAGCTACCAGACCACAGATCTCATAAAATGATTTGTTCCAACATAGAAACTGTCCCATGTTAGATGAGCCCCTAAGAAGCTGTTCGTTGCTTAGGGGTCGTCCATAAATTACGTAACGCGAGTTTGGCACTTTTTACCCCTCCACCCTACGTAACGCGACGTAACACAACGTCAGACTCCTCTAAAATATGACGTAACAACGGATCGACCCCTTTTCGTTTTCCGAAAAGTCTTGACAATAAAAAGGTCATCCTTGTATTTTTCCTCTCGTAAAACCCTGACAAGCAAAAATAGGTCATCGTTGTATTTTTTTGCTCTCCCAAATCCCTGACAAGCAAAAACAAGGTCAAAGGTCATCAATTACATTTTTGCGTTACGTCGTATTTACAGATCCTCCCTCGTCACACTTCGTAGCAAATGACCGGACTCCCATAACCGCGTTACGTAATTTATGGACGACCCCTTACGACGCCATTTGTTTTGGAGCGAACATGACAAAACTGTTTAATGGAGCGCGATGACGACAGATTCTGGTCACTGGACCGAAGTAAAACTAATTGTTAGGCGGATAGTGCAAGCGTAAGAACTCGTTCAATAGAACTCGATCCTCGGCAGCTAATGTAGAGAAATAGGCATCAAATGATCAAAGTAAATTCTCCGCGCAGATAAATTTCTAGACAATACGATTGCAAGGAGATAGCTTTGAGCGTAATTGTAAAAATTGGTCTCGATCAGTTTTAATGGCTATAAGCGCATTCACGGTAACATATATCGATGGATGTAACAGTAGGCCGAAACGCCGTCAGATAATTGTTGGGGTCCAAATACATTTTCAGAAGACTAGTTAATCAACCAAATCACGTGAACTAACAAAAATGATTCCCACATAGCCTAACAGTAAAATTCTAGTGGGTAAGAGCAGAGGCCGCTTACCATTGGTGCAGTTTGTCTTCACAAATTCGATTACATTCGGTCGCTGAATCATATTTTCCTCAACAAGACTATTGTCTGCTCTCTGTATCCAGCAAAGAGTTTCACCTGGATTCGTGTCTATCTGGTAGGATTTACATGTCGGATCCGCTCTACAGTTAGCTTCACATGTTGCATTATCTCGCACAGTGATCTGCTCCTCTGCAAATGCTGATACTTTACCCGTCGGGTTCAATATGACAAATGCTACGCAACCTGAATTATTAACCAAATTGCAAAGAACAAATTGATACATTAGCATATGAATATATCAATCATTATGGCTTATTAGACAATACTGCTAATTATATCCATTTGTGATAAAAAGTATGCAAGCAAGTGTTGGGACAGGGATGATCAAACTTTTTGTCAAACTGGAACTCTTCATGAGATATCAATTTACAGTATCATCGAAGTTTGTCTTTTAATCATCAATGATACGAATTTCTTAATCTGTCATTAGCAAACGTACTTGCGAAACTTGTCGAGGAAGATAGGGAAACGGAAGAACTGGATAGTGCTGAAAAATCATTAAAACGAATCGATACATTGGCAGACATCGCGCACATTGACTAATTCGCCATGCGAAACCTAGTTGCCCTTTTAGGAGAGACGACTTTTAAAATATTTTCTAGATCCGTAAGTTAAATGATAAGACACTTTGAAAGACAATACAACCTAGTTTTAACTTAAGCATCTTTCATTTGACAGTGGCGCAGCCAGGATTTCCGGAAGGGGGCTGGATTTGGTCGTAACGACAAATCGGTTGTTTTGATAGCACTTTTACAAACGGCTGCGTTATTTTCCTGTTAACGCTTCTGCAATTTTTTTTTGTTATAGGGCCTACTGTAAATGTAGCTTTTCATGCAAATATATCTTCAAATTATTTTAGAAAGACAAAAAATATAATTATTGCTCGCAAATAGTCATTATTTTATTTACAATTCTAGAGCAATGCATCTCATATTCTTCGAACGTTCTATATATCGCTTTATATTCAGTAGGCCGAATGCGCCTTCCCTGCAGAAATAACATTTGTTACACCAAAGGCACGTACGTAAAGTTGTAGATGAACCAGATAACGAGGCACTTGAAATCCCTGAAAAGAAATTCATTAGATTACATATGACTATGCAGTTGCGTATTTAGGCATGTTTCACATGTTTCATGGAACAGGGGTCCCCCACATAAAGGGGCCCCTGCATAGTAGGAGAAAAATATTTTGTCAGTGCGTGCATTCTGCTGTTCTATAAGCCTAGTGACCTATATGATCGCTTCGTCTGTGCCTGCGACTGAAACAATTTTTCCCGAGGTTATGCTCTAGTCCTCTTAAATAGGAGGGAAAAGGTAAGGTGTCCTGAGATCTGGAGAAGATGGAAAGGGCGGAGCGAGGCGGGTATCCTTTGTAGGGCCCGCAGAACATTTGGAATAGGGCCACAAAATCCTTAATGCGGCCCTGTGACTATGGAAAAGTAAACTGATCAGAAAATTTGGTAACATGTCTTAAAAATTGATGAGATTGAATACGCAATGAAATTGCCTTCTTATTGACATTTTTTCGTTGACACTATTGCAGATGGATACATAATTAATCTTGTTTAATTTAAATAAAATAACGTTGAATAGCTCATCGTGATAAGAGTCAGACAGGCAAAAGTCATAAGATGCATTGGCGGTCTATGCTTGGACCTTATCGTTGGGAAGGAATGAATTTTGGAAGAGAACAGTTTTGGGTATCGATAAAAATAAAGATTTGAGGGTACGTTACAAGAATCGAAGAATACTGTCGTTTCAGACTGCTATTTCACTGTGGAGAAGACTGCGCAAGGTTTCGGGGTTTCCGGTTCCGGGTTCCGGTGGAAATGCGCGGCTGCACATTTTGATAAAATAACGGATTTAACGGTCGTAAAATAATGATACGAGATTATGAGCGAAGCATTCGTCTAGGATGCTCTTGCGCCACATTCAAAATGTTGCAAAAAAACTTAAGAAGCGAAATTTTCGTTAAGCGCGAATCGTAAATGATTCTCAGTAGCCGTAGTAACATTTCCGGTCAAAACTACATACGAGAACACACTGATCGCACTGTAAAACCAGATAGACTACTCATCGCCAGAATGCAAAACCATTTGTTACACGAAAATACAGCATTAATCCGACCCATGCATTAGTAGTGTGGCGACCATGTGCCACAGATAGCGAGAGTATTATTATTATTAATTATTTCCTAATTATTATTAAAGATTGCTTAACTGTATAAACTTGTTAGTTACTAATTTAATATAATTAATTAGCATTTATTAATAATGTATATTTGTACTAATTTTAATTAATTAATTACATTTTAATTCATGTAAAACGGACAAAGTACGCGCTAAGCTAGAAGGGAGTTTAAGACGCTAAGGCTTCGGTAAAATTATTAGAATCGCCGCGTTCGCATAAGACCGAGGGTACTATTAGAAATACCAGCAACTCTTATTAAACCAGCGAACGCTGCGCGCGCGGACATCGACGCTGCTAATTTTAAGTCCGCTGCGCGCAGCTGGCTTAGATTGACTGGCCGCTGACGAAGGCAGTGGCGTAGCGAGGCAAAGTGCCGCCCGGGGTGAGAAAAAGTGCCGCCTTTAATTCTCCGAAAATGTCTGACAAGCAAAAAACGTTATCAACTATCCAAAAAGTTTCTGACAAGCAAAAAGAACGTTATCAAATCTCCAAAAAGTCTCTG
This sequence comes from Metaphire vulgaris, assembly GCA_018105865.1. Lineage (NCBI taxonomy): Eukaryota > Metazoa > Annelida > Clitellata > Crassiclitellata > Megascolecidae > Metaphire > Metaphire vulgaris. The sequence goes on from CM030834.1 coordinate 10,746,679, forward strand.
ACAAGCAAAAAATCTAAGAAATCTCGAAAGTTCCGCCCCTAGAGCAAGTGCCGCCTGGGGCGCTTCGCCTACTCTGCCCACCCTCGCCACGCCACTAGACGAAGGGGGCAGGCAGTTGAAGCGATGGATGAAGGCTGTCGATCGGTGCTGCTAGGTGGTAGAGCGATGGAGGGAGGGAGAACGGCAGCGGCGCGTGTTAGACGGCCGTGTGTGTGTAGCAGTTGAAAACTCCTCCTGAAGACCGGCGCGTGTTAGGCGGCCTTGTGTGTAGCAGTTGAAAACTCTGCCCGAACACCGATGCCCGGTGACCAGGGCCTGTCGTCGATGCGCTTCGCCGTCAGCGAAGCTTCCTATCGCCGCTGACGACGACGCTGGGTGGATGGGTTCCAGGTTTAGCTTTCTGACGGCAAGTACGCGGAAATACAGACAGCAGCAGTCAATTCCCTTCAAGCGCCGGTCTTAAAAATTTGAAACTCTCTGAAATTTTTCAAAAATGTGGCACCCATCTTGTATTCGCGGTCCGATTGCTATTATCGTGGAGCGATAAAGCAAATCACAGCAATTGAAAGCAAATGAGCATTGGAGCCCGATAAAGTGCTAAAAGGTTATCGTTTCATATTGACGTATCAAAGGCTATCGATTGCATTTCCAGTGGCGCTAGTTATTTTGGCTGCCCGAGGTGCGTCTAGCTAACGCGTCTTTGTCCGTGTTACCAGTGTTGCCACTGCAGCCATTGTTTTCATTATTGCTTGGTTTGTTAATAAATAAAATTTAATAAACCAACAATTATCGGAAGCTGCATTTGTGTCTTATAAAGCCGCTGTTGACCGAGTCTCAGCGCACTGTCAGTGAAGGTGAGTCTTGGCTGTGATGAAAATCGCCTACCTGGGGTCACGTTAGTGCCCAGGAGGTCAACTCTGAGCCAAGGAAGGAGACAGACGCCCGCCTGTCGGGGCGCGGGGAGTCAGTTTGGGTGAATTGACCGTCAATGAAAAGAGTGGACTGCCGTCCATTCAGGCACGGTTAACCCCGGTTTTTGGTGAAAGCGCTGAGGAAGCAAATAGACGCCGCTGCTCGTCTACGAGTGAGATCAGAAGGTACCACGCGTGCTAAGAAGCCGCAACAGAGGAAAGACACCGTCGCCTGTCTTTGAGAGAACGGAAGACAGTTATATTACCGAGAATGAAGAGACGTGGCACCAAGTCGAAACCGGTGACCAAGAATATGTACCGAAATCGCTTAAGACACCGAGACCAAGCGGTGGCCAGCGATAAGGGGAGCCAGATAAAGGGTCTCTCGGACGAGGCCGGAGACAGGACAGACAGAGAGACGTCAGACGAGGAAATCAGAACCCTATGTTGAGGAGCGGCCATACTCAGTATGCGGCCTGCCCGGCAGCCGCGGACACCTTATCTGATGTCGGTGAACCGGAAAATCGAACAGACGCCGCCGATCAGGCAGAGTCAGCGGCAGATGGCGATCGGAAAAAAGCGGGCGTTGGGGGACGCCCGACCGCCGGTGTCGTATAAATTTTGTTCCGGTATAAAATAAGTTCCGCAACAAACTATGATTGGTTTATTTGAATTTGTCAATCACTTATAAGCTCCGCCTACCCAGAGTAACCGTAGCGTAAAATACGTACCGAATGCAAGTCGTAAATTTATAATCGATCCTAACCCTAACACTATCGGTCATATATTTATGATCGAGTCAGATCGACCGAAAGGATATAAATTTACGACCATACTTAGGCCTCATAGGGACTATATTTTATAAGAGTAACTCAAATTGTACGTATAAGTATAATTTTGGTTCCCGTTGCAACAGAACTAGCTCCGCCCCGGAACCGCATTTATAGCGGAACAAAATTTATACGACACCGGCCGCGCGAAGAAACCGCGAGCCGGGGTCGCCACAGTTCTTCATAAAATTTTCCTAATTTTCATGTCAACACAACAGACACAGGCTAAATGGTATCACAAACTGAAGACATCTGAAAAACTAAAAACTAAAAGACTTAATTTCAGACATTTCTTATATGCACTTTAAACTTCATGCTTTAAAAATATCATTATGCTATGGCCACGCGTATTAAGAAATCAATTTTATTGACAACTAGCAACGATGCTCACCACTGGAGCAGTCTGTCTTCACAAATTCGATGACATTGTCTTGCGCATACATGTTGTCGACAGTAAAAGGACTTTGTTCTGTCTGTATCCAGCATAAAGTTTGACCCGGATTCGTGTTTATCTGGTAAGATCGACATGCTGACTGCGCCCTACAGGTAGCTTCACATGTTGAATTGTTTGAGACAGTGCTCTCCTCAACAGCCTGTCCTGATACTTGTCCCGGGTACAAGTTGACAAATGCTATGCACGCTGAAATATGAATCAAATGCAAGGACATAATTTGCATAATTATGGAAAATACTTTGGGTCGATAGAACAACATTGTTGAAACCATCAAACAGCACGAAGCGCCTTTTGTTATCGAGGAACCCTGTCTGCTAGTGATCAGAAATGTGATTTTTAAGCATGAATATCTGGAATATGGATGATTTCTCACCTACTTTCTGCTGTCGCAGTATTTGTTGAAGAAGGCTATCTAGAAAAACTAGGCTAGTGCATGTGGAGAGTTACTATAGTAGTTTTCACACAGGCTTACTTAGCTTCCAAAACCACTATAAATCACATTATTATTATTATTATTATTATTATTATTATTATTATTATTATTATTATTATTATTATAAGACGACAGAGTCGTAAGTGCTGAAAATCCGGAGAGAACTGACTTGAATTTATGGCATAGCACCATAAACAGAAAATAATTCACTCACTTTCTTGTCTTATTATTTTTGAAGAAATGCTTCGTTAATTTTAAAAGACCGAATATACTTAGGCAGTGGCGTCGCCAGGAATTTTTGGTTGGGGAAAGGGGCTAGCGTGTCAGATTTCTTACACACCCCTCGCCCCCCCCCCTCCACAGAAAACTTTCTCACCGGATTTGCGCGAATCTGGTAGGTGGTCTGGGGCAGGAGAGGGCAGTTGCCCCATTTGCCCCCCTCCTGGCGAAGCTAATGCACTTAGGACTAATTGAACACTTCAGAAAACTATTCGCATCGGTGGTCACTTAGTCTGCTTAACTTCCGAATTAAGTGTCTAGTCAAAATAGCTCAAAACAAAATAGCGCCGACAAAATAGCTCCAAAAATCCCAACAAAATAGCGCCGTGAGATTCGCGCAAAACTGTTGAGTAGATTTGGGGAAGTATATGCAAAAGTGTAGATGTGCTCTCCCCTATTCTCTGAATCCTGGCTTCGCCACTGATTCTGCTTCGTTCAATATACGAAAATAATGTGTTCTCGTTACTTTGTCTCGAATTTTATATTTATTTATACATTAATACACTGAGGTATTCATTCATCCTGTTCACAAACCTGGCAGCGTCGATTGAGTTGGGAAAAATGTTGTCGAAGCGCCTGAAAAATTAGATAATTTGAATTTAGCATCAATTCTTGATATAATCTTGATTATTTTGGAACAGATATGGGCTTTCCTTTAATTACGTCAACAAATTAGGGGAGCGGGGGTTTGAAACAGTCTGACAGTACAGGTGTTGACAGGGGAGGAAGGTCGAAATGATCATCGCCACATTTTGACACCCAATGACTAAAAAAAGTCATCACCACATTTTGACACTTCATAGGCAAAAAAGGTCATCACCGCAGAAACAAGAGAATTTAATAGAACAATAAACTTTGTAAGTGGACCCGCCACTGATCTTGGGGAGGCCAAACGTTTTTGGCATAATTATAGGAGCCTAAGAGGTCACTGAAAGTTTGACAGTTGTTGACAATGGGGATAGGTCAAAAATTGCCCAAAAAATGTTGACGTAAGTAATGGACAGCCCCATTTTATGACATGACCAATTATGCTTACAGAAAAGATTAGCAACGAATAGGCTATTTCTGCATAAGACGTCAAATTTGAACTTAGCATGCTCTCAAAAAATTCAAATTGCAAATAAAATTAAGCAAATTGCAGCGGAAACTTGAACGGCTGCATTGTTACAAAACGTCTTCGAACACTATCGATATCAGATATCTCCCAGTGACTTTTGTTTTGTCCCTGTGTTTCTATATTTTTCAAATGCAGGATCTCATCTGCAATCGACATAAATATAAATGTATCTAAAGGACGTACTTTCAGTTATTCTAATTTCTATTTACTGTACTTATATAAATCTTTATTCGCAAACGCAGGTAACCTAAGATAGACATCATTCTTAAGTTCTTAATTAACAATTACGCAATTACGCAATTACGCATTCTGTTATTATAAAATTGACAAAAAGTGGTGTTTTAGAGAACCGATGTGTAAAAGAGTGTTGACGATTCTCAGCAATATCATGTAGGCCCTACTGTATTCAATCCAAGCATTTCACGAATACAGTCAATTGTTACTTTATCATAAGCATCACAGAATTAGTTATCAATGCTGATTACTTTTCTTGTGAAGTATACACTTAAAGCTACGAAAATATAGGCCTATGAATACTTTACCAGCTGAGAAGTAGACAACGGTAGTAAGTAGAAACAGTAACTGTTTTACAGCGTCTTCCAAGTAACCTGAACGCCTCATCGTTGTCTATAAAAGCTTTTCCCGTTGACAGCGGCAGACCTATATTTACAAAGCAGTTAAATATATAGGCGTATTTTCATTATTGCCGTCTGATTCTATTGCTACTGGTTATTTATAAATCAAGGCTAAGCGATCCAATCATTCTATTGAAATTTGAAGATTTGATAGTTATTTCTCAGGTCTCTGTTGATCTCGAATTAGTGTGCACGCGTCATCCACTTGTCCTCTGTACCATGGCTTTTCAACTGGACACAATACCCATAGACTACTCATTTAGTGATCCATGCAATACCGCAAATTTAACACAGATCGTTAATTTCACGGACACTCCTGTTGAGAAAACCCTAGCTATCTCTACATAGTCTCCGGTTTCGGACAGCATGCAGTTTGGGAGGCATTGAACCTATAGACGAACTCGCTCGTGTCCGTTTCGCTTCGCGTGGCAATCATTTCAACTGGCCGTTCGCATCAGATAATTTGACTCTGAAAACAATCTCTCTTAATTTAATAGATATTGTATAGGCTCTATAATATTTTATCCGATATTTAAGCTCATTCTACCTAGTTACTAGGCCCTATTACTTATCAACGCTGCCTCCAGATAATGTCTGTTATGAGCTAAGGAGCAGCGCTCGGCCTCCGAGTAAGGATGAAGGAAGGCGACTGTACTTGCAATCGTTCGAGACAGTACACTATTCCTGCATGAAATTAAGAACATCTGCTCTAACAGCCACAACATTGTTACTAAACTTACTATAATTGACAAGCATAATGTTCATTCTGACATTTTTAAAAATTACTGGACTCAGTGGCGGTTCCAGGAATTCTTTGTGGTCTTGGTGGGAGAGGATAAAAATTGTTTTTTGAAGTTGACGGGTGAGATGCAAATTGAAGAAGAAAATCAAAAAGAGAGAAAAAGGGTCATTGCTAGTAGTGTTTTGTTCACTAAATGTTAAGAAATCTTGCCAAAAAGGCCGAAAAGCAAGAAAAAAGGTCATTTGCAGTATTTTTCACTATTTTTTAAAACTCAATGGAAAATAGGTTGACAAGCAAAAAAGTCACCTGGAACCCCGGTGGGGGGATGCATCCCCAGTCATCAACATGGTGGAACCGCCACTGACTGGACTTATTATGAAACTTAATCGAGTTCGCCCTACGGCATTATCGCATTGCAAATATGTCTAACCTAGTCAACTGTTATCCTGTACGTAGCCTACCAGTGATAACTCTTTCTGATTACAGACATGCTCCCTCTGGCGCTGAGCGTCGTCGTCGCTTTCGCAGACAGCAACCCTCAGTCGCACATTTCAATCATCCAAATTCACAAAAGGAATGAGTTCGATTTACAAAGTTTATACTCTCAAAGTTGTAGGCGTATCGCCACAAAAAGACTACTGGATCCGAAGAGTATCATTCCATTGAATTAAGGCTGGGCCAGTTGTTGATACGCGTCGTATACAATACTTGAAAGAATATTCGTGCCGGAAAACGGTCCTGTCCTTCTGATCACTGTCATTTTAAATAAATTCTAATGGCTGCATGTTGTGAAATCAAGGATGCTAGTCTTTGGCCTTGGTCTGGCGTTAAGAACATTTTAAGAACAAGTAACAGCTGATGATTGAGATGGGACTGCCTTATCAAAACAGTTCTTCCACCTATATTCACTCTTTCATATGCATGCCTGCAACTTCTGATCCAGTGGAACACAAACTGTATCTTCCTAGAGCGGCACCGTAATGCGCCCATATATTATGGCTAAAATGACTGATTCCTTGTTGGAAACATTGGTCTTTATGAAATGCAACTCTAAATTGAATGCCTGACTATGCTGAATGACTACCGGTAACTATGCAAAAGAACAAGTTTTAGCATGTCTCATTCTTTGTTTGTCAACTCAACACTAGTATGCAAAGGCGTCGGCAGAAATTCCGGGCCCCTAGGCAGAGCAGTCACCGAGTCCCTAGAAAGTTTGAAAGTTTATACTTTATCAGACAGAGTTTGTCCTTTTAACAGCTCTAATATTTTTAAATATACGAATTAAGTGTGAAAAATTGGTGATGGCCTTTTTTGTTTGACAGACTTTTCAGGACGTTAAAGTAGTACAACAAATAGGTCAATGGTATTCAATGTGTTAACATTTTTAACATTTCGCGGACCCGGCCGGGCCCCTAAGGATCGCCGGGCGCCTGGGCACTTGTCCTTCCCATTCCCCTCTCGGCGGACCTGATATTGTGCAAGTAATCTGGCCTAAAAATCTTGGCATTGAAAACAGTTCAACTAGTATGACAAGACATGCTTTTTTCAAGTCCTTGCTAAATTTTAAGTCAAGTCCTTGGATCTGCCCTGTCCTGGCCTTGACGGTTGAGTCCTTCCTTAGTTATAGTCCTGGCCTTGCGGGTTGAGTCCTTAGTCCCGGTTTTGGCCTTGCGGGTTGAGTCCTTAGTCCCGGTTTTGGCCTTGAGGGTTGAGTCCTTGTTAACATCTCTGCGTGAAATACGGGACACGCACGCACGTCCAACTGAGTGACCGATTGAACCACATAATAAATTGTGACCTTAAGAATTTAACAATGTTATTCAATGATGAATCTTAGCACGAATCAAGAATAAAAGAAAACAAAACTAGTTGAAGCCATAATCACTCCAATAAAAGATAAATGTTTATGCCTAGCTTGAAGATTTTTCGAAAATTAAAGTTTCACTTTCTTATTAAGAGAATCCGAAACCGAGTTGAAATAGAGGGGGTGCTATACATTTCTTACATTACATCTCTCCAGCCCTCTCTCCCTCTCTCTCCCGCACTCTTTCATCTCTCTCATCTCATCTCTCTCTCTCTCTCATCTCATCTCTCTCTCTCTCTCTCTCTCTCTCTCTCTCTCTCGGCAGTCTTGATACCTGCTGACAGTTTGCGTTTCTGCGTGAGCAGTGGTATAGTTTCGCTGTGTTCTGGTATGTTAGCGGCAATAGACAACAAGAGCCGCTGTAATAAATAGCTGACAAATCAACCGCACACAATTATTATCAAAACACGTACAGTAACCGGTTGGTCACAGGAACACCGGACAGGAGAGAAGTAGATCGAGGATTAGAAAAAGCGCTGGAGTTCAAATTTGTTGGGATTAAGCTTTGACGAGTGCTGTAGAAATTAAGTTGATTACGATACATTGGAACTGCTGCTGTTTCAGAATTCCGCACAAGTTGCGACGTAGTGCAATCAGTGAGCTGCAGAACTTACGAAAATTCGCCTCTATCTGTTCGCCAGTTTACCGCGAAACAGTTTCGTCTACAGGTCTATCGGTGGTAAGAACGACTGATTTATGCTCTTAATTATTATTCACCCGTCGTTCAGTTCAAACAAATATTTTTGCGAAATTAGAATTTATTTAATAAATTAATTAATTGTGAACAAATTGTCTCAGCTAAACGTCGATCAAAGTGAAAGTAAGGGTCTTCACCGCCTTGGTTCCTTTAGAATTCCAGAGTCCCTCGCCGAAGTCAATTTTGATACCACAAATGTCTCTGGATTCACTTGTGTCAATGAAAGAATACATGCAATTCCCTGGAGGCTGTCCATTAATTCTGTCAACAATATTTGGGACATTTTTTACTACCTCCCCCTTATCAAGAACTGTTAACTTTCAGTGACCCCCCTATAATTATGTCAACAACTTTTAACACCTCCCCTAAGATCAGTGAAGGGTCCCCCTAAAAAGTTTAGGTTATTACTTTTTGTGCGGTAATGACCTTTTCCCCCTTTTGCTCATCAGCAGGGCCATATTAAGGCGGGGGCTGAGGGGGCTGAAGCCCCAGGCCCACCATGAAAAACAGGCCCACCATTTTAACGGATGAAATTCTAGAATATTCTCTGTCGAAGTTCGAACACCAGACCACCACCAGAACTATGTCGATAACCAGACCACTGATCAGACAGCATTCACAGTGGACCAGCGGTGTGTGTGTGTGTGTGTGCGCGCGCGTGTGTGTGTGTGAAGATATGTGAACCTTTTATTTATGCAAAAAATTATTTTAAAAAGATTTTCACTTTTATCACAAGGCGAGTGAGCTATTTAATAGCCGAGAAGAAAACATTGTGTGATTTATCATGAAATTATTAAAATATATTCGAAACCCAAATTCATTCGAACCCAACTACGATTTTTAAATTTCTATGCGTGGCAATAATATTATATATGAACCGATTATAAATATGTAAATAAATACGGCATATACAGAGCTATACTGTATGTAACATTTCGAAAACAAGTTAAATAACAACAAAAGCCGGTATAAAAGTTGACCTCCGTTTCTAAGTTCCCCGGCAAAATAGTTAAAATTGTCAAAATGTCAAAATAATTTTTTAATTTTTAAATTTCAATAAAAATTTTACAATTATAGAATGAAGTTTTAATTTCAAACTAAAATTTTAAAATAAAGTTGCTAAAATTTTGGAATTTAAACAATTGCAAAAATAGGCCCCTAAATACTTGCTATAATTGCTCAAATAGGCCCTTAAAATAAAAAATGGTCCCATTAAAAATAGGCCCCCTTGAAAATGCCAAAATAGGCCCCCTTAAAATATGCAGCTCCAGGCCCACTTGAACCTTAATCCGGCCCTGCTCATTAGGTGTCAAAATGATTACTTTTTTGCTCGCCAGGCTTTTCTTCGTTGTAATAAATAGTGTTCCATGAAATTTCCTAGGTTTTGATTATTTGTAAAAAGTGAAATTGTTGACGTCACCTTCTCTTGATCGCCTCCATTCCCCGTTTCCTCTGTCAACAACTGTCAAACTTTTTCGAACCCCTCTCCCCTTATTTTGTTAACGTAATTAATGGACAGCCCCTGGATGAAAAGGCCTACTCGTCATAAATAACATACATTAAATTCCCTGGGGTTATAATCCGGACTCCCCATTTCAAATGGTGTAGGGGAGAGCGATAAAGAAAAGTTTGGCGTTGGCCTGAGAGGGAAAAAAGAGGAAGAAGGAACACATGGATGGAAAAACACTGAACTCTAATCTTCTGAAGAAAAACTGGTGTCTGTTATAGGGTTGATTGGCCAATGTTGACGACGACGATGACTACGAAGAGACACTTACCTTGCGATGGCTTGATGATGTCAAAAAGTTTGACGACTACGATGATAATAATACACAAATTATATGCCTATACAGTATATACCGGCTTCAGAATTTTCACCATTAGCTATTAATTCGACGCGATTGGGATGACCTCCCAAGAGTCTTGTGGATCGCACGACACAGTTTGTATTTATCGAAAGACAAATTTAATCCGTTAACCGTTGCAAGGCACAACACACGAATCCTCTATATAGGGATGGGCCTAGGCGTATTTTAAGAAAGGTGCCGTTCTACACGAATAAACGCAGTCACGTTGGGGCATAGACAACGACGACTATGGGCGTAACGTTGACGGTTTGAACTGACGTTATAGTATTCTACACCCTAAAATCAGCAACCCACTCGTTACATATACTGCAACAGCAAATGCATGCTAGCAGATCAGGTCAGGTCAGGCGTTCCCTGTTGCAGGCCCAGAATTATTTTCGATCTTCGTCTGGTATTCCAACAAACTGAGCAAGCTCATTTATAACCCATCTGTTCCGCTGTATTAAAGTCTGACCCGTTTTCTCCACTGATTGCTCTCTGGAATTAATTTCCTCTTTAACACATGAATTTCGATTATATCGATTGACAAACGTTGAATATTAGAACTGGTGCTAAAAGTACATAAATAGTATAATAATAATAATAATAATAATAATAATAATAATAATAATAATAATAATAATAATTATTATTATTATTATTAGTAGTAGTAGTAGTAGTAGTAGTAGTAGTAGTAGTAGTAGTAGTAGTAGTAGTAGTAGTAGTGGTAGTAGTAGTAGTAGTAGTAGTAGTGGTAGTAGTAGTAGTAGTAGTAGTTGTTGTTGTAGAAGTAGGGGTCGTCCATAAATGACGTAACGCGATTTTGGTACTTTTTTACCCCTCCGCCCCTTTACGTAACGCGACGTAACAAAAAGTCAGACCCCCTAAAGTATGACGTAACAACGGGCCGATCCCTCTTTTCATCTTCCGAAAAGTCTTGACAAGCAAAAAGGTCATTCATCCTTCTATTCTTCCTCTCCAGACATACTGACAAGCAACAAAGGTAATTATCCTTGTATTTTCCCTCTCCAAATACCCTGACAAGCAAAAAAGGTCGTCACTTAAAAATTTTGTGTTGCGTTACGTCACATTTACGGAAACCCCTCCCCTCTCGTCAAACTTCGTAACAAATGTCCGGACCCCTCCCCTAGGCGCGTTACGTCATTTGTGGGCGAGCCCGTAGTAGTAGAAGTAGTAGCAGTAGTAGTAGTAGTAGTAGTAGTAGTAGTAGTAGTAGTAGTAGTAGCAGCAGCAGTAGCAGTAGCAGTAGTAGCAGTAGCAGTAGCAGTAGCAGTAGCAGTGGTGGTGGTGGTGGTGGTGGTGGTGGTGGTGGTGGTGGTGGTGGTGGTGGTGGTGGTGGTGGTGGTGGTGGCGGCGGCGGCGGCGGTGGTGGTGGTGGTGGTAGTAGTAGTAGTAGTAGTAGTAGTAGTAGTAGTAGTAGTAGTAGTAGTAGTAGTAGTAGTAGTAGTAGTAGTAGTAGTAGTAGTAGTAGTAGTAGTAGTAGTAGTAGTAGTAGTAGTAGTAGTAGTAGTAGTAGTAGTAGTAGTAGTAGTAGTAGTAGTAGTAGTAGTAGTAGTAAGTGATCATTTGAACATTTGTGCTAGAAATATTCATTGGAGTAAAATTCATTGTAAAGCGGTTTTAACTTTTGCGGAAGAAAACCTGTCGGTCAATTGATATGATGATATCTCCTCGCGTACGAATGGAGGCATTTAAAATTCAGGCGTTCGTTACTAATGAACACATTTTCCGAGTCCGTGGTCACCCTCACACCTTCAACGCCAGAATGATTCTTTTCACGCTGTGACAGGTTAAGTCATTCAAAGTATGAGTGAGATTTGATTTCTAACGTCTCAACTCTAAGTCACTTTCATTTGGCCCTCAAATTAATGAGCGTCTATGCATACAAATTGTTTGAGTATAGTCTAATCGTATAATATTTGTGCGTTATAAATCAACAATTTTCCAACTGCATTTAGCATCAAAGATTAAATACCATCTCAATAGCAAATCGTGACTGGTAGTCGAGTCACAGAGGATTTACATGTACGTCTGGTGCGGTCAGATGAGCAAGAACTATCAAATAAATCAAGTGCCTGAGTTTAAGAATTGCATGTTCATTAATCTAAATCTATAGCAGTGCCTTTTTTAGGATAATTTATCACTGCACTAAACCCAGAAATTTTGTTGACACCTGCGTAAAAACAAGAAAAAAGTCGTCCGGATAATTTATCACTGCACAAAGCACAGAAAATTGTAATTTTAACACTGCACATTTTGTATATCACTGCATGTTTTTAAAGAAAGGCCCTGATCTATAGATAGGGAAATACATTTTAACTGTTTTCTGTTGTTTGGAAGAAAACCAACAAATTCCATAGTACTTTGAGCTGCCGTCACACGTTCAGAAAACAAACCCATTTTCGAGTCAGATCATCCATTTAGTAGACGCATTCTCATTTAAGGCAAAACATTTCAAAATTTAATACTTAACTGCAGCAGGCGTTGTACTTAGATCCATCTAAAGTCATTCACACCATACACATCCGAAAAATATAGTAACCAAATTTAGCTACAATTCTGAAAACTGTCGTCTTTTGCATAACAACGGAACGCCTTTATTAAACGCCACAACTATCATCCTTACAGGCTAAGCAGGGATATGTTTACACCCCTCCCCCAACACCTTTCCCCCAATTTGATATCGACACCCATTCCCAAATTTTCCCTATCCGAGCCTGAGATGCACCCCTAACACCTTCCAACGCCTCCCCCAATTTGAGACCGACGCCCCCAAATTGATTATCCTAGAAATAACCCTAGCTGAGGCTAAGCTATCTTAAACCAACACTGGCTGTAGCCCCTGGGGCACGAGGACCGCCCACCCCCTATTCTGGCTGGACCGTTCGTGTGATTTGCGCAAAACTGTTGGGAAATTGTGGGGGTAGGTCATAGTCTATATATGGGTAGGTAAGTAGCATGATCTAAGAGCACACTTGAATGTGCGATGAACTGGAGAACCATTTTGGTCGAAGATGTCCATGTGTCTCCCTGTTCCGGAACGCTGGCTACGCCACTGGAACCCAACGGACTCGGGCGTCAGCGAAGCATTGCGCAGTAATCCAAAGCTCTTTCGCCAAACTACAATTAACTGAAGACTCTGCATCTCTCAATTTGACATCTGCCCCTTATAGGCGCATGCGTGTTTAGACCGCGATGCCAGTCTTTTGTACTCGACAGAATCGCTGTCCTTTTTATTGGTCTTCGAGCCGCGTCAGAAAAATTCTATCAGACGAAAATATCAACACAGAGAACAAGCTTGGGAACCACGTGCACTCGACTTAACTCGAGCGTGGTACAGGCTTGTGTGACGGTGGTTGGCGCTACTGCGCGCTGTGCTGTCGACGTGTTGACTGCCGTCTGTATACGATGGTCTCTGATTCTGGCTCTGAAACGTTTGCCTCCGACTAGACCACTGTATTTATAACCGCGCACGAAGCTAAATCAAGGTCCTAGTACAGAGACCCCTCTAACAATACAAAGCCTCTCAAATAATCTGCTATGATAGGCTTCCCTGTCCATCATAGATATTTTCTTGGTCCTCTTAAGAAGAAGAAGAATCATTTATTTCTCAATGACATCAAAATAATAACACGAGCAATGAATTCAATGACATCAAAGGTAATACTAACTTAACTAATAACTAATGACTATTAATTAATATTATCAGAGTCAATATATATATATATATTTATATCGATTTAATAATAAAAAACAATAAAAAAACAATTATTATAAACCAGTCAAAAATTGACTTAATCCAAATTGACTAAGTCTAAACAGACTCTACTGCATAGAGACTTTGATTGATATAGATAGATGACATTTGGATATTATTGGATTTCTTCTTTTTACTTTACACACTGCTCACTTCTATCGAACTCTTCTATTAGGCCTATCATCTCTACGCAGACTGTCGTTTATTGCAGTCGGTGATAAAGCATCTTAATCATCATCACTTATCGCTTATCTACAAAAAAATCAGCCCTGGCTGACTATGAGTGTCCTGTCCCGTCGAAACTCTCTTCTTCTTGGCATAAACACACAAGCAACCTAATAGATTTAGTCAACTTAGTCAACTAAATTCTGATAAATTCAATGTCAAAGTGTGACCAACGTTGACAATAATTTCGGTCCATCCAACAGAAGATAAAGAGCATTGATAAACCGACGATAAAGAGAGAAATCAAAACAGGAAACCAGGTTCCAATAACTTCGAAACTGCAAAGAATACAGGTTTTTTAAATGACATAACGCAAATTAAACGTCAGCACAAGCAGACGAACCGAATGTATGGAAGCCGGGGATATTTCTAGGATTGTGAATTTGGGAGGGGGGTGTCGACCTCAAATTGGGGGTGTCCGAAGCTAATTAGTATGCAATTTGTATGCATACCATTGTCACATTACCAAATTTTGGGGGTGTCGACCTCAAATTGGGGGATGTTGGGAGGGGGCGGTGTTAAGGGGGTGTAAAAATATCCCTGATAGAAGCGCTATAAGAGATTCAGCAAATCAACTGTCACAAGAGACTAACTAGGTTGTGGCGAGTGGCGACCTACGGGAATAGAACCAGAGATTATGACAACAAAATTATTCTAGTAGCACTGAGCAATATTAGAAGCAGCAAGCAGTGGCGTAGCGAGGAGGCACGGGCAACCACCCCGAGCGCCGAGGGGCGCCAAATTGATGAACCAAATTTTTTCTAAGAGTGTCTTTAGCAGGATATGCAGAATATGGTAATTTGTAACGGACGGTTTATGTATGTACCGTAATTAAGAGAAATTATAGATGACATTTTTTCCTTGTCAGGATTTTTGAAAGCTGAAGGCATCACACAGGCTTACTTGGCCTCCTAAACCACTTTAAATCACATTATTATTATTATACGTTATTGTTGGCACTTCTTGCCCCCCCCCCCTGCGTCGAAGAGGTCTACTCTCGCTACGCCACTGGCAGCTAGGAGAACGAGTGGAAAACTCACCAGACGAGCTACTCAGGACGCTACACTGTAGATGGCTACTGAGAAGATCTTAGATGGAACGATTTTTTACAATGTTTTAAATTAGCCAGGAATAGTCAGAGCCGACGCGTGGGGCCTGCAAAGCCTGTGGCCGCAGGGGGCCCCGCCGGCCGCAGGGGCCCCGCCGGCCTCGGATATTTAAGAGTTTTCATTTTTCTTATTCTTAAGTAGTATTTGTTTTGTTTTTGCTCGTCAGGCCATTTGAAGAGGCAAAAATATATACGGATGACCTTTTTTCTCGTCAAGACATTTCAAAAACGTTGCGCTCGTAAAAATTGCAGCCCCCCCCCCCCCGAAAGTCACGCGCCGGCTCTGGGAATAGTCAAGAACTTTCAGCTAATAAAGAGATGAGAAGAGGAGTCGTACGAGATAGAAATTGATTTGAAACCGGGATGCATAGTTTTTGGAAATGCGGACGCAACAAAGAAGGCAGAAAATCACCTGCAGAGAATATAGAAAGAACAAAAAGTAGATTTACCCTAAAAAGAACCCTTATCGTCACAATAAGAAAGCATAAAAGGATGCATCAGCCAATAAACCTAAGAAAATAATCTCTCTCTCTCTCTCTCTCTCTGATTGTAGAGGTAAATTCGCTTGTAAGACGAAAGGCGATACTACTGCCATCATAGAATGTAGATGCTACATTTATCAAACGGCAAATTTGTAAGGATAAACAGTAAATATAAGATTTTATTAATGCAATACATTCTTGGTGTTCACTGCATATTGGTGTGTTCAGGGTGTTTTTTGATTACAGTCTATACAGTGAAAAATCCCCGCAATTGTAGAGTATAACTAAGGAGTGCCCGTAAACATTTCAAACCTGTCATTTGAGGCACAATGCCCAAGCAGCTGTTGAGCTGTCTTCATAAATCATGGCCTGATGTTGTCAAAAGTTTGTGACCTAAAACAGCCAGTCGTCGGCATGCAGATATAAATTTTGTGTCGTAGTTTGAAGCTTGTTGGGGTCATTCTCGTGGTTGTACTCATTGCAGTTGTAAAGACCAACGTCGACACTTCCATAATCGTCATCGTCGTCATAGTCGGAGCAGGGGCGTCATTTGGGGGAGGTTGGAAATGAAAAAAATAATTTATAATGCATTAATGTGTAAAATATCGCAACAATTGCCAAAAATTTGCCAAAAAATATATATAAAAATTGCAAATTTGCCAAAATTGGCCCCAAAATTGCCAAAAATTTGCCAACATTGCCAAAAATTTGTCAAAAATTGCCTAAAATTTGCAAAAAATTGCCTAAAATTGTCTAAAATTTGCAAAAGTTGCCTAAAATTTGCAAAAAATGTGCCAAAAAATTGGCAAAAAAATTATCTCGCCCCCAAGAAAAGTGTGAAATAACGCTACTGAGTCGGAGGCATCCAAATCATATACAGGTAATATGTAGGTAAGAGATTATCTTGCAGCAGCAATAGCATCAGATTGACATCAATGAAATTTTCTCAAATAAAATTCCATTATTCGCGCTAATAGGTCTAGACAAGTGGCTGATAATGGCTGGAAGTTCTCTTTAACGGCTTACGTTTGGGAGGATTATAATAAGATAATGGCTTTATGTGTTAAATATAGCCTACGTCTGAGTATCACCGTCCAATATATTGACATATCGACGCTGAAATTAATCGACGAATTGACTGTTTGATTTACAGAAATATCCATAGGCGCAAACCTGAATGAAAAAGTGAGGTATCTTTCCCTTCCTTAGCTTATCCTCTCGAAAGTGGGGACCCCAGCCTAGCGGCCTAATAGAAGTGTACGTCTATGGAAGTACAGCCAGTATGGGTCATAGCGCACTTTAACAATAGACTTGTCGAACTAAATCTACACGCCGACCAACTTTTCAAAATGAAAAACGAGAATTGTAAGCCTCATTTGAACTGCCTATTCAGCATTACATTTGGTTTCATTACAAATTTCTTCTTTTCTTGGCCTAGGAGCTGTCCATTAATTACGTCAACTAATAAGGGGATGGTTTGAAAATTTTCACAGTTGTTGACAGGGGCCAAGAGAAGTTGACGTCAACAGTTTAATTTTTTACAAATGATAAAAAATAAGAAATTTCATGGAATACTATTTATTACAACAGAAAAAGGCCTGACAAACAAAAAACAAGGTCATCATCACCACATTATGACACTTGATGAACAAAAGAAAGGGAACAAGTTCTCATCGCTGCAAAAATAATAACCTTCTAAACTTTTCAGGGGACTCGTCACTGGTCTTAGTGGGAGGGGGTCAAAAGTTTTTGACATAATTATGGGGGTAACTGAAAGTTGACAGTTGTTGACATGAGGGAGAGGGTCAAAAATTGCCCAAAAATGGTTGACGTAATTAATGGACAGCCCCTTACGGGAAATCGGGATAACAAAGTAGTCTAGCGTGAGAGATAGAGAGACAGGCAGCATAAGCGTGAGTCTCATCGCCTAAATATCGGGGAGTAGGCCTATGGCTAGGCATGGGACTAAATTCCGATTAATTATTGAAAGGGTGGATGTCGTCTGGCTATAGCGTTTCTCAAATAATTAAAAAAAATACTACATCCCGTAACGGCACGAAATGATTACATTTTTAAAAAACTCAAATTTCTGCAGAAAGAGGGAAGGAACGAACAGCCATAGAAGTCGTGTCACGAAATTCACAACAGCGGTCGAGTTCAGTTATAGCACGTCGAGTTGAGTCTAAAGCTTCTTTAACGGCGTTGACTCTCGCTGCTGAACTTTATTTGTACACTCGATCGACGGCCACGCCTAAGCCGCAATTAGCGAATCCATTGTTGCCGACAAAA
The DNA here is from genome assembly GCA_018105865.1 of Metaphire vulgaris. Classification (NCBI taxonomy): domain Eukaryota; kingdom Metazoa; phylum Annelida; class Clitellata; order Crassiclitellata; family Megascolecidae; genus Metaphire; species Metaphire vulgaris. The sequence continues at coordinate 10,764,370 of CM030834.1, forward strand.
CACACACAATTGTGTGTCTGTGTGTGTCTGTGTGTGTGTGTGTGTCTGTATGTCTGTGTGCGGGGGGCACTCTTTGAACAATGAGTTACGTCAGCCTCGACTTCAAGCTAAACGAACACAATCCGCCTATTGTAAAGAAAGTCTTTGCCTAAGAGAAAATTTGAACGCAGTCACACTGAATTATATAACTATATCATCATCAGCACCATCAGCATCGTCGTCGTCGTCGTCGTCATCATCATCTAAGCACGTACGTCAAATATGAATTGAGTCATTACAATACGAGGCTGACACACGTTCTTTATAAAAGTTTGTTCATGTGTTTACAATTTCATGCAGTGAGTCTTATCTCAATTTATTCACTGAATTATTTATGCATAGCTTACGCCTAAGGCTGTCATTCGTCAAGAACAGGATACCATTTAAAAGCTGAAATCTAGATCGCGAAGCATTCCGCTACCGCCTGACCTTGATTGGTACACCGGGAAAGCAGGACCTGTACAGAGAATGGTTCTCTTCTCCTGCTTCTCCCTTTAGTTTCTAAATCCTTTAAATGTCACATTTTAAATATAATAATTATCTAACTTTCAAGTATTGTTATATTACATATTTTAGCATTTTTACCTGTACAACTCTTTTACATTATAAATTGTGACATCGATGATCTCTGGTTCTGTCAATTGACATTTTGATACAAATAAACCGATTGACTGATTGATTGACCTTATGAGAGTCCTCTAGTATAAGGGGCTGTCCATTAATTACGTCAAAATAGAGGAGGGTTGAAAAGGTTTGACACTTGTTGACAGGGGCACGGGGGTCAAGATATATTGACGTCAACGATTTTATTTTTTACAATAAATTTAATAAATCAAAAATTAATTTCTACAATTTAATTTTAATAGAAAAATCAGCCGTCTAAAATATATTTAGCTTGTATGGATGGGTTCAAAGTTGTTGACATAATTTTATTAGGGGGTCACTGAAAATATGACTATTGTTTACAAAGGGGGTTTAAAATTGCCTAACATTTTTTGACCTAATTAACGGACGGCTCGTTGTAGGGGGGAGTCAAAGTTTCCGACATAATTTTAGGGGTCACCGAAATTTTGAAATTTGTTAACAAGGGAAAGGGGAGTCAAAAATTGCCCAAAAATTGTTGACGTAATTAATGGACAGCCCTAAGTCGATTAAAAGGGCATAATTGACATTTAGACTTAAATACCCTTACTTTTACTCGCAGGCCTAAATAGGCATTGGGATGTCAAATCGTTGACTGTTATGCATTCAGACATTTAAAAAAGCAAATGACATAACACGTAGACCTGTTGCGGATTTTTTTCTCGCAACTATCACAGATAAACAGCAGCTTGTATCACCATGTCGTAGCGCGAATGCAATGGAACATGAATAATGTGATAAATATTTAAATAAATATTAAAATAAATAAATAAATAAATATTCCGTTATAAACTTAGCGCTCAATGAAATGACACCATCTCCAACATAAGAATGTTGCGTTTGGAACAAAATCTTATATTTGCATAGTGCCTTGACAATGCTGATTTAGTCCTCAGCCTAAAGCACTGCGCATGCTACAGTGCATAATAATTTCCACCCTGCCCCATTGGGGCAAAATGCAAATGCCAATATTTCACAGTGAAATTTGAAAACCTTGCTAAAATATTGACCATGACCATTGTATTAAAATGTGTGTTTGCCCCTCCTATAGAAAAATTAATGTTGCGTAACCGTGACCATTGTGTTTTCTCCTCCTGAAAAATCTGTGGGCGCCCATGATAGGCGTCAACTTGTTTTAGACCTCTAGGCTCGAGTCTCCCTCCCTCCCTCACTTTTTGAGAGTATACCATAGGGAAGGATGAAGGTATAGGAGTTGGGCCTCACACTTTTTTGTCACAGTTCACGCCAGCGAATAGGTTTACTTGGAAGTTAGCTGCATGACTCTGGATATATATCAACTGCTGCTACCTAAGCCTTGGAACGTTTGCATCGGATACGTGATGTATGCCGATGGCCTAATCTCACTCTCCAGTCTCCAGTGGCAGCCACTAGTCGGTATTTTGCAGAGAGCAGACAGCGACGTGAAACCTAGTGCGACGATTTTTCACAAAACCCGAGTTTATGATCATAATTAATTTAAGCCTGCTTGAACTCACCTTGAAGATGGTTCGCCCAGTGTTTTATCCAGACCCCACCCAGGCCTTGGGGAGGAGCAAATCGAATTGGCTGAAGGGGAAGAGACACAGTTTAATGCAAAAAATGTGTGTCAGTGCTGGGATTGTGGGGGGGGGGGGGATTTCTGTAGGTTTTATTGGGGGAGGGAATTCCCCTATCAGACCTGTATAAAACATTGGCTCCGCCTCACTGATGTTATCATGTTAAGCCTGGTTACGTGGGGGGAGGGGAATGATAATGTCTGGCTAGTCCTACTCCAGTAGGCCTAAATGAAGATCAAGTTCCTTTAACCGTGCAGTAATTGCGACAAATAAAGTGAACCAGTGTTTACCCCATCGGCGTAAGTATGATATGCTCAGCTCATACCAGAGGCGTAGCGAAGGGGGCAGGGAGGGGCATATGCCCCCGGGCGCCGAGGTGAGGGGGCGCCAAAATCGGGTTTTTGGTAAGTTAAATGCATAATAAATAAGAAGAAACATGTGCCGCGATCTTTTTTTCTCGTCAGGATTATAGGGATAGGGGCGCCGTAGGGAGTTGAGGGGCGCCGAGCCCGAGAGAACGATGTGACGACCTTTTTTTCTCGTCAGCAGTGTTGAGGGCGCCAACGGCACACTTTGTCCCCGGGCGCCGGATACCCTCGCTATGCCTCTGGCTCATACAATCCCTATGTTTTGCATGCTACCGTTGTTTGAGATTTACTCGCAATTTCTCTTTTCAAAAATACGGAAATCTCACAAAACTTGAAAAACATCAGAGAACAGACACGTCACACGTTTATAGCAGATTTTTCTGAACATTGAAAGAACGTAACCAAATCTATCAAATTAATTATTGATCAAACACCATTATTATCTCATTAAGTCTGCAGTGCGCTTGGCTATGCGGACCTACTAGTCCGCTGCCCTAGGCGGATAAAAATAATTAGATTTTTATCCGCCTAGGGCAGCGGACTAGTAGGTCCGCATAACATTTCGGAATGGAGAGGCTAAGAAAGGCGCCTGCAATATACAGCGAACTTGAAGAAAGTCCGCTTAAATTTGAAAGTTCGCTTAAAATTGATCTATAGAAAAAGATCAACTATTCCATAGATTAAACCTTTTAGAGAGCTTCAGTCATGATTGTAAAAATCGAGAAGACCCAACGCCAGTTACAGCTTAGATCGGTTCTTGCTGGCTAAAGCTTGAATATCTGAATTACTGTCAGCGACGTGCCAAGAGTGGTGGGCGCCCGGGGTCAAATTTAATTTGGATGCCCCGCGCCACCTCGGTTAGTAGGCGTTAACGAGCAGAAAAAGGTCGCCAAGACAATTTGAATGCCCTTATTTGATGCGCGTGCTCGGGAGCCAAGTCGATGAATTTTAAGGGTTTTCATGTAAAAAAGTGCCGACGAGCGAAAAAAGGTCGCCGAGTCCGTTTGGATGCCCCCTATCTGCATGGTGGATGCCTGGGGCCACCGTCCACAGCGACCCTCTCTGCACGCCACTGGGTAATGCACAGACAAAACACGAGGCATGCATAGCATTACGAGGTAGACGTTAAGGCATTTGTGCAGAATACAAGCGCACATTATATTAAGCTATATAATACTATACACTACCACTAACAATATGCACCACATAAAAGGCCATCATCCACTGAGAAGTACAGTATGCGAAAATCGAATTTTTGTATCAACGCATTTTAAAATTATTATTGCATCTATAATATTAAGATCCTTATCTGTATGTCTCTCTGTCTGTTACCTTCAAGCGTTCTGATTGGTTGACTATTGGTAGACGGTTTAGACCGTTTAGTCCTTACGTCGCGATGCGTTGGTGGACGATGTTCGAAGACGACGTTGCTATTGGTAACAATTGTTCGTAGAATCGTAGTTTAGCACGGTTTAGTCGAGTCATTGCAGCGTCAGAGGGGTGGGCGTGCGACGACGTTGCTATTGGTAACAATTGTTCGTAGCTTGAGGAAGTTGCGCAATTTTAACGCACATTTAACGTACACAAAAAATACGTGTACAGCGTCACAAATGGCCACAGTTGCGTGATTTTAACGTACATAGGCCTAATTATTACGTGGCGCAGAGCTTGGCTAGGTGGCGATCATTGAAATGTTGTTCAGCATGAATTCAATGATTGGGTATTAGGTATAGGTATTGGATTAGTATTATTCTGCACTGCGAGCGAAGCGAGCATCTTTCTAGTACTCAATGAAAGTACTTACTTACTTAATGAATACTAATAGGGTAAAACATTTGCTGGCGGCATTTCATTCATCATCATCATCATCGTCGTCATCATCATCATCATCATCATCAACAACAACAACATCAACATCGCATAGCCAGCTGGGGCCGTTGCGTTGCTCTGTGGCCGAAGTTAATCGCGTCCGTCCATAGATCTGGTAGCGGCTCGGCGAAGTTGTGCTTCAACTCCAATAGCCGCAAAAGCGGCGATTGGTAAAAACGCATCATTTCAAAAATTATTAACATATCTTATTGAATTGTTGGCGGCAACGCCTTTTGCCTTTCAAATCTCTTTGCATTGGTTATGGTGAGGGTTAGGGGACTTAGGGCTAACCCTAACCCTAACCCTACTTTCTTACTTACTTCTAATTCTATGGTATTTTAAACATATCTATGTTTACTTGCTGTAGCTGCGACTATGCGAAACATTAGAAAAAGCGTTGATACAAAATTTCGATTTTCGCATACTTCTCATTGGATGATGGACATTTTTATGTCGTGCATATTGTCATTGGCGTAGCTAGGAAAAATTTCGACCGATGCAACTGGCGCCCGCCCCCTTCCCTTCCCTTCTTTTCTTTTCCTCTCTCTCTCTCCCCTCCCCTCCTTCCCCTTTCCCTTTTTAACGGGGGTCCGGGGGTATAACCCTCGGGAAAATTCTAAAAATCACAAATGCCCGCATGTGAATTTTAGCGCATTTTAGACACACAAAAGGACACTTGGGATGTACCGCCTTCTTCTCTGTGATTGTGAACGTTAACAAATTTCAAGATCACTTCTCGAGTAGTGAAGTTTTTGTCATAATGTACAACACGTAGACCTACTATAGGCCTACACAGTTCCAGACGTCACTGCCTCATTACGTCTAGCTTTTGACGCGAAATTCACGATTATCACAATACATGTTTCAATTGTTGATTAATTATATTATTTAGAGTATTCGGATTGTCGACTTACAGTCAGGGCCGCCGAGAGGGGGGCAGGGGGGCAACTGCACAGGGGCCCGGCGGTCTGGGGGGCCCGAGCCGATGATGAATTAACACGTATAGCCTACTTAACAATAATATGAATAATAACAATAAAGTAGAGGGGCCCGGCGTGAAAAGGTTGACAAGCAAAAAAAAGGTCATCAAGAAATTTTAGTCTGTACAGGGGCTCGGAATTTCTCTCGGCGGGCCTGCTTACAGTGCCTGCTATAAGCATCGGTTTCACGGCCTTCTATACGGCCGGCATCGTAGCTATCATATTGTGGAAACGGACACTTTTTATTATACAAAGTACAGGGTGTCTCTGAAAAAACCAGCAGAAAAACTATGATTTCTTAACAATTCCTAAATATAATTCTATCAAATTTTTCACACGTGTACACTGTACAGCACATATTTCCCCACCTTTCTGCTTATTTTCATCTCATTTGCATGTAAGGTTGCCATATTGTGAGATATCAAAGTCAAAACTTCGAGTTTTACTACACAGTCGCAGCATGACAGGCCTAAATATCTAGCTTCACACAAATTTGGTTTCATGTCAATGTTGATAGTAGTGGTGGTGGTGGTAGTAGTAGTAGTAGTAGTAGTAGTAGGAGTAGTAGTAGTAGTAGTAGTAGTAGTGGTAGTGGTAGTAGTAGTAGTAGTAGTGTAGTGGTGGCAGTGGCAGTGGTAGTGGTAGTGGTAGTAGTAGTAGTAGTGGTAGTGGTGGCAGTAGCAGTGGTAGTAGTAGTAGTAGTGGTAGTAGTAGTAGTAGTGGTAGTAGTAGTAGTAGTAGTAGTAGTAGTAGTAGTAGTAGTAGTAGTAGTAGTAGTAGTGGTAGTAGTAATAGTAGTGGTAGTATTAGTAGTAGTAAAGTTTAAATCAAACGCAAATTTGTAAAAATGTTTTTAAATTAACAGAATTCGACATAACAAGAACAGTTTGATTAAACTTTCAAAATGGGTAAAATATCAAATTAAGATAAGATGCGAATTCAGACATTGCGGGAGCTTGGCTTTGGATCATCATCAACATCATAGTTGCTTTCTGCCAGCTCATTAGCGGCAATAGCTAGACACAAAACTTTTCCATTTATCTTTTTCCGTTGTTAATCTCATTCCATCTATTATTGTCATTTGATATCTTTCGAAGTCTTCTTTGATGTTATCCATCCACTTTTTCCTGGGTCTTCCTCTTCCTCTTTTTCCTTCTTTGTATGTGTAGAGTGCTTTATATGGGAGTCTGTTACTTTTCATTCTATTTACATGTCCATACCATCTAAGTCTTCTTCTGATTTTATCTATTATTGTCTCTTTCATTCCCAGTCTTTTCCTGATGTCTTCATTTCTTATTCTTTGTAATTTACTTACTCCCAATATCTTTCTCAAACAACTCATTTCTGCCACCAATAGTCTGTTTTCATCTGCTCTTTTTAATATCCACGTTTCTGATCCATAAAGCATTTGTGGAACAATGATAGTGTTGTATATTTGAATTTTTGTGTTGATCTTTATTGATCTTTATTTATTTTTTGGATACCAAACAATAATGTTGCTAAATATCCTGAAAAGGGATGAAACTTTTATTCGGTGAAAGATATTTGCAAATGGGTCAATGATCGTGGATCTGCAACCAATCGAAAACTGTTATTGTTATGTCGAATTTTGTGAATTTAAAAACATTTGTACAAATTTGCGTTCGATTTAAACTGTACTACTACTACTACTACTACTACTACTACTACTACTACTACTACTACTACTACTACTACTACTACTACTGCTGCTGCTGCTGCTGCTGCTGCTGCTGCTGCTGCTACTACTACTACTACTACTACTACTACTACTACTAATAATAATAATAATAATAATAATAATAATAATAATAATAATAATAATAATAATAATAATAATACCACCACCACCACCACTACTACTACCAACATTGACATGCAACCAAATTTATGTGAAGTTAGATATTTAGGCCTGTCATGCTGCGACTGTGTAGTAAAAAAATCGAAGTTTGACTTTGATATCACACAATATGGCCAATGTTGGCCATCTTACATGCAAATGAGATGAAAATAAGCAGACAGGTGGGGAAATATGTGCTGTACACGTGTGGAAATTTTGATAGAAATATATTTAGGAATCATAATCGTTTTTTATCAATTATTTTTATTTCTGATTAGTAACCAACTCGAAATAGGCCTATAGCAGGACACAATATTCTCTTGAACAGACTGTCGAGCAACTTTTGGGAAGAAATGCAGCGCAGCGCCCCATGTACTCACCTCTAGACCTGGTTACTGTTCACACATTCGCCTGTCGTATATAGATCGAATGTGCGCTGTCGCTGCACCGCGCTGAGATCGCTGTCTAAAGATTAACACACGAGACGGAACAGAGACTGCGAAGAAGAAGAAGAAGAAGAAGAAGAAGAAGAAGAAGAAGAAGAAGAAGAAGAAGAAGAAGAAGAATCGCACTCGGACGACGAGAGAATAAATCCCTTAACCTGCTGCAGAGTGTCAAATTCATTCGAGTGTAACAGCACGATAGAAGCACCTTACTTCTACTTCGGGTGTTAAAAAGAAGCCGCCAAGCATATCGTCGCTGTCATCTTTAGATTCACACACGTTATACATGATGTGAGCCCACGTATGCAATGTCATTGGCAAATGTGTGCGTGCGTGTGTGTAGGCCTACATGTACGCCTAATTGTAAGTCTAATATTATTTAGACCTGAGCATGAATGAACTTCTGTAACTCTGTATGAGGATTAGTAAAGTTCTGCGTTTTCTGGTAGGCATTATCGAACAGGTTTACTATTATAGCAGCAAATAAAGACCAGATAGACTCTCTCTCTCTCTCTCTCTCTCTCTCTCTCTCTCTATATATATATATATATATATATATATATATATATATATATATGCAATGAATAGACAAAGATCCTAGGTATAGACATAGACTTGGATGAAAAATGAGGGAGCTCAAGCTCTAAACCTTTCCCTTCCTTCCCATTTTCCCTTAGTGGCCGCCCCCAAACTCTGGAACTCATTGCCTCAGCATGTGCGCATTGCAAATTCATTACGGATTTTTATAACAAAACCCCCATCTATTTGACCTGGCTTATCCGCCATATACTGTCACCCGTTTGTCTGGCCCGATACCCTGGATCTGACCTGGATTTTTAATTATTTGGATTTTGGTGTGCCATCGGTGGTTGATGCTCCTGTGTATTATGAAGTGGTGCAATAGAAGTTTAAGATTAGATCCCCCATCTCTCCCCTCCACTGCCCTTTTATAGGGGGTCTGGGAAAAATTCGGTTTCGTCCCTAAAATGTTTGCCAAACCCCGTAACTGGCAACCCATAACAGCCTCTATCTGCCCGAAGTATGATCAGGCCCCAACACTCCAGTATGACGTGACATACATAGGACATTAGCAAAAATTCACAGTGAATATTATATTACACAAGCTGCCCAGTTGTTGTTGTTGTTGTTGTTGTTGTTGATGATGATGATGATGATGATGATGATGATGATGATGATGATGATGATGATTATGATGTGCTGGCTACCATCTGCCACAAGTAGCAAAGCAAATTACTTTTAATCGTACTATTTTGGTTAAATAAAAGTGCTCAGTCTGAGGAAACAGTTATTTTAGTTATTAGCACACCTTATCGCGGCGTTATAATTAATTAATGTGCTAATCATTTAACATAACTGATCGAATTCAGAAAGTACAGTATACTAGCCAACCAACAGCCTAAGAAGTTGGTTGGGCTTCAACGTGCTTCTACGATGAAATATTGCAGGTTTGACCATTGGCGTAGTCACGGGGGTTTCGGTCCCCTAGTTGGGCGGGGACCGGTCGTGAAGTTCGTTCAAAACTCGTGATTAGCTAGGGATTATGGTAGCGTGGTTTAGGTTAACAGTAACTGTGACTGAAATATCAATTAGCCTAACCGAAAAATAACGAATCAGTTAACTGTACTGTAAGTCTAACTGTAGCTGAAAAATGTTCCATTAACTGTAACTGATATTAACTTTAAAATAAGCAACTTAAGCATGCAGGGCTAGTTGTGAAGAGAGTTCGGCCAGGAAGGTCGCATCAGAACGTTAACCAGTAAAACTGACCCAGGTAACAACAACATAGCATCTTAACCATCGTCGTATGCTATAGATCTGTATTTTCGACTGGTTGTACAGCTTCAAAGTAGTTACAGTGTATGTAATGAGCCCACGTAAGCGGTTAATTAAAATAAGTAACATCTGTTGCTCCATCGTGGAATTCAGAGTAACTTCTATGTATTTTTAAAGTAGTTCAAATTCTAATATTATTGGGGCACTGAAAATAAGATTTTCGTCGTGGCTTTTACAGTAGGTTTAGTCATTAATTTATTGAAAAAGTAATACTTAAATTAACTGTAAATTAATAAATAACTTTAACTGCAACCGTAACTGAAAAATATCTGTGAATGTAGCTTATTATACCTGCCAACTTGTTGCTTCTTATCAAGTGGTGGGGTTACCCTGAAAGTTTCAGAGCATGTCAAAAAGTGCTGGCAGGGCCTCGATTCTAGCGGGTCAATAGAAGCGTACGTCTATGGTCCTATAGGTCTCTACGTGCATTATTTTAAAATTCAGTTCATGTTGCAGCTGCTACGCCTAAAACAAATTCTGATAACTAATTGACCTACGCGAAATGCTGATGTAATAGGACTGCATGGGTGCATATTCTCACAGTCCAGCTGCCTCGTTCAATCAGTGCAATTCTCCTTCCTCTGGAGACCCTAACTTACCGGGCTTTGCAGCCTGCAAATGATTAGACATTTTTCTGGTTCGGTATTCCTCGCTAGAAGTTCTAGAACAGCCAAACATGAACATATAAATGAACATCGAAATTCTTTCGTAAATGACTGATTTCGAACTTGTTCGAGCGGTTCAAACTCTGTCGAACGTACTATTCCTTTCATTGCTCGAAGTTTACGACTCCCAACAACCAAGCAATTCATCAGATTGTTGATACAAGTAGGGCCTGAAGTTCAAAAAAATTCGCCCGCCTAACAATAAACATACTGCATTTTGCCGTTCATGTAGGCAATGAATGACCTCGGTGTGTATAGAATAGATTATAAACTTAACCATTGCCTCCTATAACATCATCACACCAGTGGCGGCTCCACCGGGGGGCCAGAAGGTGCCCGTGCCCCCTATTGAGTGCCTGGCCCCCAGTTGCCCCCCAGTTGGGACCCTATACTTAATGCTACATACATTAAACAACAAATGGTTGGCCCCCCATGATTAGAAGTTGCTACCCCAAAGGCCCCCCACTTGCCAAATCCTAGAGCCGCCACTGCATCATACTGATACAACATGACGTTTAATAATCATATAACACAGCATAGGCCTATAGACCTGCCTTCCATAATTCTATAGACCGATAGAAGCGACTGTGTTTATACTCCATGGCAAGATTTCTCATGACTGCCGCTGTTCTAATTATAACCACTTTTCGAGAGTACAGATTCGCAACTTATTTTTTCTCTTCTGTTGTTGTATCCAGGGCGCGATTTGTAGGGGTAAGGGGGATTCCCACCACTGCCCAACTGCATCCCCCTACTGCTACATTCCCCCACCACTACATCCCCCCCACTGCTACATTTCCCCAACAACTACATCCCCCAAGCTCGACATATCCCTCCCCCCACTGCTCCAGGTCACAAATCGCACCCTGGTTGTATCTGCAAGTTCGTCCACAATAATAACTAGCAGCATTTGGCAGATAACTGAACTATGTGCTAGCAGAAAATCGGTAAAATAAGAATTTTAATTTTAAAATAAATATTCCACGGTCTTTGAAATTGCCAACCCAGTGATGGAAATGGTTTTACGGAACAATAATTGGGGCGTCGATGCACAGTGCACACGGTAGGTAGGAACTCTAAGTAAGCTAATTAAGATTAATCCCCTCCACTCCTCTCTCTCTCTCTCTCTCTCTCTCTCTCTCTCTCTCTCTTTTTCTCTCTCACTCTCTCAGTCAGTCGTCTCCGACTTTGTGTGGCATTATGGACTTTGATGTGCCATCCTTTTCTGTCCTCGATCGCATTTCTCAGTTCCTCGATGTTCATGTTCATTGTTTAATTTGTTTACCATAATGTTATCCGTCCATCTTGTCTTTTGTCTTCCTCTTTTTACTTTCCCCGCAACAGCTGCCAGCACCAATGATTTCTCCGGGGAATCATAATATGGGTTCACCGACTAAATAGCGCCGACAAAATAACGTCGAACTAAGAACCGATAGAGAACTCAACTTTAACTTTAAATTAAAACAGGTTTTTCAAGTAATATTACACCGAAACTAATATAACTGCGAAAAATGTCCTTTATAATATTCAATAACGTCAAAAGCAAATAGTCCTACTAAACGTCAATGCTAATGTAATTTTGAAACGGTCCTTTCAAAATATCCAATAACGTAAAACCAACTAATAGGCCCCCAGTAAACTTAAAAAGAATGTGCCGTTTGTTTCATATGTGATCTGTCATATGACTCATATCGTGCGATTACGTCGGTGCTATTTTGTCGGGATTTGTGGAGCTATTTTGTCTTGCGCTATTTTATCTTGCGCTATTTTGACTGGACGCCATAATATGCCCAAAACTACAGTTGTTGTTTTAGAAACAGTCCTTCCAAAGCGTGTTTTGGCATGATTTCTGCAATTACCTCTTGATTTGTGTCCCTGGTTGTCCATGAGATCCTCACAAGGGCGTAAAACACGAGGGACGGTCCCCCAATAATTAGTAATTAAGAGGGGGACAGAGTATCAATTATACCCCCTCCAAATGTTTTGTGCCTTGTGGTAAAATCACTCATTTCGGATTAGGGGCTGTCCATTAATTACGTCAACAATTTAGGGGAGGGGTTTGAAAAAGTTTGACAGTTGTTGACAGGGAGGGTCGAGAGAAGTTGACGTCAACAATTTCATTTTTTACAAGTAATCAAAAAATAGGAAATTTCATTGAATACCACTTATTACAGTGGAAAAAAGCATGGCAAAAAGGTCATCACCACCACATTTTGACACTCGATGAGCAAAACAGGAAAAAATGGTCATCACCGCAAAAATAATAGCCTTGTTATTGGGGCCTGTCATTGATCTGGGGGGAGTTTTTGACGTAATTATATGGGTAACTGAAAGTTAACAGTTGTTGACAAGGGGGAGGGGGTCAAAAATTGCCCAAAAATTGTTGACATAATTAATAGACAGCTCCTTACCTTTTTTGCTCGTCAGAGTATTTGGACAGGAAAAATATAAGGATGACCGTTATGACGTTTTTTGCTAGTCAAGACTTTTTGGGAGACGAAAAGGGGGCTGACCTGACTTTGTAGACGATTCTATCCTCCCCCCTATGTTGACGCCAGGTTTACGCCACTGGATCCTCAACATTTTTCTCCAGCACCACGTTTCGAATGCGTCAATTAATTCGCCTGCGATCCTTTTCAAGGGCTGTCCATTAATTGTGTCAACAATTTTGGGCAATTTTTGACCCCCTTGTCAACAAATGTCAACTTTTAGCGCCCCCTATAATTATGTTAAAATCTTCCTTCATCGTCATCCTTATATTTTTCCTGTCCAAATACCACGACGAGACACCCCCACCCCAACTAAGATCAGTGACGGGTCTCCCTAAAAGTTTAGGTTATTATTTTTGCGGCGATGACCATTTTCCCCTTCCTTTTGTTCATCAAGTGTCATAATGTGGTGATGATGACCTTGTTTTTTCGCTTGTCATGCTTTTTTTCCATTGTAATAAATAGTATTCCATGAAATTTCCTATTTTTTATCATTTGTAAAAAATGAAATTGTTGACGTCAACTTCTCTTGACCCCTGTCAACAACTGTCAAACTTTTTCAAAACCTCCCCCTAATTTGATGACGTAATTAATGGACAGCCCTTCTCTGTCAAACGGGTACAAAGTCGATCGAGAGATGAGCCGTGTCTTAAGGTAACTGGTTCTTTGCATCGTCGATTTAATAGACGACAAAAATATTATAAAATCCATTACCTATTTGACTTTAGTCTATTCAAAAGTTAGCCTAATGTTACAGTAGGTTATAGGGTCTAGATATGCAAAAATTCAGATGAGTGATGAAAACGCATTTTCTCGTGTCTCCATCTTCATTGCGTCAAATCATTGTAGAGTTGTCAATATATCCCGTCTCAGTTTTATTCCAGAGCGTTCGAAATGCCACAAATACGGTGAGTCATTTCAAACCACACTATAGAGTATAGGCCCTACAGTCTTTTCAAAAATATATTCTGTGTCAAATAGCTACAAAGTCGATCGAGAGATGAGCCGTGTCTTCAGAATACTGGTTCCTTGTATCACAGGTTTTATAAACGACAAAAAAATCGATTCCCAGTTTGACATTAGCCTGTGCAAGGACTATTGTTACAATATAGGACCATAGGCCATATAATACTGTATATGCAAAAATTAAGCGGAGTGAAGAAACGAATTGATAGGCCTACCGCATTTTCTGGCAGAGGCGTCACTTGGGGGGCTGGGGGGCCACGGCCCCCCAAGGAAATGAAAATATTAATTTATAATGTATTAATGTGCAACAAAAAACAAAAACAGGGACGTCATTTGCGTTTGGGGGGAAAGGTCAGCAGCCCCTAAAGCCCTAAAGGAGTGCTTGATGTGATGTCAAGAGTAACTTGAAGTAACTAATCGTAAAAAGGGCTGACAAGCAAAAAAAGGTCGTCAACTTTTTGGGAAACTCAGTCGAAAAAATTAAAAATTTAAAAGAAAATTTTACAAAATTTCTCGCCCCCCCAAGAAAAGTGTGAAATGACGCCACTGTTTTCTGGTGCCTCTGGAGCCTCGAGGACCAGTGTTTATTCTAGCCACCTTGACATTGGGGGGAGGGGGAGTTTGAAATGTTTGGGGGGAGGTTTGTCTGCCCAAAAACCTTGACAAGCAAAAGTCATATCCCGACATTTGATATTTTTCTCGTCGGGAAGTGGTGACAAGCAAAAAAGGTCATCACATCATGTTTTCCCCTCTCCTAAATAAAAAACCCCTCTCGTCACACGTTGGGGGAGAATTTCCATCCCCCAATGCAACATAGAAATTTTGGGGGGGAATTTTCAAACTCTGGGGGAAATCCCCCAAAAGGGCCTAGAATAAACACTGCTCGAGGCCCGTATGAAGTGGGGATGCAGTGGCACACCCTGGAAAAATCAGGGGGTGCACTGCACCCTCTGTAAGATGAGTCAGGATATTTGAAAAGAAGATAAATGATAAAGGAATGTTTATGACCTTTCTGCTTGCCAGGACTTTCAAATGACTATATATGACCTTTTCTGCTTGTCGGGACTTATAAGACGTGCCTTAGACCTACCGTACTTGCGGTTCATGTCACGCTCCCTTGAAGTCATACCGTTATATTAAGCGCAGTTTCGTAATAAACTTATTAGGCCTATAACTGTAATATTATGTTAATATTACGGTAACCAGTCAAACTAATCAGACAGACAAGGTTAAATTAAACCAGCAAAACTTAATAATAGCCGACGATTGTGACTTGTGTTTACACACGGAAGTAGACTGTGATAGCCAAGCATGCAGAGCTATTTCTAGGATTGTGAATTGGGGGGGGGGTCGGTAAAATTTGGGGTCTCTGCCGAATAAGTGTTGAAAAAAGTCACCCCACAAAAAAGTCTAACAGGCAAAAAACCATAAACTTTATCAAATCTCAAAAAATTCTGACAAGCAAAAAACGTTATCAGGTCTCAAAAAGTCTGACAAGCAAAAAGGTCAACAGAGCAGTGGCGGCTCCAGGATTTGGCAAGCGGGGGGCCGTTGTGGCGGCAACTTCTAATCATGGGGCGCCAACCATTTGTTGTTAGGTATGTAGTATTAAGTATAGGGTCCCAATAAGGGGGGTACTGGAGGGGCAGGTACTCAATAGGGGGACACGGGCCCTCCTGTGGAACCGCCACTGCATCAGAGAAATAAAGTTCGGGGTGTGACTTCTCGAATGGGGGTTGTTCGAGATTAGGAAATTTGGGAGTGTCGACCTCAAATTGGGGGTGAGGGTGATAGGGTGTAAATATATCCCTGTAGTCAAGTCTGGTTTCCCTTCTACAGTCTGCTGTTCAGGAACACCGAACAAGCTGAACGAAGGGCCAAAACATTTAAAATTCACTTTTAAAAAATTTTAAGAGTTTAAAATAAAAATGTGAAGAAATAGATTTAAACCAGAATAAGGTAAAAAATGCAATAAAAACTTAAAACATTAAATGTCCTAAAACATAGAAAGGCTGGAGCTCATGAGCGGGGCTCCTTAGATGCGCGGGACCTCTGGCACAATGCCATACACTGCAGTTTCCCAAACGGTCGCGACCCAAAAGTGGGCCGCAGGGCTCAGTCTAATGGGTCGCGAGTAGCATGAAATTACATTCAAAAATGCAATTTTCTAACCAATACCACAATGTCACAAGCCTTGAAAGTTGCTTAGGTTTTAAGAAATGTAGCTTATATGCCTGCAAACCTCCATAGACGGCTTACATTAAAATGATTAGGGTTTTATCCAGTTTTAGTTGACAATAAACTTGCAGGGTCGCGGCATGTTACAAAGCCGCTGAAGTGGGTCGCAGTTCCAAAAGATCTGGCAATCCTGGCCTATAGTAGGCCTACTTGTAAAAATAACCTTATTTGACAATAACGCAAAGAAAGCGTATTCCGACCATTTTGCTCTGTAACTCCACTAACAATAGGGAGTTCTGAATGGAGGAGAACCTAGCGGTCAAGCGATTTTGCCATACTCATAGGATTTTTAAGCCGCGTAAAAATGGTATGTTCCTGGCAAAATTTTAATATAATAATTTTCAAGAAATTTCAATATCGAATTCTCTCCTTTTGTCTTATTTTGACAAAACTATAAATAATTCTGCCTAACATATTTGCCGTATTTTCATTCGAATCAAACCAGAGCTTTTGTTTTTCCAATTATCCAAAACTCTGAGAATTATTTTCAGCTAACGTTCCCCAGATGGCCTAATGCATTTATCTTAAATATTACATGTCATGATTAGTGTCGTGGCACACTACAAAACCGCTGAAGTGGGCCTCGGTTCTAAAATGTTTGGGAAACCCTGTCATACAGTATTTCCAACACATGAAGACGGACATGGAATCACCAATACCCCACCGAAATTTTTAAAAATCTGTTTTGTACACATCTCATGGCTGTTCACGTGGCTATGTTAATGATAATTAGTCCACTACTACCACTTCTTAATATATGCCATAATACTCAGCGGCGTAGCGACAGGGGGTATATTGATACACCCATAAAATCAGTCTACCTAAAAGATTGTTATGCTTTGTTCCAGTGGCGGCTCTAGGATTTGGCAAGTGGGGGGGCCGTTGGGGGGGCAACTTCTAATCATGGGGGGCCAACCATTTGTTGTTTAATGTATGTAGCATTAAGTATAGGGTCCCAACTGGGGGGGCCACTGGGGGGCCAGGCTCTCAATAGGGGGGGCACGGGCCCCCCCTGGCCCCCACGGTGGAGCCGCCACTGCTTTGTTCATATGTGGGACATTAACATATGTTTTGATTTTGAAATAGCAATGACCAGTTACTGTTAAGATTTGTACTCCTCCGCCCCAAATCAAATTTCTGGCTACGCCTCTGATTCAATTATATATAATTCTGAATACATTAATAATCAATTGTGAACCTTATTGAACCAGAATCAATTATTCCTGAACTCATTGTTATATCGTAGTCACTGATAAAAGAGGACTGCAGACCTTTCCCTTAGACCTACTGTCTACACTCTTATGCAACATCAGATCTTTCGGAGTTGTACAATTTTCAAGAACTCTGCGGCTCTGATATTTAGAAATCTTGTGCTGGTGCTGCAAAGAAGCTGCATCATGTTTTGACAGTTCTTCTTTTACAGCAGAAGTCTGCAGCACATTCAACCGACTTTGCTTTTTACGCTTTTGGCAACAAACCTGGTCGATATGGTGGCGCCTTCGCTCCTCTCTGCTCCAGTAGCGGCCAGCCTTCACTTCGCTAACGGTGTCATCATCCGCATTGGGAAGCCTGTTGAGCTGAGCTGCCAACTGCTTTCCTTGCTCCTTCACAAGTCTGCTTTTCACAGGACGTCGCGTGATGTATCGCGTGCCATCTGGTCTTCGTTTAGCTATCCATTCTAGCTTAGACTTCTGCTCATACCTGCATTTACCCTCTGCCATAACTGCAGGGTCCTGTATTCCACTTGACTCATTTGCATGTTCCAAATGCTCACCTGGCAATAAAACATCAGAATCGATTTCGGTTGTCCTGTCTCCTAGAATATCATTCCTTTGACGATTGGCCAGCTGTTGTTGAAACAAACACTGCTGCACCATAATTGTATGTTGTAGATTTGCCTGATTTGTGTACATGATACCTGCACACTGATCATACCTCTGTCTAACTGACTCTACTTTGGACCTGCTCTCAGGTGACAACATCTCTGTATCAATAAAGTCAATTGATTGCCTAGCATCATTGTTTAATGTCTGAGATAGGTTATCAGCATCTCCATCACTGCTCCAGTCTTTGTGATGACTTGTAATTTCTCGAATGCTGGCGTACGAGTGTTCTGAATCACTGTGATACATATCAAGCATGTATCTTGGCTGAGAATCTGGTACACTAAACAAGTCGATCGCACTCTGATCAATTTTCGTATCACCAGCAAACTCATCATTGACTTTTGAAGATATTTGGGACTGACCACTATTCTCCTTCGGCACTGGTAATTGAAACATCTGATGTTCTGAAAAGTTCTTCAAACATTCCACTTTTGTGCCCATGCGAGGAACTATCCTGCTGCGAAAAGAGAATTGCAACCGATGTTGGTCGACTGAATCAGGAAAAAAAGGACTCTGTAACACGTTTTTATCCACCTGCAGCCGTGACATCTTGCTCATGAGAATTGTCATTCCGCAATAGCTGTTTAATGGCCTTGTTGTTGTTGTGCAGAATCCTTTGGACACTTCATCAAGAACCATCTTCTCAGATGGATGGAAGCAATATTGACGCTCCGCGTGTATTTGCTTCTCTGTCCAAGGCTCGTTCAAGCATTGAAGGGTTTCATACAACATAGAGGATTGTACAACATCTGACTTTTCAAAGTTGTTTAGAGGCACCTCGTATATAGGCTCCTGTAAGCAAATAAAGTTAGAACAATGTTTTCAGTTTGAAATTCTCTATTCTCATTAAACAACACAAACATTTCAAAGATAAAATGAATTCTAAAATTATGAGGAAAGCAGTTTAAATATAAAAATTGATAGAAACAAAAACATGCTAAATAGCACATTGCCTGAGCCTCAGAAATGGCTCCTGGGAGAAATGACATAAATTGGCAGAAACATATATATACTTGGATTTAACAATATAAAACAAGGAGTTCAGATTAACAAGAGCAGTTTGAGAGCAGGCATTCCTGTTGCTTTCTGTGGATAGTACATAAAACCATGGCACACTAACATACCGGTAGTTGTATACTTGAAATCAAAATAGCTACAAGAATTAAAATTAAGATTTGAAAATCCAGATGTTGATACTTCACAATATTGGAAAAAAGTGTTTTAAATTTGATTTCACACATAAAATGGATATACAGTGTGTACTGTGTTTTAAAATAAAGCTGCAAACTCGAATTCAATTCTTTTCATTCCAAGGCTTTTTTGTAATAACACTTATGCCATAATAAATTTTTTAATGAAACTAAACCTGATTTACTTTCAGTTCAGTGAATTGGTTTTAAGTTCTGAAAGCATTAAAGTTTCAAAATATTCCAGGATTCGTGAGTTATTTGACTTGGTACTCAAATTAAAGGTAGGTCTACTTGTACACGAAATATCAGACAATTACATACAGCATGGGCATAACAAGGCCAATGAAAATGGAGTGTCTTAAGTTCAGAGGCACAGTTTTAGAAAAAGTAACATACAGGTAAGTGATGTTCTAATACTGACAAATATATTTGACACATCTTAACCTGGATCCATTTGACACAAGATATTGAAATTGTAATAAATTGTCACGCATAATTAAACTTAAATTCAGTAGCAAAACTGAACGGTCCTTTAAAAAAGTATAGTAAATCAATCATTCAGAAAACCACCAAAATATTTACTCTAAATTGTATTTATCTACTTTAAATGCATAATGTAACAGTTGCTGGAAAATTTAGGACCATCTTTCTGTACGAACCGATGAATTGTTAATGTAAAACGCTCTCGACTTTAGCCTTAGCTATGCTATAGCGTTTCATAAATTATCTATGTAATAATAATAATAATAATAATAATAATAATAATAATAATAATAATAATAATAATAATAATAATGTACTAATATTCCACCTGTAAATTACCTTAAGCATGTTACCACATGCTTCCAAGTTTTTGTCATTCCCATCACCATCACCTTTGCTGCATTCCTCAAGCAATCCATGGAGTTTCAATGATGTTTTAATGTCATCTTCACTTTCATCCTCCCATTCAAGCCACCTAGATTCAAAATCTGACAGAGCAAGATCTGTCTGTGATGACATTACACAATGTTTTTCATCTGGAACGTAACTCATTCCACTGAAATAGAATCCACACAAGTAAATGCCATGCTACGTCTAATAAATAACTGAAAATTTCAACATTAACACAAGTAAATCATAAACTAGCATGCAATCAAAATCAGTTAAACCTAACTATTAACAGTAGCTCTAATAAGATTTTCCTTTCAAAATTATACCCTTGATGGATATTATGCAAATAAAGACAAATTTCCTTAACGACAAACACGAGCACCAGTACTTACATTTCATCGTCTTCTTCTCTGCAGTCATACATATCTGCTGCAGAAGCAGCCGACGACAAAGAACCACACAGCTCCCGAAAGCCAATTTCAACGCAGCCATCAGTCTGAGTGGCTACCGTAACCATGGTGACAGCTGCCAGAGATGTTACTGTCACCGTTCCGTGAAACTGTCTCCTTTCTTACAGAGAAATCATTGAGCTTGGTTTGACCATATCACAGTCATACAGTCTCAGCACTACAAATGTGCACTGTTTCAAGCCGATAAATTCCTAAAACAGTGCAATAATGAATAGTCATGAATAGTAATAATCCTGAAATGTGCTCTTATCTTTATTACTAGTTTCCAATTAGGAAATTCATATTACAACAAAGGCATTATATATATATATATATATATATATATATATATATATATATATATGTGTGTGTGTGTGTGTGTGTGTGTGTGCGAGCGCACGAAAACATCCAATCAGAATTTTAAGCATCAAACTGAATATTTTATTATGCATTGGTCAAGATTACAAATAATATTGGCACTGACTCTAACCGGTAATGATGTTATAATGAATGAAGCCATATTATATTTATAAATAATATCATCAATTATAAAATAACAACTGCAGCCCAACATTACATCAGCTGTCAATGAGAAGCACTTGAAAGGTAGAAATAAGAGACTACCGGTAATATTGCCCCTACTCAGATAAAGAAGAGAAAACACTATGATTCAAACCATCAAAATATTTTAGGCAGCAGAAGTCTCAGCAACTCAGCCAAAGCAAATAAATGAATGCACTCACAGGACACTTCTTTGGCAATGAAATCTGACCCCAAGAATTCAGTAGACAGAGCACTCAAGGGAGATTTAATTACCAGTAATTTAGCAAAATCATAAATCACGAAATAGCATACTGTATATTTTTACTGACTCTCAAGAAAACCATGCTTTCTAATAGAACACGTCTGAATACAATGCAAGTTGTTATACAAAGGATCCCACTTAATCGCATACTGCTTAATTGCATAACCCACATAATCGCATAACAACATAAAAACCCGAACCAGTGTTTTGTGTGTACAATTAATTATCACACGTCCCGGCTATTCGCATAGCCCAGTTAATCGCATACGCAAGGCTAGCACGGCGCCTATGCAATTAAGCGGGTTTCACTGTACCACAATAGGCAAGATCTATGCTGCTATCTGCTGACTGTATGGGTCTTGATACATTTAATTGTCATGCTCTAAAATATGGTTCTGACAACTATATAGCACACAAACAAGTTCAGCTGGTATCATGGTATCCTGACTCATTAAAATGTATTAATGTAATGCCCTGCTATCACTGCACCATTAAAAAAGAACAGAGCTACATCAGGCTATTTCTGTCATGGTCCTCTCTAGAAACTGCTCAAATTGTGAAACACCAAGAAGCCAAAATGAAATCACAAAAAGATGCCGTAAATGCAGCTAAAGAGTTTAAATAATCCAGACATACGTAATTTCTACTCATGTACCGTAATAACACTTACAGTACTTCATCAGCACAAGAGAGTCACTTAGATTTTTAAAGACATACCATCACATACTGTAAAGCGCCCTTGTCCTTGGCTTCGCTTCCCCGTGCCTACAGCACTAGATAAATCGGCCGATATACAGTACATACATATACAAATACAAGGAAGGCACTGCATTCATCCAACATCAATTGAACTGCAGCTACGTCTACAACCAGCTTTGCTGCATTCCAGTCACTGTCATATTCAGTAAAAATTGTTTTATATGCATCAAACGCCCATAGCTACTATTCCAATCTTGTGTCTGCAACAGACTACAGCCAGTTTTCAGTTACACAAACCATGTACTTATCAATTACAGTATACCGTTATATCTTATGGTGCTTATATTATCAATAGTCAACATCCACTAGACATGCACTTCTTTAAGCCAAAGCTGTGATCTGCTTTCAAACACTACAGTACAGTAGACCTGACCTGCACAGCGTGGAATTTGTATTTTATTAATTCCATTTTTGTTTGTCAAAAACTACTTGAAGCTCAATATTTGGACAGTGTTTTAATTTAATTATTCTGTATTTTATGGTTTTACTTACTTATTGATTAAGTTAATTAAGGTATCTTTGGATTTGGCTGATATTGAGCTCCGGGTTCTGACTCTAGCAAGGCTTGGACTTTGTAAATTCTTTAATTAAAATCAATTAAAATCACCCGTTTTTGTACTCAATCTTCTATCAACACTCACAACTTATAATAGTGTGAAGAGAATTTTTGAGAACAGTGGATCAATAGCTATATTTTGAATCAGTGTTCATGAGGAATATCCAGAACTGTCTAATTTAGCTATGGTTTGCCTGACTCCATTTGCTTCAATATAATATTATAGAAGTGAAACTGCTTTCTCTGTTATGACACTCATAAAGGCAAAAAACCGTAATCGACTGAATGTCAGAAAGTCATTGCAAATTGTTTTAACTGACATTAAACTTCAATTTGGTTTGCTCGCAAGAAATAAACAAGCACACGTTTCACGCTAGTAATAGTTCACCGTAACTTTCCATAAGGCTGCATCTTATTGAATCATAGAATTGCTTTATTTCTACTATTATTTTATTGCTTCATACCTTAGCATTATATTTAGTCATAAGCAAAAAAGTTTATTGAAATAGTTATTTGCATTAATTCAAAAGATATTTTCATAAAACGTGCATTTCTAACCTATCTAGTAGTTGAACAGCGTCAAACATTTACAAATGGCACCTGGCTCAAAAAATTTTAAGAACCGGTGATTTAGACTACAATATATCATAAATGATTTTGAACCGAGTTGTTACGATGAAAAATTTATTCGATACACAGGAAATTTATAAAAAGGTAAAATTATAAAAGTTTCAGAAATCAAATCTAACACAATAAAGGACTGTTTTCATTACTGTTATATAAAATATTGAGCCACTTCCTGACAGGTGATGTCTCACAGGCTGCCCACAAGCCATGGTTTGGGAAATTATGGTCAATGTAAAAGATAGTCACATCAATCAGAAAGGGTCTGTGAAAATTCAACATAGCAAAATTAAATACCAGTAATTATTTGCTTCCATTCAATTTTCTACTTAAGAGTAAAATGGTCATGAATATTTTAAATAGTGGCCAATGCTTAGCCTTATTCTAACTTCTGACAGCCTGTTTTTATTTATTACCAATGATTTGGATAAGTAATGCATTTGTCATGCAATCAGCAAGAAGTGAAACTCCTTGTCAGAATATTCAAGCATTGGATGGGATAGAACCACTCCTTCCTGGTAACTGAATCCCTCTTCCATCAAGCCGACAGAAAAACAACCAAACAGCTGCAGCATAAGCAAAAGTGTGTTTTTACTACTTTTAGAAGGAAATAACTACAAAAAATGTTTCATCATGTGCTCTTTCAAGCCATATTAATCATGCTCTCCTATATAAAAGTAGGCTAATACTGAAGTGTAAGGAAGGAGTTAGCATTTTGTTCAAATAGAAACTTTATTTAGTCAAAGATGATTGACCAAACATCTCAAGTTCTCAGGTTTCATAAGAAGTGGATAAAAGCTAGATAGATCAAAGGCAGAATCAGCCCTATTTAAAGCAACTTTAGAATAACACTGTCCAAGTTCAAGGTATAAACAACTGTTCCCTGAAATGTTACCAAAATTACAGTGAAATGCGATGAAAGAATATCTATCACTATTGCAAATAACCAGATCACAGGGTAATGAGAGCACATCACATCAGCAGTCTCAGTGCCTCAATTATCTAAAATCAAACTGCATTTTCCCAGTCATCTGCAATTATCAATTCGCAATATGATTGGCTCAATCGAAACAATAAATTGTAAAGAGCATTTACCGGTGAATTGACTTCAGCTCATTTTGTGTGAATTCTGTCTGTGATGATCTATATACTGGTAATTATGGACCATGAGTGTCCTTTTCAAAAAGTATACAATAAACTCATTATATGCACTCTCTCTCTCTCTCTCTCTCTCTCTCTCTCTCTCTCTCTCTCTCTCTCTATATATATATATATATATATATATATATATATATATAAAACACCCAGCCATAGGAAGCAAATCTATACAAGCACTCATAGCTACATACACAAAAACAGAGGTAGTCAATGCAATGCAAGGACATAAATACTTGATACTTTGGAATAGATAACTCTTAGAGTCTTAGTCTTCAGAAGGAAACAGCAAAAGACCATGGTGAGGAGGCTTCACAAAAGAAGAATGCCGCGTCTGTCTGACCATGGTCTGACTCACTCGGTAGTGCTGAGCTCATCATCGTGTCCATAGGTTCGGTTAAATCCGAAAGGTAACCACAGCCAATCAAGCCACCACCAAATTCTTTCAACTACTGCAACCAACTGTGCACAAGAATAGAAACGTGACAGATGGCCTGCGACTAATGCACATCCAACATCTAGAGTTCTAGACTCAGAAAGGCGGCCGTTTTGTGAGCAAAGTACATACCGGTACAGTTAATGGAAAATAAATTAGTTGGGAATTCTGCCCAGCAGCAGGATATTATCTCACCACTCAAGTAAAATCATTTCAGAATGTGATAATGTGCAATAGAGTGATAGAGACTTTTTCTTGTTTTTTAAATAATTGCAGCTATTTAGGGGCTGTCTATTAATTACGTCAACAAAATAGGGGAGGAGGGGGTTTGAAAATTTTGACAGTTGCTGACAGGGTATCAAGGGAGGGGGTTAAGAGAAGTTGACGTCAACAATTTCATTTTTTTACAAATGATAAAAAATAGGAAATTTCATGGAATACTAATTATTACAATGGAAAAAAGCCTGACAAGCAAGAAACAAGGTCTTCATCACCACATTATGACACTTGATGAACAAAAGGAAGGGGTAAATGGTCATCGCCACAAAAATAATAACCTTCTAAACTTTTTATGGAGAACCGTCACTGATCTTAGCTGGGGGGAGGGGGTCAAATGTTTGTGACATAATTATAGGGGTCACTGAAAGTTGACAGTTGTTGACAAGGGGAGGGGGTCAAAAATTGCCCAAAATTTTTTGACATAATTAATGGACAGCCCCTTAGTTATACAGGATCGATTTGCAGATTTCAAGGGCTCTGTGTTAACTGTCCAGAACTTGTCAGCTGGAACTTCTGCATCAGGAAATTTATTTCACTTTAAAATATGCAGAAAGAAGAAATATTTATTTGCCAAGAAGAAAATGGAACAACCGCTATAACCTATAAACTGTATATAAGAGTCTTTAGATCAAAAAGTATTTTTGCTTTATATAAGCAATCATGAAAAAACAATGTTCACAGATAATTTAATAAAGTCTTCATAGAATGTATGCACATTTTTATATCTTAAAACTCTGAATACTTTTAAAGTATTAATTAACCTTAACACTATGCTAGACAGTCTAATTTAATATATCTCAATTAAGGTGCCTGGAGAGTGGATATGCATCAAAATATAATACAGCCATTGTCAGTGATTGATAGGGCATAAGTTATAGAATGACACTTTTAGAGCCTATTTATAGCTCTTGTGGATGCAAAATTCTCATTCATCTGTTATAGTTAATGACTTAAAATATATGACACCCTCAAGCTCTGTATCAATAATATTCTATAATACCGGTAGGTTATCCTTCACAGAGTTTACCTTTGTCAAAGTTTCAAGAATTTCAGGCAGAAATAATTTAGTTTAAGGGGCTGTCCATTAATTA
The DNA here is from genome assembly GCA_018105865.1 of Metaphire vulgaris. NCBI lineage: Eukaryota > Metazoa > Annelida > Clitellata > Crassiclitellata > Megascolecidae > Metaphire > Metaphire vulgaris. The sequence goes on from CM030834.1 coordinate 10,790,440, forward strand.
CGTCAACAAATTGGGGGAAGGGGTTTGAAAACGTTTTACGGTTGTTGACAGGGGGAGAGGGGGTCAAGAGAAGTTGACATCAACAATTTCATTTTTTACAAATGATAAAAAAATAGGAAATTTCATGGAATACTATTTATCACAATGGAAAAAAGCCTGACAAGCAAAAAACAAGGTCATCACCACCACATTATGACACTTGATGAACAAAAGAAAGGGAAAGGTCTCATCGATGCAAAAATAATAACCTTCTAAAATTTTTTGGGGACCTGTCATAGGTCTTAGTGGGGGGTGTCAAAAGTTTTTGACATAATTATAGGGGGGAGTCACTGAAAGTTGACAGTTGTTGCAAGGGGAGAAGGGTCAAAAATTGCCCAAAACTTGTTGACATAATTAATGGACAGCCCCTAACCTGAATAATTATCTCAGCAATAAAAATGGTCACTGCTTATGATAATGATTTTTTCAAACATTATGGCTTTCATTTTACTGAAAAGTCACATAGGCCATCAACACCATCAGTTTATCATTAAGCAATATTTGATGTCCGACATGCAGAGCAACTCATTTACTGTGAAAAAGTAACCATAACTATAACTGACTGATGTCCAATGCATTATTATATGACACAGCAGAAACTCACACATAAGGTTATTATAGAACAAACAATGCTGTAGCATTTATGCTGTTCCATTTAATTTCCATTCTTGCACATGCAAGTTGTATGATGATCAAACAGGACTGCAAGACTATAAATAGCAGAGTATGTCAACTACCGGTAAGTTATAATGCAATATTGAATCATTGATGCTAAAAGTTTAGAAGATATGAAGAAATAGTTCCAGTGGTCTGTGGACAAGCAGATACTTCTTAATATGGTCAAATGTTCTGTAATGCATGCTGAAAATCTACCAGGGTAATCATGGCACATTGGCACTGCATACAAACATGTGTGAGTTACAGTGGCGGCTCTAGGATTTGGCAAGTGGGGGGCGTTGGGTGGCAACTTCTAATCATTGGGGGGCCAACCCTTTGTTGTTTAATGTTTGTAGCATTAAGTATAGGGTCCCAACTGGGGGACTACTGGGGGCCAGGTACTCAATAGGGGGGCACGGGCCCCATGGCCCTCCCGGTGGAGCCGCCACTGGTGAGTTAAGATAAAGAGATAATTGTAAACTATAAAGGATAAAATGTTGTACGGCCCCATCTAGAATACTCTGTGCCGCACTGTGAAATACTTACCAGTATTTACGAAAATAATTATTAATTAATATAGAAAACAGTGATAATTAACAGAATATTGATACATATAAAAATAAAAGAGATACTTCATAGTTATTTAAATTTCAAAGTATGTTGTTTAAGTCATTGTGCATTATTAGCTATCATGATTTTATTTATATTATTATTATTATTATGTAAAGTATTAATAAACAACTAAAACAAGAGTTGCTCATAAGGAAACTCAGAGATGATGAATTACTGAATGACCATATGGTCATTCAATCCTCACTCAGGCATGTCTTTCTATTGGAACAACCCACACCCAAGTCACTTACCTACTGTTAAATGAAAAGAAGCCTTCTCAACCGGAACCGATGACGTTCAATGGTTTCATTAAATGTATAATCTCGTCTTGCAAAATTCTGAGTCACAAGCTGATTGAAAAAATAAAAAGCTTAATGGGCTATGTAATATGTATTCTAACACAAACACACCTGCATCTGATGCTACCTACAGTTCCGGAAATTGAAATACCACAAAAGCTACTGGCTACACCACCACTGGAGAAATTATTATAGGCAGAACATTTCTACTGCCCTGAGCCTTCGACAGCTGACAGCTCTCTCGGTGCGTTGTCTTCATAGTAACCACATGGTGGCCAAGGTATAATGGTATTACAGCAGGCAGCGTAACAAGTAACAAGTCGACAAAAGAAGGCGGAGCTTAGTCATGCGCTCAATAGATATTGGTCACGTATGTTAATTACTTTATGAGGAAACGGCCGTGTCCATCTATTAAGCAATATTTAAGAACCATTCTGGCCGTTGTTATTTGCGAGTTATATGTAGGTAAAGAAGCAAGGGTGAGCATGAATATAAATGTTCATTGTCTTTTATACGGACGCGCGCACACACGCACACACACACAGAGCTTTTTTGATAAGGTTAAATTTAACTGGTGCAGGTTTGCCCTACTGCACTACTGACCAAACTGATGCCAGGAATTGATTACCTCTGAATAGTTGTTCAGGTTCAGGAAAGTCAGCATTTTGATGTACATACCGGTATTTGATGGAACCACTAGTTACCATAAGACGATGCTGGCCTACTTACAAATCTCATCATTTAGATAAATACAAAATGATCTGAGATAATTAATCTGAAACATTCTATCGTGATGGTTTATGAATTTGACAACAGTTCTCATGAATCTTTTAAACCAACTGAAATTGAAATTTTCTTTGGTGGTTCCATAATTTGAATTTTAAAAATTCCTGCTCTGCCTGAATAACTGCTCCATAGATTTTAATGGAATTACTATATGACTGCCAAATCACTCAAAACAGATTTATTTTATGATTATAAGTTTTGCAAAAATTCATTTGTGCTAGATCTCAAACTATTGATCATTCTGTTATGATTGTTGACTTAATTTAGTACAAAAGCACTAAGCTTAAATGTAATAAAAACATATCTAGGATTATTTCATTGTTGTGTTGCACTGGCAAAATAGATGCAATGGCAAGATTCAGCATCGGCATTTTAAAAACTCCATGGCTACAAAGGAATAATATAATAGCGTGCAGATTTTCACTCTTTCAATCATTATGGCTGCATTGTTGACTGTTAATTTCTTCTTGCCAAATTTCCCCACATTTCACATTCGTCTTAACCACACCTGTGGACTTTGGGATGAGTTGGGATAACTCACACTAAAAGCTATATAACATTATGGATGTGAAATGGCATGTCATAATCCTAGTGACGAGATCACATTTGTTAAAAGGGTATTAGAGCACCAGAAGCTGGCTGCTCTGTCGAAAAGCAATAACCATCTGCTTGAAAACGGATTGTTTTGCTTGCAAAGCAATTCCCAGCCAGCGCTCAACGGTTCAAGCAAATTGACCTGCAGCTGGAATTGTCCAGTAATGAGTAAAACAATGTCATACAATATGTTGCCGGCATGCACCTCAGTCTCTATTCTTAAAATGCATAGACATGAACTAGGATCATCCCACAGTCCTGGGGCATGGATCTCTTTATGAGTCATTACCTATTTGAACTGGGAATGCCTCAAGTTACAGAATGTGCCAGAACACAGCAACATCTTTTAATATGCAAAACATGGCCGGGCATTATACTGCCTAAAATCCTCTTCAAGTTATATATTCTTACAGCATTATATATGCCTTCCAAATGATGCATTTGGAAGACTCTTCTTCTCAATAAATGAGTCACAATAACATAATAGGCTACTATTTAGTATTTACTACTGTAAGCATTTCTGAATTTATGTTTCTCATCAGTTTACTTTAATGCAAATATGATATTTGCACTAAAAATGTGGATTTTTTAAAATGTCCAGATGAAAATGCTAAATATTTTTAAAAAGCAGAACAAATGTGATTTAACTTAAATGATCCATAACATGCTCAAGGTTTCAGCTAATTTCTCTATCATCTGAACCACAGTGACATTGGTCTATTCATCTGCATGAAGATAACTGTTGCACGCATGCATGCACACACACACACACACACACACACACACATATATATATATATATATATATATATTATATTTATATATACCCTGGGATTCCAGGCAATAACTGCCAAAAATATTTATTCACTGGTATTCCTATTCAACACATGTTCCATATTTTTGAAACAATCATCAATGTGCTGATGATAATAAATAGGCTATAGTCTATAAGTGGACATGTCCTAATGAATATGTTTCAAATTCCTCCACTGTACTTCATAACCTATAATTATTGAGCTGTTAATATGGTATTCTTGTGCTTCTCTGATGACTTACCGCCAGTACGTAGCTTTAGAAAAATCATGAATGATTTTATACAATCAACACAATACTTAACTTACCAGAGGACAGACAGCAAGCAAGCTCAGCATGATCCTTCAGTGGTCTGTTGCTCATTAGGAGCTAAACGGTTTTGACCCTCAAGATTCAGCAACAGTAACAGCCCATAGGCAGTTCAGTGGACAGACTGCTATTTCCTAATAAACGTTCAACGGGTGCAGGAAGCCTAAACAGAGTAGCCTGCTGCTGGGCAGATGTCACCTGCCCTAATCCTATGGAACAAAGAAGATACATTTCTGACAAATGTTGTAGGTTCAGTCAGAGGTTTAAGTTAAGCCAAAAGTCCACAAATGTCAAGATATCACATTTAAATACTTCTCTCTTCCTTCATCATCAAGCAAGTAATTATAGTAATCAGAGAACTGGGAAAAAAGTTAAATCCTTTCAATATGTCAAATGTATTAACAATGAAGTACAGGTGTAGTTAAGGGTTTCCAAAGGAAATGGGATTAGGTTTACAAAGACCTACAAACTTTGAAACCGGCAACCTTCAAATAAAATGGGCCTAATTAAAATGCAGGCAACAACAGGCAATAACTAATTATGCACCAGAATACGTATCCAATATCAAATGCAAAGACCAGATTACAAAGATGTAAGCAATCACAGTTTGTAAATTGCTGTAACTCAGTCACACAAGTTAATGCTTAGTTCTCTTGAATATTATAATTAAACTAAGTCTATTGTTAAAAGTCAAAGGTGTTTCAGTACTAGCTCGAAGTTTACCAGTATATGTTTAATGGTCTATCTACAAGAAAATGGAATATCTAGAACAGAATGTCTATTTTGATGGTGATGATGATGAAGATGATAATGAAAATTTTAATAATAATAGTGAAATATAAGTAATATTAATTTCAAACTCTTTTTGCATATGTGTTACATTTGGGGAGGCCCAGATAATTTATTGGTCAAGTCCATTTAGAAAATCATTATGGAACTTACTGATAATACTCAGTAAAAGAAATGCCAGGAGCTTTTATTATTTGTAATAATGTCATTATGCTACTGACTTGTTAACAAAGTGAATGTAGATATTTTCTGTATTATAAGAAATTGAAGGAGCAGCAACTGTTGGATTTACTGTTCATTGTTTAGCTACCAGGAACAGTGATTATTGAATTACTTCTTTGTCAATTTTCCTTTCCATAATACTGGATGACATTTTCAGTTAATGTCTGAGTCAACTAATGGTCTTAGTGAAACCTGTTTCAGACAGAAGTGAAACACAAAACTTGAGCCGGTCTACAGGCACCATAATATCAAACACCAGACAGATAATATAGAAGCTAGCATGGTTGTGTTTCTCCTTTTGACGAGGAACGGACATTCTCCCCTGGACATAATCCCCCTCGGACATTATCCCCTCTGGTACACCTGATGAAATGCAAGCCCCGGACATAATGCCCCCTTTGTTTGCTCAATAGGCTTTGACGAAATCTACTGGCGCTGAAAGAGAATTAGTGTCACTATCACTATTGAAATGCTCTAAATTGAAATCTTTAAATTAAAATTGAAATCGTTTCTACTCACCGGTCTTCAAAGGTTTCACCTATCCGTTCTAGTCAATGCTTCTCACGATTTTCCTATAAAGCCGGCGCTATGAAATTGGCTTTGGACACCTAATTTGTTTTTAGAATTCCATATTACCGGTAATATACCAAAAAAGTGACAGTTTAAACTTTAAACTGTCATCAAATGCTTGATTAAGCATAAAACTACACTACCATTTCAAATTTTAAAAATTAAAATCTATGATATTGATTTAATACATTGTTCATTACTTCTTTGCCAGAGGGGGAATATGTCCGGGGGGATAATGTCCGGGGGATAGTGTCCGGGGGAATAATGTTCAGGGAGAGAATGTCCTACACTCCCTTTTGACAATACTTCTGATGAAGTTTCAGCATTATGTGGCAGAAAGAGTTTGTTATTTATACTAGTAATTGGCTAGTAATTGGCATGAAATCATTTCTTCTTTGAATGTAATGGTCTGCGAAACATGGACATTAGCAAATGTTGAGCTACAACTGCTCTTCAAACATCATGCACATCTCCCAGATCAAGGAGAGTATAACTGAGTACATTACTCGTGTATCATTTGATCAAATTGATATCTCAAGCAAATTACTGCTTAACAGTGAAAATGTTACCAAGTTATTTGTTTGGAGCTTTTCTAATGAACTATATTAAATTAATTAAATTCACTAAATATATGCATATAAGAAGGCAAAATATAAAACAAACAGGTTAATTTCAGTCATCAGTAAGGAACTAAGAGCTAGGAAGGCAAATAGAAAAATTTTCAGCCCTATAAATTCAAGGCCATTGATACATAGCAAAACGGGCAAGTGATTCATTCTCTGTTGTAACCAGTAGAAGTTATGTAGGTAAGTAAACTTGAACTGCATGCATGCTGATGCTTTGATCTGATTAGAATGAACAATAAATTTGAGACTTCAGTCACGGTTCCACACATCAAAGGGTTTAAACATCAGCCAACGTTAGCTTCTTACTTATTGGCAGAAGTCAATATATTAAAGGCCAATTACAGTCACGTGAAAACTAAAGAAAGCAACAACATATCAACCAAAGAATACAAACGATCAAAGCTCTGACTGAAAATCGTGAAGTACTGTACTCCAAACAATTACTCACACAGCTTAGTCATGTCGAATATGAGGCTGAGATGAACCGGTATTACTATTACTACTACTACTACTACTTTAAATAAGGTTAGCAGAGCTGCTCATATGCAAATCAGAGATATTCGGCGAATTCGTGATCTTGTGCCGAAATCTGCTCTGATTCCTCTTGCCAATGCTCTTGTCAGCAGCAGGCTTGATTATTGCGATTCCCTTTACAATGGTATGGTCAAATCTAATATACAAAAACTTCAAAGGATTCAGAATTCTGTGGCCCGGGCCATTACAAAAACTCGTAAACATGATCACAATAGACCTGCCCTTCAAAAGTTACATTGGCTGCCGGTAGACACAGAGAATTGTATTTAAGACTGGTGTCCTTGTTTTTAAAATACAGCAGTCTGGCCAACCTCAATATTTAAAATCTATATGTTAAACCACCCAAAGCATTATCATTCTACAAGATTTGCTGATTCATTGTTAAATGTACCTAGAACAAACACTGAAATTGGTAAGAGAGCTTTTTCTATTTCTGGGCCAAAAATCTGGAACTCTCTCCCTCTGGTTGTCAGATCTTCCAATAAACTGAGCATTTTCAGATCTAGGCTTAAACATATCTCTTCCAATTAGCATTTCCTCCATAGTCTGTCTTGCTGTTTCCCTCTGACTGATCTCTGGAATGACCCGGTCTTTTGCTGATGGATTTGAAGTACCATCGATTGATACCCTGAGTATTAGAAATGGTGCTATAGAAGTTCATAATTATTTTATTATTATTATTATTATTACTACTACCCACAAATATTGCCAAATGAGTAATTATCCAGACATTTATACCATTTAAACAAAACAGACACAACACCTAATCAAAGACCATCCAGCTTATAGTGAGAGGCATCTTGTTCTCAGCAAGGGCCAGCATGGTATTGGCACTGTTTCAGGTGACAATAATTCATTTAGCATTTTTCTTATTTTTTCACTTATTTTCGCACTCTGGGACAGCCCTAGCAATTTCTTTCACTCCAGTCTGCATTTTGTTGCTCTTAAAGCTTGAATCATGTTTAAATTTGTCTGAACAGTCATTCTCTATGACATCCGAGCTCTCTCCCTCTCTCTCTCTGACAATTTATGGTAAAACCGCATAAAGTTTTTAGCCTGTAGTTGTACATGTATTTGTCTGCAAAGGTCAAATTCAATTGATCCCTTGACCCGTTTGATGCCACTCCAGATAGAAAGACAGTCGGTATCAAAACAAGACTGGAATGTGAAGAAGTACTTCTAAGCAAGCCATAGTACATGAAAATTGGATTCAGTTTATTTGCAATTAGCTGGCCTATCTCATATGAGAATTAGGATAAGGGTATTATAATGAACTCTAGATAACTTTAATTAAGTGAAAGTCCAAGCAATTCAAAGATTTTCCTACACCCAGCAGGGGTTACACCCCCGGTTTGTGACAGACACCCCTGCCCAGGGGTGGTGGTGATGTTAAAACTAATCATTTAAAATTCTAAAGGGGGAAATTCACAATTATATTCCCTCTGGGTCCAAGGAGTCTAGTTGACACACTGGACATTGACAGCACCCTGCAATTATGGGACACCCCTCCCCCGAACGCAAATTCCTGGGAAATAGCCTGAAGCAATCATAAATAGAAAGGCAGTAAGAGGTGAAGCATCCGTTGCCTTGGATACTATACAAAGCAATTTGTATAATCAAATAGTCTGTGAAATTGCACAAGTAAACCTGCAAGCTGATGAATGAATGCAAAATATGAGAAATGTGCTGAAGATTTCTTTTATGAATTACTTTGACAGAAATATAAACATGCATGAACAGTTTATAAATATATAGCAGTCATAAATATTTAAGAGAGCAATAGACTATTATAGTACATACTCACCGAGGAGGTTGGATTTTTCATACGTACAGTGTGTGCAACGGGGGTTGAAAATATGCTTTTATGTGCATGCACTATATGGATGAGCCACAAGTCTAGATCTGAATGGTCAATAACAGTTGAATCCTCAACTATTATCAGGGAAATGCAGGTACATGTAAACTGGAAGTCAGATCAAGGAAGTTGGACAACAATCTAAAGATATGGAAACTACACAAATGTGATTCTCAATCAACTGGTTGACTAATCTTTCAAACCTTAACCTCAGTTAAGGTTAGAAGGCATGACTGAAAATCACTGGTAAACATATAAACTTGAGATTTCAGCTTTTGTGATCGCCAAAAATTCACTAGAAATTACTCAGCTGCATTACTGTATACATGTATATCACATGAATTGACTAGATCCTTTGAATCAGAACATTGCGTAATTACACAACCCCTCAAAAATGGCATTTATATTAGGGGCCATCCATATAGTACATACAGTCATATTTTCTCTTCCCTCCCTCTGTTGCAGACCATACATTTTGGTTACCCCTTATGCGTACATACAAATTAGCAACACCCCCCAGCACGATGAAAATTAATTTTTAGCCATAGTCAAAAAGCATTTTTACTATTAAATTAAAGTTTTTTATATTAAGCCCTATTTAAATAACCGTGGGAACAATAGTCGGGACCATTTGTTTGACCGTGAGAAAGTAATTGTGTTCAAATCAACTGTTTTATGTGAATATACCAGCCTTCTATCTATTTATAATTCTGAATAGTTCTGATACCATACCCATTACTGAAACAGTAATTGCAGACACAATTGATAAGTATCAGTTAAAGTGATGACTCCAGCAAGAGCAATGAAGAATAATCATAACCTGCAGACATCGGATTTTTAATGTGTTATTTTTAAATTCTGCTGAACAGTTCAAAATGTTTACAAGCAATTTTTCAAGTTGCATACTATAAACACATGAAATGATGTTTCAATTTATATTCGTCCTGATCTTTCTAATTTTACATTCAAATGTTCTTTCTGATCACTCGCTTTCCACATTGACAGTCTGGGTTCCTAAAAAGAAAAATATGGACATAAATAAAACTACATTTATAAAACTATGGCATTTATATATATATATATATACACACACACACACACACACACACACACACACACACACACACACACACACACACATACAATACATACATACACATACATATACACCCACACAGTCTATTTCATTTTGGAAGGAACCAATAAAACACATAGATCATCAATTAAAGCAAAATGCATCAACCCCTTTACAGAGGAATAAAATTTTTAGACACCGTCACCATGCCAGGGATTTATTTTTGGGAAAATGGTCCTCAAAATGCCCAAATAACGAAAGATAGTGGTGGATAAGTCAGGCTCATCCTGTCCGTTTAACGGGTTAATAACACTACATAGCAAGATAAAATACCTTTGAAGGTAGTGACTGGAACATATGTAACCAAGGTGTACAATTTGTTGGGAGAGTCATCATCCTCATTCCTTTTGCGAGCCAAACGAACACGAACTCGGAATGGAACATTCCTTAAACACAAATCCAACAGAAACCTAAATCGCATTGCCAAATAAAGACTATAATGACAAGTGCCTGAACGGACAAGTTCAAATCTGTCTGCTAGTCTCCAGTCAACTAGTATGTCATGCATCCCATTTGAGGCCTTGGAACTGGCCAGGACATATAGCATATGTCCCTTTGTCTATAGCATTACTTGGCCAATTCGGCTACTCTTCATTTGGCACAGCATTTTAGCCTATCAACACTTACCTGATTCCCTGTGACCACATGAACTTATTTAAACGTGTATCAATTCGCACATCTGGAGTGCCCATCATCTTTTCAGCAAACTTTCTTATTTCCTTGATAGCACGAGGAGCCCTTTTCTTGAAGCCACTGAAACACAAAATTACTTGCAAATTTGAGTCACTGTAATTAAGATGCAGATTCTGTTGAAAATTCAGTACTTCAACACTGAAGAATACTTCAGGTCATTACCCAAATAAAAAGCAAAAGTCAAGAACTCTATGATCAAAAAGTCTGTGCACGAAATTATAAGCTGCACCAAAACTGTTGGCTCTGAAAACTGCTTCCCTGGTTGAAACTTCAATATTAGGTCAATGAAATCGTAGGTCTAGCTAATTAGTCAATTTCTGTCAAACCTTTAGGCATGATCTATATCATGTTAGACATAAATAGCTAGAAATGCAATTGGTCTTAAGTAGAAATATACTAGTGTCAGCATTGTAAAATGCAAAACCGTTATCTTATACTCATTCCCATCATCAATCCAAATACAAAATATGACAACAAATTGCTTACACTCCATGAATACGTCTGTGAAGATTGATCGTATATTCTCTTGTGACTACTTCATTGGTCACACTCTTCTTCTTTGATTCACGCTTTGCTGCTGTCATTTTCAAGCGTGCTTGCACCTGCAGCTGAACCACAATTAACAAAACAGTATCAGTACAAGTGATGTATGCACTGTAAACTCAAGTCTTTCACAGTTATCTGAAATAACAATGCTGACGTGACATTTTGTCTTTTGGGTTTAGGAATTTATATGCTTTTGATATCAGCCCAAACAACATGAAGATAATAATAATGCAATTTTATAGCACCCTTTCTAAATCTCTAAAGCAGTGCTCCCAAAACTTTTTTCCAGCCAAGGCACACTATAGCCGAAATCACACATTTCATTTTTAAATGATGCATTGCATAGGCCTACTAGTACTACAGTATGTATTATACTCTAGTCTAGTATAATATTGACTACCATTCTTCATAAGTACATATTTTCTTTGTAATCTGCACACAATCTTCTTGCCAGGATCCAAGCTCTTATTGACATCACTCAAAAGCCACAGCAAATCCAGCTTTGCTGCAGGTCGCTCCACAATCGATGCTATTTTAGCACTCTGTCAGACCTTCACTGGGAATTCAATCTGCCTCGCCATGCTACATACTTGGACATCAAATCCGCATTCGATTCTGTAGACAGAAACATACTATGGAAAGCACTTCAGAGTAGAGGCATCCCAATCCCGGACTTTCTATTGAAACTCATAGTCACTCCATGAAGGAACAGGTGCCACAATACGCTGTGGGAAAGATACCTTACAAAGATTTCCCGCCACTTCTGGAGACAAGGGCACATTCTTGCTCCTATTCTCTTCTCAGTGGCCATAGGCTGAACCATATGGCTGAAAACCGGAAATATCCATTGGCCAAAGGAGTTTTTCTGACATAGTGTATGCAGACAACACTGCGTTCCTGGTGAAATAAGCAGTGGAGGCATTTAAATGCCTCATGAACTTCCAAGAATCCTCTGCTCCACTAGGCCTTTGCATCTCATGCACAAAAACCAAAATCCAAAACCTGAGCACAGGTCTGAACCTACTGCCGGTCATAGTAAAAGGCAACCAGATAAAGCAAGCTGTCTACCTCGACAGTCTTCAATCTGTAGACGGCCACTGCTAACCAGACATGAAGAGGCATATAGGCCTGGCATCCTCAGTGAAGTCAACACTAAAGAACATATAAAAGAATCATTACCTAAACCCTGACACCAAAATTCAAGTATACCAAACTCTGATCCTCTCTGTGTTACTATATGTACCTGAAACTTGGACATTTCCCTAAGCAGATGCCAAAGCACTGGAAGCTTTTCACATGAAATGTCCTTATCCTCCACATTCGTTGGGAGGACCACATACGCAACGAAGATATCCTAGCTCGTGCAAGATTATCACCAGTACTTCCTCTAAACATCAAGCACTGCGAATCCATCTCTAAACACGTAGCCAGACTGTGATGACACTCCCGCTCATTCCGCTCTTCAGTGTCACATCGACCTATGATGTCACCTATCTCTTGGTCGTTTCCCTGACAAAACATGGAAAAGGGGGTCAGTTGCCCATGCAACAGATGGCTCGGTCAATTCCGCACGGACACCGCAAGACCACCAGCAGACCTCTGGAAAAAAGCAACGGATCATGGTCATTGAGGAGACGAAAAGGTCCTTACCGACTTCCCGATAACAACAACGAAGAATCTGCATCACTATTTACAGCTTAAATTCATTGAAGAGATAACGAAACTTATAATTAACAATTAATACGGCACCATTATTATTTTACTATTTTCTCACTATTTTGCTACGGCACATTCATGACTAATGTTTAAAAGTTCGCAAATACGGTAAATGAAATTTGCAAATTTAAAATCAAGTTAAAGTTTCTTTTAGCCAGATGATTTCTATAGCGCAATAAGCATGGCAAAAATGGCCAAATACACGAGCGCTTTACAATACTAAGTATACCCGATGGTGAATAGGTTAAGTCTTAAGATCACATAGAAAAATTCCAAGAGAGTCAGAGTTTGTGACATAGTCCAGTAGTGAGTTCCACAGTTCTGGATTGCCCCGTGTAACCGACCTGTCCCCAACTTAGCCGTTTTAGACGAGGGAGGCACAAGCAATTTGACTTGACTGCCAGATCTGAGCAGCCGACGTCGTTCCAGCGTCATGGTCCGCTGTAGGAGGAGGCGATGTAGTCCGGACAAGTAGGGTCGTGTAGCACTAGGTAAGTTAGCAGGCATCACCTGTAGACGATCCGCTCCCGTATTGGTAGCCAATAGAGTTTATCACGAAGCAGTGGCATGACGTGCGTGTTCCATTGAGCTCTAAAGATCAGTCGCGCTGAGACGTTGAGCACGGATTGCAGTCTGTTCAGCAGGTTGGCGGGAAGGCCCAACAGCACACTGTTACAATAGTCAATCCGGCTCAGAACTAACGCCCGGACTAGCAGTATCGTAGCCGACACCGTGAGATATCGGCACATCACTTTAATACCCCGTAACTGGTGGTAGCATGAGCGGGTGATGTTGGCAATGTGCTCACCGAAAGAGTCTCGTCAAGGTCACCCCGAGCAGCCTGACGTCTCTGACCGGCTCAATGTCAAAGTTCCCGAGAGTAAACGCAGTAACGTTTGAAAGCTCCCAGTCTGCGTAACCGCCCCAACCGAGTTTAGACTGCTTTATAAGTTACACAGTTAGGATTTGGGTTTTTCCAAAAATATATTATTTATAGGGGAATTATAGGCTGAAAGGTAGGGGTAAAGACGAGCGGCGTAAGGTATCACTACGCATATCAGTATGGGCTAAGGTTAGGGTTTCGGTAGGGTTTAGGGTTAGTGTTAATCCTAACCATAACCCTGACCCTAACCCTTTCAACGGAATTTCTATCAGTGTTTACGGACTACTTTAAGTTACGCCGCTCGTCTTTACCCCTACCGGCTGAAATGTTGCATTGTACTAGGCTGGGAGTGACTGGTTTGCTGTAGATTGGTCTTTTGCAAGATATTACTGGACACATGCATGTCCGGTATTGCCTCACCGCAAAAATAGCCTGAATACCGGACAGCAAGGTAAAAGAACCGGACATATGGCAACCCTAACCGTAAGTAAATGTAGACCACGAGACTCGCCACCGTCTAGAATACTGACGGATTAACGGCAATAAAGTATTTAACCACTCGAACACCTCATTGTCTTACAGCATCGCCGTAAGGTCGTGCGAATTCGGTTTTATTTTAAATAGATAGAATGTTATTCCATTTCAAAAATGCAAATTAATCGAATGTTAACTTACCGATACACTCAAAACGACGAATTATATAGCGGAAAAGGAAGTAACAAACCGGAAATATTACAATGTATCTACAATTTGTATAGCAAAATACTTTACAGTATTAGTTTTAAAAAACACTCTCCTAGTGTACACATTTACTGCCTAATTTGGCGGAGATTTATTATATTTAGTTCTCATGATAAAATCAAGATTTTTTCTCCAGAACATCCGTGTTAAGAGCAGTATATGAACATTTTTATATTTTCCTTAAAATTACAATATTACAAATGCAAACTGGAACTATGCTATTGACTTATGAGTGTATAAATGGTTAACTATTCTTAAGGTGTAGTTCAATTTTTAAAAATTCGGCAAACTAATGTACAAAATAGGCTGATTATGTCCTTGCATTGTGGTCAGCTAAACAATAGTCATCATCATCATCATTTCCTCTTTCCTTCATTATTTGAAGATGAGGTGACGTCATGAATCAGGCATTTCCAGGTAGCTCTTTCTTTAGATGCTTTTATTGCTGTTGTTATAGCCATTCCAGTCCATTCTTCTATGTCGTCCACCCATCTTCTGTTCGGCCGACCTCTTTTTCTTTTTCCTGGCATGATACCTTGTTGTATTGTTTGCTGTAGGCTATCTTTGTTGTTTCTTTGTATATGACCAAAATAACTCAATTTTCGTCTTTGGCAGATGTTAAAGAATTTTCGTTTGGTATTTGCTTTTTTCATGACTTCTTCATTTGCTTGTTTTTCTGTCCATGATATTCTTTGCATTGTTCTGAGAGAAAACATTTCGAAGGCATCTAGTCTTTGTCTTATTTTCTTATTGATGGTCCAGCTTTCACATCCATAAGTTGCTACACTCCATGCCATACATTCCATTAATCTTCCTTTGTTTTTCATGCTGATTTTGTTGCTTTTCCAGACAGTTTTTAATCTCCTCATTACTTCTCTGCCTTTTCCTAATCGTGAATTTATTTCTTCTTCAAGATTTCCATTACTGCTGATTATTGCTCCTAGATATGTGAATTTGTCCACCTGTTCAAGATTCTTTTCATTAACAGTAATCTTAACTTTCTTTCCATTTGTTGTCATTACTTTTGTTTTAGTTTCATTAAGGTGTAGGCCATATTTTTTGCTTTCCAAACTTATTCTGTCAACCAGTTGCTGTAATTCTTCTTCTGATGTTGCTATTAGGATTATATCATCAGCATATCTCAAATTGTTGAATGTTTTTCCTCCTAATTTGACCCCTCCTTTAAATCCATTTCTCATTATCATTTCTGATATGATGTTAAATAGGAATGGTGATAATATGCAACCTTGCCTAACACCTTTTCTAATTCTAAACCAGTCTGTTATTATGTCATTGATTTTTATTGCTCCTTTTTGATTTTTATACAATTAAACAATAGTATGCTGGCAAATAAAAGCACATGTCTTGTCAACATGCGTTATGATCAGTTTCGTCAAAAGCCTGTAACAGAAAATAGTTATTAAAAGACGAGGTCTGATCAGAATCTGACTAGCAATTCTGAAGATAGCTTTGTTATAAACATAGTCATATTGAAAGCAGGGTAACTCAAAACTTTATAAAGCAAGATGCATGCAAACAATGGAACATTTTTATAGTATCCATTCCATGATCTCACATTTGACTTGCAATAAGCAATGACTTTTCGTTAATCGAAATAAAGTTAAGCATGGAACAGTAGGTTATAGGTATCACAATTGGTGGTGATTTGGGAAGGACACAGAGATGCATGGTCTTCACAATTTGAACTGTGGAATATATCCTTTATATCTCCCAATTTCTTTCATCACTATTATAAATTGACAAAGATGTGACAACCAGTTCTTCAAACTGGAGGACCAAGTTGCTGCCAGTTGGTATCATTTATACAGTATAGTACTTGCTACATGGTGTCTCTACATACCTTAATTTAATGCAACAAGTGAAATAGATCATTAAAATATGTAGGCCTACAGATGTTGATCTGTTAGGTGCATATGAAGAATATTAGAGGAGCCCAAAAGCAGTGATATCACATGCCACTGTACACACTACACAGTTAAATTGATGTGATTCTCAGACAGCATAATTTGGACTAGAAATAGAGGGTATGCCCAATAGCAAAAGGCGGTGTTTTAAATTGACCCTAAAATTGTTTGAAAAGATCGGGTTCCATACAATGCCCATTAATCGTGTAAACATGTGGAGGGTTAATATCCCAAAGCAACAAATTATATAAAAAAGACTAACAGTTACTCTTTCAAATGAATCATAAACATGATCTTAGAGCACACAAATCCTCAGTGATGTGATAAATGTTAAATACGACATGTCTTACAGTACCGGAATAAACAACCCTATAAACAAGTATAGTACATGGTTGGAAAATTATTCGTGTTCAATTTGATCAGAAAAACCATAAACAAAATTCTAAATATACTAAACAGAACACATTAAACAAAACTTAGTTCTTACCTAGTGAAATTTATAAACTTGTTCGAAATTGATCAGTTTGCTGTCAAGTGACATTGGACACTTCCTAGATATGCCATTTCCCAGTCATCAGATACAATAATTCAGAGGTACAATAATTCTAAGGATACGGTGGGGAAAGAGTCAATATTATCAAAGACAGAAAACTTCAGATGTTTGGCCACATCAGTTGCATGGAGGAGAAATGAATTCTCAACATTGCAATGAAGGGTACAATGGAGGGATTTATATCAAATATGCAAACATTTTGGCCTTATCATGAAATGAACAAAAGTACTAACATGACCTCATGCTGTAGAGACAAACTCATTTTTCTCAAAGTCAAATATAATAAAAGCAAGCAGTAAAATTGGCCAAAACAAACACAGTGCAATTATATAAATATTGTGCTACTTTAGTCAGCAGAAGACAAACGATTTGATAATTGTTGACAAATTGTTGACCAGGCCAAAAATTTGCATCGTGTTTTCTGGGGGCCTAAAACATTTATGAAATTACATCACATTACAGATTTGTCCTCCGTAAAATACCCACCAAGATAGCTAGGTGGAAATACCAAATATAACATAAATGATAAAAGGCACATCAAAATCATGATGTAATGCCTAAGATGAATAAATAATAAATAAATAAATAGCTAATTTTGTTGCTGACGAGAAGCAATATAAGTCTAGTGCTTGCACTAAAAACATTCATCATGCTAGCAACCATGCTTTCTGTAGCCATCTGTGTTAAGGTTAGATTAATGGTCAATTAATACTTTCATGCTGCATTAAAGGGTCTGGCAAAATTGTGCTTACTAGGTTGAGTTGACTTCCAAGGACAGATAGTATGCAAGGATAATAACTAGAGATGGCAAAATATGTAACATTAAGAATAACAATCATGTGACATCAAGATGAACAATGCCGCATAAGCAGGTTTGTTTGAAGTAATTAAACATTCAACTGATTTTCTTCCACAAATACACAGAATTTAGAAAATCCCAAATATTGCTTAACAGCACAATGTCTTCCAGACATTGCATTTGTCAATGTTATGTTATTCAAGTGCATTGATCACAAACCGCAAAGCAACCATCGATTGATGCCAAATGCATTTCCTAAATGGCACTATAGAAGTTCTTTCATTAGTTAGTTATTAAACAGTTATCTATTTGCAGATTTAAAAAAAAAACATGAATTTAATGAATAAACAGCCTATCATAGTTTCACTGGCAAACCATTAGGTTCCATAATGAAGCTATACATTACTTCTGAACATATTTTAAAATATAAATCCAGATGCTGAATAATTAAGTCCAAATGCATAAGTGAAGACAATAGCTAGTATTCAAAATGACGATAAAAATATAAGAGAAACTACACAAATATGAAAAACACTCAAAGTCCTAAAATTAAATATTGGACATGAAACTATTCAAACTGTACCACATAACAACTTTTCAGGTGTTCCATTCTGGTCAAATGACCTCATTACATTTATGCAATAAAGTTTAAAGATGACAGCTTTGCTAATAAAAGTCGTAATATTAATATGAACAAGTCAAGTTTCATTGTCTAGTTAATGACAGGCCTAAACATTTTCTTGTTGGAACAGACTTCAACAAAATAATATTATATCAATGCACTGTAAAATACATGTCAGATTTTATAGTAAAAACAGTAATGCTATAAAATCTCATTACAGCATTTACGTTTTGTAAACTCATTGAGCAAAATTCTACCAAAGCAACTGTTACACTGGTCTAACAACAGACCAAAGACATCAATGGAATTTCATGGTTGCATGCTGCACAAAACCGGCCAAATGCAAACTGCATCAATTTTTGATAATAACAATTATCCTTACATTTATCTTTCCACGACAGATTTACAATCTTCTACCATAATGAAACAATGTTTAAGAATTGTTGCACCATGAACACAGAACTAAGCAAGCATCTAATTTAGAAAAAAATAATGACATTTATTTGTCTTGCTTATTAAGACATAAAAGCCAAACTTGTTGAGATCAACAGTTGACGATACAAACTTAACAAGGATTCAAACAATTAATGCTTATGTGTGGTGGAAAATTCTGGCCTGACTTCATTAAATACAGCAACATGACAGAAAAGCACTGGAACAAAAACTCTTGGTAGTTAAATTAGTCATAGAACTCAAGAAAAGAACCTTCACTTGGAGAATAATATTTACATCATTTTCATGCACATTTAGCGACAATGACTGGAGAAAAAAAGTCAATGGATCAAATATCAAGAAATATTTCGAAATCACCACAGCGCATCGCCTACGTCATTTTAGCTCCCAACATTTTTCGAGCTTGCTCATAAACAACATAGCTAATGCTAACAGCCGGAGCCACTTTGAGAATATTTGGAGTAAGTCCACGATAAAGGCCACGTGGCCCATCAGTTTGTAATATACTTCGGAAATGAGCAATCAAAGATCCAGGTTCACCATTGACAGCCACTGCAACAGTAACAGTAACAGCAATAATAATAATAATAATAATAATAATAATAACAATGAGGCATCTACATTACACATTCGTTAAAGAAACATTATGCAAACAAAGCCAATCTTCTCACCAACATAGCAGCCTGCGAGCTTGTCCAGTACAATGCAATTTTATTCATAATTTCATTTTGTACTAGATGTTAAGGCAGAATAGTATCAAAGTAAAATTATTGTTATTGTAAATATTTTATTCTAAAATCCATTGTTATAACTAACTACCGAACTTCCTAACTAGGCAATGTTTCCTAACAGGAAACATCCTATTTAGCAGTAAGTCTTGTATAGCTGAGCAAATCTTAGTTTTTATAGCACTTGTTTTTGAAGATATTGATATAGTCACTATCTTTTCATTCTTCGTAATTTCTTATTTACATAGTACTATATGCTACTGACCATTTGCCTGCTGCCTGACTCGGATTAGAGCTAGTGGATAGCTGGCCAGTTGGCCACAAGTGCTGCTCAAGGTCCCGCATCCCAAGACAACAAGAACTCCTGGGTAATCGTCACTCTTGTGATGATTAAGATACATCCTCTTTAGTGTCTACAGTAACATACGAATACACTGCACCAGAGTAGTAAGCGCTACAAGAATCAGTCTTCTTTCTCCTGTAAACAATTGCTCCAGAATGCAGGCACATCTTCTGCGTGAAGTTGCTGTTCTTCAGATTCAGTTAATAATCTGCCAGCTTCATTCCTTCATCACTGATGGTATAGCTCTGACAAACAATTGCCTATATGGATGTTTTGCCACCCCCCACCACCACCACCATAGAGAGGTCACATATCTATATATCCAAACTGTTTATTATACAGATACTGACTACATATCATATGATCAAACATGTATGTTTTAACAAAAGCTACATGTAGATAAGCAAAAGAATGTCACTTCCTCAAAATCCAATCTGTAAAATTTCAAACCAGATAATGAATTGGAAGAATGATTAACTGCATTGCATTATTACCTCATAGACTGCAAGATCTATGCCAGCATATGGAATGATGCCCAAGACATTGGTCATAAAGCCTTTAAAAAAGCATCGGGCACCCTCCGTTCGGTACAGTTTGTGAGCACAGTCAAATATTCCAGAATATTCACCGGTTCTGCGAAGTGCAAGCCTTGTTTTCAAAACCTAAAAGAAATGTTGACAGATTTTGAATTAAAGACTCACTAGAACATCTGTATGGTTCAAATTGTCTATGGCATCTTCACAGAAAATCTTCCCAACATGGATCTAATCTGGTTCATATTTATAACATGATCTGCAAACATGTACATTAGCCAGTTGATAATAGGAACTGGAAAACAACAGTGCCAGACAACAAGTACTTTCAGGAAGAAGCTCAATTTCACTTAATTAAACAAGAAAGAATTACCACTACCACCAACACCACCACCTCTGCCAATAATAATAATAATAATAATAATAATAATAATAATAATAATAATAATAATAATAAGAAGAAGAAGAAGAAGAAGAAGAAGAAGAAGAAGAAAGAAGAAAGTGATAGGTGATCATATCTGTTTCTCTTCATATAAATGCATATGCTTAAGAAACTCATAATAAACATTTATATTATATCTGCTTACACATGGCAATAAATAATAAACATTTTATATCATATCTGCTTACAAATGGCTACAGTCAATAAAAATCTCCTCAATATGAACCTTAAAGCTAGTTTATCAAAACACAAATAAACATTAAGCCCGTTGACCCCTTTGCTGGTTGTCCTAATACTCATCCATTTTACATTAAGTTACAAATAAATGGCCAGTAAAGGTATTAAGAACTAACTTCGAGAGGATAGATTGCTGACTGTGAAAAGACACCAGCCACAGACCCAGCAGCAAATCTCTCTACAATTCCAAGTTCACAAGTTCCAGTCTTCATTAGTCGTTTGACCTAAAAATTTACCGGTACATAAAAAAACAAACTGCTTATATTCAATAAATTCAGATAGTGTAAAACAAATGCAAGATACATGTTATCCTTACATTGGCTGCATAATTTAATAAACATCAGTGTGGATAACCCTAATTATCTATGTAGAAAGCAATGGGAAACCACATCACTAATCTCATCTTTATCGGCATAATGCCATATGGACTAGTTTAGGTTAGAGAGCTGGTAATCACCATAATAGCAATAGTACTATAAATCTGTATCATTATAATGCACAGCAAGGTAGCAAAACATTTATACAGCACCACTGCTGGATGAATTAATACTCAGCGCTATTACAGCAATTACTGTACTTTGAAGGGGGAAAGGTATCGAAGCATTTCAGAAATAGTGTCAGGGAGTTGGAGGCTGCGGATTTGAGGCATACCCTCATGGAACACAGAGCAGGCCAAGAGTAGTGAAATGGAGTTGGGGTCGACCAAAGATAAGAGCTGAGGCGATGGAGTAGCTCAGAGACACACGATGGAGACTCCATTCAGACAAAGTGCAACTGTATAGGAGAAATGGAATTGCTAATGAGATGGATAAGGGAGCCATTGCAGAACAGTTGTCACGTAATCAGTTCTGTGGCTTTGTCTTCTTACCCCCATAAAAAAGCCTGGATGCAGAGCTTAGGAGAGCCTGGAAATAAATAGGCTGCACAGCTGGAAGACCATAGCAGAGTGAGTCTCCATAGTCAAGTCTAGAGCATATTAAAGCAAGGACCAAGGCATGTGTATCAAATGCACAGAGAAAGCTACTTTCCCCCATAAGCTACCTAGATAGGATCATATTCACCAGAAAGCAAAATTGGATGGCAGTAAATGCACTGAGCTCAGCTATCCGAGTACCAAGCTGCACTAAACACTGCTTACCTTTGCAACTCTAGTGGAAAAGAGTCGCAAATTTCAAGTTGACCATTAACAGCACTGAAAATGTTTTACAGGTATTATTTCTGAATTCTAAAGTTGAATTATTTCAAAAGTGTAGAAGAATGGTCAAGCAAATTTTAAAAAATTAAGGAAAACATTCAAATCAATATCCATATAATATGGGACATTGTATTGCATCAATTGCTATAGAATACAAATGGACACATGAAGGATGATCATTGACCAAAGGAACTAAAAATGATTTTAAAACTGAACTGCTTTCTGGATCCAAATAAGAGCAACCGGTGCAAACCTGTTCATATGCCATAAACTTCAGAGCGGATTCGGGAGCAATTTTTATAACGTTGATTCCGTTTCCTCGCCACAACGACACTAATCCACCTTCTTTTAGCATATATTGAAACCCGGACACGATACGTATGCGATTTGAATGAGAAGCATACACCTAGAACAAAAATAAGCCAAATATTATAAAAACTGCTTAAATATCTAACAGTCAAGCATCAAGTAGTGCTAATGACAAGATTATCCTAACAGAGGCATATTATTTGCATAGATCAAAAGGCATCAGATATTTACAAAATTTAATTCAAAATCAAATTGTCAAATAATTTATAAGTGAACAGTAAGCAAGACAACTAAGCAATTACTGAATTTGAAAATGTAGATTCCAAACAAACTGTATTTAATCTTGCTTACAATGGAAATGGAGCTAGCTGAATAGTTATTCATGTAAATTATGAAGGCTCTAGAGAAAAACTCCCAAGACTTGCTGCCTTCTTGGAGCAAGTACTTAATACTGATAATAACTAGGCTCGGCATGACCTGCCCTCTGTTAGCACTACTGTTGCAATAAATACACAAAATTTTAATTTAAATATCCAGGAAACTCAATTTCTGATTTAAGAGTCAATGAGTTCCAAAGCATGAAAGGAACAAACTGCGTACAATAATTTTCAATTATCAGAAAATATTAACTTTAAAATCACATCCATTATAATAGTTAAAATCACACCAACTATAAAAGACACAGGTACTTGGGGTATGAATGCTGATAGGCACAACAGAGTGGCCAAAAAGCAGCAGAGTGATTACGGTACAAACTTTGTCCAAGAGCAAACTTAGATAATATGAAAGGAATAAGATGCCTTGAGGAAATAACCAGAGACCGAGAACAACGGAAGGAAGTTATAGAGAAACCAGTGACTGGAAACAGCCAAAGAATATAACTTGATAAGATATTTCATGTTTTCCATGGTAAGGATGATAACAGTAAGAAATAAGCTCCAAGACACATCCTGGAAAATCTCTTCATGGTTCTGGCATTTCCTGTCTTTTGTATATTTCACAATGCACCAACAAAGGCAACATAGACTCAGTAAACTTAGTGTCATCAGCATTTCATGATGTTCAAATGAAGACTGTTTACTATCAACATCATCACCAAAATAGGCCATAATCTGGCCTCTACCAATGGTAACAGCAAAAACACAAAATCAAAGAGAAAACTACAAAAATACAAATAAAGAAAATCACAAAACGAAAGACAACAAACCATAAACATAAGCTTAAGCCGATCCAGCGGAGCAGTGCATGTCCTTGAGACAGCTCCAGCAACAGCTCCAGCCGAAAGATGTCGCCACCAAGCTCCAGATTTAAGCTCTGCCTCTGTTAAATCGTCAGGAACGGTTGTTGGCTCTCCAATGTCTATGGTCTAAAATGAATCAACATCCGACATAAAAATTGAGAAACATTAGCCCTTAAAGTATATATAATCTACTCAGTTATGAAATGTGCACAAAGCTTGTCTATCGTAAATTTTAAATATTTAATTCTATTTGCACTTACGGAATGCCGCCAATAATGAACAATGTCATGTATAGAGGCTGAAGGATGAAAAAGCAAGAACTCCCTCCACTCTTCCCAGTTGATCAGCAGTGTTTCATCTTTATCCATTCTGAAATCATCACGTAAGTTACAAACTTACCACAAAAAATCTTGAACAGAAAATGAACAGAGCCAAACCTGCCGACAACCTCTGGACACATAAAGAAGGCTATGGCAATGGCAGATGCCAGATCACTACACTCAGACAAATGCACCTACTGCAGGGAATGACCGGAAACCGCTCCAGACATTCGCTCCAGCCAGATAACGTGGTATTCAGCAATATCTGGATTCGCCATATACTTAACCCCTTAACTGGGAACGTCATATATATATACGACCCTTTTACATTGAGTTACAGTTAAATACACAGTTAAGGGGTTAAGTCACAAAACTACCAAATCCAATTATTGTCACATTCCATGACTAAATTTTAACTTTACAGATTTCATTTAACTTTCACTTTGAAGTTGCAATTGTGATTATAAAACTTGTGAAGACACTTTATGCTTGTGGGACGTGTGATAGATTAATGTCTTTTAGTTCTGAGGAAATTATTATCTTATTTACTTTCGACCCCAGGTAGTCTACATGTGAACTCAAGACTTGCAGGGTCCTTCTAATCCTGAGCGGTAATATTAGTTTCGGATCCGGATTCCGCAAATGTTGACCCAAAATATCCAGATCTGGTATCCGGTGGAAAATACACATTCGGTCATTCCCTAACCTACTGGTAATGCATAACATCTTCTAAAATATTATAATCAAATCACTGACAGCAAATCAATTAATTTCCTTAAAAAGGACTTGAAATTACCCGAAATGAAATATGTGCGAATCGCAATGCCCACACAACTTAATAAAAGTACCGAATCTTAAGTATAATTTGCTGTGAATTATCAAATGGTTTCATTCCCTGTCTTCTCCATACAGTATTATGTTCACTTAACCCTATCAGTGCTTAGTCATAGTAAATTCATCTGCCATTAGTCATAACCCAATTAGAAATGATGGGTTAACTTGTCCAGCCAGTAGTTACATCATCCTTCCCTTTACATTCATCCCAAGTTGACATGTTCCAGCATCAATATAAGTTGAAAACTTTATTAGGCAGCAGAAGGTGGATTTGGGAATAGCAGCTTCAAACAAAGGCTATGTTAAATGCAGGTTTACGGAAAGCAGCCTTTATTGCATTTAGCTGAATATGACTTTTCGATGACATATACATAGCAACTTGTTTGATAAAATTATGTCATCAGAGCATTTTACAAAAAATTCAATTCCATGGATAAGAAAGATAAAATGGCAAATCAACATCTTGTAAATGAACATCAATCTTCATTTTTGCCTGCTATGCTGCTAGTTACATTGAGTATCACAAAGCCAACAAAGAAGTTTTCATCTCAGAAAAGTTTACCGTTTCAAAAGCTCTGTAGCCTCTTTATGATCCATGTGAACTCCAAGTTTTCTGAAGGTATCAACCATTTCATCTATATCAATGTAACCTAGCCAAGCATAAATAACAAAACCGTTTAACCATTGCTTCACTTGAAAGGATTCACACACACAAGGTTATGAATACTGCATATAACTTCCCCAACAGCAACACATTCAGCCTATATACAGCTGTAATCTAATCCTAAACTTCTGTAGCACCATTTCACAATGTACAGAAGCATCCGAAGGCACACCAAACCAAAATCATATCATGGTTTAGCTAGGTTGGATTTAGAGATGCCAAAAAGAAGGGAGCTGCAGTAATCAAGACGATTAGACACTAAGGCATCTGCCAAGAGCATTAGTGCAGATTTACTAAAAAAAGTTCTAATATGATATAAATTCAGGTGGTAAATGGATACTTTATAAATGCTTTTTGTATGACAATAACACAGGATTGCCTTAGAACTGCACTGCAATAGCCATAATTTAATGCATATAATTATACTAATTTCTATAATGTTCTGTACATTTAAAATAAAAACAACAGGGGTTTTCCCACATACCAAATTTTAAAATCAAACAGTTTTACATTTAGTACCAATAAAATAAATTTTAAGTATAATAATGTAATGAATTTAAAGTAATGCCACATATGTACCATCTTTATTATGATCAAGAGACTCAAACGAAAGCCTCAATGCCCTTTCATGCTCCAAAACGTAACGAACAAAATCTTCAAAATAAACATGACCATGTTTGTCATGACCATACTTTTCCAGTAACCTCTGCAATGTAAATAATAAAAAAATTTGTAAAATTGTAAAATTTGTATAAATTAAAAAAATTAATCTGTGGGGTGCTATATCTAGCATATCCAAAACAAACATTAAACAAATCTGATTCAATAATACCATAGTCTAACTTAATATTTTCATTTTTAAAATTTTAAATCAGCAACAGTTGTTCACAAAAATGTAAACAAATGTATTAATGATGATAAGATACAACCATGAATGACTTATCATAACTTGCATTTAAAATGATCACACTTGAGATGTATGCAGATATAGTTAATGAAAACAGCATCACTGCATAATATAACGATATTCATACTTTCTCCAAGTCACAACTACTTATTCCTCCTTCCACAACACCTCTATCAGAAATTATTCATATATGAATCTGTTTCTGCTTATATGATCTTCAATTACTATCAGAACAACCATGTCTGCCAATCCTTCAAGATAAGCTTCGCTGGTTTCAATTTCACGAATGCGCCATCATAAAGCATGTCTGTTCACACATCGAGCTTTGTCTTCAGATCTACTTCAAACGACCATCACTCCCAACAACAGTTGTGTTCAACTACTTATTCCTCCTTCCATCAAGACTGCCAAGTTTTGTGATAGACCAGCTTTTCGTGATGACCCAATCCTAAGGAACACACTACCTGACAATTTCATGAAAGCAAACACCGCTGCTGCATTCAAATGATATCTAAATGACTTGCTTGTTTTACAACTCATACAAAGTGGCCCAAAGCACCATAAAACTGTCTAGATAATAAAAATAATAAAAATAATAATAGTAACTCAGGCCAATGCATTTTGATGCCATCTCAACTGCATTGCAACACTAACTAGCTGTGTACTGACTGTGATTAGTTAATTATCAGAATCAAAAGAAATTCGGTGCTTAATTTTAGTTAATTATTATTCACTGTCAAATAGAATCAGCCTGCTTATTTATTATGACTGCTATAAAGACTTTCATGTCAGTTGGTCACAAAAACAACTAATCAATCACAGCACAGACATAAAAGTTATAACTGTGATCCATCACATTCTTTTATTTATTTTATATTTCATTGACTCTTGGCCACTTGTGCCTAAAAGCCTTGAAAACCTTTCGGATGATAATGCTGTCTGTCAAACACTATCCAAAAATATTTTGTACCACAAAGAGAAAGTTTTACTAATTAGAATGAATGGTCTGTTTACTACTGCTTCTTATGGCAGTGGATGGTAAAACTGCAGTTTAATTGCTATCACTGAGTGAGACAAGCATTCATGCCTCTTATTAGTGGGTTACCCAAAAGATTATTCAAAGTCAACCAGTTGAAACCAGTGCCGGTAGAGTATATGCACATGACACTGGTCGGTCATCACAGGTGGAAACAACTTGGTAGTAAACACCTTCATCACATGAATAAACGTCAACTGCATTTCTGGTCACAAAACTCGAGTGGTCCCATGACTGACCTATTCTCACAGTATCAACACAAGTTGAAGACATTACAAGGCAGCCGAGAGGCAAATTCAGAAAATAACCAAGCCATTCACGCTCACGCATTCTGTGGCCAAAAGATAGGGCCAAAAGATAGGGCGTGCTAACAATTATGTTGGAAGAAAAATCTCGTGCCTTTGTTTAGTGCCTTTACTCGAAGCACCATGCTAATTCTTGGGTTAAAACACAATCAGCAAAGCCGAGACGACACAAGCACAACCACGAACGCTGTCGCAAAATTGTACGACCGGCATTAAGTGCAAGTAGCTTCGCACCTCGGCCTGACCGGGAATCTGCGGCACTCGGAGCTGGAGCAGCGCTTCGCTCAGGTCGCGCAGATCAATCTTCCCGTCTCCGTTAACGTCGAGCTTAGAGAACAGATCGCCGAGTCGCTTCTCCTCATCGGCGTCGAGACTCTCCACCGCCGTCGACGACGACAACGGTCGATGATTGTCCGACGGCATTTCTTAGTGGACGGTCTGCCCCTCCTTGTCCATCGCTCCTCAACGGGGCTCTCGAGGGCGCTCCTCAAACGGCATTGCGTTATCCGCAAAAGTTCTCCTCTCTGCCGTCGTATTTCGATGGCGCTCCAGTCTGCGAAATGCTTTAGCTCTACCCTTAACTCCTCTTTGTAGTAAGTAAGTAAAATTTCGTGAATTTCTATAGCGCTTTAGAGCGGCACCGCAGTAGCTTCTTATTCCTGTGCTTTAATCTTAGCTTGGAGTAGCCCATAGTCCTTATATACTAAAGTATAGTAATGATAGTATATATATATATATATTATATAATCACTATGGAGTAGCCATAGATAGGAATATGAGCTCGGAAATTTCCGGAAATTTCCTCCGGAATTATTCCGGAAATTTCCGAAAAATAGCGGTACTTTTCCGGAATAATTCCGGAAAAGTCGGTACTTTTCCGGAATAATTCCGGAAAAGTTGATTATTATTTATTATTATTATTATTATTATTATTATTATTATTATTATTATTATTATTATTATTATTATGTTATGACTAGATTTTACAATCCGTCATTTCTTATTTGATGTTCGAAAAATTACAACTGTTGCCTCGTTGCAGTGGCGGCTCCACCGGGAGGGGGCAGAGGGCCCGTGCCCCTATTGAGAGCCTGGCCCCCCAGTGGCTCCCCCCAGTTGGGACCCTATACTTAATGCTACATACATTAAATAACAAATGGTTGTCCCCCCATGATTAGAAGTTGCCACCCCAACGGCCTTCCCACTTGCCAAATCCTAGAGCCGCCACTGCCTCGTTGGCGCCCCTAGTGGCTTCACACAAGCAGTAATGCCTTCTAAGCTATTTTAAATAAAATAAGTTTTTACTACTACCAATACTAGGCCTACTACTGCAGTTATTTGCTGTTGTGGAGCCGTCCATTAATTACGTCAGATTTTTTGGCAATTTTTGACCACCCTTTGTCAACAAGTGTCAAACTTTCAGTGACCCCTATAAATTATAATTAGGCCAAGGTCAAAAACTTTTGCCCCTTAGATCCGTGACGGGTCCCCTAAAAAGTTTTTTAATATTATTTTTGGGGTGATGACACCTTTCCTCCCTTTTTGCTCATCGAGTGTCCAAATGTGGTGGTGATGGCCTTTTTTGCTTGACAGCCTTTTTTCAGTTGCTATATATAGTATTCCACAAAATTTTCTATTTTTTGATTATTTCTAAAAATGAAATTCTTGAGGTCAACTTTTCTTGACTCCCTCCTGTCAGGCTGTCAACAACTGTCAAACTTTTTCGAACCACCCCTACTTAGTACTTTGTTGACGTAATTAATGGACGTCCTCTGCGCTGTCTGCAGTGCTGCCAGTGCTGGTTTTCTCCAACCAGATCTGTTATTTTTGGCTTCGTCTGGTTGGCTGGTTTTTTGCGGAATCTGTTTTTCAAATCTGCGAAAATCTATAAAATTGCCAGATTTATGCAGTGAAAGTTTTAAAAAAATTAAAAGTTTTCAGATGTACTCCATGGTTGACAAACTTTTTTTGCTTGTTAGGATTCGTATTAATATATGAATAGGATAAAGTTTACTTGACGACGACTTTTCTTGCTCATCGAGAGTTTTTGGAGACGAAGTTACGAAATTTTTCAGATTTGTCACGATTTTTAAAATGAATTTTATCATCTTTTTGGACCGTTTGCGAACCTGTTTTTTTCTGGGTTTTTTAAAGGGCACGATCTGTTTTTTAAAAGTTCGCTGGCAAAGCTGGTCCTCTGTTGTAAATATTAAATTTATATAGCGCCGTGTTGCACTAGTCATAAGCTCCAACCTGACCAGTACCTTTAGACCATATTACAAGTCATATGACAAGTAGACCATATTACTACTAACTTCCATCTGCTCCGGTTGGCACGTGCTTTGTACTTTGTAGACTGCGAGCATATATAAACCGGCATATATGCCAAAGCAACCAGCAAGTTCAGCAACGTTGCTCTTGCTTTCTTGTTATAAGCGAGAGCGCCGGAGAGAAGCCAAGATTCCTTGGAGCTTCCAAAGGTAAGCGGACTCATATTATGATGGTTTGAACGAAACTTTTCTACGTTAATCAGGCGCATATAAAATTATTCGGTTGCAAGCTTTATTTTAAAGTTTATTTAAAGTATTTGAGTCATGAAATCGCTCATTCGCGTTCAATGAGCAATAGTCATGTGGCACTTAGAGACTTCCAGGTCAGCGTGTCGCCTCGTTGTAGTGTCTTATATTATGTTTAATTTCATTCGTAATTTCCATAATGGCACTGCTGACGTTGCATTTTGAGTGCAGGGGCCCGATCGCATTGCTTCTATTGTACAGCAGTATGCATTAATATTGTAACAATTAGGGGCGATTCTAGGAATTTTAGTTTATGTAGGCCAGCCATAGGCCATGAAAATTTTGGGTAGGCCAAGTTTGGACTGTGTCATGGTGTTAAAGAGTTCGGAAGGTTAATCCCAACTCGAGCATGTTTAGCCACAAATTTATCCATCGCAATTTTATAATATTATCGAATGTCATAGTAATCAGTATCTTAAATGAGCTGCCATCTTAAACTGACAGAATGTTAGCAGTCAGCCGTCGCTGTCTTACAACCAGAAGACACACCAGGTTACACCAGTTGTCCGATTGTCCGGCGGTGTTGAGATTTAATTATCAACACAGACATTTTATCAACTGTCAGATTAGGGGGAGCTTAATTAGGATCAGCAATAGGAACTACTCCAGTGGCGAAAAGTAGGAGCGTAAATACAACCATTTACATAACAAACTAGACACTGAGGGTGGGAGGAAATTTGTGCGACGGCAGTTGAACGACCATTGATCAGTCAGTAGTTGTTGATCAATTAGATAAAGGTTCCTTCCTGATTTCTGGAAACTGAATGGAAAAGAAGGTATCAGATTTGGTTGGGAACTCAAATTGGCCTTACAACTGTACTCGATGGCTTTTACAGTCTACTCGATTACTTCCGTGCCGTAGGCCATTCGCACTAATTACCCAGCCACACAACACATTTTGAGGGAAGGCCAGCTATAGGTAGGCCATGTATTTTTTGGATAGGCCAGCCACAGGGTAGGTCACATATTTTTGGGTAGGCCAGACAATGTTTTGGGTAGGCCATGGCCTACCCGGCCTAGGTCTAGAACCGCCCATGGACTAACAACGTACTAAACGTATACTTGGGATAGTTTTCTCCTTGTGCACCAGTAACTACTTTATAATGCTGTTTTGCAACTGTTTGGCACAATGAACTTTCAGTCAGTCGCGTTAATTTGCTTTGCACAGTATCCCAGTATTGCATATGATATGGTCAGGATTATTTATTTACTCACCCAGTCCACAGTCTGAATATATCTGTTCAAGTGTTCATATTTATATGGAACAGATTAGCACCCACCTCTGTTTCTGCATTGCCTTGACGTTTTGGTGTATTTACTAAATCGGAAAGTTTGTCACTGCAAGTTAGAAAAGACAGCCAATGTTTATTTGAATGCTTTTAATAACAAGAAGATGAATGTGCTTCTAATTTTTCAGATGTGGTTGTTGATGCTAACCTTGGCCATTGGCCTTCAAGTTGTGAAAGGCGATTACCAGCACAGGTGGATGAAAAGTCTGAAAAAACATGATGAAATTAACTCTCTAAATTCTGAAAACAGAGATTTTGTTGAGACCGTGCATGTTATCTTCATGAATCATTTGGGTAAAATCATATAAAATCTTACATTTTATGACTTTCTTGCATATTCAGTGTTTTTGCAAATTTATGAGAAAAAACTTGTAATTGCATGTTACCATGTTTTTATGCACAAATATGCTCATTTTATGCATAGAAATTATGCTCAGAGCAAATTGCTGGACATCCATGTGCCCCTCATGTATAAAGTTGCAGGCATAGCATTCCATTGTAAAGTCAGTTTGTACATATTTACCAGTACTTGTAGGCACCTGAATCTTATATGTAGAATTTTAAATTGTCAATTAGAATTTATACTGACACCACAGATTTTGCAATTTTGGCCCTGTGCTTTTGTGTCATTTTTGTTAGTATTATTTTAGTGCCTATACATAAATTAAGCAAATTTTTATTTTGCTTGATGTATTTAAAGATCAAAATATTTGCTTGTGTATCACAGACTTTTAACCTTTCATACTGATGTCTGTGGCAACCGCCATACTACGTTATTTTGTGTTGCAAAATGTTGTCAAATATATTCTACATTTTGTTTAAACAAATTACCAAATATGATAAATTCGAGATTAACTATATCAAAATATCAAAAGTAGAATATATTACGAGACACACACACATGTATATACATACAATTTACTATGATAGAATAACTATATCAAGCTATCAGAGGTACGTTTTAGTATGAGACACACACAGACACACACACACACAATTTAGTATGATAGTTCTTGAAGCAATCTTTGTCGACACAAAGTCCTGATTCTTTTGATAAATCCTAGAATAACTACACCAAAATATCAGAAGTACAGTTTGGTATGATAGTCCTTAAAAAAGCAATCTTTGTTGATGCAAAGTCCAGGTTCTGTTGAACATCTGGTACAAACCCAATTGGTTTTGATCGGCTTGGAACTAGCCACCATAGATAAGTATTTTTTCACCACAGATATGTACTGTTTTAGTAGGTACCTTGTTGACAACTTGCGGCATCTCTGTACACTGACAAGAGTTTCCCGCAGTACTGGGTGAACTGATAAACCATTCTTTCTATCCTGATGCAGCACCAGCATTACTTACTGGGGGATGTTTTGATATCCCAGCGCTGCACTGGGCTATGTGTTGAAAGGTTAAGTTATATTGTTTCTTTTACAGATGTTGGGTATGCTGACTTGGTCAACAACATCCTTAATAGATACTTTCAGAAATTTTATCCACGTGCCATTGAAATTGGAACTAAATTGGAGCAGGGTGGATATGTTGAAAAGTTTGCTTATACTACACATCCATGGTTGGTAACTATGTATCTTGATTGTCCGTCAAATCTTGTTTTGTCAGGCGTCAAGCTGCAGGTGAGTCTTGTATTGCCAAACTTTCGTAATGATTTGTAAAATTGTAATAATCTATAAGTTTTTACAATTTCGCAGAAGGATTTGTAGTTTGTTTGTTCGTAGTTATCCAGAACATTGATCATTGTCAGATACACTGTATTTTCAATTGTTAGGTGTTCTATTAGTATTTGTATGATATTCATATTAAGTCACTTTGTTGCAGTTGCTTCTATCGTCTCCGCCAGCTTAGAGTGATTCGACGTACACTAGACATGCCATCTGCTTCTACTTTGATTCAGGCATTTATTTATTCAAGACTTGACTACTGTGGTTCACTTTTTGCTGCTCTTCCATTGGTGCGACTTGATAAACTCCATATGGTTCTTCGTTTGGCAGCCAGGGTGATTGCTGGTGTCACAAGACGTGATCACATTAGTGAATATATAATGTCTGTTCTACACTGGCTGCCTTATCCTGCTTGAGTTGAGTTTCGTATGTTGAGAGCGGCTGCACTCTCTCTTTTTGGTGCCACTCCATTTTAGCTTTCAGAGCTATTCCATCCTCTTAGCTCTATCCCTGGTCGGCCATGTCTTCGGTCCACAACCAATGGTCTTCTCAGTGTGCCCCAAGCACGAACCTCCTTGAGTCCTTGTTCCTGAAACGAGGTTTTGAATCAGTTGGCCCTATCCTCTGGAATGCTCTTGACGCCAGTATGCGTGGCTTAGCAACTCCTGATTCTATGGCCCTCTTTTTGAAACGACTTAAAACTTATCTCTTTGTCAATATACAGTAATTTGCTGTGGAAGTGCTTCTGAGTGATTCTTCAGGAGAGGTACTCTACAAATATTTTGTTACATTACATTACATTCTGCTCTAATCAGTTCCTGATTATTATGATTTTTATTATTATTATTTGTAATTTTATTAATGCAGATGGACAATTTGCAGATAGTGCTTTGATAATAATTTACTAGTCATTGGCTTATAGCACCATGTGGGCCATATTAATGTCTGTTCCATGCCAGTGAACATGCAAGTGCCCAAGATGCACAATCTGTATCCCATAGTATCAAACTTAGGTTCCCTGTTCATCTGAACCAGGCCTTGCACTCTGTCAAATGAATGACCTAATGGGACACCATTTGCATTCAGTGAATATAGAAATATTTTACCCAATGAGACTCGTGGTTTGGATTTATCTTCTGTAACCTTTGCTAGTTGCATTGTGAGTTTTATACACATTGTGGCCTGTTTGGTTGTAAATCTCTGGGTTATATGCCTACTTTGTCACACAGATGGAAAGATTTTGGGGTTGATTTTGATGTTTGATGTTTAATGTAAGATTCAGCAGGACAATGTTTCATGTAATACTTCATGCCACTATATAATGAGGCAATAATAACAATTTTAAAAATATAATAATAACAATGGCACTAATTAAAATAATAACTACTAGCAATAGTAATAAATAGGACAATATTTGTCTTGAGCCATTATGAACATTTTTCATGCCTAGGAACTAGCTAAAGGTGTCATAACATTTTTTAATATTCACAAGGTGTAGCCACAATTTTTCTTTTGGAGTATTGAATGTGTTCAGACGTAAGAGCATATTTTTCATTTTGCATAGTGTCCAAGTGATAAACAGAAAGCCGAATTTATAAATGGCGTTAAGAAAGGCTACATAACTTGGCATGCTGGACCAATGAATCTACAAACAGAAGTGGCTGAGCCATGGTTATATGAGTTTGGTTTTGATATCAGTCAGCAGTTGGATTCACGGTTCAACATTACACGACGTCACAGAGCACTGAGTCAGAGAGACGTACCAGGTCAGGTTGTTAATATGTAGTGACTGATTTTGTCTTCATTCTAGAGATAAGGAAAATAAAATAAAAATTCTGAAGTTTAGTTTTGGATTCTGGTTGATGGTATAGTTTGGTTGTGTTTCTGCTCTTGCTTAAGTTTCTTGGCATGGTTTTGGGTTCAGTTTGAGTTCTTTTTTTTGCAGGCTTGAATTTTGTTTGGGATCTTTCACTTATTGGTCAAAGCTCTGACAATTTGTGTATGGGAATCTTGCAACAATTTTGCAAGCATCACTACAATTTAAGCCACCAATGATGCCTTATATTATTGTCTTTAATATACAAAATAATTGTTCCTGAGTATCAGACTTATGCTTCCTGCTCATTGAATTAAGTTGACTTGCTTTAATTTTAACCTCTTTACCGGGAATTACCGGTACATTTTTAGATACCGTCACCATACCAGGGAATTATTTTTTTGGAAAAACGTTCTTCAAAAATGAAAACTGCAAATTTTTTGAATTTCCTATATCTCAGGCTATATAAGAGCTAGGAAGATGAGGCATACTCCATTGTTTAGCTTTTTTACTCTTCTTTCTAACCATCTATGCCATACAAAGAAATTCGGGGGTTGGATCCACTTTAAGGCCTAAAATAGAAGGGGTTAAAAGAAGTTCTCTCTAAGAGACTAAGGCTCTGCTAGAGAGTTATGAAAAGGGCAAATTGGCAGGAATGAAAGGAAGAATATTCTCTAGGAAGAATATCAATTAACAATGTGAATATTTTTTCTAATTTAGCGAAAAGTTATTTGATTAATTATTTTAACTTAATTATTCTTGTCAATTTAGTCATATTAGCTATATATTCAAAGTTCGGAAAGTATGCATAAAACGTCTTTAGAAATAAGATTAATACCAGTACTGGTAATCAACAGAAACAATGAATATAACTGTTCAGAGTCCCTTTTATGGACAAATAGAATAAAAGACAAAATGTCTGTACAAAGTTTTAAAAAATAAAGATTTAGCCTAAGTTGAGGAAGTATGTGCCTTTTGGGAGAGCATGGAGATGGTCTGCCAATGTTAAAGGATAGCAGTTAAATTATGTAGAAAACGTGCTCCTGGAGTACAGTGGAGTTAATTATGTAGATGCCATTTATATATTTTTTATATGACACAGGGCAGGGTATTGGGCTGTCATACATCCCGGTAATAGGATATAATGGAAGCTTATAATTTAAAATTAAATGAATTCAAACTTAAATGAATTCAAACTTTTTAAATGCAATGAAATGAACGTATGCTGCAATACATGATATCTGCTGAAAGCAACAGGAATATCAACTTCATGCCATCCCAGCAGGAAATATATTCATTTTCACTAAGATATAACAGAACCACTCCCATCCCCATCCCTCTGTTTTGTGAACAATTCCATTTGGTTGTAAGCAGGTCATAACCAAGGTCTCCAGCTGCCAATACAGACAGCCAATTAGCCACATGATGTACTTGTTCCAGCACTTTTCTTGGAACTCATGCGTAGGAACTAGCTAATGTGAATTTGGATTAGTGGAGACACTTCATGTAGTAGGTTTGGTTCTTGCTATAAACAGGGTTCTAGTTTGTTTGTTCAGGGAGCTGGAATTTGATTGAAAACATTATAAACAGACTGGCTGAAATCCTTCCAATGTTTGTTTCAAAAGTGACAACTGAAAATTTCTTTTTGGCAAGTGTGAAAAGGCATTGTCTGTTGAATTTTAGGAATGACCATTGCAGCAGTACCAAGTATGACACGTAAAGGCATAATTGGTGTGTCGGTTGGAGTTAACAACATGACTCCTCCGCCAGCTGTACCGAAGGTATTCAAGTGGCAGTTTGGTACCGATTCTGTCATTGGAACGTGGCATCCAGGTATCCATGTTTTGCTTAATCTCAACTTTGTTTAGTGCAATTTATGATGCTTATCTGGTGAAAATGCTATTCCTATTCTATGACAGGAACAGCTGGAGTGAGTTGTTAAATTATAAATGGGAATTAGTATATACCGGTAATTATATGGTGCTACCTAAAAACTTGGAAAATGCACTGACCACCCATTTTCTTTGATTCATTATCAAATATCATAATTTGTGGTAATCTCAGGTTCAAAGTCATCATGGAACTATTATATAGAGAGTAATAGTAGGATCTGTAGACAATATATTATGTTCTAGCTTTATAATGAAACAACAGATATTCAAATGTTGCATTCATAAACGTATATTTACACTCATGCACACACACACACACACAAACACATGTACACACACATACACACACACACACACATGTCTGTGAGATATAAACAGAAACTATGACATCTCAATATCCAGCTCCACAAAGTGGAACCATGGATATAGTCGGCTGCAATGTATTTAAGGGGGATTAGCCTGATGCCTTGAATTTTTATTCATGTTAATTTGCTGTCTGCATGGAAATTCTTTTTCTTCCAATTGTTCCGTTGCATAAGACAAAATCATTTTAAAATTTTAAGGTTTCACTCCTTACTTAAAACTGCATTAAGCGATCATCCAAATAACTATTGAACCTTTACATGTTGCAAATATTTTAATTTGGGATTCAATGTTATGTTTATTTCAGGTGGTTATCCAGATAACCCAGAGGGAGATCCTGCTCATCCAGGTGGCTTATCTAGAAGAGACTGTGCTGTTATTGATGGATTTAAGCATGCACTTTGCTTTGCATTTAGAACTGATAACAGTGGTCCTCCAGAAAGTGTACATGTATGTTGATTCTATTTGATAGCATTTATTTTAGTGAAATTTGATTATTGTTTCTTGGTTAATGATATTCTTTGATTTCTGCAAATTTGACTGCAATGAGCTTGTTTTCATTTGTTTTCATTTCTTGATCTGACTGTGAGTTATTGTAGCTTTTAATTTTGACTTTTTGTCATTAATCAAAAAGAGCTGAATTGAAATTAAGCTATTAATGCTTTATATTTTAAATGATTTTCAGGAAGTGTTGACAGCATACGAAATCCTGCGTGCTGAATTTCCAAATGCACAACTTTTAGCAAGCAACTTGGAGACATATTTTGAAGCTGCTCTGGCCATCAAGGATCAATTACCAGTTGTAACTAATGAAATAGGTGACACTTGGATCCAGGGAGTGTCATCAGATCCACGCAAGTGTGCAGAGTTCAGGACCATGTCAAGGGTGATAAGAAAATGCATAGAATTAGGTGAAGGTTTTGTTTAGCTTCTGTGGGTTGTTATTTTATCTTTGCTGTTTAGTTCAGATGTTCTGGAGAAAAGAGATTAAAAGAGAAAAATTGAATGAAGCATGTGATGAATGAATGAATTTCAGGTCAGGTCAGGTCAGGTCTTCGTCCTCCAGCTGTGTCCAGCTATTGACTTCTCCATGACATCTCTCCAAAGTTCTCTGTCCTTTGCTATTTCTTCCAAAGTCATTCGATGTCTTCCATCAGTTTTTCCATTGAGGTTCATCCCTGCCATGTGCAGATCCTCTTCCAAACCGTCCACCCATCGTCTTTTAGGTCTTCCTTTAGATCTTCTCCCCTCTGGTTTGTAGTTGAAAATTCGTTTTGGGTTTCTTATTTCTTCCATTCTGAGTATGTGTCCAGTCCATTTCATTCTTCTTTTTCTGATAACTTCCACGATGCTCGGTTGCAGTATTCTCTCTCTAACTTCTTCATTTGTTATATGTTCTTTGTATCCAATCCTTAGTATTCTTCTAAGCCATTTATTTTCTGTTGCTACTAGTTTTTTCTCAAATTCCTTTTTTATGGTCCAAGATTCACATCCATAAATTAGTATTGGTATTACACAAGTGTTGAGAATTCTTAATTTTGTTTTCATCCCAATGTCATGTCTTTTGAAAATATTGGTATGTAGCCTGTTGAAGGTTGATCCTGCCATTGCTATTCTTCGTTTAATCTCCAAGTTCGAGCCTCCTTTTGCTTCCAATTCACTTCCCAAGTAAACAAAATTCTTCACTATTTCAATTTCTTTTCCGTTGTGTGATACTATTGGCCATTCCCCAACTGTTTTTGTAATTGGCATAATTTTTGTTTTATTAGTGTTTATTTTTAGTCCAAATTTTCCACTCTCCGTTATTAAGGCCAGTGTTAACTCTACAATCCTTGAGAGGCATTCTGCTATTAGACATGTATCATCAGCATATTCTGCATCATCTATGTTTCCTGGCTTTAGAGATGTTCCCAACCCATTCGTGTTTTCAATCCGTCTCATGATGTAATCTAATATAATGTTGAAGAGTATTGGTGATAGAATACATTCTTGTCTAAATCCTGTTTTAATTTTGAACCACTCAGTTTCTTCTCCATCAATTCTGATACATGCTAAAACTGTGCTATATAAATTTTCAATTAGCCTTATTATTTTGGCATGAATGCCATATTTCCCAAGAGTTTCCATGCCCCTTCTCTCCAGATTGAGTCATAAGCTTGGGCAAAATCAATGAAGCACATAACCAAATCTTCATTAAATTCTAATTTTTTTTCAATGAGTTGTCGAAGGATGAAGATTTGGTCAGCGCATCCTCTTCCTTTCCTGAATCCACACTGGTTTTCCTGAGAGTTTCATCCACTGTGTCATTTATTCTGTTTAACATGACTCTGGTGAAAACTTTCCTAGTACACTAAAAGACTGATTCCTCTGGCATTGTTGCATTCCTTTCTGTCTCCTTTCTTGTGTATTGGTATTATAATTGCTTTTCTCCAGTCTAATGGTGTTTTCTCGGTTTCCCATACTGCTGTTATGACCCGATGTAGCCATCTGATTGTATATACACCAGTGTTTTGGAGCATTTCTGCTGTGATATTGCAGAGTCCTGGGGCTTTGTTTTTTCTCATCTGTTTCACTGCCCTTTCTATCTCTTCCATTGTGATATCGTCTTCATCCTCTAACTCATCCTCTAATTTACATCTATCCTCTGATTGATCGATTTCATTAAATGTTTCTTCTGTGTTGTTAGGGTCTTTGCGGTTTAGTATCTCATCAAAATGTTGTTTCCATCTGGCCATGATCCTTTCCTTCTCTGTTAATATTTCTCCATTTCTATCCTTAACTGGTTCAATGCTTATTATCTTTGTGATTGTGCTTCCACTTAGTTTGTTGACATTTGCAAAGAGTTTTTTGCTATCTCCTCTTTTGTAAGCATCTTCCATCTCATTTGCCATTTCTTCCAACATTTTATTCTTATCCCTGATTAATCTTTTCTTTAGCTGTATTCTTAATTCATTTAATTCATTAGTCTTTTCGGTTCCACCCTTACCAGGATTCATGGCTGCTTCTTTAGATTTTCTTATTTCTGCCTGTAGTTCTTCTGTTTCTTTTGATATCCAGTTCCTTTTCTCAATCTTTCTGTATCCAAGTTCAGGACCATAGAATGAATTTGGACATAATAAAATGACATTTTGATCTTTAAAGGAGCATGATATACTAAGAGATTAAAACGTTGCATTATTGTTAATGCAGTTGCTTAAATATGCTTGCAAGAATGAATTTCGAAAGTTATCAACAAATATATAATTAATTATTGATATGTAAGAGCATACAGGTGCATAATAACCTACTGCTCTAAATTGATTTGAAGGAATTAATCTTTCTATACTCATTTGTTAGTGAATAACTACCGAAACTGAATGACTTTGATTTGAGAATGAAGGATGGTGCATGCAGAGGAGGTTGGTTCCACAGATAGTGAACAGATTACCGGTATATTGTGGACTAGTGTTGTGCGAGTGTGTAAAAGATGAGCTTTTTTATGTTAGCAACATGCCAGTGGAGGAGAATTTTGAAGATTGCAATGGAAAAAAGAGCTTATGGTTATTAATTCGGCTGGAATTTATAAGTGGAAGGCGACATATTTATATAATATTGCTTTATAAAATGATAGTCCAATTCATCTGGACTGACAAAGTAACTGTTACATGTTTAGAAAGATGTTCACTGACTGATCCAAGGGTGTGGAATTCAAGTCGACTTCTTGTAAAGATTCCAGAGCATACTTTGGGATTGTCATCAGAGGAGGATACAATTCACTGGTCAAACCCTTCATTCTATCCCCTCAGAAAAAGTAAGTGTATTCAATCTGAAATTCACAGACTAATTTATATTTAGTATTTTGCTTTGCATTTTAAAAGCAACTTAAGATCCTCAGTGCTTTTATGTTTTAATGCATATGCTGTAGGCCAGGGGTATTTAACTAAATTTTATGAGGGCCAAATTTTTTATGACTGGTGCTTGAGGACCAGGTATAAACAAACAAACAAATATATATATGTATATATATAATTTTCTGACAGTCAGTGGCTTCAAACGACACTCCCAATCAGGAACGGGGGTCTGGGGATCCGTCGGGTGTCCATGCTTGCACCTTCTGCCTTTCTGGCTTCAGCTGCAGGCACCCGACCCCACCAGTCCTTCATGCTTGAGGAGGCATGCCTGAACACAGACTCTGATGAATCACAAATTATGGACCAGTGGTGTATCATGAGCCAGCTTCCAGGTCCCACGTCCGGTCAACTTAACAAGCAGTCCACCTGGGACCATCCGCTCATCCAAAAGGACATTGACACCCTGTCTCAAGCTAACCCAGGTCTATATCACCAAGCCCGACTCAGAGCCGTCTCGGCATGCCACGCCAGCAATTGCTTTCACCCCTGCCCATCACCTCCTGTGGCTTGCGAATGGATGACAAAACAATCAGAGTCGTCATCGGCCTTCGCCTGGGCACCAACATATGCAAGAGGCATCTCTGCCGTTGTGGTGGTGCCCAGGTGATGGAAGACGACTCACATGGGCTATCCTGTCCCTTGGGCCTAGGTCGTACCACTTGCCATGCCACGCTGAACGATCTGGTGCAGCAGGCTTTGGTTAGAGCGGGGGTCTCTTCCTTCAAGGAACCGCCCGGTCTTTGCTGATCCAAAGGAAGAAGACCAGACGGTATGACCTTGATACCTTGGCAAGCCAGATGCAGCCTGGTATGGGATGCAACCGTGGTGGACACAGTCACTGCCACCTACTTACCATCCATTTCTCTCGCAGCAGGAGCCGCCACTGAAGTCACTGCTGTCAGAAAAAACTGCAAAATCTCAAAGCCTGACCCCCATGTACACATTCCTGCCAATCGCACTTGAGACGCCCGGCCCCATAAATCAAGACGCCCTTTGTTTTATCAACGAACGTGGTCGTCGTCTTGCCCAGCAATCCGGAGACAAGAGGGAAGGAAGCTTCCTTTTCCAACGATTGTCTGTCACTTTGCAGTAATTCAACGCCATTGCTTTTCGAGGAACTTTTCCAGACCTCGAACCAGACAAGAGTTAGCCACACAATTTCTCCAGACGATTTTTTATAAGTCCTTTGGGAATGAAGTACCGAGGGCATACAAAATATATCTATATATATATTTATTTATTTATATTTTTTAGTCACAAAATATAGTTCATACGTACAGTAATAGAGAATAATATAATAAGTTAATAACAACATATTAAAAAAAATTAGTTTGTCTTCATTTCAGTATCTTTGTAGGTCATTTCACCCCCTTGGCAGGTCGTTTCTGGCCCATTGGCTGCTAGTTGAATACCTCTGCTGTAGGCTCTTTCATAAGCATTTGTTCATTGGATTGGGGTTCATTTTGGAGTCTTTGTCCCATGACTGTGTTACACTTAGTCTTGATGATTAAATCTATTGAATAGCAGTACCAAGTATGATATGCCACCTTAATCAATTATTAATGATGTATGTATGTATATATATGTCTATGCGTGCATGAACAATTATGTCATTTTGACTTGAGGATTTGTTTTGTACTAATTATTGAACAAATTAATTTATAGTTCTTGTTCTATATGTGTCTATGTTCTTAGTGAATTGTTATCATCTTTTGCTTGTGACTATCTAAATTTCTGATGTAATGTAACAATATTTGTATAGCACCTCTTCTGAAGAATCACTCAGAAGCGCTGATGTACATTTAAAATTTATATGACTTTTTTGTAATTCTTTTGACTATTATTATTTCTTTGTACTTTAACTTTATAAACTTTATAAATTTGACTTTGTATACCTTTTGTCATTTATGGGCATCCTAATTATGCAAATTTTGCATCACTTTTGAAGCTGGTAGATGGGTGTGTTTTACACTGCTCTGAGACTGTTTCTATTCTGCATGAATATATTAAAATACATGATTGAATGTGCATAGCTGCCAAGAACTTTGTCAGAATCACCAACTCTTGGATTGAACAGCGTAATTTCGTGTACCTTGCAATCGATGCTCTCCAGAATCATACCGTTGTCAAGGACATTCAGGCTGCAATGTCAGAGCTTGCAGCCAAGGAACCTGATTTAACAAGTATGTTGGAAAACAGTTTCTTATTTTGAGAGTCTGATAATGTTATTGTAGTTTGACCAGTGGCATAGTCATGGTTCCGGAATAGGAGGGAAACCGACACCATTATGATAGAGCAATAATCTGTAGAGTGACCATTGAGGGACAACATTTGAGCCTTAAATACAGATGCACAACCTATTTCTGAGGGATAGTCATTAATTATAGTGACAGCTCATTTCTCAGACAAGTTGCAAGAAGTTCCTGACTATTTCAAAGATGATTATGTTGACGTTGACTGATACACACATTGAGACAGAAAGCAACCCACATTTCAAGTGTATGTATGTATGTCTGACCATTTGACATAAGGTTTACCTGTCCTTCAAAAGTTACACTGGCTGCCAGTAGAACAAAGAATTG
The DNA here is from genome assembly GCA_018105865.1 of Metaphire vulgaris. Lineage (NCBI taxonomy): Eukaryota > Metazoa > Annelida > Clitellata > Crassiclitellata > Megascolecidae > Metaphire > Metaphire vulgaris. The sequence continues at coordinate 10,834,388 of CM030834.1, forward strand.
TATATAAGACTGGTGTCCTTGTTTTTAAAATACCGCAGTCTGGCCAAAATCTATGCTAAACCATCCAAAGCATTGTCATTCAATAAGGTTTGCTGAAGTAGGTGAGAGAGCTTTTTCTATTTCTGGAGCAAAATCTGAAACTCTCTCCCTCTGGTTGTCAGATCTTCCAATAAGCTGACTATTTTCAGATCTAGGCTTAAAACACTTCTCTTCAAATTAGCATTCCTCCATAGCCTGTCTTGCTTTTCCCACTGACTGATCTCTGGAATGACCTGGTCTTTTACGGATGGATTTGAAGTACCATTGATTGATGCCCTTGGGTATTAGAAATGGTGCTATAGAAGTGCATTATTATTATTATTATTATTATTATTATTATTATTATTATTATTATTATTATTACCAAGAACAAACAACTCAGTTGAATTGTGGCATTTATCCTTTCAAGCATCTGTGCTATGTGACCATCCTCATTCTGGAAATGATAGCATCCTTCTCAAAAGAAATAGTTGGTTGTTTCCAACTTTGCGCCTTCTGGTTGCCTTGCATGTTTATGCACTTGCCTTGGAAAATTGCAGTTCTTGGCAGTTTGCCGACATCTTGCATTTGTTTTTAGCGCTAAATGTGCGGTCAGTGACCTTCTTGTCATTTTCGGGTGGTCCTCTGCACTTTCTCCAGGTAGATTTGGACGCTTTTCGTCATTTCGTGCCGAGTGTCTGGACCACCATCTTGTACTGGCCACCATTCCATCAATGTGGCCAGTAAAACTGTAGACTAGCTACCCACTCGAGAGTGCTATGACACTGTCTTTGAGACTAGATGACTGTCGTTTTAATCTTCGTCTGGGATTCAATCTTGAGTCGGATCTGCCAAGTTCGGCAATGGATTAAACTCACAGAAGACCGCATCTAAGGAATTCACCGCCTGACCTCACCATGTGGAGAGTTCCTTGTGACACCTCTGCGGAATTTCAACATCTTCCGTGCTTAGTTGACTTGTCTGCTGTAAACGATATGTCAGTTTTAGCATTTCTCCACGGTTGCTCCTACAACCTCAGAATGTTTATGCTTTTATACATTTCAGAAACTCAACTTTTTGTTGCTTTACACATTCTCACTCCTATGATTATATCACTCTAACTCTAATTGCCTAAAATGCACATTGCTCAGAAAAAGGTGCACAAATGTCGATTGCTAAAATGGAAAGCACTTTAGGGAGTGGCACCTACCCCAAGAAGCTATTGGATATGCATTGAAAATGACTCACTTTTAAGACTGTGAAAACAAAGAGTATGCACCATTGACACTGTCTGTGGTGCATTGTTCTTGAAGTTGTGTTAATTATTTTGTTCATTGGTCTAGGAGCAAGGAAGGATTAAGAGAGCAGTCAGAAAATGTATACCAAAATTTGAGTAATAAATTGGTGCAAGACTCCTGGATGCTGGATACCGTATCTTATATCTTAGCGTATCAACAATACAGTTGACAATGTTTCCAGGGACGCACTCTTATTATCCTCTGGTCACATCATATCATAAACAATTTTAGGATTATCGTATCAAAGTGAACTTACCGAATCGTTATTTTAGATTTCGAACAGATCACAGATTTGACGAGTATTTTCACATGTCCTTCTGGCAATATCAAAGCGCTTCAGTTTGGAGAAGATGGTTCAATTGTGAAACTCAACTTAAACAACGTATGTTTTAAATACTGATAATAAATTAATGCAAACGACATTTACTTGAGGTTTGAATATTTTAAAGAATTTACCTTAATTTATGGAAATATGTTAGTCTCTTTTTAGGATTATTTACTTGATTTCATTTAAGACAGTAATCATGTTAATTACATACACCAACCAGTGCCAACATTATTTTTGCTGGCTGTCTGTTGGCATATTTGGACAAAGTATGAAGCAATTAATTTAATATGAAATAATGGAGTCATCTCGTTTCAAACTCATTGTCATCGTAGATGATGGAAGATGGTTCCACAACAACTCGTCTACAGAGTTTTCATCTATGATGACTCGCCTACAGACTTATGGTCAACCAACAATCGGTCTATTATGATATCCTAACCATAACTTTAACCCACCCTAATCCTAACTCGGGTATCATAGTAGACCTATTGTCGGTCGACCAGAAGTCTGTAGACAAGTTGTTGTGATACCTATTTAGACAGAGTACAAGGTAATTAATTTAATATGAAATAATGGTGTCATCTCATTCAAACTCATTGTCGTCATAGATCAGTGCTTCCCAAACTATTCACCTTTGTGCACTGGCAAAAAAATTTCCTTTTGCAACAGGGACCGGTGCCATTTAAAAAAATTAAACAAGTTTTTAAGTTATTGTGTGTGTGTTATGGAATCTTGTTTTTAAACAGTTTTAAACAATCCTCAAAGGAGAAAATATTTAACTTTTCATTTTCCTCAACTCATGTTGCAGACAGGCAAAGAAACTTCTTCTGTCACTTTTCTCAACTCATGTTGCTGACCGGCAAAGAAAGGCTCGCGGACCGGCACTGGTCTGCGCGAAAGGCAGAGATAAAGTTATTGTACCATATATAAAATTGGTCAGAGTGTGTTGATGATTTTCATTTTTATTTTTGTTTTTAGGTTGATTGGGCAGACAAAGAACATACACTGTCAAGTTTTGTTTATGACACATTTGATGAAAACGATTTTGATGTGTTTGGCAGAATTTACAATTACAGAGATAGTAGTCCTGGTTATTACAAAAGAAATCTAACGAAAAATGCCCATCCTGAGAGTAAAACGTGGAAATCAACTATCGCCAGTCTATTCAAAAATAAAGGCAGAGTTGCATTCCATCAAGCAGCAATGATTTATTCATTATAGAATCATCTTCACTGTCATCATCATCACCACTATCACCATCATTGGCAGCAGCATCAGATCAGTGCCCATTGTATATGATGCCATCTTTGCAATTTTCTGCCATTCTTGTCTGTTTGAAACTATATGGCTGGTCTCTTGTAGACTGCTTTTACACCGATCTTTTCTTAGATACTATCACACCATCAACTTTATGGTCTACCCTTCTTTTATATAGGTACCAGTTCAGGGCTCTTTTGGGCCGGAACGAGGCGGAACGGCATTCCGGAAAATATGAACGGCATTCCGGAAAATCGGAGGACTGGTGTTTTAAAAAAATAGCTGTGGCGACTAAAAAAGGTCATCGCCCAGAAATGGAGTGTTTTATAGGGATATTTGAAAACTTCTGTGACGACTTTAAAAAAGGTCATCACCGAAATTTAGGGGCGCAAAATATAAATATTGCCCCGTTCCGGAAAATATTTTTTTACAAAAAAGCCCTGTACCAGTCTATGATGGGAAGGAAAGTGTGGATCTGATGGAAATATATTATCTTTGAATCAATGGCAGCAAAATTCACTTGCAGAGCAATAATTCTTTAGCATTGAAGTGTACTGGTATACCGACTCAAAATGTTGACCTTCTGCTGTTAATTATTATTGCAGAAAACCTTATTGCTGGGATTCTTGATCTGTATTTTCGTATAGTTGACCTCTTACGATTTTGTTTTATACCAGATCATCTGAACAATTCAGTGATATACCAGTATTAAAAATTTGTAGGAGTCGAGTGCGATTTCTATGTCGGCATACAAATGATGAATAGGACATCTGTGACTTGGTACGGTGCTCCAAACACCATTTGGGTGAGATATACAGTCAAAAAAGCAATTGGAAATAATGTTCCAGGTGAATAGGAGTGGTTTCATGTTATTCAATATCCTGATAAAATGTTGGCAATTTATGAATCAGTTATTTAATTATCTGGGTGCAGTTGCTTAGACCTGTTGAATAACTTTATTTAAGCTCTGTATATTGCAATTGAATTGAAATAGCAGATGCCCAACTCGTATAATCATGCTATAGTAGTTGCCTGCTTTGAAAAGATTTGTCTGATGCCGATTAGATTTTTAAAAATTGAATTTGTTTAAGAATAAATTTTTGTCATAATGTTGAATTATATCAATTAAGTGAAAGAAAGAATTGAATATTTGTTTCATATATAATTAACAGTACAATTTCAACAAAGGGAAAGAATTTTTGGTACCCGTTGTAAGTAATTCTGAATCTCATTCTGTAATACATTTCAGGTATTGATCTTGACTTTCAGTGGTTTGATAAGACAATAACTCGCCTCCCAGAAGCCCTATCTTTGGCATTTCGACCAATTCCACAGACAGGTTACAGATGGTTTATGTCCAAGATGGACAGACTTGTTGATCCTACTACTGTCATACTGAATGGTAGTCAGTATCAGCATGGCAAGTATATTCCTCTGCAATTTACCTTTGATTATTTTCAACCAAATTTGTATTAAATAATGACCAGCCTTGGTCGTGTTATCATGCATATTTTTGAATTGCATAAGAGATTTGTGACATTATAATTCCACAGGAAGGCCTGCTGATGCTATAAATATAGCAGATTTTCTACATTTAATGTGTAGTCAAAAGTTAATCCAAGCTTTACAAAAAACATTACACTAATGAAAGACATATATTTTTAGCTGCCAGTATTATAGGGACATTTTTCTATTTATAAAATTATAGCAGTTTTGAAGTTTGACTTGGGAAACTTCATGAAAGGCAATTGGCAGTAGTATTGCCAGTTGATCTTGTGGTATCCTAGTTCTGTTTGTTGACTACAAATGAAAAGATTGATGCTTCAGTTCCTGAATAACCACAATTTTCAGTATATATACATATATATATATATATATATATATATATATATATATTAGAAATATATTAGAAATATATAGAAATAGAAATAGAAATTTGTTTTTGAATCTTGGAATTTTGCATTGAGGAGCAACATTAGAAAGTTTATCAGGCCTATGAAATATAATAATACGCTCATTGAAATTAAACTATGCAGTCTTACCCTGAAGAAATTCTAAAATGTGAAACACACTTGTTTAAAAGTGGTTTCATTACACTTGACATCACTTGCAGTATGAGTTGCAAATTTAAAAGAAAAAATCAGCTGCTGCTGAGCATTTGGGATCAATTCTAGAAATTACTCTTGTCCTGTATAATTCAGTCAGAATTGCATTGAGATTGGTGCAAATGTGCTTTTTCTTGTATTTTCCACACTCTCAATTGAAATGTCTATTGTTTGCCATTTCCAAGAAATGTGCACATGAGATATAGGGACAGTATCTATTTGAGCAAAACAGATTTTGAGTAAATTGGTGTTTTATTGTAATAGCCTTGTTTTAAATGACAGACAAATGTACCACTACGCATACAACTTGACAATAATTGATGTACATCTATAGAGTGCTTAATGCAGAGCCAAATTTTACACTATTGACATATAATGGCTTTAAAATTTTGCTTATAAACTAAAGGATTTTCAGTTTCCAATTATGCTTATGCACCCAGCATTATTGTTTATGCTCTATTGTACTGTATAGAAGGCCCTGCAATGTAGAAAATCTTAAATATGATGTTTCACAATTCTTTGTTACAATTTAATTTTATCATTGTTTTAAATGTCAAATTAAGAAACCAGCACATTGATAATTTTTCAGTTATTTGGGACCAGGGTGTTCAGTACACTTCCGAAGACAATATGCATGTCATGCGTCTGACTTCACCAGACGTCCCTCTTGCCATGATCCTAACAGATGACTCTTCATCCCATTCTTCATCCCATATCTTTCCTGCACCACTTGGGCCTTTCAGTGAGCAGATAACTGGTGTTTCCTTCAACTTCTACAACAACATCTGGGAAACCAATTTCATCATGTGGTACCCATATCTGGATGAAGACAAGGATTTTAGAGCTAGGTTTACACTAGAATTTGTAAATAAAATGGATATCTAGGCTTGAATGCCACATATTCTGAATCCAATCCACAGTCAATGCTACTTTTAATTGGAGTTTAAAGTTCTCATGATTGACTAGACTGAAACATTTTGTTGAATCCTTTTTAATGTTGCTTACTGCAAATCATATCTGATAAATTGATATGCTTTTATGCATTTAAACTAATGTTATTGTGAAGACATGCAGTGTTCTTTCTGGAAATTATGGTTATGATCAATGTGTGCTGATGTTTTACTTCATAGCAGTCATTCCAGAGTTGTAGTTAAAATTATCAGCATTTTATAATTCCATCTATTTGTAATTGATTGATTTGGTTACTAACATTTGTTACATTTCATTTGATTTCTTTGCAGTTTATGTATAATTTTGTGTGTGAAATGTGTCTAAGGTGTCTTGAACTAAATAATAAATTTATTTCATCTAGCTAATTTCAGCTTCTTTAACTTTTTAATACCTTTATCAAATTTCTACTTAATATGCATGTCTGTTGTGGAATCAGGATTGTTGGAGTACCTCAGAAACTTTAAGTGCTGGTAACAAATTTACTTCAGTTTAATGCAAGAAGCAGTTCTATGATTTCAGGCATTGAGATACATTATTTAAGTTTCTGTTGGAGTCGCACTTAGAATTGCCAGGTGGAGTGACACAGCTCTGGCCAGTTGAACAGATATTGTATCTGAATCATCATCATCATCATCATCATCATCATCATCATCATCATCATCATCATCATCATCAATGTCATCATCTTGCTCTCTGATTGATTTTGAAGTACCATCGATTGATACCTTGGGTATTAGAACTGGTGCTATAGAAGTGCATAATTATTATTCTGTAACTCATTAGCAGCAGTAGCTAGACACAAAACGTTTCCAAGAAGTCCTATTTCCTGTTAATTGCCTTCCTTCTACGATTGAAATTCCTTTCATGTTCATATTATCTCTGTTGTCCATCCACTTTTCCTGGGTCTTCCTTTTCCTTTTCTTTATTTCTTATATTTGAGTGTTGGGTGCTTTGTATGCTAGTCTCTTTTTATTCATTCTGTTGACGTGTTCATACCATTTGAATCTTTTTCTTCCAATTTTGTCGATAATTGTATCATTTAGGCTCATACACTGCCTGATGTGTTTGGTTCGTTTCTTATCTTTTGTAGCCGAGTTACTCCAAGGGTTCTTCACAAGCAGGTGATTTTGGCGACTTGCACAGCCTGTGGTCATCAGTTTCTTTCATGCTCCATGTTTCTGAACCATATATTAATAAAATATAATAAACGCAATGGAAAAAAGCAAAATCACTGAGTTAATACTTCTTGATGTATCAGCAGCTTTTGATACTGTGGATCATTCCATCCTCTTACACCGTCTCCAAGACTGGTTTGGTCTTTCAAATTTCACCCTGAACTGGTTCACTACCTGCTTTAGTCCTTGCACTCAGTCTGTTTGCACAAATGGTACTTTTTCATCACTTGGCTATTTGAATTGTAGGGTTCTCCAGGACTCGGTTCTTGGACCTCTATTGTTCACTTTATAAACCACTCCTCTTGGTTCATCACTGTCACACCATCGTGCACCTGGATTACCACCTATATGCAGATGTTACTCAGATTCTTATTTCATCCAATAACTCTTTGCCCGAATCTTCTTTGGAAAGTCTTTCTCAGGCATTTTATCATAGTCAATCCTGGATGGATTCAAATACAGTAAATTGCTTTTAAACCTGGCTAAAACTGAAATTTTACTTTTAGGTACAAAGCCCCAACTCAAGAAATTTGACTTTATCGACACTGTTAAACTTGGGGACTCGACTTTCTGTAAAATAGCTCACTACCATCTTCGTGACTTAGGCTATATATCGTATAATATAAAATTTCTAAGCAAACGTGCAGTACCGGGGTAATGCTCTTGGCAAATGCCTTAGTGTCTAGCCGTCTTGATTACTGTAACTCCCTCCTTTTTGGCATCTCTAAATCCAGCCTGGCTAAACTCCAACGTGTTCATAATTCACTGGCTCGGGTAGTTTCAAAAACCCCAAAACGTGAGCACCTAACTCCAGTTCATAATGGTCTCCACTGGCTTCCAAGTACAAAAAGGATAGACTTTAAAATCTGCGTTCTGGTATACAAAACACTATTACAAGGAACTTAGTTACCTCCTTTCAATTGGCAAAGACAGGTGCTTTGAACTGCTTTCATTAACAGCAGAACAACGAAACAATGATGATCTGTTAATGTTCATAATCATAAATGAGAAAATGACCAAGGGTAGCAATTCTTATCAGTCATTGTGTAGGCCTACGTACGTATAGGTAGTACATTGTGAAACATAATTCCGGAACTTAACATTTGATTATGGAAATTTAGGAGCCTTTATTATTATTTACTATTATCCAATCAAATAACAGTTTATTACTTCCAAATCAGCGCATATTAATACACCACAATAGTAATTTCAGAAAGGCTACATAATTAATAATACAATACAATAAAGAGATAACAATTATTAAAAGAAAATACAGAATTTAAATTACAAATTTTATTCAGGTTTCATAAAGTGAGTAAAGGCAATTGATAGAGCTTTTCTGATTTATCAGATTAAGTATAAGATATAGAAAAGAAATATGGGCATATAAATCAAATAATTATCAAACTTCAAAGAGCTAGAAAGTAATCAAGGTTGCTTAATAATTAGGCCTACGTATAAGTCATAAGAAGGAAATAAAAAGATACCAGAAGGGAGCAACGTTCCCGCAAACAGGTATCTTAGAAGACTTAGATAGTAGCAAAATATTTTCTAACAATTATAATTACTATTATGAATTTATTATTAGGCCTAACCATGCAGGCCCGCCGAGAGAAATTCCGGACCCCTTTGCAGAATAAAATTTTTGACGACCTTTTTTGCTTATCAGCCCCTTTTACATCTTAAAATTAGCTGATGACTTATTTTGCTTTTCAACCTTTACACGCCGGGCCCCCTTTTGTTCGCCGGGCCCAGTGTTTAATCTAGGCCGTTTCCGGGGGGGAATTGCCCTTTTTCCCCCGGAAATTTCAAATTCCCCCGGAAATTTTGGAATACTACATGGACTAATTAACAGCGGCCCCTAGCAGAATTCCCCCGGCTTTGTCAGTTCCCCCCGGCTTTTTCAGTTTCCCCTCCGGAGTCCAGGAGTTTAGATTAAACACTGGCCGGGCCCCCTCTACTTTAGTATTATTTTTCGAATTTATTCATATTATTCTTAATTATATGTATTCATCATGGGCCCGCCCCCCCAAGACCGCCGGGCCCCTGTGCAGTTCCCCCCTGCCCAGAGCCGGATTAAAGTCCGAGTGGACCGGGGAGGGGGGGCTGAGAAAAAAGGCCGTCGCCTATACTGAAAATCTCTGACAATCTGACAAAACAAAAAAAGTTTATCTCGATCCCTTCCAAATCTTTCTGACAAGCAAAAAAGGTTATCTCGAAAATCGGTAGGCCTATTTTCATGATGGGCCGGGGGGCTACAACCCCCTCAGCCAGTGGCGGCTCTAGGATTTGGCAAGTGGGGGGGCGTTGGGGTGGCAACTTCTAATCATGGGGGCCAACCATTTGTTGTTTAATGTATGTACGTAGCATTAGTAAGTAAGTAAGTAAGTAAGTAAAATCTCGTTAATTTCTAAAGCGCTTTCAAAAGATGCACCGAAGTAGCTCCTTATTCCTACGCGCTCAATCTCAAATGAAGTAGCTATAGCCAAAGGTGGGTCATTCATGCCGGGTCATTTAATCAGAAGGGCAAGTGGGCAGGATGCTATAGCTATGGAGGAAATGATTTTATAAAGAGAAATGATTTTAGTTTAGAAAGAAAAACATGAGGAGATGTTGCAAGAAGGGGAGAAAATTGTGACTCAGAGTTTGTTATTTGGCTTTGATGTAGACAGCGAAGGGATATTGGAATTGAGTTCCAAAGCTCAGGTGCCGCATATGAAAAAGCACGATTGCAAATTTTGAGAGATGATTGATTCAGAGGTCGAAGGAGAGTTACATGTGAAGAGGATCTAGTAGATCCAGGTTGTTGTGGAATTATCAGATTTCTTAGGTAGACTGGTTTTGATGTATGAAGTGAGTTATAAGTCATCGATATTATTTTATATTCAATGCGTTCTGTTATTTTGAGCCAGTGGAGAGATTTGAGTAATGGTGTAATGTGGCAAAATTTAGGCGATTTAGTTACTGCACGAGCTAAGGCATTTTGAATCGATTGGAGTTTACATATGGAAGCCTTTGGAAGATTGTGAAACAGTGAGTTGCAGTAGTCTAACTTAAAGTGAACTATTGAAGTGGCAATAGTGGAAGCAGTTTTAATATCAAGGTAGGGACGAAGGCGACGTAGATCACGAATGTGAGCATAACAGGTTTTTGATAGTTGAGATATGTGAGCTTCAAAATTTAGGGAGGAGTCAAAAGTAAATCCAAGATTTTTTGCAGTTGGAACAGGGGTTATTATTGTATCTGGGGCTAAAATCAGTGTGGGATTTTCAATTTTTTTCAGTTGTTGTGGCAGTCCAAATAAGAGAAATTCTGTTTTGGAGGGATTGAGGGCAAGGAGATTAGCTGACATCCACGATGAGATTGACAAAAATGCTGATTCTAGTTCAGAGATTGATGCCTTAAAGGAAGATGTATTAGGTATATATAGGGCCCCAACAGAGAGCCACTGGGGGGCCAGGCACTCAATAGGGGCACGGGCCCCTCCTGGCCCCCCTGGTGGAGCCGCCACTGCCCTCAGCCCCCGCCTTAATATGGCCCTGCCCCTGCCCCTGCCCCTGCCTCTGCCCCTGCCCCTGCCCCTGCCCCTGCCCCTGCCCCTGCCCCTGCCCCTCCTCTCGGCGGTCCTGTAACCAGTGTTTATTCTAACCACCTTGACATTGGGGGAGTTTGAAATGTTTGGGGGACAAGATTTGTCTCTCCACGCTTTTGGGGGGATTTCCATCCCCAAGCCAACATTTACAAATTTGGGGAGAGAATTTTAAAACTTGGGGGAATTCTCCTCCCCCAAAAAACAGGCCTAGAATAAACACTGCCTGTGGCTCTAACCATGGGCCTACGTCCGACGATTCAGCATATTAATTTTTATTAGGCCCTATCGCTCTTGTTGACCAATCAAATTTATCCGTTCATTGAGCCAAAAAGGTAAGTCATGTGCAGTCACTGCAGTGGCAGTTCATAGAAGCCTAGACAGAGCTGCTCTATAGCTGCTCTATCTAGGCTTCTATGGGCAGTTCCAGGGACGAGGGGTGGGGGCAAAGTTGTAAATGTACAACTTTGGGTGGGGGTAATGAAATGAATTCATAGGAAATTGTAGGAAGTTGGCGGGGGATGAAAAGAGAGGGAAATATCAATAATAAACTTTGCCGAAAAAGAAAAAGTCTGACAAGCAAAAAATGCAATTTTTCCTAATTTTACTAAACTTTATCGAAAAATAGGCTGAGAAGCAAGAAAAGGTCACCCGCAGATTTTCCCCGTCCTTTTTACTTGACTTTTACCCAAAACTAGTTTGACAAGCAAAAAAGCCCGGTGGGGATGCATCTCCAGTCATCCCCAATTGGAACCGCCACTGGTCATGTGAATGTTTCTCATGTGACTGGAGGGTGGTTAAATAAGCTCGATTATAGCACATTGCTTTAAAAGGCGTGATCCCTTGATCGAAGGCCGAACGAGCAGTTGCTTTATAGCATTTCCGAATTCGGCGTAGCTTAACCGAACGTTTTGGTGTTCGTGAAATAACGTGTTTGCGTTGCTGGTTGTTGAGTAGCAACGGTATGTTATGTTATGTTAAAACGTCAATTTATATAGCGCAATAATAATAGCTGAATGCCAAAGTCAAGAGCACTTTACATTCTGCACTTATACGATATATCAAACAAGTGCGTCTTAAGTTTCTTTGCAAACAATTCGAGGTTAGTTTCCATGGACACGTTGTTAGGTAGGGCGTTCCAGAGGATATGGTTCCCACGCGTAACGGACCTCTCGCCCTGTTGCACGGTCTTGGCGGTAGGGGGAACAAGCAGCTTAACACTGTGACAAGATCGGAGCTGATGACGACGGTCAGTAGGCGAAGGCCTATGAACTAGTTAGCGAGGTAGCCGGGGAAAGTTGGATCATACACAGCTCAAGATGTTAGCCAACATCGCTTATAGGTTATACGCTCTGGAATGCGTAGCCAATGAAGCCTGTCTTTCAGCAGAGGGGTGAGATGATCACCCCATCTAGCTCCGAAGATCATTCGGGCAGAGGCATTGAGTACCATCTGTAGACGGTCCAGCTGGCTAGCAGGAAGGCCCAGAAGGGCCAGAAGAATGCTACTACCGTAATCGACCCTTGAGGGGACGAATGCACGGACCAATACGATCACTGATGAGGTTGGCAGGTGGCGACGAATCTCTCTGATCCGCCGAAGCTGACAGTAGCAGGATCGAGACACATTACTTACGTGTCCATTAAACGTTAACGATTAGTCAATTAACACTCCCAGAAGGCGCACTTCAGTGGATGGGGTAATATATACCCCATCAATTAAGAACGGTGCGTGGTTGATCAGATGATTCTTTCTAGGGGTCGCAATCCACAGTATCTCAGTCTTGGAGGGATTTAAGGCAAGACAGTTAGAAACAGTCCATTGCTTGTTTTTAATAAAACAGTCGCTGATGCGAGCTCGAAGCCGCTCTGTATCCTTTGGAAGGCAGAAGGAATACACCTGGACGTCGTCGGCGTAGGAGTGCGCTTCGAGACCACACGACTTCATAATTTGGCCAATGTCTGCAACGTAGAGGACAAACAGCAGGGGTCCAACCGTCCAAGTACAGACCCCTGAGGCACGCCGCAGAGAACCTGATGAGGGAAAGACATATGGCCACTCCAGCGGACTGACTGCGATCTACCAGTAAGGTAGTCACGCAGCCAGATGAGAACAGTATCGGTAGATGTGATTATAGAACGGTAGGTGTGATTATAATATATACGAGTTGATCATTCGTTATACAGTACTCAGTGGCGTGCAAAGAGCAGTGGATGCCAGAGGCCAAGCCAATTTGGATGACATGTCATCTGGTGTTGACGAGGAAAAAATTGTCACGTCAATTTGGGTGCCCCATCATCTGGTGCATGTCAGGGGCCAAACCGATGAATTTTAAGGGTTTTCATGTAGCAAGCAAAACAATTTCGCCGAGCCAATTTAGATGCCCCATAAGGATGCCTGGAGCCACCACCCCACCGTCCCCTGCACTCTACTGATTATAGGGCCTATTAGCAGAGATTTAGTACTTGGTACTTGTACTTGTGTTGTACTCAAGTACAATTTTCAGTACTTGTACTTGTAGTACTTGAAGGCTAGATACTTGTACTTGTACTCAAAGTTTTTGGATTGCATGTACTTCTACTTGTACTTGAAGGCCAGGTACTTGTACTTGCATTGTGTATTTGCTACATCTCTGCTTGCTTCATCTCTGCCACTAAGCACTAAGCAGGCAGCTGCTAGACTGTTGAAGAACTTTGTAAGCAGAGCATTGAAATTAAGCACTACCTATTAAATATTATATGGCATAGGGAAACAATAACAAAGACATCATGCCTGAAGATAAAGCACTTGTGTCTTTAGGTTTACATTTACTGATTATAAAGTTTAGAAAAAGTCTTAGTGGTAAATGTAAATCATGTACTAATAAAGGGACAGTTATAACAGACAAATGGGATAAGATGACCGATGCAAGGTTCTCATCTTTGATTTTTCTAAAGTGCAACTGTGATGGTATTTAAATTAGGTTGTTCATCACTGCAATGAACTAATGAATTGATATCATGACTAAACCTTGTTGCTAATTGTGTCAATTTTATTGAATAACTGTGACAAACAGACATCTACCCGTTAATAAAGTGTACTTGCTGTTTGTACTTGGCTATGAGGATCAGTACTTGTACTTGTACTTGAGACTTCGGTACTTGTACTTATACTTGAAGGCTAGGTACTTGTACTCAAAGTTTTTGGAATGCATGTACTTGTACTTGTACTTGGAGGCCAGGTACTTGTACTTGAAGTATTTTGTGCTTGCTACATCTCTGCCTATTAGATCCTTATAGGTCTACATGCACTTCTTTATGTTGTGCAGCTAAACGCAGGGCACGAGGTGTGAGATGCAGAGTAAGGAAGTATTAAACTGTGGTTCTGGAACGACTTACGTTTGCTCAAGTTACAACTTGTGAAGGCAATATAAGTGATTCGTATTTTCAGTCAGTCAGAGTTGAATTGGTATTTGAGACTGAATGGTTTCTAGCCAATAAGAACCTGCAATCTATAAAATCTAATGCCTGAAAATTTGAGAAACCTATATGCTATTACTTGGTACATAATGGGGGATATTGCAGTGCAACCATTTTTTTGCTTATCCCTGAAGGGCCGAAATGCAAGATACTCAGGCACCTATAGGCTGTCTTATTTGGTCAAAAATCATGCAGTGAGGAACATTCTTCCTTTTATGGCAATGTTATATGCAAAATATTGGATCCAGCTCCCAAATCTGAATCATGGATCTGCTTATATATATATATATATATATATATATATATATATATATATATATATATATATATTATGTGTATATATATCCTGAACTTTTCTATTAATCACATACCGGTAAATATCAAAGTTGTAAAGTTTTTGACAGAATCGGAGAATCCTGCATTTAAAAAACTTTAATTTGCCTTACACCATCTCTGTTTGATAGGATGAATGCTGAATTATTACTGTCTGCATTTTCCTGGGTTATTTAAATTAGCATGTTGCATCAATGTTTATATTAAGATGTTCTGTTGAAGTCATTATGAATTTTATTAGTAATTTTTATGCTTTCCTGAAGGTTAGACTTGTCAGAGTATATTGTCTATATAGAAGGCACCTAATTAATATTTTAGATGTGGCTATTAGCGTTGATCCTTGTCAGTGGTCTTGCTTCTGTGGAAAGCAAATACGAAAGGGTGAAAAATGTTCAGAAACAATATGGCTTCAGATTTCAGAACACTGAAAGAAATGATTTTGTTGAAACTGTTCATGCTATTTTCATGAATCACTTAGGTAAATTGTTGTACTTTCTATGGACTTATGGAATAGTTTGATTTTACCTGAAATAGCTGTTAGAATGTTAATAGTCATTTGTAAATTGGTTAAGCCAATTAAATTTGAAATCAAAGGTTCTTTGATGCAAAAGGAGACCTGAATATTGTGTTGTTACTTTAATCTGGTTTAGATGTAAGTTCAAGACATAAAATTCTCAATGCTCTATTTTTCATCTACTGTTGATTATTATTAAACTTTTAGCATGACGTAATGTAATGCCGTTTCTTGCTTCAAAGTAGAAAATTATTTTTGTCTTGTAAAAAGAAGCTATTATTTAAATATAATTGTAAGATCTTGGTGTTTGAAATGTCCTTACAGATGTGGGCTATGCTAATTTTATCAATAATGTCCTCAACAAATACTTCCAAGTGTATTTTCCCCGTGCCATTGCAATTGGAACTCAGTTGGAACAGGGTGGCTATGTTGAAAAGTTTGTTTATACCACTCATCCATGGTTGGTTACTCTGTACCTTGACTGCCCACCGAATCTGATCTTAGCAGGCGTCAAACTGCAGGTAACTTGATGCTTTGTTGAGGTCTTGATGTTTTGAAATATACATGTATTCAGTGCTTTTTTCTAGGAAAAAAGGTTTGTGAACTCGTCCATTTTTACTCATCAACAAAACAGGTGTGGGAATGCCGTACCTGTACGTTCCCAAATGCATTATTGCTTATCCATAATTATATAAGTGATCTGGCAAAAAAGGTGTGGGAACGCTGTTCTCATGCATTCCAGGTGAAAAAACCCTGCATGTAGTACTACACGGCTAAAAGTCCTAAAAGTCCCATGTTCCATTCATCATCATCATCTTCACTTTCGGCCTGCATGGCAGCAATAGATATGAAACATTTCCACTTCATTCGATCTTGTGCTAATCTGCATCCTTCAACAATCGACATGTTCTTTGCTTCCAAATCTTCCTTGATGTTATCCATCCATCTTTTTCTCGGTCTTCCTCTCCCTCTGTCTCCTTCTACTTTGTGCATGTGTAGTGCTTTGTAGGTCCATCTATTTCTGTCCATTCTTTTAACATGTTCAAACCAATTTAATGTTCCATTACAATTGGTAATATGGTAATTGAACAGGATGTATTTTTATTTGATGTTTGCTTTCTATTTCAATGTTTGATGAGACCAGCTTTGAATTTGAGCAATCTTTATTTTGCACAGTGTCCAACTGATGAACAGAAGGATGCTTTTGTAAAGGCAGTAAAGAAAGGCTACATCACCTGGCATGCAGGACCTATGAATCTGCAGATAGAAATGGCAGAACCATGGCTGTTTGAGTTTGGTATCGACATCAGTCAGCAGCTGGACTCACGATTGAATATAACACGAAAATATAGAGCATTAAGCCAGAGAGATGTACCAGGTTGTTTTTAGATTGATAGTAATACATTTTGCTTTTTTTTAAAAATCATTTTGCGATGCTGTCATTGCTATGTGATAGTTGGACGCAAAGTAGAACAATAATTTTCCTCTGTTGTTTTTCTTTAGCTGTCTCCATTAATGTTGTTCATTTAATTTTCCCGACGGGTCCGCGATGGCCTATGGAGTGTACCTTTACCTTTTTAAAATTTCATTTTGATACATTTCACGATGTTAGCTATCCAGTTGGTTCTGAGTCTGCCTTGCCTCCTGGTTTCTTCTTTTACTTCGATTTCTTTTATTGTCTTTTCATTATGGTACGCTGTTTTCTGAGGCACTTGTCAAAAATATCTCTTTTTTTGTTAATTTTATATGTGTCAGAAATTCTTGATCTAGTCGAGCCATTTTGTACATTTTGTCCATTTTTTATGCAAAATGTATATAATGAACCCTCATCATTTTTTTCATGCAGTTGTTTTCCAATGCTTATCTTCGGATTTCTTTTCTATTTAGCTTCTACGACTAACCGCTATACGAGAGATGTTTTACTTTTTGTCTTAAAGTCTTTACAATGTAATTTGATTTCATTTTCTCTATCAATGCAAGACATACTGAATTTGGAAGTTTCTAGGGCACCTGGAGGGTAAAGAAACTTTGTGAGCCCCTAAATTTTTCTATCCACAATCTTCAGTTAAGATGGTGTTAATTTTCTAATTGGATCATTATTTCTTTAGATGTATCTGAATTGTTGAATGAGAGTTCATTTTCAATTACAGCAAGCGTGCTAAGATGATAGCAAATGCAGTGTATTATTTCTTTTACAGTACTATACTTGTTGTCGCAAAGTCAATACAATAATGCCTCAATGAAAATTTAATGAGTTTATTATAATATCATCTGATAAGGTACATTCTGCAGTTCTCCATTATGAGGAATCAATCATTTCGTGACACTTACTCTAATAAGTTTAACTTATTATTGTAGCAATGTAGCATTGCCTTGGTGGACAATTTGTCTGTGCATCATGAAATGGTGCTGTAAAGGTTGATGAATTTATTAGGTCGGATGGAGCTACAAGCAATAAAAGAGTCCTTGACGTTATTTTGCACCAGATGCATGGCGTTTGTGATAAAAATTATAATTTTAGATTCCTGTAAGTTCTTGACCCATGGCCTTAACTATATTTGAGAAACACATTGGTTAAGGGCATATAAATTACTGGTAGATTAATTATTATGCCTTCTTTTGAGCTGAAATATTTCAGAAAAGCAAATTGGCATAAAATATTTGCCTTCACTTATTATTATGATGTTTTTCTATGCATTTTACTTCATGCTTGTATGATGGTGTGGATAATGATATTGTTTTAATTAAGGAATGACTGTTGCTGCTTTGCCGACTATGAAACGCAAGAATGTTATTGGTGTATCCGTTGGTGTGAATAACATGACGCCTCCACCAGCTGTTCCAAGATTATTCAATTGGCAGTTTGGTGATGACAGTGTTCTTGGAACTTGGCATCCTGGTAAATTATTTTACAATTACCTAGTTTTGACCTTTTATTCTACCTTAATCATAAAGTTAGTGATAACAGCATTTATGATCTTGAATATTTTCCAGAGGCCCAAAAACCTGTTTGCCAAGGAACAATTGATCTGGACTGGCTTAATGGCCCTTAAGCTTTTGTAAGCCATCTGGACTGGCTTAAATTTTAATGGACCTTAAGTTTTTTCGGATCAGGACAACTGGGTACCGCTGATTGGGTTCCAGACAACGGGACTTCTGGGCCCTGGACATCTGGGCCCTGTACAATAGGGAAGAGAGAAAGTAAGTAAGTAAGTAAGTAAAATCTCGTTAATTTCTAAAGCGCTTTCAAAAGATGCACCGAAGTAGCTCCTTATTCCTATGCGCTTAAAGAGAATGGTGCTTCTGGTTGTGCTATCAAAATCAGAATAGGCAATGACTATTCTTGTTTGCCGGTTTTATGGTTCAACATCATAAGTGCATGTCAGTTCAAAGAATTGTATTCAATTTGTAGCCGATGACAGGGCTTGAAGAAGACTTCCCACAGTTATCCACTACTACAGGGATACAGCGAAGGCTCAGTTTTTCTTAAGTCCATATAAGCCCATAGTAACTATACTTTGCATTTACGATCAGAGAAATAGCACTTCCCATTAAGAATTTGTACTCAATTTGTAGCAGATGACAGGGCTTAAAGAAGACCGCCCGAAGTTATACAATGAACCCTCAGTTATTATTTAGTCCAGTTCAATGGTGTGGGGCCAAGATGTTCAGTACCCAAATGTCCCATTACCCAAATGTCCCGTTACCCAAATGCCAGGCCCAGTTGTCCGGGGCCCAATCGGCGGTACCCAGTTGTCGCATACCGAAGTTTTTTTAATTATCTTTGGACTTGGTTGGTTTGCTTGTTTGTTCTCTTATTATGATTGAATGGATCAACCTTCTGATTTAATGTTTTAAGCAATTAAGTAATTGCACCAAAAGATGCTCTTTGTCTAATTTTAACCTCATTGTTTCTTTATCAGCAGTTCGGACATTCACGTTTTTATGCAATACTGCTTGAAACTAATAAGATATTGTAGGAATCTTCAGACTTGCTGTAATATATTCAAAGACCGTATAGGATGATTGCATCTTGTAGTTGCTTGGATTTTTAAAATTCTGAATAGACTACATAAAGAAATTATATCAAGGTTGAAGCTTCTGGATCTTGTCATGCCTTAAATTTTCAACTTTACTTGCACATGTTTTCGATTGCTTCTGTTGTAAATACTCTATTGTTTTGATTGCACTTATGATGTTGCACCTTTCCTGGAATAATCATGCAATTTTGTATGAAGTTTTGGGTTAACTATATTCATTAAGCCATTACATTTTGCATAGTTTGGATGTTGTATTTCATTTCTAGGTGGTTATCCAGATAGCCAAGGGGGAAATCCTGCTCATCCAGGTGGCTTATCTAGAAGAGACTGTGTTGTTCTCGATGGATTTAAGCATGCCCTCTGCTTTGTTTTCAGATCTGATAACTTGGGTCCTCCAGAAAGTATAAATGTATGTTGATATTTGCTGCTGTCAAATTATATGCAGTTAATATAATTATGTCTTTCATAGACTTTAAATATGTCATTTATGCATTTATTTATGCAGTCTGATTTATGTTTCGCTAGCATTATTTGTCTGTTATATAAGAATATTTATTAGAAATATGTTTATAATCATTTGTAAACATTTGGTAGCCAAATAATCACACAATTTTAGCATTTGATGGGCCTAAAATGTGAAAATCTGAAGATCATCTAATTTCTTTGGGGTGGTTATGTTTGATGGTTTATAACTGATACTTTGTTAAATTGACAACCTTAAACAGCAATTTTTAAAGCTTTGGAGGCAGAATCCAGTGATGTGTAGCAACATTTAATTGTCAGAGACTTTTCTAGGATTGGTGGTAGTTATCTGCTACAAAGAAGATGATGTTAGAAATAGCTTAGTGGTGTTCATAATGGCTCTTTTGAATCACTATTTCATTATCTCAACCGTTAGTGATTATTTCTATCAGAGGTTATAAAGGCTTATATTTCTTTTAAAACCGTTTTACAAAGGTTTGATTTTCCATTTATATTTGAACTGAGCCTTTTAGTGGGTTTTTATTGTAATATAGGCCTACTACAGTGGCGTAACTAGGGGGGGCGGAGGGGGAGCACTTTGTTGACAGCCCCCGGGCCCCGGGCGGGGGGCCCCCGAAGAGGGGTCTAAGCTAGGGTTAGGTTAGGGTTAACCCTAACTTAACCCTAGCCCTAACCCTAGAAATGATGTGCTGACGACCTTTTTTTTGCTCGTCAGGATGAAAAAGGTGGAGGCGATAAAGTTTTTTTTTTGCTCGTCAGCTCGAAACTCTGGGGCCCCTATGGCAAAGATGTCCCCGGGCCCCCAAAAGTCACGCTATGCCACTGGCCTACTATCTTTTTACACAGGTCTAGTTACTAGCTGTCTGCCCGTCAAAAATGGCGGGGAAGCTTAGCTATTTCCTACCCCGATTTTTGCAAATGTTCCAGCATTTTGTTAATGATTTGTCTTTGACCTGGAATATATATCTGATGTTTGCCGTGTTTCTAGCTTGCTATTATGCCACATATAATTAATTTGCCATGGTAAAAGATAGGCTCTCTTAAGCATATTGCTATGTGTTAAAATGTTTGCTCGCTTGAAGGTATTTCTTTTTTCCTCCTCCTCCTCCTTCTCCTCCTCCTCCTCCTCCTTCTCATCATCATCATCATCTGCACATCATGTATTCCTACATGCACAAATGAAATCATTTGTGACTTGTTGATGGTCATTGAACATACAGGTTCACAGTCTGATTTGTGTTTAGTTTAGATTTAGTTTAAGATATTTGAGAGCATTTGCTGAATTTTTGTTTTAAAAATCTAATGTGCTTGTGGACATCTTTTGCTTATTAAAGTATGCAGTTAAATTCAGGGACGTCATTTGGGGAGGGGCGTTGCCCCCTAATTTTTAGGGGAAAATTTTTCTCGAATGTTTATGTTTTTTAGTTGTTAAATGCAAATTGATTAAGAGGTAAAAAGACTGGCAGGCAAAAAAGGCCATCAACTCCCCCTCCCCCCATAAGGAGGCCTGATGTTGAGTGATTAATCCCATAAAAAGATTGACAAGAAAAAACAGATCATCAACTTTTTTGCAAATTTGTCAGGTCGAAAGTGTCTTGCCCCTCTGAAAAACAATGAAATTACTTCCCTGGTTAAATTATGTAACATTTTAGTTTGCTACTCAATAACATTAATTAAAAATATATGTGAGACACATTATGAGTTGAATAATTATGGACATATGTGAGAATTGACTGTCAATGAAAATGTTTGGTGATGTCCCTGTAATCAAACAAAATGTACACTATGTCAGGCTACTTTTCTTATAAAATGACAATTTTTATGCGTTTATGCATATTATATATATATATATATATATATATATATATATATATATATATACACACACACAGTATATATACCTATATTAAAATACACCGATAGAATGAGAGAGGAAATGGGGATAGAAAATAACATTGAACTCCTGAGGAGCACTAGAGATCGAGAAAAGTGGAAGTCCATGGCCGTCGACGCAGCAATGCATGACACCTAAAAGAAGAATATATATATATCCATATATTTATTGTATATGTGCAGATATAACATTCTCGTGCAAATTTGCAACTTGTGTGTTTTTTAATCTTTTTAGGAAGTATTAGGAGCTTATGAAATTCTCCGTGCTGAGTTTCCAAATGCACAACTTTTAGCAAGCAACTTGGAGACATATTTTGAAGCTGCTCTGACCATCAAAGATCAATTACCTATTTTGACTAATGAAATAGGTGATACTTGGATCCAAGGAGTGTCATCAGATCCACGCAAGTGTGCCGAGTACAGGGCGGTATCAAGGGTCATGAGAAAATGCATAGACGCAGGTATTCATTCTGTCTGATAATGTCTGTGGCAGTGCCACCCTAAAATATTTGCATATTTTGTGTTACTAAGTAGCCTTAAGATTTGGGTGGACTCACTCATGTTGACAGATTGTGTTAATGAATTGGGAATGCTAAAAAACCAACAAAAATATGTAGTGAATATTCTCATGCTTGCAAATTTATGGCGACATAATTCTCTTTGCCACTGAAAATGTGGATACTGTTTGCAGATTCTCTTTTGAGGTACATTTATAGATGATCTGTCAAGAGACGATTGGAATCTGTATTTTACTATAGCTATTAGAAAACCTGCGAAAAAAATATAATATTCTATTTTAAAAAAGGTTGGTCCCGTACTTGAGTCCGAGCATTGGGTAACTTGGGTTCGGGCGCTTAACTCCGGGCGTCTCCGGCCTGGGCAATCAGCAACGTAGCTGATTATTAGCTGACACAAATGCTTAATGGAAACTTTGAAAGGGAATAATTCAATAATTTGCAAATTCAGTAGTGAACAAAATATATTAACTCAAATTTCTTTCTTGAAGATTTTGTGCCTTTTGCTTGAATTTTTAAGAAACCATTTTTGCGCATTATTCGTCAAATAACATTACAGATATTTTTAGATATTTTTAGATATATTTAGGCGCTTATTTATGATATTGATTTGAATCATTTAAAGTACAAGTATGTGACAGATACTGAGATTCAGGCTGTTAATATTGATCACTGTTGTCACATGATTAGGAAGATGCTTGCTGACCGATCCTAGAGTGTGGAACTCAAGTCGACTTTTGGTTAAACTTCCAGAGCACACATGGGGTTTGCCTTGGGGAAAAGATCATATTCACTGGTCAAATCCTTCTTTTTATCCACTTAGAAAAAGTTTGTTTAATGATTATATTTTGAAAAGCTCTTTGCATTAGGAGCATTACTGTAGTTATAAAAATATTTTAAAAATTGAGTTCTTTAAAATTTTAGAACTTTTAGCTGTGTCTTTGCTCTTTACATTTTTGCATAGTTTCATATGCTGTATGTTTGGGCATTCTCTTTTGAGCTTTTGCTTTACCAACTGAACCTCCTGTCTTTATTTGTCTGATAGATAGTGAATATTATTAAGGTTCCTTCTTAGAAGCGTACTACTATGTTTTGCATTTCATGCGCACAAAAATCTAAAAATGGTTTGAGGGTGAAAGTATGCTCAATAGGCTCACTGTCCAAATGTTTTCGTCTTCAGTTTCATATGACTTCGGCTGACTGCCGTTCCTTCCACCAAGTTGACACCCAATGTACTTATTCTCACTGCTGAGTTGACTTGGGAGAGCTTCCAGGAATAGCAATCAAAAGTTTCTGCTGCGACTGGAACTGCAGACATTATGGTTGACAGTCCAGTGTGCTAGCCACTGTTCTATCATGCACCATGCATCCTATATGAATGGTGCATGATCACAAAGTGAGCCTTTGCAAGCTTGATTACATGTTTTAGCTTGTCATCAAGTCCACTACCAATGACCACATTGCTTTAGCATTCACTCTTGTACTTTTAAGAACTATTAGTCACACTACTACTTGTTTTGAGAGTAATTGTTTTGTTATGATTCTTTGAATTGTGCTCTCTTCAAATTAGGAAATCTATTTCCACTGGATCCTGTTATTAGAACTTGAAGATGTATAGTTTTTTCATTTCTTGTTAAATTACCTGTTAAATATAACCCCAATTTTCGTTCAGGGTTTGTGTTTGTAATATTGATTTTGGTAATGGTAAATGTCTTAATAGAATTTTTGGCTGTAATGTAATGCAGCTGCAAAGAACTTTATAAACTGGGCAATTTCTTGGGAAGAACAACGCAACATCACTTATCTTGCAATCGAATCTTTGCAGGAACATCCCGTTGTAAAAGAAATTAAGGCTGAATTATCACTCCTGACACCAAAAAAACCAAACTTATCAAGTATGTAACATTCAGATATTTTAATGCCTCAATTGTGTTTTACTGTTTGGTGGTAGTCTCTCACTTTTACAGAAGCATCTTTGAAATATGTTATCAGTATTTTTCTGAATTTGCTGGTCATCTTTCTGTCAAAATTCATGTTTGTATGTACATAAAATGAATCTTGATCAATGTTGCAGAGTCTTAAATTGACACGAACCAAATTAAAGTAATCTTTATGCTTGAGTCTACATCCCATTCTTCTTTGATATTGTGAAATTGATATGTTCATGTTCATATGGGTTCAGCCTCATTTGGTAAACACAGCCCGTTTGTGTATCTAGAGAATCTTTTTTTCTTTTCTGGGTAATGCAAAAGAGGCATTTTTCAAATATTTTAGATTTTGAACAGATTTCTGACACAAAAACAATTTTCACTTGCCCAACCGGAAACATCAAGACTCTTCAGTTTGGTGAAGATGGTTCAATTGTGAGGCTCAACTTCAAGAATGTAAATATCAAGGAGCAACTGTTACTATCTAGTAATTGTGCTATATGTAATATCATTGTCATCGTCATCATCATCATCATCATCATTGTCTTCAGGAACATACTTTTTTGCATTATTTCAACTTCACTCTTTTTGAATATTATATCAACATCAACAGATTTTACTTTTCACACTATCTTTCCTATTATTGTGATTTTCAGACTTAAACTTACTCAGTTTACTGTTCCTTCTTGCAGCGCCTATTGTGGTGCTATGCTAACCGGTTGAGGCTACCATAATATGAAAATATGCAATTAATATTTTGTGTATACAGATTTTCTTGCTCAGTTTTTGTTCTTGTGTATAGGTTGATTGGGCAAACCGAGAACACGCTCTCTCAGCTTTTGTTTATAACAGTTTTGATGAAAAGGATTTTGATGACTTTGGTCGAGTTTATAATTACAATGGTCACAGGGCTGGTTACTATAAGCCTAATGTCACTAAAAATGCTCATCCTGAGAGTAAAATCTGGACATCAACTATTGCAAGTATCTTCAAAAATAAAGGTAAGTTTTAATATTCATTGTTAGAATTTTTTGGTGGGTGTCTCAAATGTAACATCACTATGTGATGCTGATTAGAGCATTTTCCAAGAAGTCAAACTTATTGGCATCTGGTTAAAACTTACCTTGTGGACCAGATGTATTTGTGTCATCACTTTGATTTTATGATAACCACATAAATTCTCCATGTATGCTCACCATTTCCTGTATGTGTGAAATCCTCAAGAACCTTTGAAATTTTCGCTGATGGTCTTTACATAATTTACCAAAAGTTGTTATTTCATTTTGTATGATATATTGTATCAGGATTTGAATTTTTGTGTAATGTCTTGGTGAGGGACCAATTTAGGATTTAGCAGCAGGAATATTTAATGAACTAAATTCCTGGTTATTGGTGACAAACTATCATGTGCTTGATTTCCGACCATGATTTGACTTTTAGGCATAAAATTGACTGATGTCATATCTGTTGTAAGAAAGATGCTGAGAGGTTCATGGTTGACTCCGAAGTTTGGCGAGCGTTCTATGACTCGCGGTAACCCACTTCTGTGGAATGCGCTCCCTGATCCGCTGGCTGCGATTACTTCACCTGAAATGTTTGCTAAAGACCTAAAAACGTATTTGTTCACCATATCGTATAGTTGACTGTTGACTGTACAGCGCTTTTGGTTTTGGCCGATGGCCATGATACGGCGCTTCACAAATCATCGAATAATAATAATAATAATAATTAAAGAATGTGAACATGCTGAGTTCTTAAGACTAGGGCTGTCATCGGGTACCCGGGAACCCGGGTACTCGAAGACAGTCCGGGTATCCGGGTAGTAAAAGTGGGAAGGATTACCCATGAAAGCACAGTAGCACCGTCTGGTGTACAATCTGCCGGAAAAAAACATTTTGCCAACTGACTGCTACAGATTGAACTTGGCCTGTTTTAAATACGTTTTTTATTGTTGTTGACATTTGGCTTCATGTTAGTTTAGTTTATGTAATGACTTTTGATTAATAGTATTAAAAGTTAAAATAAGTTTATGTTGCACATATAAAGATCATTATTAATATTAAGTAGGCCTAACTGGAAGCATACCTTTGAATACTGTATGAAATAGGCAGCTTGTGTACGATTTGTGGCAATAACATTATGCTAATTTCCGAATGGGTACCCGGGTACCCGTTCAAAATCTTGACAGGTACCTGGGCTGATTTTTGGAAAAAATTGACAGCCCTACTTAAGACAAGAGATATGCATTAATGGCAGCGGACACACTTATGAGTGATTGTTCAAAATAGATGCTATAAAAATATTCTATTACATTCATTCATTCATTCATTCATTCATTCATTCATTCCTAGACAATTTCTATAGCGCTGTAACAAGGCTGAGGCCCACAACAAAAGCGCTTTAACATCTCAACTATAACCCAACCTAAACAGATGCGTTTTTAATCTTGTGATGAAATGCTCAGGAGTATCAGCCATGGTGGTCTCATCAGGAAGAGAGTTCCACAAGATAGGATTACCCCTAGTGAAGGATCTCTCTCCGAACTTGGCGGTCTTGGATGGGGGAGGAACATGAAGTTTAACGCCACGACTCGAGCAGAGCGAAGCTCTCCTGTCATTACCCTGCGGTCTCTTTACAAGAGAGGCAAGGTACTCAGGACAGCACGGGTCATGCAGCGCTCTGTACGTCAGCCAGCATCTTTTGAACACAATCCGCTCAGGGACTCGGAGCCAATGTAGACGATCCCTGAGAAGTGGTGTTACATGTTCGCACCAGCGACATCCGAACACAATCCTCGCCGAGAGATTCAGAACAGACTGCAGCCAATCAAGTTTGCTAACCGGGAGGCCCAACAGGACACTATTGCAATAGTCGATCCTAGTTAGGACCAAGGCCCAGACCAAGTGTACCACTCCGAATACAGGCAGATATCGCCGGACTGATCGGATCCTTCTCAATTGAAAGTGGCATCGCCTGATCACAGCGTTTACGTGTGGCTTGAATGAAAGAGTCCCATCAAAGAGTACCCCCAACAGCCGCACGCACTCGGAGGGGACAATGGTAACATCACCCATCGCGAACGGTTGTGACTCACCAGCATCCTTCTCCGAGGGGTGCTGACCCACAGGAACTCAGTTTTTCCCACGTTAAGGGCCAGTCGATTTTCCTCCGCCCGCTTCGAGACAGCGACTAGACACTCGATGAACCGTTCCCGAAGCGCCTCCACATCACCAGGAAGGCAGGACGAGTAAATCTGACTGTCATCAGCATAGCTATGGGGTGCCAGTCCAAAGGCCGCAATAATTGATCTCAGATCGGCCGTGTACAGAATGAAAAGTAATGGACCAAGTACTGACCCTTCAGGAACTCCACAGCCAACGTTCCGCCCCATAGAGAGTTTCCCACCGCACATTACAGATTGCACTCTATCAGAGAGATAGCTGGCTATCCACCGCAAGGAGGAACCACACACTCGAACGATTTCTCAAGCCGGGCGTATAAGGATATCATGATCGACAGAATCAAATGCCGACGAGAGGTCGAGGAGACATAGGAGTGCAAGCCGTCCGTTCGACACATCGTCGACAAGATCGTTGAAGATCTTAAGAATAGCAGATTCAGTCGAGTGCCCCCGGCGATAGGCTGACTGATCGCGCGGCATGAGTTCGTTGGCAGTGAGAAACCCTATGAGCTGCCTGTTAACCAACCTCTCCAACAGCTTAGAAAGAAAAGTAAGATTGGAGACTGGTCTGTAGCTCGCAGGCTCTGACGAATCAAGCCCCGGCCGTTTCAAATGGGGCCTTACGGTCGCGTGTTTCCATTCAGACGGAAACTCACACGTCTCCAGAGACACGGTTATTAACGTTCTAATAAAATATTAACGTTCTAATAAAATAATATTACATTATATTACATAAATGATACCACGTATATCTTTGAAGCAATGATCAATTTTTTGGGAATTGGTTTTTTTTTACGCCGGTGGAGACAAAAAATTAATTTTACTTTTTGCTGTTCTACCTTTTGGGTCAGAAATTTCACTTGTTTGTATTCCAACTGACCACTGCCTTTTTGGAACACTGCTATAAGGGCTTGTATTATTTCCAATAAATAATAGTTCATGAGAATTAGACAAATTTTATGAATTTTTTTTTATATTCATTTGAGAACTAATGGAATTGTCCACAAGAGCCCCACCACTATTAAATAGGAAAATGATCAGACATGAGGATTTGTATGTGTGATTCATAACTTGACTGTGGTTTTAATCTTTGGACCTTGTCAGATAATGTTAATATGATCCTCAATATGACAATATGAAGAAGGTGGTTTTAGGTTTATTTTAATATCATGATTTTTATTAGTTTTAACTCTGCTGTTTTTAATTCTAATTTCTAACTGTGCTCCTTCAAATTAACAAGATATAAAGGTGACATGGAGACTTTTCATTCTGTCTTTGACCAATCTACCGTACTAATGTTTTCAAAATTTCTAGGAGTTGAGTGTGATTTCTATGTCGGAATACAAATGATGAATCGAACGTCTATGACTTGGTATGGTGCTCCAAACAGCATTTGGGTGAGATATACAGTCAGAAAAGCAATTGGAAATGTTCCAGGTAACTTGAACAAATTTTTTCATTATATACATGATTTGAATTTCTGTTATTTTTCATATGTTTAGAAAAATATTTATAGTAATTGATCATTGCATTACTGATTTAATTTTCTTTATATATAAATCTTTATTCCACCACATAACCATGGTAAACATCGAAACAAAATTTTAAACTAAACGAAATAACAGGAAAATTCTTCAAGATATTAAGCCAACGAATGTGTATATGAAGTTAGGTTAATGTTTGTAGCATATACCGGTAGGTCGAAATGTGTTGCAGTTTCTCAGAAAGAATTCTTTCCTCCCTGCATAATCTATACTAAAACCTTTCGTGTCCGTGCATACCAATCAATCAATCAGTCAGCCAGCCAACCAATCAATCAATCAATCAACTTCTATGGTGCCACTATCATAATGCCCAGGGCATGTAGATTTCTGACACAGATTGATATCTTGGCTCAGATGTAAGGTTTCCATCCTATATGGCAGGTGTGGATTGTATGAATGGTGTTGAATCGGAGCAGGAAGGAAGTGACTTCTAGAGTATTATATTATGGCATTAAATGATTTACAGAATACGAGTATTCAGCTGACTACATGCAAACTGATTTTACCTGTTTTGGCTGCCAGGAGGTGCACACCCAAGTATCTCTATTCCTATAGCATTGAGTTTTTCACATGAATCCCACATGCCTGTCCAATTCGAATAACTTGTGACTTCTTGGTGTTAATTTTCATGTCAAGGTCCTGAATTTCCATGCTCAGGATGTCTATTAAATGAAGTGGATTGGATCTGTTCTGAGAGATGAATCATTCCTACGAGTACTTAGAGAAGTACTAGAAGGAAAGCTGAAAGGGAAAGCTCAGAAAGGGTGACCAAAGGGCATCGATGGTGTTTTCGTGGATGTTCGACACTACTGCAAAAATCAAGTATGGAACCTGTCTTTGGACAGAGCATGAGAAGAAGAGGACAAAAGATGTCTATCTGGAAATATGGAACTACCTCCATCTGGCTGTCAGATCTTCCAATGCATTGAGTATTTTCAGATCCAGACTTAAGGCACATCTCTTTCAATTAACTTTTCCTCCATAGTCGGTCTTATTCTTTCCTGACTGATCTCAGAAATACCCTGGTCTTTTGCAAATGGATTTCAAGCACCATCGATTGATACCCTTAGGTATTAGAGCTGGTGCTATAGAAGTGCATAATTATTCATTATTATTAATACTATTTCATCAACAAAGACTGCAAATAAGACAGAGGAGAGAACTCTGCCCCATCTTACACGGCAGTCATATCAATTTGGCTGTGTCTGACAAAGAATTGTTCCATCCACCCACTGCAGAGGACATCACGTACCAGTGTATCAAGTGTCATGGAAGACGTTTGATACTGATCTATCCATAAGCTTGAGAAACAATTTAAAGTGACTGATTTTATCAAATGCCTTCTACAGTACATGTGTAACACACATGTATTTACCAGTACTGTAGACCATGAAGAGGTGAGGTAATCAATAACTGACCTCACTGTGAACTGTTCATATGTGCATTCTATTTGATTTCTAAAGTCAAAGAGAAAATCAATGTTATCATGTACTGGTAATCACTACGCATGTTCATCAGGAATTTGTGTGTTATTATGCTTTTATGAAGCTGCCATTGTTGCATTTGCGACAAATTAAAATTTATGTACTTTTTGATCCATATAATTTTACTGATATGTTGTTTTTGTCTTTCACGGATGTTGGTTACAACATCAATTAAATTTAATGAGCTATCATAATTCCATCAGATGAATATTAAACTTTATTACACTTTTATTCTCTCATAATTTATTTAGGAATGATCCATTTATGACATCACACAAGATCTTACTTTTTTCAATGTTTCTGCACTCTAACTTTTGAATGACCCTCCACTGTTTGGATGTTAATGCTGGACCAATTCCTATTTCCCAAGATATTGCAATAAAACCTTGTGGGCAATTCACCAGTGTTGCATGCTGTCAATATAGCTTTGAAGGGGAATTCCAAGATGTGAGGGAATTGTACTGAGTTTGAGAAAAAATCTTTAAAATTTTATTTTTCTAAAATTTTCACTTTTCAACATGTCTTTTCTATTCTTGCTTCTTGCATATTTTGAACTAAAGTCAGTACCTGATTGTTTCAAGCAGTAGTGTAGCCAGGATTTCCGGAAGGGGGGTTTTGGTTTTGACTTTTGACTGTAACCAACTTTTGAAAATTCTTGACAAGCAAAGAAAAAGGTTATCCTTTGTATCTATCCTATGTCTTTTCTTTTAAATTTTTTCTTATTTTTCCTTTCAGATGCTGACAAGCAAAAAAAAGGTCGTCACGTCTGTGGCGCTGAAAAATTTTGGTCAGCAGCCCCAAGGGGGGTTTGACCCTCAAAACCGCGTCCAAAAATTAAAAATGCATGGAAACACTTTGCAAATTTTTCTGTCGGCGTCCAAGAGGGTTTAACCCCAAACCCCCTTGGCTACGCCACTGGTTTCAAGTGAATCATGGTTCAAGGAATGTCACACTTTTAGATGACAAAATTGTTTCCTTTATACACATGTCTCTATGAAATGCTGCAGTTCACTTGTTGTTTCATTAGGCATTTAATTCAATACACCAACTATGCCAATGGATTTAGCTCTTCATGACATGTCTATGTAGTGGGCTTAGTCAAGACAATAATTTTATAAATAAATTGTAATCTGACCAATGGGCTATTGCTTTTCCTAAGTTGCTTAATGTTGTAATTGGCACTAGATTTTATATTGGGCATCTTGCTACAGTTGAAACAAAATAAATAATGTATGCATTTGTCCCAATTCCTGTGTGTATACTCTTTTAGAAAGATGCCTCATTTCCCTTCTACGTGGACATTGCAACATTACAATGAATGATTCTTTGAATGAATTGACTGCAACTGCATGCTTAGATATTCCCCATATGCTGTATACAAGATTATTTGGTCTGAACATGTATATAGTTGGTGATGTGACAAGTTAAAGTTTCGTGGAATAAGGTAATCCTGAGCACTTTTTGAATTATTTTGCAGGCATTGATCTTGACTTTCAGTGGTTTGATAAGACAATAACTCGCCTCCCAGAAGCCCTTTCTTTAGCTTTTCGACCAATTCCACAGACAGGTTACAGATGGTTTATGTCCAAGATGGACAGACTTGTTGATCCTACAACAGTCTTACTGAATGGCAGTCAGTATCAGCATGGCAAGTATATCCCTCTGCAATTTACCTTTGATATTCAACCAATTGCTTTTACACCTTTTGTGTATCTAACTAGTTTTTATTGCAGAACCGTCAATTTATACACCACTCTGATAATAATAAATGCCCCATTCTCAAGCTAAAGTGCAGACCATAATTATTATTAGTCCACTCCATGCTGGTGGACGTGTAAGTGATGCGGTATCAACCCAGGTTGGCAGTTCATTTAACAGAAGACTGATGCTTTAAAATTATGAGCCTGAGGCAGCTTGAATATAATTGTTTTTTTGGTATAAAATGTGCTGTAAAATGGTACATACATTTTATACTATATCTTTATAAATCAGCTACCCTACTTTCTGAGAAAAATAAGGATGAAAGCTTCAAAACCTTTGGCTTCAGTAATTGTAAATATTTTCCAGAAGTTGTTGCTAGAATGTTTATGAATTGCAGTCATTTATTGTAATTGGCATTGACTAAAATATATGGGTTGTGATTACAGTTTCCAATTTATTATTGTTTTTATTTGTAGTAATTTCTGACCAGGGTGTTCAATACACTTCTGAAGACTCCATGCATGTCATGCGTTTGACTTCACCAGACGTTCCACTTGCCATGATCTTAACTGGTGATTCTGCATCCCATGTCTTTCCTGCGCCGCTTGGACCTCTCAGTGAGCAGATAACTGGTGTTTCCTTCAACTTCTACAACAACATCTGGGATACCAACTATATCATGTGGTACCCATATCTGGAAGAAGACAAAGATTTTAGAGCTAGGTTTTCACTAGAATTTGTGAATAAAATGGATATCTAGGCTTGAATGCCACATATTCTGAATCCAATCCGGAAGCAATACTATTTTTCATTGGGGTTTGAAATTCTCATGATTGACTAGACTGAAACATTTTGTTGAATTCTTTTTAATGTTGCTCAACACAAATCATATCTGATAATTATTGATACTCTTTTATTCATTTAAACTAATGTTATTGTGAACCCTTACGGTGCTCTTTCTGTGCATTATGGTCACGATCAATGTTTGCTGATGTTTTCATTCACAGCAGCCACTCCAATGTTGTAGTTAAAATTATCAACTTTTTATAATGTAGTCTCTTTCTAATTTATTGATTTAGCTATTAACGTTTGACACATTTTATTTGATTTCTTTGTAATTTTACATATCATGTTTTGTGTGAAATTTATCTATGATGTCATGAACTAAATAAACAGTTTATTTATTCTAGCTAGTTTAGGCAGTGGCATAGCCACGGGGGGTTGGGGTTAAAACCCCCCTTGGGCAGCAGAAAAAATATTTTTGATGTATTCCCATGCAATTTTTATTTTTTGAGGCGATTTTTGGGGTGAAACCCCTCTTGGCGGTTATCGACAAAATTTTTTTCAATACCCCCTTCCGGAAATCCTGGCTACGCCACTGGGTTTAGGCTTCTTTGACTTTTTAATGCCTTTATCACATTTCTTCTACTAAATTTACTTGCCTCTTGTGTGATCAGCTTATTGAGTGTTGGCATGCCTTGGAACCTTTAAGTACTGGTAACAAATTTTCTCCAGTTTAATGCAAGCAGCAGTTCTATGGTTTTAGGCATTGAGATACATTATTTAGATTTCTGTTGCAATCATATTTAAAACTCACAGAGAAGTGACAATTTCTGGCCAGTTGAACAGATATTGCATCTGAATCGTCATCATCAATGTCTTCGTCTTGCTCTCTGCAACACATTAGCAGCAGTAGGTAATGTTATGAGATGCTCTCTTGGAACTGTATCTTACTTGCTTATTAATGCTTGGTTGAATGGCTAGGTGGCTGTTGTAGCAAGCGGTGTTGGCCTCTTCCGGCTCGTTTGAGCTTGTACAGTACATAGT
This sequence comes from Metaphire vulgaris, assembly GCA_018105865.1. Lineage (NCBI taxonomy): Eukaryota > Metazoa > Annelida > Clitellata > Crassiclitellata > Megascolecidae > Metaphire > Metaphire vulgaris. Next base: position 10,868,010 of record CM030834.1, read on the forward strand.
CGATTTGGAATTTCTGTTAATAAATGGTTCTAATATCTGATCTTCGCAACATCGTGCCACGACCCTCAACACTAGATACAAAACGTTTCCAAGAAGTCCTATTTCCTGTTAATGACCTTCCTTCTATGATTGAAATTCCTTTCATGTTCATATGTTCTCTGTTGTCCACCCACTTTTTCTTGGGTCTTCCTCTTCTTTTATTTCCTTCTTTTTTGAGCGTAGGTGACTGGTAAGCCTTGGTTGAGAAAGGAGGAGCCAAACACACATACATACACGCATAAACGCCCATCGTCTTTGATACGGATGCGTCTATAAACACACAAACACACACACAGTGTAGAGTGCCATGTTTGGGAGCCTCCTTTCATCAATTCTATTGACGTGTTCATACCTGTTTGGTCTTTTCTTCTAATTTTGTTGATAATTATATCATTTAGGCTGATACACTGTCTGATGTCTTCGTTTTCTTTCCTATTTTTAGCCTGGTAACTCCAAGCATTCTGTTTAAAAAGGTAATTTCGGTCACTAGCAGCCTACAGTATGTTCATCGGCGTCTTTCATTCCCCAATCTCCATCTTTCTGCACCATGTGTTATTGCTGGTCTGCGGGACTACAGTGGTGTTGTAGGCCTATATTGTTACTTCCGTGTTTATGTTTATGCTTTGGGATACGGCCAACTCGACCCCAGTAACTCGCCCCCGACAAATTCGCCCCAGTAACTCGCCCCCGACAAATTCGTACCGAATTTAAAGAAAATACAATGGGTTATAAATGTACAGTAGTACTTTCTTAATGCTATCTAGATATGGTCAACATTTAAAGACAGTGTACGGAAAATGTAAAATTAATGCAATCTAAAGAACGAAAGCTAGATATGGCAAACAAAATTTAATAAAGTCAATGTACGAAAACTGTAAAAATAATGAACGGGTGTCAACATTTAAAACAAAATGTAGGCATACGGATGATGGTTAAAGACAGCGTTTTATGCAGACTCCAGGCCTTTGGGGGGAAATTGAGGCTTTCGGGGGAGAAAATCGACTTGGTTGGAGGGGAAAAGACACAATTCAATTCAAAATTTGTGTAAGTGCTGGGATTTTTTTTGGGGGGGGGGGGAATTTTGAGTTTTTTGGGGGTGGGGAATCTCCTCTGCTAACAGGCCTGGATAAAACACTGGTTAAAGGGCACAATTATAGCAATCCCGCTTAAGTAGTCTTAAGTAGTGCGATTTGGAAAATCCTCAACGAGACGCTTCGAAGTCTGGCAACAATTGCAGCTGTCCTCATTTGTTAGCGATCTGGCGAATCCGGGGAGGCGAATTGCTGGGGGCGAATTTTCCGCAAAACCTTTTTATTCAGGGGCGAATTTGTCGGAGGCGAGTTACTGGGGCGAGTCTTCCGGGGGCGAGTTGCTGGGGGCGATTTGTCCGTAAACCTTATAAGCTTTTGCTGCACCAGTTTTTGTAATCTCCCCATCGTTTACATTGCTTCGGTGATTTTTGTTTGATATCCTCTTGATAACTCCCATTACTGACAATTTCTCCTCAGTGGCGGCTCTAGGATTTGGGAAGCGGGGAACAGAGGGAGGTGCCATTGGGCTGGCAACTTCTAAGTATGGAGATCTCACCCTCTGACCGATCTCTGGAATGATCTGGATGTTTTGCGAATGGATTTTGAAGTACCATCGATTGACACCCTTGCATGGGTATTAGAAATTAGAACTGATGCTATTGAAGTGCATTATTATTATTATTATTATTATTATTATTATTATTATTATTATTATTATTATTATTTATCTCAACTATTTTTCATAAATCAGAACACACAGGAAGAATATTACCCTCGCTGCGAGTCGAGTTGCATACTTGAACTAGGCTACTTGTATAAAAGTTAGTGTGCACTGTAATATGTGGATTTCATTGCATTTAGCCTAATTTTGAATTTTTTTTTGGTTTTAGGTATTAGGACTCAGCCATTAAATCAGCGTTGTGGTCCAACCGTCCAGTGGCGGCTCCACTGGGGGGACCATGCAGGGAGGCCCGTGCCCCTATTGAGTGCCTGGCCCCCCAGTAGCCCCCCAGTTGGGACCCTATATTTACTGCTACATATATACATTAAACAACAAATGGTTGGTCCCTCATGAATAGAAGTTGCCACCCCAACGGCCTCCCACTTGCCAAATCCTAGAGCCGCCACTGCAACCGTCATGCTATCGCAGGCCGCGCAAAGATGTTTATACCCTTGGCGGGCCAAGCATGTTGTAGCAAAAAATTGCCAAAAAATATTAAAAAATGCAAATTTTCCAACATTGGCCCTAAAATTTGCCAAAATCGCTCAAACTTTGCAAAAAAATGCAAAAAATTTGCAAAAAATTGCAAAAATGCCTAAATTTGCCAAAATTTGCAAAAAAATTTTCTCGCCCCCCAAGAAAAGTGTGAAATGATGCCACTGTTAATAACGATGGGGTATAGCAACAAATTACTGACCTAAACTAATGAATAATCATGCATTACACTAGCAACAGACAAATCAAACAACATTAATATCCATACGATGATGCAAAGTTACGAACAAATCAGTCTACAAACCAAATTCATTAGGCCTAATGTTATATTTAAGTCATCCATGCCATTGCCAGGGAGTCTGTAAAAGGCTCCCTGTCCATGCTTAGAACAAAATAATGTAAGCCGAATTTCAAATACATTTTCTGCAATAAATTAATAGATAGCTCTGGGGTGGATCGACTGGGTGACGGGTCAACTGATATTTAAACATTAGGCCTATTGTCTTTGTCAAAGTTCACTCGATTTTTAGGATTGGCTAATAGAAGCCTGATGTCCGCCATATTTAAGCTAGCGCAATACATTTTATAACTGGCTATTGAGTAGCATTGACTGTATTGAGGAGCAGCTTAAGTTGCGAGGTATAACGTGAGTCTGGGGAGGGACTTGTCCATTAATTATGTCAACAATTTTTTGACAATTTTTGACCACCTCCCTTTGTCAACAACTGTCAACTTTTAGTGACCCATATAATTAATTATGTCAGAAACTTTTGACCCCCCCCCCCACCAAAACCTGTGACGGGTCCCCCTAAAAAGTTCAGAAGGTTATTATTTTTGCAGCGATGAGACCAGTTTCCTTTATTTTGTTCATCAGGCGTCATAATGTGGTGATGGTGACCTTGTTTTTCGTTTGTCGGGCTTTTTCCGTTGTAATAAATAGTATTCCATGAAATTTCCTATTGTTTATAATTTGTAATAAATGAAATTTTTGACGTCAACTTCTCTTGACCCCCTCCTCGGGCCCTCTGTCAACAACTGCCAAACTTTTTCAAACCCCCCTCTATTTTGCCGACGTAATTAATGGACAGCCCCGGCAAGTAATGGCAACCTTACCTACCCCAGAATCCCAGATTAATGGTCCATATCATCCACGTCGCTGAATCGCTGATTGCCTTGACCGTATGGGGCATGGAGTTATTATTAGAGGAGACGGCATTACGTCATTTCTAACCAGGCTGCGTGAAGCCAGTAGCGTGTAGGCTAAAAATAGCACCTCCATTGTTAGCGGCCATTGTGGTTGAATCGGACGAATAATAATAATAATAATAATAATAATAATAATAATAATAATAATAATAATAATAATATTAACAATAATAATGTGATTTTAAGTGGTTTAGGAGGCTAAGTAAGCCTGTGTGAAAACCACTGAATACAGAAGTATTAAGTCAGAGTTATATATCAACTGAAAAGAGAAGGTGGCTTAAATAAAGGGGCCGTCCATAAATGACGTCACGCGAATTTGTCACTTTTTCCCCCTCCCCTACGTCACGCAACGTCACGCAACGTCGGACCCCTAAAATAAGACGTCACAACGGGCCGACCCCCATTTTCAAAAATCGCGTAACGTCATTTTACTTTTTATTTCTTATTAAAGTCCTCAAAAAGGTCATCCTTGTATTTTTTCCTCTCGAAAAACCCTGACAAGCAAAAAGAGGTCATAATTGTATAATTTTTCCTCTCCAAAATCCCTGAAAGCAAAAAGAGGTCATAGGGTTAGGGTTAACCTATCGCTAACCCTAGGGTTACAGTTAGGGTTAACCCTAACCCTAACCTAGGGTTAAAAATCCGAACCGAATCGAAACCGCGGTTTTTCGGTCCAAACCGAACCGAAACCGACCGAGACTGCTCGAGGTGAAACCGTAACAGCACTAATACGTGGTGCCGGAACCCAACGCTCGAACTCCAGTACGGGCCTACCTTTACCTAATTAATTTAATTATTAAGTATCGAAACAGGCTGAGTGCCTGGCAAATGTATAAACAGTCTCAGAATGCCATTGTTCGCATGCGAACCAGAATTCCATTGTTCGCATGTGTACATAAAATTAAATTATCAAGATGGTCCTCTGTCGCCGCTGTTCCGACGCCTGGGGCTGAACTTCTCAAGGTAGATTGGCAAAGACAGGTGCTTTGACTGCTTTCGTTAACACCAGGACAACGAAACACGATGACCTGCTGTTAATAAATGACCAAGGGTAGTAATTATTATTCGAGCCAATTTGTACATGCAACCTGTAGGTAATACATTTTGAAACAAAATACACTTGAATCACTTGATTATGGAAATTTAGGTAGTGCGTTACGTTAACCGAACCGAACCGAAACCGCGGTTTTTCGGTCAAAACCGAACCGAACCGAAACCGCGGTTTTGACCATGCAAATTGGACGGTTTTATTCCGTTTTAACCCTTTAAGTTAGGGTTAGCGCTAACCCTAACCTAGGATTAAAACCCTAGGTTAGGGTTAACACTAACCCTATGATCTCTTTTTTCAATGCAGTAAATGCATTTAATGCATTTTGAATTCAGTTCAATCAATGCACAGCCTTTAAACGCTAAAATAACGAGTGTTGTTCTTCTGGAATGTCTATTTTTCTATGATGAGTCATAGTCTGACGTCATTATTGAAATCAGTAAAAACAATTTTAAAATGGCTACATTAGTAGTGTCGCGCAGTGCCAGTTTAGTGTGGAATGCCAATTAGCTCCGGACACCTTCAAAATTGAGGTAGACACCACCACCCTCAAATCCACAATCCTAGAAATATCCCTGAGGCTAACGGAGCGGGTTCAAGCCCTGTTAGTACCCCTAGTGGCTTTCACACGTGCAGTAATGCCTCCTAAGCCACTTTAAATCATGCCGAGTTTAAAATTAGACCTATATTGGCAATTGCAGCAACTGAAAAGAGAAGGTGACTTAAATAAAGGGGCCGTCCATAAATGACGTCACGCGAATTTGTCACTTTTTACTCCCCCCCTACGTCACGCAACGTCACGCAACGTCGGACCCCTAAAATATGACGCCACAACGGGCCGACCCCCATTTTCAAAAATCGCGTAACGTTATTTTATTTTTTATTTCTTATTAAAGTCCTCAAAAAGGTCATCCTTGTATTTATTCCTCTCGAAAAACCCTAACAAGCAAAAAGAGGTAATAATTGTATCATTTTTCCTCTCCAAAATCCCTGAAAGCAAAAAGAGGTCATAGGGTTAGGGTTAACCTATCGCTAACCCTAGGGTTAGGGTTAGTGTTAACCCTAACCCTAACCTAGGGTTAAAAATCCGAACCGAACCGAAACCGCGGTTTTTCGGTCCAAACCGAACCGAAACCGACCGAGACTGCACGAAGTGAAACCGTAACAGCACTAAATAAAAATAAATAAAAATTTTAGTCATATTTTAGGGGTCCGACGTTGCGTGACGTTGCGTGACGTAGGGGGGGAGTAAAAAGTGACAAATTCGCGTGACGTCATTTATGGACGGCCCCTTTATTTAATAAAAAAAAATGACAATCCTAAACTAGTTTTAGCTCCTGACACCACAATAATCCCTGTTCCAACTGCTAGAAATCTCGGATTCAAATTTGACTCTTTTCTAAACTTCGAATCACAAATCTCCCAACTTTCAAAAGCCTGCTTTATTCATATTCGTGACCTTCGTCGCCTACGTCCTTGTCTTGATATTAAGACTGCGTCCACAATCGCCACCTCTATAGTCCACTCCAAATTAGATTACTGTAACTCCCTCTACTATAACCTTCCCAAAGCCTCCATCAACAAATTGCAATCAATACAAAATGCTTTAGCTCGTGCTGTTACTATGTCACCTAAATTCTCCCATATTTCACCCATACTAAAATCATTACATTGGCTTAAAATAACTGAACGTATCCAATATAAGATAATAACACTTACACATAGCTCACTTCAGTCATCAAAACCTGTCTACCTTAGATCACTATTAACCCCTCAGCCTCCTCGACCCACACGCTCGTCATCTCATCTCACTCTGTCACGCCCGCTAAATCAGTCATCCCTGAAAATTTGCAACCGTGCCTTCTCATATGCTGCACCTGAACTCTGGAACTCGATCCCAGCTTCCCTTCGCACACTTGGACACTTTAAAACAATAAAATCTGATTCCTCATTTCCTATAATTCCCGCACTATCTCCTCAAGTCTTCAGGTCTAAGCTTAAATCCTTCCTGTTTCTTAAATCATTTCCGCCATAGCTGTAACAACCTAGCCTCACTGCCCTTCGGATATTGACCATTGCCTGGCTGATCCCACACCTTTCCTATGGCTATTTTAAGAGAGGCTGAGCGCCTAAGAATAAGCAGCTACTGTTTGTGCTGCTTTCCAAGGCGCTATAGAAATCCACGAGATTTTACTTACTTTACTTTACTTTAAATTTAGGAGCCTTTATTATTATTTACTATTATTGATCTATTATTAGCGTCCGACGCTTCAGCATATTAATTTATTATCGCTTTTTTGACCAATCAAATGTATGTGTTATTTGTGCCCAATAGTCAGTCATGTGAATGTTTCTCATGTGACCGATGCATGACTACCGGTATATAAGCTCGATTACATTAAAGGCTTGATCAAAGGCCGAACGAGCGCAGCTTAACCGAACGTTCGTTTTGGTTTTCGTGAAATTACTTGGAAAAGACATCCGTTTGCAGTTTGCAACTATAGCAAGTTTGCAGTTTCTGGTTGTGGAGTTGCAACGGTAGGTCTGATTATATAGCTCATTAGTTTTATTATATCCTTAATTCTTATAGGCCTCTATATGCATGTAATCGTATATCGTACTGTTGTGCAGTTAAACGTGGGGCATGAGGTGGGAGACGCAGATTAAAGAAGTATTAACCCGTGTTTGCTTAAATTAAAACTTGCATTTGCTAAAGTTAAAACTTGCGAATGCAATATAGGCCTAAGTGATTCGTATTTCAGTCATTCAGAGTAGAATTTATATTTGAGACCGTATAATTTCTAACGAATAATTGCTTGCAATCAGTGGCGTGCAGAGAGTGGTTGGCGCCTGGGGCCAACAATTTTGTTGACGCCCCCTTCTTTCTGATCTGATGGTTGATGAGCAAAAAGGCCGCTGCTCTTATTTTGAAATCTTTCTGGGCCATTGTCATCTTCAGCTTATCTGGAACTAGGTTCTTGTCGGTTAATTCGCCGCCAATAGTTTATTTAATAGGGTTTAGGGTTAGGTTTTCGGTTAGGGTTAGATTTAGGGTTAGGGTTGTTGTTAGGGTTTGGGTTAGGGTTAGGGTTAAGTTGCCCTTACATTTACCCATTGTTGGCGGTGAATTAACCGACAAGTACCTGGAACTGAACTGTTTTTTCAAGTAGCCAAAATTGTTCCGTTGCAAATATTTACTACCAGTATTTTGCCCCACTCGGTCGCACTTTTGTCGTTTCAGACATATCGTCCATGCTCTGTAAACTTGGTATTCATAATATATTTATAAAAATAATAACTTACAAACCACAGGCCTGCGTTAGAACTAAATTTCATTAAAAGAACATGCATTTATGTGTCACCAGAAATAGCATGGCGATGCTTTCCGATACTTAGATACTAGATTCTATATTAGTTTTTTAATAGATTTATGGACTTATTCTGAATCTTTGTCGGCTATATTTTCTTACCTGCAGTTTCAGTAGAATCCTGTCGCTTGGGCCTGTATAGAAATCCCGATTATGTAGAAGCTTAGGCGCCGGTCCCGTCCAAAACAATGCTAATGCTGTAGATACAAAAGAGACACTGATACCCCGAACTCGCTCATTTCGAAATCTAGCTGATCTCGGGTACCTTGCGCTTCGATTTAACTGTATTATAATGTAAATATTTGACTTTGGTCGACGGCGGTTTGTTTATATGTCATTTGGCTATTAACATGACACCTCTGCCCCTACACCTCTTCCTAGGGGTGATGTTGGCTGGGGTCTGAGGGGGCGCCCAGAAGCGGAGTGAGGGGCAGGGGGGACATATGTCTCTGGACGCCGAGGTGAGGGGGCGCCAAAATCGGGAATAAAGAAGAAGAAACACGTGTGATGACCTTTTTTTTGCTTGTCAGCACTATGCGGAGAGGGCGCCTAAAACGATGTGATGACCTTTTTTGCTTGTCAGTAATGTTAGGGACGCCAATGCTACACTTTGCCCCCGGGTGCCACATACCCTCGCTCCGCCTCTGGGGGCGCCAAAATTGGTTTAAGGTAAGGAGTTCCGCTTGCTACGGGTGATGACCTTTATTTGCTTGTCAGGATGTTCGCGAAGTTGAATGAAGAATGAAGGGGCGCCAAAATGGACAGGGCGGCGCTTTTTTTGGCTTTTTAGGGTTTTCGTCAAGTTGAGAGGGCGCCATTAGTATGTTTTGTCTCCGGGTGCCAGACACCCTAGCTCCGCTACTGCTTTAATTACTGAACTTTGTTTACACGATCAATCAGTCAAATTTCGATGCCATCTGAGCACTGATATATCGATGGCTGGCACTGCCCGGCAGCCACTGTGGTAGGGGATGACTGACCACATTAGGCTTAATTGTTTTGCTTTGTCTAGTGACACCGCTTGAATGTCAAGGAATGGAAGTAAACAATTTTTTGTATGTGGCTGAAATCTATAGACATCCTATTATTTTAAAAATTTTTTTGTGTAGTTCTCAATATTTGAGCATAAAAGTGAAATTTTAGATGGTACGACAGCAGTAGTAAAATGTAGTAAAGAAGTGTTGATGAGCAAAAAAAAATTGTCGAGTCAATTTTTACGCCCCCTCTGGTCTGCGCCTGGGCCACCCCCCCCACCCGCCCCCTCTGCATGCTACTGCTTGCAATGCACAAAAAACGAATGCCTGAAAATGTGAGAAACGTGTATGAATTTACATACCTGTAATGTGGCCCTATGTGGGATTTTTAAATGCAACCATTTCTTGCTTATCCACGAAACACAAGATACTTAGGCATCCATAGGCTGCCCTATTTGGTCAAAAATCATGTGCTGAATATTCATCCTTTTTATAGCCATGTCATGTGCTGAATTTATCACTTAACTATCAAACATGTAAAGTTTATGATAGAAGCCTGAATTGAAAGCATTTTTATTTATTTATTTATTGACAATTTATATAGCACAGTAGTAAAGGCGAAGGCCTACAACAAGAGCGCTTAACACAGTTCATATCCAATATTAAATAAATGTGTCTTCAAATTTGCCTTACATCATCTCTGTTGGATAATCATAAGCTGGATGCTGAATTATTGTATACATTTTCCTGGGTTATTTTAATTAGCATGTTGCATCAATGTTTATATTAAGATGTTCTGTTGAAGTCATTATGAATTTTATTAGTAATTTTTATGCTTTCCTGAAGGTTAGACTTGTCAGAGTATACTGTCTATATAGAAGGCACCTAATTAATATTTTAGATGTGGCTATTAACGTTAATCCTTGTCAGTGGTCTTGCTTCTGTGGAAAGCAAATACGAAAGGGTGAAAAATGTTCAGAAACAATATGGCTTCAGATTTCAGAACACTGAAAGAAATGATTTTGTTGAAACTGTTCATGCTATTTTCATGAATCACTTAGGTAAATTGTTGTACTTTCTATGGACTTATGGAATAGTTTGATTTTACCTGAAATAGCTGTTAGAATGTTAATAGTCATTTGTAAATTGGTTAAGCCAATTAAATTTGAAATCAAAGGTTCTTTGATGCAAAAGGAGACCTGAATATTGTGTTGTTACTTTAATCTGGTTTAGATGTAAGTTCAAGACATAAAATTCTCAATGCTCTATTTTTCATCTACTGTTGATTATTATTAAACTTTTAGCATGACGTAATGTAATGTAATGCTGTTTCTTGCTTCAAAGTAGAAAATTATTTTTGTCTTGTAAAAAGAAGCTATTATTTAAATATAATTGTAAGATCTTGGTGTTTGAAATGTCCTTACAGATGTGGGCTATGCTAGTTTTATCAATAACATCCTCAACAAATACTTCCAAATATATTTTCCCCGTGCCATTACAATTGGAACTCAGTTGGAACAGGGTGGCTATGTTGAAAAGTTTGTTTATACCACTCATCCATGGTTGGTAACTTTGTACCTTGACTGTCCACCGAATCTTGTGCTAGCAGGCATCAAACTGCAGGTAACTCGATGTTTTGTTCAGGTTCTTGATGTTTTGAAATATACATGTACCAGTATTAGTACGGAGCCAAAAGTCCAGTGTTCCATTACAATTGGTAATTTAGTAATTGAATGAGATGTATTTTTATTTAATGTTTGCTTTCTATTTCAATGTTTGATGAGATCAGCTTTGAACTTGAGCAATCTTTATTTTGCGCAGTGTCCAACTGATGAACAGAAGGATGCTTTTGTAAAGGCAGTAAAGAAAGGCTACATCACCTGGCATGCAGGACCTATGAATCTGCAGATAGAAATGGCAGAACCATGGCTGTTTGAGTTTGGTATCGACATCAGTCAGCAGCTGGACTCACGATTGAACATAACACGAAAATATAGAGCGTTAAGCCAGAGAGATGTACCAGGTAGTTTTTAGATTGATAGTAATATATTTTGTTGTTTTTGTCATATCATGTCACGATGCTGTCATTGCCATGTGATAGTTGGCCGCAAAGTAGAAGAATAATTTTCCTCTGTTGTTTTTCTTTAGTTGTCTCCATTAATGGTGTTCATTTCATGTTGATATATTTCACGATGTTAGCTATCCAGCTGGTTCTGAGTATGCCTTGACTCCTGGTTTCTTCTCTTACATCCATTACTATTATTGAGTTTTCATTAGGGTCCTTTTTTCTGAAGGACTTGTCAGAAATATCTCATCTTTTCTTGATTTTATAGGTGTCAGAATTCTTTATCTAGTAGAGCCATTTTGTACAGTGGCACATTTGATACAAAATGTATATAATGAATCCTCATCATTTTTTCATGCATTTGTTTTTGAATGCTTGGCTCAATTTCTTCTATTTTTTATTTTCTGCAACTTCCAGCTGTATGAGAGTTTTTAAAAAAAATTATAATGTCTTTATAATGTAGTTTTGATTTCATTTCCTCTATCAATGCAAGACTTACTAAATTGGGAAGATTCTAGGGCACCTGGAGTGTAAAGAACAATTTATGAGCCCCTCAATTTTTTATTTACAATCTTCAGTTTGGATAGTGTTAATTTTCTAATTTTCTAATTATTTGTTTAGATATATACATATTACATATATCAGAATTGTTGAATGAAAGTTCATTTACAATTACAGGAAATGTGCTAAGATGATATTAAGTGGTCTTTTATCTTTTTTAAGGTACTATACTTATTCTAATAAGTTTAGCTTATTGTAACATTTATTTTGGTGAAGAGTTGGTCTGTGCTTCATGAATTGAAGATATAAAAGTTGATGAATTTATTAGGTTGGACTGAGCTACCAGAAATAATAGAACCAGTTGCTTGGTGTTTGTGATAAAAATTCTAATTTTAGAATCCTGGATGTTCTTGACCCCATATCCTTAACTTCCTGTGTGGTGCACATTGGTTTATGGCATATAAATTAGATTATTATACCTTTTTATCTGAAATATTTGAGAAAAAGATGGCATAAAATGTTTGCAGTTGTCTATTATTATGATGTTTATCTATGCATTTGACTTCATGCTTGTATAATTGTGTGCTTGTATAATTGTGTGGATAATGATATTGCTTTAATTAAGGAATGACTGTTGCTGCTTTGCCGACTATGAAACGCAAGAATGTTATTGGTGTATCCGTTGGTGTGAATAACATGACGCCTCCACCAGGTGTGCCAAGATTATTCAATTGGCAGTTTGGCAGTGACAGTGTTCTTGGAACTTGGCATCCTGGTAAATTATTTTACAATTACCTAATTTTGACCTTTTATTCTACCTTAATCATAAATGATGATCATTTATGATCATGAATATTTTCCAGAGGGCTAAAAACTTGTTTGCCAAGGAGCAATTGATCTGGACTGGCTTAATGGTCTTAAGTTTTTTTGTATTATCTTTGGACTTGGTTGGTTTGCTTGTTTGTTCACTTATTATAATTGAATGGATCAACATTCTGATTTAATGTTTTAAGCAATTAAGTAATTGCACCAAATGATGCGGCTGTAGCTCTTTATCTATTTTTAACCTCTTTGTTTTCTTCATGACAGGCAGTTTTATGCAATGCTGCTTGAAAAAAAGGTAAAGGTTCGCCCATACTCAATTTTGAGCATTGTGCCCAGCGCTGATCTCCAGTGTCAAGCAGTGACTCAGGTGGCTAAAGCCATTAGTCAGGTGCTTGCCATTGCTTTTTCCAGACCCACTTTTTACTTTGACAGCCACAGCTGCTGCTCATTTACCATCGCTCTCGAGTGAATGAAGGCCGGTTCGATCTTAAGGGCTCTTGCAGGGAGTTCAACCCGTTCCATCGCTTGTCTGTTTAGTGTGTTACCAATCTGCCATCTTCCCACCTTGAAACTAATAAATATTGAAGCAATCCTTAGACTTGCTCTAAGATATTCATTGCATCTTGTATCTGCTAGCTTTTCATTATTTTGAATAGACTACCGGTACTTAAAGGTATTTATATGAAGGATGAAGCTCCTGTATCTTGTCATACCTTACATTTTCCTTTTTACTTTCACTTGCTTTCGATTATTTCTGCTGTAAATATTCTATTATTTTAATGGAACTTATGATGTTGCACCTTTCCTGGAATAATCATGCAATTTCATATGCAGTTTTGGAATATTAATTAAGCCTACATGTTGCAAATTTTGGATTTCATATTTATTTCTAGGTGGCTATCCAGATAACCAAGGGGCAAATCCTGCTCATCCAGGTGGCTTATCTAGAAGAGACTGTGTTGTTATCGATGGATTTAAGCATGCACTCTGCTTTGTTTTCAGAACTGATAACAGTGGTCCTCCAGAAAGTGTAAATGTATGTTAATTTTTTGCTGACATTTAGAAACTATTTTATTTTATTGACTGTTTTCATTTATGATTAATCCTCGCACAGCTAAAGGAGGATTGCCACCTTCTCAATTTTCCCAAGTTTTTCTGAAAAAATATTTTCAAGTGCTATTAATTGCCTGTAGGAATGCTTTTGCACACATTTTCCATTTTCGAAATCTTTATGTTACACAAGTTACTAAGCTACACCCGTTTTACAAAAGGTAGCTAAGGGTGGATTCCACCCTCTGATTTTTCCCTTACTGAGATTTTACCTTAATAATACCTAATTAACCATCCCATCGGATTCCACCCTTTGATTTTTCCCTTACTGAGATTTTACTGTAATAATACCTAATTAACCATCCCATCTATAAACCTGAGGGGAGAAGATCTAAAGGAAGACAGAAAAGATGGGTGGACGATTTGGAAGAGGATTTTGAAATGGTTAGGTTGAATCTCAATGGAACAACTGATGGAGTACACCGAATGTCCTTGGAAGAAATAGGAAAAGACAGAGAACTTTGGAGAGATATCATGGAGAAGTCGATAGCTGGACACAGCTGGAGGATGAATACCTGATCTGACCTGAAGCATTCCATCAGAAAAAAGGCATTACAAAAGAGCCTAGTGGTGTGAGGGTTAATAATGGCTTCTTTGAAGCCACCTAAATTATTCTAATTAGAGATTGTAAAGGCTTATATTTATTTCACAATTACTTGGAGAATATTTTTGATTTTCTACTTATTGTTGAATTGAGCCTTTTGATGGAGTTAGATTTGTATCATTCTGCACTGTCTTTTTGTGTAGTTATAAAGCCACTGTTATGTATGTGTTGCTTTCATTTACGTACCACTTTCATTAGAGTCAAAGTGTGTTTTGTGTTTAGTGTAGTTTTATTCTAATATATCTTGTGACATATACTGATTTAAAAAAAGATAGTACACGGGTTAATTTTTTTATTAGAATACCAGAGATGTAGCAAGTACACAATGCTTCAAGTACAAGTACAAGTACCTGGCCTCCGAGTACAAGTACAAGTACTTGCATTCCAAAAACTCCGAGTACAAGTACAAGTACAAGTACCTGGCCTCCGAGTACAAGTACAAGTACCTGGCCTCCGAGTACAAGTACAAGTACCTGGCCTCCAAGTACAAGTACAAGTACAAGTACTGAAGATTACTGTGGTAACTAATCCATAAGACTGCGAGTACAAGTATAAGTAGAGAAGCCTCAAGTACAAGTACCGATCCTCATAGCCAAATACAAACAGCAAGTAGGCCTACACTTTATTAACGGGTAGCTGTTTGTCACGGTTATTCATTAAATGGTGCTAGAACAAAATGTCCGAGGACAAAATGTCACGAAAAAATGTCACGGACAAAATGTCATTGGGACAAAATGTCAGCGGAAAAAAGTCAGCGGACAAAATGTCATCCTAACTCTAACACTAACCCTAACCCTAAACCGTGACATTTTGTCTGCTGACATTTTGTCCCCATGATATTTTGTACATGACATTTTGTCCGTGACATTTTGTCCTTGGACATTTTGTCCGGCCACGAATAAAATTGACACTATTAGCATCTAAATATCATCACAGTGGCACTTAAAAAATTAGAGATGATAGTCTTGCATCGGTCATCTTAGCCCTATGCGGTCTCGCGATCAAGCCAGCTTGGCTAAATACGCGTTGAATTGGTGCGCTAGAAGCAGGCACACTAAGGGCTCTAATTAATGGCTGCATTATACAGCCTGTTGAACTCCTTTCTATTAACTTCACTGTTCCAAAATACAATGGTATCAGTGGCTTCATCATACATATTGTTGAGTTCCAGGTACTTGGCCATCTGTGAGGATGTGCTTGTCATCAAAGGAACATCATTACTGGTATCCTTGAAGTACATGTAACCAGAGATGTAGCAAGTACACAATGCTTCAAGTACAAGTACAAGTACCTGGCCTCCGAGTACAAGTACAAGTACTTGCATTCCAAAAACTCCGAGTACAAGTACAAGTACCTGGCCTCCGAGTACAAGTACAAGTACAAGTACTAAAAATTTGTACTCGAGTACAACTCGAGTACAAGTACAAGTACCAAGTACTACATCTCTGTAGAATACTCATAGTTTATTTAATTATGGGACATATTAGTTTGCTACCCAAAGGTGTTATGACATTAAAATGAAATGAAATGTTCTAAAAGTTTCAATAATATAAATTAAAACTAAGTTGTGAATTAAATAAATATGGACATTTGTGAGAATTAATTTGTTAATGAAAATGTTTGGTGGTTTGTCTGAATTCAAATATAATGCTCAGTATGCCAGGCCCATTTGTTTGTAAAATGACAAACTTTTTGTGTTTATGAATGTTTGTGTGTGTGCAAAGTAATGTTCTTTTTAAAATTTGGAACTTTTGCACTTTTTTATCATTTCAGGAAGTGTTAGGAGCTTATGAAATTCTCCGTGCTGAGTTTCCAAATGCGCAACTTTTAGCAAGCAATTTGGAGAAATATTTTGAAGCTGCTCTGACCATCAAAGACCAATTGCCTATTTTGACTAATGAAATAGGTGATACTTGGATCCAGGGAGTGTCATCAGATCCACGCAAGTGTGCCGAGTACAGGGCAGTATCAAGGGCCATGAGAAAGTGCATAGACGCAGGTATTCACTTTGTCTCATGATGATTTCTGTGGCACCATAAAATATTTGCAAATTTTGTGTTGCTAAGTAGCCTTAGGCTTTGGCTAGACTGACGCATGTCAACAGATTGTGTTAATGTATTGGGGATGCTCATAAGCCTACGAAAATATGTAGTGAATATTCTCATGCTTACAAATTATGTCAACAAATATCTCTTTGCCATTGAATGTGGATACTGTTTACAGATTGTCTGTTGAGGTTCATTTATAAATGTATCTGTCAGGAGATGATTGGAATCTGTATGTTTACTATAGCTATTTGAAAACCTGCAATAAAATATATAATATAATATTTTATTATCTAACACATATGCTTAGTGGAAACTTTAAAAGGAAATAATTCAATAATTTGCAAATTCAGAAATGAGCAAAATAAGTCAACTCAAATTTACTTCTTGAAGATTTTGTGCTCTTTGCTTGAATTTTTAAAAACCACTTTTGTACATTATTCATCTAATAAAATTACAGATATTTACTAAATATATGCTGATACTTTTTTATAATATTGATTTGAATCATTTGAAGCAGAAGTATGTGACAGATTCTGAGATTCAGGCTGCTAATATTGATCACCCTTGTGGTGTGTTTAGGAAGATGTTCACTGACCGATCCTAGAGTGTGGAACGCGAGTCGGCTTTTGGTTAAACTTCCAGAGCACACATGGGGTTTGCCTTCAGAAAACGATCAGACCCACTGGTCAAATCCTTCCTTTTATCCACTTAGAAAAAGTTTGTTTAACGATTATATTTTCAAAAGCTCTTAGCATTACTGTATTTATAAAAATGTTCTTTAAATTGAGTTCTGTAAATGTTCAGAACTTTTAGCTGTGTCTTAATTCTTTATATTTGTGCATAGTTTCATATGCTGTATGTTTGGTCATTCTCTTTTGGGCTTTTGCTTCACCAGCTCAGCTTCCTGTCTGACTGACCATTAGTGAATATTATTATGATCCCTCCTTAGAGGCATACTGCTATATTTTGCAGTTCATGAGCACAAAAATCTACAAATGGTTTGAGGGTGAAAGTATACTCCAAATGCTCAGTGTCCAAGGGTTGGCATCTTCAGTTTTATGTGGCTTCGGCTGAATGAGAGCAGTTGCAATGCTTTCTCTTGCTGCCTTTCCTTCCACCGAGTTGAAACCCAATGTACTCATTCTCACTGCTTGGTTGACTTGGGAGCGCTTGAAGCAGAGATGATCAAATGTTTTTGTTGCAGCTGGAACTTGAACTGCAGACCTCTTGATTGATAGTCCAGTGCACTGGCCACTGCTCTGTCTTGAACCACGCACCCCATATAAATGTGTATGATGAGAAAATGAGCCTTTACTGACTTGATTACATTTCAAGCTTGTCATCAAGTCCACTGCCAATGATCATATTGCTTTAGCCTTCACTATTGTATTCAGTTCTGTTATATGTACTTGTTTTGAGAATAATTGTTTTGTTATGATGATCCAATTCTTTGAATTGTACTCTCTTCAAATTATTTGAACTTGAAGATATATATTTTTAGGGCTGCGGATATTAACGATTAATTAATCGATTAATCGTTAAAAATTTTAATCGATTAAATTTTCTCTTTAATCAATTAATTTTTCTATTAAATTTTAATATTTTTGTAACTTATTTACGTGACTACCTACTTAGCTTTCTATATTTCTATTTAGTTCAGACAACAATGTTGAGTAATGAAAGCAATGCTGCAGTTAAGCATTTAAGGGGAGAGATGAGCAAGCACTTTGTTTTGTTTTTAAGCTAACTGCAGATGGAAAAGTAGACAATAGGGCCTATGCAGAGTTGTAATACAAGGAGATCAGCTAAAAGCTATATGTAATTATTTTAATCGAAATTAATCGATTAATAGATTTAAAAAATTTCTGATTAATCGAACAAGAAAATGTTAATCGTTACTAACCCTAATAATTTTTGATTTCTTGTTAAAGTACCTGTGAATATTACCTTTATTTTATTATGTTATTTTATTTATTTTTATTGGACTCTGTAATGTGCCCTTGCTCTTGACATTTTGGTAATATGGCACACAAGAAATTGTCAGTTTAATAATAATAATAATTTTCCAAGATATTTTGTGATGTTGATTTTACTAATGGTAAAATATCTTTTTCAATCAATCAATTTATTTCTCAGTAACACATTCTGTAGTTAACAAAGCAAGAAGTTAAACTTATATAACATATATATATATATACATATATATATTTATATATGTATATATATATGTATATATATGTATATATATGTATATATATAAATAAAAGAGTTGATGACTATGTTGTTTAAATCAGAAACAAGTACTGAGACACTATGACATAATTAAAGTTATAAACATGCTAATTATAAATACTAGTAAAATTTAATGATATATTATGAATTTAAAAAGGAAATTAACTGATACATGATTGACTATGAAATAAACTGATTGATAAACAACAAATTTGACCAGTGCCACAGTACATAAGGATAGGTGTTTCAAAAAACAGTGTTGAATACGTAGTACATCACACAAGTAAAAAAATTATCTTTGAGAAAATGGTTGACCTAAGGAAATATGATCCTGTATGTTGGTCAACCTTATATAGTTGAGTAATTGACGTATGTAAATTGGATACCGTAAGTTGGATACGAGTTGGTACATATATAGTAGGTAGTAAAATTAGTAAAGTCAAATAAGATAACTGCAGAAGAAATGAGACTTTTATGTATTTAGTTAGTATGAAAAGATAAAGTTAGTAATATTTAAAAGTAAATTTATTAAAAGGAATTAGAAATTAATTGATTTTTTATTTAGTTATCTGAGGTGGAAAATGAAGTTTGAAGTGTTAAAAGGTAGTTTTTTTAGATTTATTTTAAAGATAGCTAACTGATTTAACTTTTTAATTTCTAAAGGAGGGCTATTCCAGAGTCTGGGTCTAGAAAATTTAACAGTAAATAATCTAATGTTAGTTGAAGCATATTGGAGATAGATGTTTTCCTTGTTTCTGAGGTTAAGATCACATTTATTATTTATTTATTTAAAAAAATTATTTATATAGAAAATAGGTGGTAACAGATTTAGTTGATATTTGAAGATAAATAATAAATTCCTTGGAATTATAATAAATCAAAATTTGAACTGGAAAGAACATACTAAATTATTAGAAAATAAACTGGCTAAAAATTTAAATATCATTAAGCATATTACTAAGTTTATAAACAAAAAAGCTTTACTAAATCTCTATTACACTTTGATACATCCATATTTAATGTATTGCAATATTATATGGAGTAACAACTATAAATGTACTACGGACAAAATACAAAAAATACAAAATGAAGCCATTAGGCTAATAAGTAATCCACACCAATACTGCAGTACCTCAAATTTATTCTTGAATTTGAATATACTCAACATTGCTAATATATACAAACATCAAACAGCTATTTTCATGTTTAAATATGCCAATAATCTATTGCCTTTAACTTTTTATAAGGATGAATTCTTTACATTTACTAACAAATTACACTCACATAATATAAGAAATCATATTAAATTTATCATTCCTTATGTACACACAAATACTAGAATCTTCACTATTAAATGTTCTGGACCCCGAATTTGGAACAGCCTTCCCACTGCACTAAAAATGATAGTAAATTTAAATCTATTTAAAAAAAGATTAATAAATTTATCTTATCAGGTGAATGTTAAATCAAACTATTGACTTCCTTATTATCTTATTTTCATTGTGTCTGTTATGATACCATTTCAACCTTTAAATTTAATTTTCAATACTCCTCCCTAAGATACCTACTGGCGGGAATTTTTTTCCCTTTTGGTATCTTTTTATTTTCCTATGAATTAATTTTGTGAAATTATGAGCTACTGTTTTCTTTTACTCTCAATATATACCATTTAATTAATTAATGATTTCATTATCTTTAACTTTTTGATATTAACTTGATTTACATGCTCATGACTTTTCTTATTTAGTTTTTGTGTAATTTTTGACAAATCAGTAAGGCTATAATCTTTGTACTTTCTTTCATTAATTGTAAACTTTCTATTATGTATCATGAACTTAGCAGCCTTACTGAAAGTACTACTATGATGTTCAAATACTATTGCACTTTTTTGGAAAATAATAAACGGTTAGAATCATAAATCTTAATTGAATATTTGGCTGTAATGTAATGCAGCTGCCCAGAACTTCATAAATAGTGCAAATTCTTGGGAGGAACAACGCAACTTCACTTATCTTGCAATCGAAGCTTTGCAGGAACATCCCGTTGTGAAAGATATTAAAGCTGAATTATCAAACCTGGCACCAAAAACACCAGATTTGTCAAGTATGTAAAATTCATTTATTTTAGTGCCTGGATTGTGTTTTACTGTTTGGTGTCAGTCTGACTTTTACAGAGGCATCTTTGAATTATGTTATCTGTATTTTTCTGAATTTGCTGGTCATCTTTCTGTCAAAATTCATGTTTGTATGTACATAAAGTGAATCTTGAGCAATGTTGCAGAGTATCAACCTGCCAAGAACCAAATTAAAGTCATCTTTATGCTTAAGTCTGTATCCCATACCTCTTGAATAGTTTGAATTCGACATGTTCGTGTTCATATGGGTTCAACCTCATTTGGTGGAGAGTCCGTTTTGTATCTAGAGAATCGTCTTTCTTCTCTGGGTAATGCAAAGGAGACATTTGTTGAATAATTTTAGTGAATATTTTAGATTTTGAACAGATTTCTGACACAAAAACAATTTTCACATGCCCAACTGGAAACATCAAGGCTCTTCAGTTTGGTGAAGATGGTTCAATCGTGGGGCTCAACTTCAATAATGTAAATATTAAGGATATTATATAATGTAAATATCAAGGAGCAACAGTTTACTGTTTAGTAATTGTGCTATATGTAATATTGTCGTCGCCATCATAATCACCTCGTGTAGCCAGGGGAGGGCCATTGTGTTGCCTCAGAACCGTAGCAATGGAGGATGGCTTGACATGACACAACAGCAGGGTAGGAGTGTTGTTGCCGTCCTGGCGTAGTTATTTGATCCATTGGATCCTTGGGTGATTACAAGAGTGACTCCAGAAAGAATCAAGGTGATGACTAGATGACACTCTCAAGTTGAGAGCAAAGGATCCGATAATCCGGGACGTTCTCGTCTAGGGGGCGATGTGGTCAAACAAGGTCAGTCGTCATTTGATCAGTTGCTCGGCAAGTGGGAGCATTACAGCTCTGGCTACCACTTCTTTGTTGGTGATAAAGTCATACCATCGAGTTTCCATGATGGAACAGAGACATTTCATGTGAAAGGCATCTGTCAATATGTAATATGATATTTTATTAAATGTGTGGAAATTTTTATGTCTATTTACCAACAGGTCAGGTTTTCATCCTCCAGCTGTGTCCAGCTATTGATTTCTCCATGACATCTCTCCAAAGTTCTCTGTCCTTCGCTATTTCTTCCAATGTCATTTGTTGTCTTCCGTCAGTTTATCCATTAAAATTCAGCCCTGCCATGTGCAGATGCTCTTTCAATCCGTCCACGCATCGTCTTTTCGGTCTTCCTTTAGATCTTCTCTCCTCCACCAACAGAGAAGATTAGAAATGTCTTGAGGCATCATCAGTAACATACTTTTTTACATTATACTTCACTCTTTCTGAATATTATATGGGCATCAAGACATTTTACTTTTACACTATCTTTCCTATTACAGTGTATTGTGATTTTCAGACTAAAACTTACTCAGTTTAGTGTTCCTTCTTGCAGCACCTATTGTGGCGTGATTCTAACTGGTTGAGGCTACCATAATTTGAAAATATGCAATTAATATTTTGTGTATAAAGATTTTCTTGCTCAGTTTTTGTTCTTGTGTTTAGGTTGATTGGGCAAACCGAGAACACACTCTTTCTGCTTTTATTTATAACAGTTTTGATGAAAAAGATTTTAATGACTTTGGTCGAGTTTATAATTACAATGGTCACAGTGCTGGTTACTATAAGCCAAATGTCGATAAATATGCTCATCCTGAGAGTAAAATCTGGACGTCAACTATTGCAAGTCTCTTTAAAAATAAAGGTAAGATTTAATATTTGTTGTTAGAGTCTGAGTCTTTTTTGTTGGTGGATGTCACAAACGTTACTCATCTCCATGTGTTGCTGATTATAGCATTTTCCAAAGAGGAAAATTTATTGGCACCTAGTTAAAACTTACCTTGGGGCCAGATGTTTTTGTGGCATCTCTTTGCTTTTTATGATAACCACACAATTTTCCGATGTATGCTCACTATTTCCTGTATGTGTGAAATCTTCATGAACTGTTGGATTGGCGCTGATGGTCTGTTCATAATTTACCAAGGGTTATGATTCATTTTGTACAATATATCATATCAGGATTTGAATGTGATGTTTTGGTGATGGACCACAGGGATTAGCAGCAGGAATATCTATTGAACCGAATTCCTGTTTATTGGTGACAAACTATCACGGGCTCAATTTCTGACTATGATTTGACTTTTAGCATAAAATTGACTTATGTCATATCTTTATCAGCAAGATTCTGAAGAGGTTCATGGTTACTTAAAGAATATGAACATGCTGAGTTCTTAAGAGATCTTTATATAATTATGGACTCTGAGTTAACTTTCTTGGAACATATTAACTCACTTTGTTGTAGTTGCTTCTATCACCTTCGCCAGCTTAGAGTCATTCGGCGTACATTATTATTAATTATTAATTCTAACAATTTCATATAGCACAATACGCATAGCGAAGGCTAAAGTCAAGAGCACTTTACAGGGCATTAGACATGCCATATGCTTCTACATTGATTCATACCTTTATTTGCTCTAGGCTTGACTACGGTGGTGCACGTTTTGCTAGTTTTCCATTGGTTCAACTTGGTAAATTCCAGCCAGGGTGATTGCAGTTGTCACAAGACATGATCAAATTAGTGATTATCTGATGTCTGTTCTACTCTGGGTCCCTTATCCTACCAGAGCTAAGTTTCTCGTGTTGAGAGCAGTTACAGTCTTTCTTATTATTGCCACTCCATCATATTTATCAGAATCACTCCATCTTCTGAGCTCTATCCCTGATCGACCATGTCTTCGGTTCACAAGCCAGGGTCTCCTAAGTGTGCCCCAAGCAGGAATTTCCTTGTTCCTGAAATGAAGTTTTGAATCAGTTTGCCCTATTCTCTGGAATGCTCTTGAACCCAGCCTAAGTAACTTAGCAGCTGCTGATTCTATGGCCATCTTTTTGAAACAACTTAAAACTGTTCTCTTTATTTATGTGCAGTAATCCCAGCAGGAGCGCTTATGAGTGATTCTTCAGAAGAGATGCTATGCAAATATTCTATTACATTGATTAAATGATACAAAGCATAACTTTGAAGCAATGTTCAATGTTTTGTGAATTGGAGTTTGACCCCTGTGGACATAAATAATGTTGTTTTTTGCTGTTCTAACCCATGGGTTAGAAATTTGACATGTTAATAGGCCAGCCCACCACTTTATTTTTGAAACACTGCTATCATGTAGGTAATTCAGTACTTCAGTCCAAGCGTTGGGTTCCAGTGCTTATCTCAGGTCTAAGCATTCAGCGACATAGGTGGTATAATCCATTAATCTGGGGTAGGGTGCCATTACTTTCCCTAGACCCATTTTTTCTTCGTAGCTTAACGCTGCTTAATTTACATCACCCGCCATCTAGCGAGTAAAGCTGAGTCGACCTTAAGGCTCTTGCGGGAATCGAACTCGCCACCTTCTGCTCCATCACCCAATGTTGTTACCACTCTGCTAACTTCCCACCCCATCTGCTATAAAGGCTTAAATTATTTTCAAAAATAGTGCACCATAATGAGAAATTTGAAAAAAGTGTATTGAAATTCATTTGAGGACTGACAGAATTGTCCACAAGAGCCCCAGCACTGTTGATCACGAATAATGATCAGATATTCAGATTTATAAGCGTGATTCATAACTTTGACAGTGGTTTTAGTCTTTGGACCTTGTCAGATATTGTTAATATGATCTTCAATATCACACTATGAAGAAGCTTTTTTATGTTTATTTTGATATCTTGATTTCATTAGCTTGAACTCTGCTGTTTTTAATTATAATTAATTGTTCTTAAAATTATCCAGATTTAAAGATGACATGGAGACTTTTATCTTTCTGTCTTTGACCAATTTACTAATGTTTTCAAAATCTGTAGGAGTCGAGTGCGACTTCTATGTCAGCATACAAATGATGAATCGAACTTCTGTGACTTATTATGGTGCTCCAGACACCATTTGGGTGAGATATACAGTCAGAAAAGCAATTGGAAATGTTCCAGGTAACTCAAACAAATATTTTCATAAGTACAACATTTGAATTTGTTAGTTTTCAGATGCTTAGAAAATTGTTTATAGAATTTGACAAAAGTATTACAGATGTAATTTTCTGTTTATGTTACTATATTTTTATGAAGCTGCCATTGCTGCATTTGTAGCAAATTAAAATTTTAGTACTTTTTGATCCATATAATTTTACTGGTATGTTTACCAGGGCTGTTGGTTACAACATCAATTAAATTTAATGAGCTATCATAATTCCATCAGATGAATATTAAACGTTATTACACTTTTATTCTCATAATTTAGTTAGGAATGATCCATTAATGACATCCACACATGCTCTTACTTTTTTCAATGTTTCTGCACTCTTCAACTTTTTACCAAACCTCTACAGTTTGGATGTTAATGCTGGACCAATTCCTATTTCCAATGATATTGAAATAAAACTTTTGAGCAGTTCACCAATGTTGCATGCTGCCAATATGGCTTTGAAGGGCAATTCCAAGATGTAAAGGAATTGTACTTGAGTTCAAGAAAAATTAATTTGGATTTCTAAAATTTTCACTCTTTCACCATGTCTTTTCTATTCTTGCATATTTTGCACTTAAGTCAATCCCTGATTGTTTCAAGTGAATCATGGTTCTCGTGATAGTGAAATGTTTTGTTCCCAAAAATATTTTTATTACATTTTAAAGGGGAATGTCACACTTTTAGATGACAACATTGTTTCCTTTATACATTTGCCTGTATGCATTGCTGTCACTTGTTATTTAAGCATGTGTATACTCTTTTTGGAGTACCCCTTATTTCCCTTCTGTGTCGACATTATTACATTAAAGTGAATGATTCTTTGAATAAATTAACTGTCAGTATACTGCATGCTTAGATATTCCTGAAATATGGTTCTAAACGTGTATATAGTTGGTGATTTTGCAAGTTAAAGTTTGGCAGAATAAGGTAATCCTGAGCACTTTTTGAATTATTTTGCAGGCATTGATCTTGACTTTCAGTTGTTTGATAAGACAATAACTCGCCTCCCAGAAGCCCTTTCTTTAGCTTTTCGACCAATTCCACAGACAGGTTACAGATGGTTAATGTCCAAGATGGACAGAATTGTTGATCCTACAACAGTCTTGCTGAATGGCAGTCAGTATCAGCATGGCAAGTATATCCCTCTGCAATTTACCTTTGATATTCAACCAATTATTTGTGTATCTAACTAGTTTTTATTGCAGAACCGTCAATTTATACACCACTCTGATAATAAATGCCCCAGTCTCAACCTAAAGTGCAGACCATAGTATTAGTCCACTCCAGGCTGGTGGGCGTGTTAGTGCCCTGGGATCAATCCCAGATTCGCAGTTCATCTAACAGAGGACTGATGCTTTACTGTATGAGCCTGAGACAGCTTGAATATTTTGTTTTTTGCATTAAATTTGTTGTAAAATACTGCCCTATTCTCTGAAATATATAAAATTACAAGATTCATAATCTTTACCTTAAGTAACTGTAAATATTTACCATAAGCTGTTGCTTGAATTTTATGAATTCCAGTCAATACACCTAATTAATTAGTTAATATTTACTATAATATATGGGTAATGATTACATTTTCTAATTTATTATTGTTTCCTTTTTATAGTAATTTCTGACCAGGGTGTTCAATACACTTCTGAAGACTCCATGCATGTCATGCGTTTGACTTCACCAGACGTTCCACTTGCCATGATCTTAACTGGTGATTGTGCATCCCATGTCTTTCCTGCACCGCTTGGACCTTTCAGTGAGCAAATAACTGGCATTGCCTTCAACTTCTACAACAACATCTGGGAAACCAACTATATCATGTGGTACCCATATCTGGATGAAGACAAAGATTTTAGAGCTAGGTTTTCACTAGAGTTTGTGAATAAAATGAATATCTAAGCTCGGATGCTACATGTTATGAAACCAATTTTACTGGGATAAAGGTGAAATGTGTGACATTACAGTATAATTCTGATATAATGGATTTCAATTTGTGTAGTGTATAATCAATACTTGTAGCAAGAATGGATTTAATGTTTCAATCAATTGAAACTACCATTCAGCATTCACAGGACGTAGTAATGCATTATTCTTCTTTGCCATTTATATAGGTTTAGGCCTACAACTGAGACTTTTTGACCTCATCCCTGGTATCAGCCAAGGGGCTGTCCATCAATTATGTCAACAATTTTTGGGCAATTTTTGACCCCCTCCTTCTTGGCAACAACTGTCAGCTTTTAGTGACCCCTCTCCTATAATTATGTCAAAAACTTTTGACCCCTCCTCCACTAAGAGTAGTGACGGGTCCCCTAAAAGTTTAGAAGGTTATTCTTTTTTGCAGTGATGACCTCGTTTATCAGGTTTTTCCACTGTAATAAATAGTATTTCATGAAATTTCCTATTCTTTATCATTTGTAAAAAAAGAAATTGTTGACATCAACTTCTCTTGACCCCCTTCCCCTGTCAACAACTGTTAAACCCCCCCCCATTTATTTTGTTGACATTATGAATGGACAGCCCTAAGCATTATGACAGGATTATACTGTATTGTATTATGAACTTTCTTACTTGTTAAAATATTTGTTTTCTATATAATTGTAACTGATTTATATTGTTTTTTGCTTGACAAATTTACAATATTTTCAGTTAGCTTGATCTCTTTTATAACAAATTCACCTTATTGTTGTTCTGTATATACAGTGATAATTATAATATAATAATATTGATTGGCCAGCTATGCCTTGATTGTATAAACCTTAAACATTCCTGTTTTTTGATAATCTTCTGCAGGTGCTCTGTCCAGAGAGGTCCCATACTCCACAATGTCGCCACACCTTTCTATCTTGAGCTTTTTCTTGAGGGTTGAACACTTGTTCTTTGCCGTAGGGTCAAACATCGACTCCAGCATCGATGTCCTTGGTTGCCCTTTTTGTGCTCTCCCTTTCATCTTTCCTTCTAGTACTTCTCTTAATGGGCATGATTCTTCTCTCTAAACATGATTTATCTACTTTTGTCTTATACGAATTGTGTTTATTAAGCTTTTCTTCTCTTCAATCCTATTTGAGACTTCTTTATTGGTTATTTCTCCCGTCCGACTGACTTTTTCCATTCTTCGTTCACCAGATCCATATTTCAAATGCCTCTAGTCTTGTCTTCTTTTCTGAGTGTCCAAGTTTCTGACCCATAGAGTGTCACTGACCAGATCAGTGTTTTGACCAATCAATTGATAACCAGAACAGATCAAATTGAATAACTCTGGACGTCAAACTAAATTGACTTTAAAGATTTATGAGTGTTTGCATATGTTCCATGCCATTATTCTAATCTTACTTCCCAGAATATTGGCTGCCACTTAAATTGACAGAAGTTTTTCTTTATGTCTGTAATATTTGTCTTGATAGCATATCTGGTGTTGTAATAGTTTACTTGTGTAGTTAATTCACCTGAACTTTGGCTCTCCCTCTTATTTTGAATCCTAAGATACAAGATTGCCTAACTCTGGCATAAATTTATCCACCAGCATTGAATGGACATTGACAAGGTCTTTGTAGAGTTTTATTACTGTTTGAACATACATATTTTTGTACTTTTGCCCAACTCTGGCATAAATTTATTTCCACTAGCATCGAATGGATATTGATATAGTCTTTGTAGTTTTACTATTGATTGAACATACATTTTTTGTACTTTTGCCCAACTCTGACATAAATTTATTTCCACTAGCATCGAATGGATATTCATATAGTCTTTGTAGTTTTACTATTGTTTGAACATACATTTTTTGTACTTTTGCCCAACTCTGGCATCAATTTATCTACCAACATTGAATGGATATTGATATGGTCTTTGTAGAGTTTTATTACTGATTGAACATGCATTTTTGTACTTTACAGAAACTTTGGTAAAAGCTATTTGTCAAATAAACCTAAATATTTTTCTGTTTACATTGAAGGCTAATTTAATAAAGCACACATATGTATGTATACATTATACCAGAAATTGACAATAATAGTTTTGACTTTAACACTTTCAATGTTCTGTTATGGTTAGCCACAAATAAGCCAAAAGCTGTAGTGCAATGCTAATGCCCTTTTAAAGATGATTAAATTATACTTGTGCTCTGGTGGGCCACATAAGTCGTCCGCAGGTCGCATGCGTCCCGCAGGTTGACCACCCCTGCTCTAGATATTCACTTTAGCTACAAGTGTTTGTGTCTCTAATGTTTCATTATTGTCATCTGATGTACTTGTGTAAGATGGGGTAGGCTTTCCTGCTCATATTATTATAAACAAATTTTTACAAGTTTATCACACATTGTATATTTGCCATGAGAACGACAGGTCAAAAAAAGCAGAAATCAAAATAGAAATATAAAAATGAAAAATATCAACACACTTAAATGATCCAGCAAATGCATAATGTCCACTGCCATTGATACTTTTGCTGAACCATAAGATTAAAATGTAACACCATTCAAGGAAATATGTAGGATAAACCATGGCTACACAAAAGCCGCCACGATAATCTGTAAGGCGGTTTGGTCTGTAGGAGCGAGCAATGAAATTTCCCCATTGACTTCTCGAGCGGCTCACATAACAGTCTTATGCCGAAGACTATACACTATACAGTATGAAACATGTCATAATGATATTCTTAAAATGTTCTTGTTACCTTCAGTCCACTTTAGATTTAAAATCTGAAGCGTACACACATTATGGTTCGTGTCACGTTCTCAAGTGCATCTGTTCATGCTATACTGATATTTGTACTAGTAAAAATTATCAGTTATGTAATAATTTGAAAAGATGGCAAATTACTGATGGCAAATGTAATCCAATTACTTCAAGAACAGAAAGCCTTTTATCATGGCAAATGATTATTGATATAGCTCTTAGATTGAAACAGACTCATGACTTGAAGACAGACATCATTTTTATAAAGTGTATATATATATATATATATATATATATATATATATATATATATATATATATATATACACACATATACACACACACACAAAATCGAAGACATGAACTGCTCAGCCTTCCTCTCCAAATAATTTACACCAATAAATGCTGGATAAACAGTACATGAATTAATTATGTAACATTAGCTATATCAAGCAGAGTCAATCTCAACAATTCTGCAATCTCAGCAGGCATCAAATCCTATTAGCAAAAGTCTCTAGGAGCAAAAGGCCACAATGTGAAAGGCAATAGTACAGTACTTATATAAAAATGTAGTAAATGCTGGAAGCTACCAAATAAGGCAAATCAAAGTAGCAGATCGGGAATAAAACATTTACATTTAATAATAATAAAATACCACCCATACAGCACATTAAAGTCAAATTTCTGTTGGCATATCATACCAAAAGAGTACTCATTAACATTTGTGAAAGTATGTGCCTTAAGAATAGCTGAAGACAACTTCACACAGCAAGCAATTTCATGTGACAGTATGCCAATTTTATGCCATAAAAATTATACATGGCAAACATACTTAAGCTGATAACCAAACAGTGTTTACATGGGCACACGATAAACTCGCACCATATTTTAGCTAACATCGAGTCTCATAAAGGCCACTTTTCCCAATGTAACGAACCCACTTAACAACATCATGGTCACTATAGTTGAGTTTTGGCTCAAATACTTTCAGGTAGCGGACCTTAAAGCCAGATGGTGCAAATGGAACCTACAAAAATGTAAAACAAAACAATAGCATATCAGTTGTCAAAATTATACAATTCAACCTTAAAACTTGATGCAGATGATATTTAATAGGTGATATCGTGACACTTGTGATATACCAGCAACCTGGATGGTTGGCTACATGAAATATAATGAATAAATTTCAACTGGACTTCATTCAAAGTGCCAGTTATCAGAATTCGAAAGCATGCTGTGAACAAAATCTACTGATTAGTCCCAAGTTGAAATTAGCTAGTTACAAAAAAGACACACTGACAAATGGCTGCAGAGGTATAGTCAATATTGAGAAATACAAACCAATGTTAGCAAGCAGAATGAACTAGATTTATAATTGATACCTGGATTACTAATTCAAAAATAACAGACCCCCTTACAAATGCCAATACTGGAAAATCCAGTAAAATAAATATAACTAGCAATGGTAACATTTAAAAGAACGGGTAGAAAAGAAAGATTCCGTCAAAATGACACTAAATAAGCAATAATAAATTCATTTGTCCTGTACCTCAAAGTTCATAGATATCGGCGGACGGGTCCATTTCTTTCCCTCATTAGTGCTTAACAGCTCGATCTCAGCACTTAATTGACATTCCTTCATTCCTCCCATTCTTTTTATTCTGAATAACAATCATGCTCAGATAAGTTCCAAACATTCTAACCAATTGTTAGTTCAGCCTTAAAAGCATATGCCAGTATTTGAGTTAATTAATAATACCCTTACAAATTTGCTGATTTATTAATTAAATGAAAAATGCCATAGATGCAATTCATGATATGCAAACACGAAAATTTGTATTTGTGTTTGAAGCACGTTAAGTTTTTAAAAAATAACTAAAGCACTATCAACAAAAGTCAAAATATTTTATGCACTTGCACAGTTTCACCTTACCGCATAAAGTTGCTATGGTTAAGCACGAACACTACATTTATCAATATTATGTTTTTAAAAATACAGTAGTATTCCATCAAAATAACCGCCGACAAACAAGTGTCTAGCATAAACCTCCTTTTACTCCTTTTAAATATCTCCCAGTCTAGTGTCTATGGAAAAGAGATTTCCATCATAGTGTACCCATTACTTTAATCACCTATAAATGTTTCTAAACAACCCTCTGATAAATTTAAATTGAACTAATTTTTATTATGTACAAAAAGGCTATTTAATCCTAAGGCATTTACTTCCAAACAATGGCATTTTCGCTGGCTTTGTACTTAGCCTTTCCTTTCATACAGATCACCTGAGCTCCACTTGTGTTGAGAGGCGTAGGAATTCGTACCTGCACAAGATAAAGATAAAACATAAAAGTAAATTGCATTGAGTCGCTGAAAGTCTCAACATGGTAAATTTCAGCAAGTAAATTTGCCATCATCTTGCCTAAAAGAAGAACAACTACAGTAATGCAATAGCACAGTTTTTCCCAAACGTGGGTCACAGGGCTCAGTCAAGTGGGTCGCGGAGTAGCGCAAAATTAGATTCAAAGTGTAATTTTCTAATTAATACCACAATGTCACAAGCCTTGAAAGTTGTAAGTAGGCTTAGGTTTTAAGAAATTTATATGCCTGCAATCCTCCATAGGCCTATACAGTTTATATTAAAAAGATTAGTGTTTGATCCAATTTTATTGGACAATAAGTCTGCACGGTCACGGCATGTTAAAAAGCCGTTGAAGCGAGTCACATAGTTCTAAGATGTTTGGGAAACTCTGGCCTATAGAACTTTTAAAAATTAACCTTATTTCGTAATAATGCAAGAATAGCGTATTCCGACTATTTTGCTGCGAAACTCTGCTAACAATAAGGAATCTCCCACAAGGTGTCAGCACCTGGCAGTTAAGCAATTTTGCCATCCTCACAGGATTTTTAAGATGCATAACATAAGTATGTTCCTGTCAAAATTTTAAGAGATAATTTTCAAGAAATTTCAATATCTATTTCTCTCATTTTGTCTTATTTGGCAAAAATATGAATAATTCTGCCTAATATATTTGAACATATTTTCATTCAAATCGAATCTGAGCTTTTATTTTTCCATTTATTCAAAACTCAGAAGATTCTTTTCAACTAACGTTTGCCAGATGGCCTAATGCATTTTTATCATATTTTTATAATATATCACATCCATATTAGGGCTGCGCGTTTAATGCGGCAACTTTTTTGGAAAAATGCTGGGCTCAGAGGTTCTAAATTGGCGAGAAAAATATGGAAATTTCCCATATATGCGCCTAAATCTTCCAATTACGCTCCTATTTCACCTTGCATATTTCTGTAAAATGTGAGGTGACATGTGGTGCTTTTCACCAAAAAAGCTGATGAGCAAAAAAGGCCATCCAAAAAGGCTCGCTGATCCCCTGTAAATCTACGCCTATATTAGGAAAATAGCAAAAAGTGCTACATATGCGACGAAAATTGCGGATAAAATTTCCGCATTTATGCAGAATTCACATAAGCAGAAAAAAGGAAATGTGGCACATT
Organism: Metaphire vulgaris; assembly: GCA_018105865.1. Classification (NCBI taxonomy): domain Eukaryota; kingdom Metazoa; phylum Annelida; class Clitellata; order Crassiclitellata; family Megascolecidae; genus Metaphire; species Metaphire vulgaris. The sequence goes on from CM030834.1 coordinate 10,900,600, forward strand.
AAAAATGTGTCAAATATGCGATCGCATAATCACATTAAAAGCACAGCACTAAACAAAACATTTGAAAGAGGTTTCAATGCTCACCTCCACTTTTTGAGCCAAAAGTGATGGTTTAAAGTTTGACTTGACTACCACTTTGACTTCCATTTTATGACGACCAACTTCACGCACTAGAGGAATAACACGAAATGGAAGACTGATATCTTTTGTTGTGCGATAACTGCAAACAGCAAATTCAAAGAAATAATAAAAGAAATATCACAAATACAAAGATTTCACAAATGCATCACTCACATCAAGCAATATCACATACATTTTACCACTGCATCTCTGTGGATGCAAGACATGGACTACAAGGAAACAGATACTCTTGACAATTGGGGGTTTTTTGGTGACCAAAGGTGCCTGCAGCACAACATGAAGCGTACACAAGTGAAATTATAGATCTTTATAGGTCTTCTACAATTTATTACAGTTCTAACAGAGAGCAAAAATAACAGGAACTATTGAAAAAGTTGGGATAGAATTTCTTGTTCTAGACACATGGCTTCATGATGACCAAAACCAATCTGGGTGGTTCCGCTTTAAGGGCAAAAGTAATAGTTTTACTGGCATATGATTATTTGACAGACCGAAGGAAACTGCCGCTGCACAATATAGTGCCTAGTTAAGAAAGGAAGAGCCAGACGTCCATCCTTTGACGGACTCGTCTTTAAAAAGATACAACATGGCTTGACGTTGTATACATTAGCCATTGTGCTTCTTTACTAAAACTCTTTGGAAAATTGCATTAACTTTCAGATAAGTTGATCGGTGTTTTAAAGTGAATTTTAAGGCAGCATAAATTTGTCGACTTATCCTTGAATATATATGGTATCTTTCAAGTCAGTCAAAAAACCGGACACCTCGATTCCAGTAACTCAATTTGTTCTGATTTCACTAAGTCCCATGGTTGATACCATGGGAACACTAGCGCAATAGTAGCCTATATAGGTCTGTTTCCAGTTAATAATAATAATAATAATAATAATAATAATAATAATGAATTATGCACTTTTATAGTGCATAATTCATATATGGAGCCAGTCACTTATGGATTGATCTATGGATTTTCAACCATAAACCGCCACGAACATCATCTCTTACCATGATTGTCATTCACTCTCAAACAACCATCGACTGATGCTAAACGCATTATTACAACAGCGCTAAAGAAGTTTTATGACTAACTGATTGACTCATCTACTCATTGGTTCAAAATTTTTCAACACCAATTTTCCTACTTGTTGGTGCTTCTAACTCATTTTTATGACTCAAGTTTATTTCAGTTCAACAGTCCTTTAAATAGGGCTTATAATTCTAAATAGCATTAATATGAGGTCAATAGACGAATTTATTGCTCACCGCATCAATTCAAATTCTCCATCTGGAGGAATAAAGCTGATGCTGTGTTCTGTCTCAAATTTCGATAGCTTTACGCACTGATGAAATTGACAGTCATCAATGGCAATTGCAGTCTTTGATGAACTTCTGAAAAAGTGAAGATTAACAGTAACATACTTTCACAAATGGCACTCCAAAATCCAATGAATGATAGCAGGGACCTTTTCACTCAATAATGTAACTAATGTAATGTAATGCAAGTAATGTAACCAATCATTTTACTCAATTAATATGTACCCATATATAATGCATGGTACATATGCAGGATATGTATACTTTAAAGTCAGTTCAGGTCTTCGTCCTCCAGCTGTGTCCAGTTATCAACATCTCCATGACATCTCTCCAAAGTTCTCTGTCCTTTGCTCTTTCTTCCAAAGTCATTCGGTGTCCTCTATCAGTTTTTTCATTGAGATTCAGTCCTGCCATGTGCAGATCCTCTTCCAATCCGTCCGCCCGCCATCTTTTTGGTGTTCCTTTAGATCTTCTCCCCTTGGGTTTGTAGTCAAAAATTCATTTTGGGTTTCTTATTTCATCCATTCTGAGTGTGTCTGGTCCATTTTATTCTTCTCTTTCTGATTACTTCCATGATGCTTGGTTGCATTGTTCTCTCTAGAACTTCTTCATTTGTTATATGTTCTTTGTATCCAATCCTTAGTATTCTTCTAAGCCATTTATATTCTGTTGCTATTATCTTTTTCTCCAATTCTTTTTTTATGACACTCAGTTATAATTTCTTATGACAAAACAGTCTGCTGTTAGAAACATCCTACAAAAACACTCCAAAATATCACTAAAAGCATTGCCCATTTTGTGAAATTGCCAAATTCATAGATCATGTGAAAAAACAGTAGAGGGTAATCATGTAAGTAGCAGAAAAGGCTTGGTAAAATACAAATAAAAAACATAGCAAAAAATTACTTTAGCAACAGACATATATATATATATATAAATTATATATATATCTTTTCTTTAGTTGAACACAGATTGCTATTCATCGTCAAGTAATCTAACAATAAACAACAATTCTGAATAGAAGACTCACGATTTGCTCGCATCCTCTAAAGCACCTCTTCCTCGTGAGTCCACCACCAATTTGTCATTTATGCCAAATTTACATTCTGGCATCCCACTAAGGTAGCTTTTCATCACAACACGTGCTGCAACATGAGCACTGAGCACCTGACCTGTAGCAACAGATTTTTATGGTTTTATTCTCTAAGCAGCGAACAAGCAAGAAACTAGTTAGGCACACTGAGCACACAATGCTGCATTAATACTTGTATAATTTGACTTGGATATAACTTAATTAACAATAATAATAATAAAAACATTATTGACAATATCATTTATAATGATCACATTGTCCTCCTCACCAAAGTAAATAAAGCAAATACAATTGCTTCATGAAAAAGATTCAAAAAGAAACAAATATGTGTCAAATAATTCAAAGCTCTCTCCACAACTAAAAATCATTCAGTTTGAGTCAGTAATGTCAGCTTCATGTGCTTCTGAAAAGTCATGACATGACTTTTGAAAAGCCATGATCTAATGGACCAATTAAAATGATTTTCTAAGAAAATAAGTATCCATCAGAAAATTCAAACATTTATAATAGCTTAGTCAGTGTACAAAAAGGTAAACTTTTGATCTAAAAAATTCCTAAATTATATTACTACAGCATCACAGGAAAGAGAATTCATATTTTTCATCATTGTTCATACCTTGAGGAGACATTAGAAGGTTAACGCTTTCCAGGACATCAAGAAACAGTTCATTACGACGATACTTGATGCCTTCACGACGCCAGCCAATCTGTCCTGTCACCTGTGATGTTATCTGGCTTGTTTCTTCTTTTGTCTAAAAAAATCATATAGATAAAAAGTGTTATGTCTGAACCATTGCTCCCATTCCAATTTCTGTTCCCATGTTCTGCTATTGCCAGTCCCATCCTGATTAGATTATCTTCTGTAGATTTGTAGATATGAGATAAGTCGACAATAATCAATTTCATCATACCTCATATAAATTTTTGCTAGTTGAATGGATTTTAAAAAATGACAATATTATTTGACCAAACAGCACTCATACCACATCAAACAAACTACAGATGAAAATTATTCACAGGTTATCTATGCTAAACAAAGAGAATTTTTCATTACATAGTGTTGATGCAGTTAATGCCCAACTCAAATTTAAATCAATTACCAGTAATTAAAACAGCCCACAAGCCTAACTACAATGGGATACAAGAATTAAAATATTCTGAACCAATACAATGATTGGTGAAAATCCAAAGTACAGGGTGTCTATGAAAAAACTCCCAGCAGGAAAACTATGATTTCTTAAAAGTTCCTAAATATATTTGTATCAAAATTTCCATACTCCTACAGCACATATTTCCCCACCTTTCTGCCTATTTTCATCTCATTTGCATGTAAGGTAGCCATTTTGTGAGATATCAAAGTCAAAATTCGATTTTTACGAATCAACAGACAAAATTTTATTGATTGTCTAGAAATTTCAACTTAAACCACAATTGTTCAAGATGGTTATCGGACATAATTGCAAACCCTAACCCTTACCTTAATTGCAAAAATTGTTCGGTATCCAAAGCCAACCTCCCACAATGTCTGAATTCGCATCTTATCTTCATTCGATATTTTACCCATTTTGAAAGTTTAAATCAAACTTTTATTGTTATGTCGAATTCTGTGAGTTTAAAAATATGTTTACAAAATTGCATTCGATTTAAACTTTACTACTACTACTGGAACAACAACAACAGCTACTAATACCACCAAAATTGACATGAAGCCAAATTTATGGGAAGCTATAGATATTTAGGCCTGTCATGCTGCGACTGAGTAGTAAAAATCGAAGTTTGACTTTGATATCTCACAAAATGGCCATCTTACATGCAAATGAGATGAAAATTGGAAGAAATGTGGGAAATATGTGCTGCACAAGTGTGGCAATTTTGATAAAAATATATTTAGGAACTTTTAAGAAATCAAAGTTTTCCTGCTGGGGGGTTTCTTTCGTAGACACCCTGTACATGATCCAGGTTTTATCGTTACCAAATACAACTATTGCACATAATCAAATGCCTTTATTATCACATTCAACTGAATAAATATTGCATTATGGAACACATATTACTGAAATAAGCACTACTCATAAAAATGGTATCAGAACAAAACCTTCATGGTTGACACACTTAATCATTCACAGACCTGAGATTTTATGCCTGATTGAGTAATGAAGGTTTTCAAAATTCCCATATCAGTATTCTGTGGATATCCAAAGTCAAGAATTTCTGACAACAAAAGAAAAATTTCTGAAAAGAAGCTTATGGGACAATTAATCAAGAGCATTTATTATGGTCTTAGGACGATTGACCACCAGATGACTGACCACCAGACGACTGACCATAGGACAATTGAGTGAATTGACCATAGAACTATTGACATCAATTAATGGCAATTTTAATAAAAACTTATCAGCAGAGATACCAACTTTTATATATAAAAGCAAAACACTAAGAAAATAATAGAAAAACACATTTTAGATAATAAATGCAAAACCGTCAGATAAAAAAAGCAATTTCTTGATGACTCCAATACTCAAAGACCTTAAAAATAGCAATTTTCTGTCCGCATTTTGAAACACCGAATACTATTCTCACATCCATAACTTATTTATTAGCAATTGAGCTTGTATCAAACATTGACGAGTCTTAATTACGGCCACCTCTACAAAACGGCTCCCAGAAACCATAGCGCTTTCGAATTTTGAATTTGTTATGTCGTCAAAGCTCACGGGGAATCCTATAAAGTGCATGCAGCCTAGTAAAGTAAAGTAAAGTTTTCCCATGCCCAGATTCAAGCATTGGGGCCGGTGCTGATTTCCGGTCACTTAGGCATACAGCAGTGCAGGTGGCATACACCATTAACCTACAGTATGTTGCCAGCCAAACGTCTAGGCTTGCGCTTTACTTTGCAGCAAATGCTGCTCCTCAGTTTGATGCTACAACCGCCCTCTAGCAAATAAGGCTGAGTCGACCTTAGGAGCTCCTACTGGGGTTGAACCCGTTTCAACAAAGTGCCTGCCCAGTGAGTAACCACTTCTGCCGTCTACCCACACATAGCATGTGGCCTACACATGCGATAAGGCTGACAGTCGAAATCTTGTTAGTATGGCCAATCATCCGCTGTGGTCAATCGACCGTGATCCATTTGTTATTTATACACTGTCATCCAAAAGTAGCATTGTCTAAGCATAATTGCACAAGTACAGGTCATTTTATATGCTACATAACTATGCATTTGCTACTTTGTCACAGACAAATATACTTTAGCATTAGGAGGACATCACAAGCAAAACCTATAATATAAATACACTGATATAAAACATTCTAAGAAAATATTCTTCTTAAAATGTTTTACATCAATGTATCGATTAAAATGAGCAGACGAAAACAGACTGTTAACGGCAGGAATGAGCTGCTTGCGAAAGATCTTGGGAGTAAGCAGACTACAAGGAATAAGAAATGAAGACATCAGAAAAAGACAGGGGATGCAAGAGACAATAATAGATAAAATCAGAAGAAGACTTAGATGGCATAGACATGAAAATAGAATGAAAGACAACAGACTCTTATATAAACCACACTACACATACAAAGAAGGCAAGAGAGGAAGAGGAACGCACAAGAAAAAGTGGATGGATAACATCAAAGAAGACTTTGAAAGATACGAGATACCAGTAATCGATGGAAAGAGACTAACAATGGAAAAACAGGAGAAATTTCGTGTCTGGCTATTGCCACTAATGAGCTTTCAGAAAGAAACTATGATGACGATGAAGAAAATATTTTACAAACTGAAGTAATACCAACCATCAAGTAATTCATAGATAAGAACGAAATTATTCTTTATGTTTTCTTCTGTAACTTTGCCAAAGTATGATTGCATAATTGTCACCATCTTGGTCAAGAATTCAAATACCATGGCAGCATTGACGTTTTGTTTTGTAACTGCAGCAAGCCAGACATTGTATCGTTTGATGTGAAAGAAGCTTGTTCGAGCAATATTGGTTACTGGAGACCTCACCTGTTGGCGAGCGTGAATTACATTTACTCTGAAGGCATCCACGGCATTTCGACTAAAAAATAAATCATACCGAGAAGAAGTCTTAAAATTCAAAAGTCAACACACAAAATTTTCACCAATAAATCACTAAACGTATATATGCTGTTTCACGAAATTAGAACTTACAGCAAGCTGAAATAAACATTTTGCTACAAACGAAAGCCTGGAAATCAAGCATGCTCTAAAGATATAAAAATGATATTTAATTTATGTGAAAATATAAAATATAGGCTTGAAAATATAAAATATAGGTTCCAAAATTTATTTCAAAATCAAACAATTTATGTACATAATTCAAACAAGTGCTGCAATAGCCAAATTCTACTAACCCAATATCATCACGATAAACACGTGAAATCAGGACTTCACCCTTATGGTTATAGATAAATATGCCACCAATCATTCTTACAAGATTTCTAAAAACAAAACAGGCAATATTCCTACAGATAAAATATTTTAAAAAATACTAAATTTAAAAAAAATTCATACCTCAAGCTGAAATGCTGCTGTCTGTAGCAGCAAAGTATCATCAAAATTATTATAAAATATGGTCATTAAATAACAATATGATATCTCACTCTCATACTTCAGTTGATTCTGGATGCAACAAAATAACATACCAGTATGTAATATACACATTCAACACTAAAATAAGAATAAATAAGTTTAACGATTTGTCATCATGGGTTAATAATCATCTGTTCAGTCAACTTCAATAACCAATAAAACTATAAAATGTCTGGAATGAGACATCAGAATGATAAACATAGCCAGATCAACTTAGAAGCCTTCCACAATTCTTTCTTCTTTACGTGTCTTCTTCTATCAGAGGTTGATAGTCATTTGCCTTTTATTCTCACTATCTTATGCTGCTCTATTTAAGGCTTCACAGTTTTCTGTGTTTGTCCAGTCAAAGATGTCATCCATTCAGCATCTTCCTGGTCATCCCATTCCTCTTGTTCCTTCTATTCTAACTTCCATTTCACAATACTGTAGGTCTTAATAATTTATTGCTCCACCTTGAACTGTAGTGTACAGCCAACTAAACACAGGCAAGGCTGTCCAGTCTAAACTCAGCCAGAATAAGTCTTTAAAAATGACGAGCATGGCAAGCAGTATCAACAATGCTTGGAAATATTAAAAACGGCACTACCACAAAATTGAACACGTGCCCAAAAATTCAATCTTAGCAGGCAGCTAAACCTACAAATATTGCTGGAAGTTCCAGGTTTTGCAGTGATGCATCAGAAAAAGTACCGGTAGTCCCTATTCAATCCTAAGGAGCTGTTGTTAAAGTGGGAGAAAATAGTTCCCAAATAGGTTGCTAGCATCAAAAACTAGCAAGCAGTCGCTCAAGTCTAATTATCACTGAGTTTAGATCTTGAGCTTCAAGTTTCTTTGCCCAGCATATATCAAAAAGTATTGCAGGCACACTGATGCCCTAAAGCTGCTGCTGGGTGTGCTAATGTAAAGCCGTGTTATCGTGCCAAATTTTGACCTGTATACGTTAGTCATTCTTTCAAATGTTTAATTTAAATTTAATTTCTGTATATGTAGATACTTATGATCATATCATTATTATCACAACTCGGCGATTACTATTCGGGCACGCCGATACACGTAGGCCTGTTAAGAGGCTGGGACGTCGGGGGACGTCCTGCTGTCAAAAAACCAAGTAATACAGCGAATAAGGATGCTATGCAAACAAGTCAGCCATGCAGACGACTTGATCTCGAGTTAGCTATTCAGTTATACGGATACACTATTATTTTATAACAGACCTTGATTACATCAAGAATCTTAAAAATATACCAGTTTTCAGTGTTACGATAGAATAGGGAGTGAATCGTTCAGGAAGCGGGCAAAATGTCGAGGGCAAAACGCCTAGAGAGCGAAGTCTTGAAACCATAATTTCGCCACGAGTGCACGCATAACAATACTATTTGCGGTTATAGGACGTTTCGCCCCCAAGCGGGACGATTCGTCACTCTTCTACTGCAATGCTGAAAAACGTCCTGCGGGCGGGCAAAACATGTCGAGGGTGAAAATCTAGCAAAATTTTTCCAATGGTTGGGCAATAATAATCCGCTGATCCGCTAAGCTGATCTGCTGATCTCAATTTGATATAGATTATAGACGTTTAGTGATCCGATCAGCGGCCGGGGGCAGATCAGCGGAGATATACCTGGCAAGTGCTTCTATAGAGCTATAGTGCTCAGATCTGCGGCTATAGTGCTGCGTGCTGGCGCCAGATGACCGGCTATACAACTATTTTATATGTTATCCCTTCCATCTCCGTTGATCTCTCCCCACCCCCATCCCCAGCATGACTATAGCCGCTGATCGGATCACTAAACGTCAATATCAAACTGAGATCAGCGGATCAGCTCAGATCAGCGGATTATTATTACCCCTAATGGTTTAGTTTGAAATGTTGATTTCGAGCACAACAGAAATAAACTGATGTGCACAAGCAGCTTCAAGTCAACCTACAGAACAAACAAACGTCTATCCACATGGGTACATATAAGTGATTGCATATTTCAACTATAATAAAAATGAAATAAAAATTAAATAGCATAAATAAAATCCTGAAATCCTGATACCTCGGGAGGCGTATTCGTGTGTACTAATTTCTACTAAAACTACTAATAAAGATGGCGTCAATCCCATAATTCAGAGCGCTTAGCTATTCGAGAGAGGTCTACACTATTCGATCATCTGTCTAAGGTAGGGTTACCATAATTCAAAGTTTTTCCCTATGAAAAACTTTGCCATAATTGTCAGACGGAAAAAGAGGACACTTTCCGGGACCCTAGACAGAGTAGTGACAGTAGTCGCGGACTCGCGGTATCCATAGAAAGTCGTCAAATCGTAGCAATATTTAATTTAAGTGCTGTACAAATACTAACAAAATTACTAAAATTTACAAGGGGCTGTCCATTAATTATGTCAACAATTTTGGTTAATCTTTGACCCTCTTGTCAACAACTGCCAAATTTCAGTTACCCCCCCCCCAATAATTATGTCAAAAACTTTTGACCCCCCCCCCAGATCAATGACAGGTCCCAATAACACGTTTATTATTTTTAGGGTGATGACCATTTTTACCATTTTTTTTGATCGTGTGTCAAAATGTGGTGTTGGTGATCTTTTTTGCCATGCTTTTTTCCATTGTAATAAGTAGTATTCCATGAAATTTCCTTTTTTTATTATTTTTAAAAAGTGAAATTGTTAACGTCAACTTCTCTTGACCCCCTGTCAACAACTGTCAAACTTTTTCAACTCCCCCTAAAATTGTTGACGTAATTAATGGACAGCCCCTAAGACGGTAGTGAAAGTATGCCTATCTCATTCTGAGTCATTATTATCAATATAGTCAAATTGCGCATGGGCTGAGGCTTGGAGACGGACAAAAACGCCTGTTAATACAGTTAATATATAGTATTCCATGCGCTAAATATCGGGAGGACCAAAACCCGGACAAACCCGGACTTTGTCTGAAAAGCCGCCCGGACGCCCGGACAGGGGTCCAAAAAGAGGACATGTCCGGGGAAACCCGGACGTATGGTAACCCTAGTCTAAGGTTAGCGCATAAGCAAACCTTGGAGGAATAATACATTGCCTAATCACTAATCAGAAGTTACATAATAACAGGCTTCAAGCCTTTAACAACCGAGAAGTGAGAATCTGAAAGTGTCTTAAAATGTAGCGGAGGAATTGGATGCGTTGTGTTTTGTGCTAACCATTAATATAATATAACAAGGTTTAAAGTGGTTCAGTACTAGGGACTGCCCTGTGTGAGAACCATTCTGCATTATTGCTACTAGAATCCATTCCAAACTTTTTACTGTCTCGAAAGTTAACTCGCAGAGATTGTATCTAAGCACAAGGAGAAGCGTAAAACTACTGGTGAAGTTGTACGAACATGCCCAGCACTCAGGATATCAAAATATAATGACCAGCGTGTTTCACACATAACTATTTAAAACTAATTTTCTGTGCTCTAATTGTAGACACTGACGGTATGGCTGGGCACTGCCAACTGACTGAAGCCATTTATTATTAATTATCATTGCATTGGATGGTATGGGTTACATGATAGGCCACTAGGAGATTGACCCTCATGAGTGTCAACTTTCTATCAGTTCTCTCTAAGCTTCTCTCTAAGAATTCGATCTGGCAAAATTTCCTCTAATGAGTAAGATGATCATTCATTCATTGCTATAATGTAATTTTAGTAAATCACTTGGCAACATCTCGTTACAGACATAGGTTTAATATGTGCACTCAAAGTGAAACCTCTTACATGTAGTAAATTACAGTATACATGTAGTGTATATTGCAATGTTTTTGTTAACACAATGATTTCAATTTCTCTATATATATGCAGTGACCACTTTGATGGTACAGTAAATCCCGGAAAAACTTGAGATGTCAACAGTGTGGTTTCAGTTATTGATTATTTTTCAGTTACAGTTACTTAAATTATTTTCCAGTTATAGTTACAGTTAAAGTTATTGCCATTGTTCAGTTACAGTTTCAGTTAATTATTGCTCAGTTATTCGCCATTGAACACATTAATGAAATTTTGATGCTTTTCTTAATAAGCAATAACTATTCTCTCTAATTGATTGAAAAATCTACTTATATGTCCATATGTTCACATGCATGTCCATCAAGACATGACATAAATAATTTAGGAAGGTTGAGTTTTAACATGCTCAATCAAAGACCTTTTGTGTAGTGTTTGATTTCTTAAGTTTGTCATTTTCCAGTTATTTTAATTATTTCAGTTATTGGTATTTTTCAGTTACAGTTAACTTAAACTACACTGGATGTCAAAAATCCATAGGTGTTGATAGTTGTTTATTTTGCTGAAGAAATGATGAAAGACTCACTTTTATTTTCATGTTGTTTTGTTAGGTGTGCTAAGAGTACTTCATACGAAATGCCACCTTATTCAGTTCGTGCTCATCATCATCATCATCATCATCATCATCATCATCATCATCATCATCATCATCATCATCATCATCATCATCATCATCATCATCATCATCATCATCAACAGGAAATACTTATTCAGTAATTTACTGCAATAAATATAAAAAAATCATCAAAATGAAATGGGTATAAATGCCAGCAATATACTGCAAATTCTGGATCGGTCTTGATAACTTTATTTTGTTGATAAATACAGTGTACACAGTGTACAGTATATTCCACTGTAAATCTCTTGTCAAAAACATGCAAAATTATACCTGTATGTGCAATATAAAGCTTCAATCAAGTAGGTAAACAATTTGACTGATCTTTGTTACACAAGTATCTACATTGGAGCATTGCTAAAACACATATTAATTTACAATACATTAACTTTTAAAAGCTATTATTGGCTAACATATATATTATAGTTTGACAGAATTTCACTGGGAACTGATCGAGCATCCACAACAGTTATCAAGATGACTGTTTCTTTTTCAACTGGTTATGCCTCTGAAAATAAAAATTGGAAACTCAAGATAAGGCATTTACACACAGATGTATATTGTATACACTAAGTATGGTCAAAAGCTAGAGTTCATATGCATACTACACATACTTTGCCAGAAGTTCAGAACATCAGTGGCGGCTCCACCGGGCCAGGGGCCGTGCCCCCTATTGAGAGCCTGCCCCCCCCAGTTGGGACCCTATACTTAGTGCTACATACATTAAACAACAAATGGTTGGCCCCCATGATTAGAAGTTGCCCCCCAACGGCCCCCACTTGCCAAATCCTAGAGCCGCCACTGCAGAACATTAGAAACTGTAGTGAACAAATGTAATAATATCAGTCAACAAATAAGTAAATTAAGCACTAACATATACTGAAATACCCTACAATGACCTATAAATAAAAGTGGAAGGGGATTTGCACCCTGAACTTGGCTTAGGTAAGGGTAGGTCACATACTTAAGTCCAAGCATTGGGTTTTGCCACTTATCTCCAGTCTAGGCAATTGGCCATGTAGGTGGTATAATATAAGCCATTAATCTAGGGTAGGTTGCCATTTTCCCAGACTCACATTTTACCTCGCTTTACCCTAATCATTTTACCACCGGCCTCTGGCAAATAAGGCTGAGTCAACCTTAGAGCTCCTGCAGGTATGTCAATATGTCAACTTATATAGCGCTTATTTAAAGTCAGGCTTAGCGAAGCTCTTATATAGAACCTGCAACCTTCTGCTCTATCATCCAGTGTTGTTACCACTCTGTTAACTTCCTTTTAGGAGGCAATAATGTATATTCTATGTAAAAATAGAAGTCTTTAAGCATTAGCAAAGCAGATTTTTACAGATATCAGTTACAAGATCAAAATTATTTTGTTTTCAGGGAACAACTGTCTTATTACCATATTATATGTTAATGCATATACAGTCTCACCCCATTATCCCACCCATATCCATCCGGTGTTCTATTTTGGCGAGGGTTAAGGGTGACCACATAATGAGGGCAAGTCAATCAAGTACATCCAACCGATGTGTTTTTGAGCAAGCAGTGGAAATAGGCTAATGTTCATCGTAGGTATTTCCCATGATGACTGGATAAAGTTCTCTCTCCCCTCCCTTTGTCTCTATCTCCCTTTCCTTCGTCTCTGTCTCTTTCTCTCCCTCGTAAAAACAACGTTGATCAATTGCACAGACAGCACCTCTCTTTCTCTCCCTCCCTTTGTCTATGTCTCTGTTTCTTTCCCTCCATTGTCCCTCCATTGTCTTGCCCCTTCTCTCTGATATTAAGAGATGATTTGAGAGCAAAACTTACCCTCTCAAAATCTTTGCGCTTTTCCCGATTGTGAGCATAGAAATTTTTACGTTCTTCTTCTTCTTTCTTGATCTTCACTTCCTCCAATTGGCTGTAAAGCCTGCAATAGTGATTAATCCTTAATGTAATTATTACATGGTTGTTAAAGCATGTTCAGTCATTCACTAAATGAAGAATCGCAGGTAGTGTAGAGCAAGTCAGAGGGGGACAATTTGCCCCAAGTCACTGTGCAGTGGTAAAGGTCAGTTTCGAATCCAATAGCTTCCAGTTGCAGGACAAGAATCCTACCGCTACACCACCTCGTCTCTCTGCATTGGCATGGAAAGGAATGAAATAGGTTGGGATCACAATTGTTTTGGTGGATGGTGGTTGGCAAATTGGTGGACAAACATGTAATTTTACAATGGGATTGAATTCGTTCTGTGTAGTTTTGACGGATTAACGAATTTGAAGGATTAACGAGCGGTGGATTAACGGGAGGTCATGGTCTAATTCTAATACTACTCAAAAGCTTCAGCGGCTGGTACTACGCCCAGACCTTGATAAAAGCTCTCTTGAACTGGAACATATTGCGACTAAATGGGATATGCATGTCAGCCTTCATCAGTGTGGTATTTGAGAGCCAGACCAATGGAAGGTGGGGGAAGAATTATACCAATGAGGGAAGAATTTTTAATTGCTTTGCTATGCTAAATAAGTAGTCAAATAAGATGACAGGATGAAGCAGTGGACAAATGGACAGTAACCAGGAAATTCTCCTCTTCTTCCCATACAAGTACCAAACTAGTCTTCATTGTGGCTCCCTATTCAGGAACCCTGGCTATGTGTATGGTTTTATGATTCATACTATGACATTAAATAATTAATTAACCTAGCAGTTCTGTTTTTCATTTCTTTTTCAGCCAATTTGCGATCTTTTGAATCCACTTCTACAGCATTTCCAATATTATTACTGGATCTGCAAGCTGCAAAATGTAGAAATAACATTTAAACGTTTGTTCCCAAAAAAGTAAAAATCAGAATAAAAATTTCTATTAACAATGCATAAGTGCAGAAATCATCATCATCGTCGTCATCATTGTCATCATCATCATCATCATTGCTCTCAGCCAACTCATCAGTGGCAATAGCTTGTCAGAAAACATATCCAGGCCTTTTTTGTCCAATGTTAGTTTTCTTCCTTCTGCAATTGTCAGTTGTCATTCTTTGAGATCTTCTTTTATGTTGTCTATCCATTCTTTTCTGGGCCTCTTCCTTTTTTACTCTTCTTGTATATGCAGAGTGCTTTTTTGGGAAGTCTTGAGTCTTCCATCCTATTTACAGGTCCAAACCATGTTAGCCTCTTTTGTCTAAGTCTGTCCATGATGGTATCCTTTAACCCCTTAACTGGGTGCCCTGAGTAACGCTTGTCCATTTTACATTGAGTTACAAATAATTGCCCAGTTAAGGGGTTAAACCAATCCACTGCCAAATATCTTCATTTTTAAGTTTTTGAAGTTTGCTAACTCCAAGAATTCTTCTTAGACAGCTCATTTCTGTAACTAGTAGCCTTTTTCATTTTCTCTCTTTGTGACCAAGGTTTCATACCCATATGGTATTTGCAGAATGACAATGGTGTCATAGATTTGGATTTTGGTGTTTATTTTAATTTCTTTAGAGTTCCATATGCATTTCAGTCTTCCCATTGTTCATAACAATTACTTGTATGTTTGAAACATAAGTACAAAATACATATGCATAAATAGCCATAAATAGCCATATACAGTTAAGTGTGAATGTGTAATAAATATAATAAGTGATAAATAAATAAATAATACACTCACATATCACAAAATAATAAGCGATAAGTCCTGCAAAACGCTTACTAACACAAAAGTGCACAATCACAGTACAAATTGATTTCAATTGTACACTGACTAATGGTGCTTTGTGGGCATAATCAAGTGTATGATGTACACACACATGGATATTTTTAAAATATGTAACAAACACAAAAATTCAGGCTGGAAATCTTTTACATCCATGTTCTTTTTTTAAAGAATGTTTTAAAAAAGGTAGTTGGTATCTTGGTAAAGCAAGCACATTATTTCATATTTATAGAAGACAAATCACTACTTTAAAAAGTATTACAGACCTGGCTTTCCACCAACTGCTCGAGTTTTTATGAAATCCGAAATAGCTTTTGTAAGATCACTTCGAGCAGCAGAGTCCTTGTCGGCTTGCAGACTGCATTTTGCCTTCTCTTTAGAATTTTCAACCCTATGCTTTGACTTTTGAATAAAATCTTTCTTTTTTGCAATGAATGCTTCCTGCAGACTTATACCAACTACAATAATGAATGCAAATCAATTGGTTAATACACTATCAGGCATATTTTCTAATTCCGCCTATCTACTAAAATGCAAGATGCAGAGATACTGTGGAAAACATCACACAAATACCTAAATGTCATCTGGACTTGCATAACCCACAACCAGCCAAATCCATTAAATCATTAAATCATTAAACCAACGCAATCCATTAAATGAGTTTATTGGTAAAATTTTAAGCATCACATGCATACATAAACACAAACTACTAATTTTCAATTTGCCAAAGATTCAGAACACATTCATGAACAGTAACCAAGATAATATGACAAAATATTAAATGCTTTAAATGCTATTTTCTGACCTTGTTCACTGGAATCATTTTCTTGTGTCTCTTCTATCTGATTCAATGATGCACTGACATAACTTTGATGCACTGGTATTTCAGATGATGCCTTTAATGGTAACTGATGATGCACACCACCAGATGTTGCATCTCTGTCTTGTATAACATGATCTGATTTTCCATTAGCAAATGGCAAAGCTGAATTCTTCAGCTGTAAACATTCAGCAACAGAAGCAGGAGAAGGATTCGTCACGCTCAATTCATGATGCTCAAAAGATAACAGAGACAAAGAACTTGGAATCTTCCGTGGACTCGACGACTGTGAATTCAGACCACGGCTGCTCAGTATTGTTGAATCAGCACTGACCAAGGTCAATTCAGGCTCATCAAGAATGCCAGGCTCACAATCCTACAATAGCAAGAAATAGAAATGCATGCAACAATACGATAACAAAGAATGATTCAGTAATGAGAATGTAAATTAAATTCTGAGCAACTTAATAAAATATGCAAAACTGCAACAGATAATCAAATGATGATTAAACCAATGTTCAATGACAATACTGCTTTAAAAATAGATGTATACAACGCTAATGCATATACATTACCTCAACTCCAACCATAGATGGACAAGAACTTGACAGTTCTTCAATAACTGTGCCAACACCATCACATTTTTCATCCTTCTCAGATGAGACCAGTCTGTCAGGACTATGATCATCACAAGGTTTCACTTTCTCAAACTCTACTGGACTAGTAACATACTTGGAAGCATCGTATGCATCAATGACAGTCTTGGGTTCTTCGGATCTGTATGTCTCCAATATTTCACCCCATCTGCTCCGAGTATATACTGAATTTAGAGATTTTTCGACATGTGAATGTTGGACAGTACCTGGTTTTGGAGCTACAAGACATTCCACCTGGCCTTCAAAGGCATTGAATCCAGCCAGGTGAATAAATTTTGGCAACAGCTGTTTATCAAGATTTTCAGGTCTACTTATGCTATCCATAGAGCCTGAAGGTGTAGGCTTCTTGTAAAATTCTGGATGATGTTGCTTTGATTGCAAAGGCCTGCTCAAATAGACATGGGCTGGGAATGAACCTGCACTTTGTTGCTGCTGCTCATCTTTTGTGGTCTTGCAATCTGACTGCAGAGCATTTACAAAATAACTAGGATCGCAATCCAAATTGTGTGAAAAACTATTTACTGTCATTGGTAAACTCAGATCAACTGATGAGATTCTGCTATTGAGAGAACCAGAAATGGTATGCTGTGAGAGCTCAGACACTGCGTTATGTCCAACAGCCGAATGAAGCGAACCAGGCTCTTTCACATCCTCTTCAATCAGTGTGCTCTGCATGCTTGGAAGCAAAAACTGCCATGGCTTGTTTTGTGTGCTAAGACATAATTCTACATCACGAAACATGCTATCATCTTTCCATACTGTACTGCAATCTGCAAATGGTGTCTTAGAAGGAATGGTATGAAGAGCGCGAATAGGTAAAGTTCCTTGAAAGCTGACATATCCTGCTTTGACTGACTCATCACTGAAACCACAATATTCGGATGAAGAACTTGAACAGCTTGTCTGTATATTGTCAGTTGGTATTTTGAACAAGTTTTTGTCATCGATAAGATGCGCATCGATTTCCTGAATGTTGCTTTCACTAGATTTTGATTCAGTTGGTTCTTTCTTTTGTTGAATCTCTCCAAGTAAAATAGAGTGACCACTGCTAATGGTTCCAAGACTCTGATCCTGGTTAAGAGGCCACCATTCACGGTAGACGCTTCCAGCAAAAGTGATCAGTCCAGCACTTGTAGACTCACTGCCATCAAAATGATCTGGTTGATAATGTATTCTGGTTTGACTGGAACTATCAAGACCTTTACTTCTCTGAAGCAAAGTTAATGTGTTCAATGACTTGTCTCCATCAATAGAGAATGAACTGTCTGCTTGCTTAGTAAGACCATCATTAACAGAATGCAGATTCAAAGGAGTCCTGCCACCAAGGATTGTTATTTCCTTTTCAAAATCTCCTGTTAAAGTCTGATCACAAAAACTTTCATCTGACAGAAATTCAAGACTTTGGTCAACCAACCTAGGACCATTGCTTAACTGCTGATGATAAGCATCCACAAACAGCTGAGAAGAGTGCTGCTTAGTTTCCATTATATCCTGACAAAAACTTTTCCTGGCTTTAGACTCTGAAGAATTATCATTTTCATTTAATATTTCTAAATGACAATTCTGTAAACTTTGGCTTTCACTATCTGCTGAAGAGATGGAATTTGAAGATTGCAAAAGATCCTTTTCACTGAATTTCTCTTGATCCCAGATCACCGAAATCATTTGTTGATCTTCATGCTTTGAGGAATAGTGAATAGGTTTAGCATATGAAGCAACATGACTATTATTGTTATTGGTATTTTTCGAGTAACTGCCAGCTGTACTGCTAACTTGTGATGTGTCAGAATGAATACTCTGGTTGGTGTCCTGATTGATGGCTATTGGGTTAGAAAGGGATTGTCTGCTACACATAACCCGATCATTACTTAATGGCCTTGTCTGGCTATGTGAAGTGCTTCTACTGTCGAAAGATTCGATGAACAGAACATCATTTGCCCTGGAATTGTCACGCAGATATCTGTTTAGCAAACTCTGTTTCCTGTATTCAACTGGGTCAGCATGGGAGTCCGCTGGTATTCTGACCGAGCGTGAATTAAATGTTTCCAAATTTTCATCCTTTCTACTTTCAACAATTGGTTTATTCTTATTCTGAGACTGAACTTCCATTCTGCTGTGTTCATAAGAATCAACTCCAATATGCTGACTGTAGATGGCATTCTGGGAGCTTGCTGAAAAGCCTACATTGATTTTCCCATTCAAAGAACCAAACTGGTGGTGATTAGGAAAATCTTGCAAAGAACCAGAATTCTGTAAAAGAAGACAACTCCAAATGAAGACAACTCCAATTAATTAATTATCGAGCTTTGATGATATCTAAGACTCACATGCATGATTCTCTGATATCATCAAAGATGGCTCAAATAAAAAAAATTGGACTTTGGGTTTCAAAGCTTTTAAAATTCCCAAACACTTCTTGAAAATGTCAACACACAAAAACAATTAAACTTGAAACTATCCATAGACCCTCAATCATTGTGACACAATATGAGCAGCGTAATAAAGAACACATTTATCCTAATCTACCTTACTACAAGAAAATAAGTACCGTATTATCTCGGGTATAATACGCAGCCGTGTATAATACGCACCCTGAGTTTCAAAATTTATCATAATGCAAAAATCTTTAAACCTATGTATAATACGCACCTGAAATTTTGAAAACCATATAATAATAGCTCCCCACTTCTGGTACCATATGTAGCGAATTTACAAATCGCCTCTCCTTATGTATAAAAACCATGTTAATAACCTTCCACGACGTTAGCAAATTATATTAAACAAATCTTCTCTGCTCTAATCTTCTTCTTCTTCAGGTGCTCTGTCCAAAGACAGGTTCCATACTCCATCGTCGCCACTCCTCTCTATCTTGAGCTTTTATCTTCAGAGCTGAATACTTGTTTTTTTCCGTAGTGTCGAACATCCACTCCAGCATCGATGTCCTTGGTCGCCCTTTCTGTGGTTTCCCATTCATCTTTCCTTCTAGTCCTTCTCTTAGCAGGTTTGATTCTTCTCTCGGAACATGACCTATCCACTTCTTTTGTCTTGTACAAATAGTGTTAATTAGGCTTTTCTTCTCTTCTACCCTCTCCAAGACTTCTTCGATTGTTTGTTTGTTTTTGTTATTTTTTAAATTTTTTTGTTCTTTTTTTGTTCTTTTTAAATTTATTTTTGTTCTTTTTTGTTCTTTTTAATTTATTTTTGTTCTTTTTAAATATTTTTTGTTCTTTTTAAATATTTTTTTTTGTTCTTTTTAATTTTTTTGTTCTTTTTAAATTTTTTTTGTTCTTTTTAAATTTTTTTTTGTTCTTTTTAAATTTTTTTTTTGTTCTTTTAATTTTTTTTTGTTCTTTTTTTGTTATTTTTTCCGTCTGCTCTAATGTCACAAATAAATGACCCCACTTCTGGTACCATTTCTAGCGGGTTATGGTCAGGGCTAGGCTAGGGTCAGGTTCCTGTCCGAACAACCATTACACTTCACTGGGGTCCGGATAACGGGAAAGTACCATAGTGTTGGTTCTACGTTTGGCTGAAGAGTGAAAAAAATTTATTCCTATGCATAATATGCACCCAGACTTTTTAGCATTTTTGGGGGGGAAAAAAGTGCGTATTATACCCGAGATAATACGGTATTTATCACTAACTCCATATCACTAAAAAATTCTTTAGGGTGATCATGCCACCATGATCTGCCATCAAAACAACTGCTTGAAAAATGATTTTATTACGCTGTTCATTAGGAATAATAAAAATCTACATACTGAATATGGTGGCACAATCCATTGTTTTACTGGAAGAGCAAATTCAGCAGGACTTTGACCTGTAAAGAATAATAAGTTATTAAACACTAAAATTCAAAGTCAACAAATCCACCTCATTAAGTTTTTAAAAAATCAAGAAATCTAAAAGTACATGCTTGCTGCTGCTGAATCTTCATACATACACTATCACAGAATACACTGCTATTGGGATCCAAACAGCTGTGAACTAAAATTGCATAATAAAAGAGATTAACATGGCTGCACACAGTGCTTGGCAAAAACGTGAAGCAACACTTCAATTTTAAAAAGTTGAACAATAATTCTGTTCTTTAACACAGATGCAGAAATTATACACGAGTGCATACGAAAGAACATGTACACATACTGTCGATTAAAACACTTCCTGCAGGTGAAGGAGTGACAAAAGACAGTTGTGACTCCAAAGAACTCGCATCGCTGAGTAACGGCTGTTCACCTGAGCTGGCACAATGTTCATTCAGTTTGTGTAAACTCTCCATAGAAGGTGTAGTGTTGAATAAGTCTCCACTGGGAAGAGTGGTTGTGCCTAAAAGATCATATTCAACCTGTCACTATGCAATGCAGCTACAAAAAGCAAGTTTAAAGGGTCACCAAAAACCACCAGCACTCTAAAATGCACTAAGAAAATTAAGAAAAGGTTCCTGCCTTTCAAAATATCGTCTAAAATATTCAATTACACGAAACACATATTGATAAAAACTACTTTCTTTCAAAAAACAACTCCCATACTTTATGATATACTGATATTTAAGGTGTTTGGCCTATCAAAACAGGTACAATTATCACTATACTGTAAGTTTCATGACAGAAAGGTGAAATCATAACTGACAACACTAGAAATAATGAAAAATGATCACTATGAAACTTCAAGCAATTATACCCTAAAATGAAAAATTACAAATATACAAATGAATGACTTTGTTATCTTCTTGTATTTTTTTAAATAAACAGCAGTCAAGTGGAAAGACTATGGTGAATAAACACACAAAAATTAATCCCAAGAAAACAGATATGTTAAATCCCAAAAAAACAGATATGTTATAATGATAATTAATATCAATACCTAGATTCAATAAATCAAAAACAATAAAAGAGAACTTAATATTCTTGATTTCTTGATGAAATTCTATTGTCATCATCATCATCGTCGTCATCATCACTGTCATCATTTCCTCTTTCCACTTGCATCTACCTAATCATTAAAATCTACATATTTACAAACTTTCACAATTGTTGCATTGTAAATGTTTGCTTGGTATATTCTTAAATAAATTTACAGTCAAAAACGTCATGAAAAAAATATGGTTCACAAACCACAAACAAGAAGTTTACCAATGTCATGATGATCGCCTTCATTTGCCACTGCAGAAGACCCATGCACTAAACTTCTGTTAATCTGATTCCTTTGTGCTTCAATTCTATCACGAAGCTTCTGCAAAAGTTTGGCTTGTCTGCCACCTGCAGACATCAAAAGAAATCAAAACAATATGAAAAAACAGCAAATCTAATGTATACCAACTACGCTTAGTTCCCATACAGCACATTCAGATTAATAAAAAAATTGTTCCTGATAGAACATGACTGACAATATATGCTAGAGGATGTACATAATTTCAGTCTGCATCTCTAATTTAGTGAGGCCATTGGCATTTATTATCCTGGGATATGTTATGTTAGCAGCATCCAACTCCTTTACCTAACAGCCCATAAAAGTAGAAGCATCAAATAAACTGTTGGAGATTCAGGTCAGGTCAGGTCAGGTCATTGTCCTCCAGCTGTGTCCAGCTATTGACTTCTCCATGACAACTCTCCAAAGTTATCTGTTCGTTGCTATTTCTTCCAAGATATTTGGTGTCTTCCGTCAGGTTTTCCGTTGAGATTCAGTTCTGCCATGTTCAGATCCTTTTTCAATCCGTCCAGTCGTCTTTTCGCTCATCCTTTAGATCTTTCCCCCTCTGGTTTGTAAAGGAAGACTGGAAAGAGACGATGGGTGGATGGACTGAAAGAGGATCTGAACATGGTAGGTCTGAAATTCAATGGAAAAACTGAAGGAAAAGACCATATTACATTGGAAGAAATAGCAAAGTTGGTGATTAGAC
Source organism: Metaphire vulgaris (assembly GCA_018105865.1). Classification (NCBI taxonomy): domain Eukaryota; kingdom Metazoa; phylum Annelida; class Clitellata; order Crassiclitellata; family Megascolecidae; genus Metaphire; species Metaphire vulgaris. The sequence goes on from CM030834.1 coordinate 10,923,239, forward strand.
ACCGTTTAAGAAGAAATCCATAATACTGAATTGAACCATAATGGATAAGAAAATGAAATTTTTTTGCAATATTTTACAATATATTTCAGCAAAGGAACCTAGAATATATTTGGGAATCCACATCTACCACTTTTCAATCTTTTTCTCAGTAGATATCATCTGAAGCAGTCAGTGCACTTTGGCATCTCTTTAAAAGGGCTATATAAATTATTCATGGATAGCATTAAATAGCAAGCTATTATATGAATAAAAACCAATCAACATATGAAATGAACTGAGGAGTGATTTGCTCACTGTCTGCATTGAGCAACATCCCAACAGGTGCTAAATGAGACTGTTTTGGATTTGTGAAAACCTCGGGACATTGATGCACCTGATGACGACTGAAAGATCCTTGCAAAGGCAACATATCTCGATGCTCTCCATCAATTACTTCTTTTGTGTAAGTTCCATCCTTTGAGCTGCTTTCCTCGTTTGTCTCTAACATGTGTTCTTCTGTGGTAACATCAAGGCTTTGCGTCCTTTCAGGAGGAGGATGCTGATCCAAGGCAAGACTCAAGTCACCACCATAGTCTAAAAGCACAGAGATAATGGTGATTTAAAATACGTCTGGCTATTAACACACTGTTTACTGTTGCTGTGAGACAATGTAACTGCTAGGGCCACACAATGAGCATTGGTGTTGATATAGGACATCATTCGTTTTAACCAAAATACTTTAGCCTTTTTCATACTTGTAATCAGTCTACTGCTTGCTATAGCTAATAGAATGAGCAACAAACAAACAAATTAGCATCGTACAGAAAATATATTAATTTATTGTTGACTGGCTCAGTTAGAAAATATCAAAGATGTGACTGCTTGCATTACATTATGCCAGATTACACCACACGATGGCAATAAAACAGTGCAACAGTTACAGGAAAGTAACAATTCATCACAAGTGATATCCAGCATTCACTCTGTCATAATTTTAAAATTAGGACCAAAATCAGGATTGCAGTTAAAAGATCATGCAATTACTCAAGCAAGATATTACAACACTGACAACTTAAATTTAATTAGCAGTGACCTTTATCCGCCATGTACATGTCTTCAAAAGCTCTTTCCATGTTCATCTGCATCTCCTCCTTCTCCTCAAGGCGTCTGTGAGGTGCAAGAAATATCTGCTTCTGCAAGGGAAGGGAACATATAAAGTTCTAATAGGCTTTGCATTCAAGCAAAGCCAATAAAAGAAAGATGGCTACAAATATTTTTTACCCAAATGTAGATATTGAAGAAGATAAACGAATGAATATCATGGAAACATCAACTCATTTGGTGATATCTGCATGAATTAATTTAATTGCATTAATTCTTTTGCAAACTAAGCTTCGATTTAGAAGACTCTACAGCAAAAATAATTACAGGAAGTTTTTCCAGTTCCTGTCGGCGCCGATTGACATCCACTCTCTGAAGATCGCTAAGGTCGTGCATCAGACGATTATAATCCTATAGAGAAAAGAAAATATAACTGCAACATAGGCAAACTGTGACAACGTTTTAAACCAGTAATTTATGGCTGATGTACTGCAGACAATAATGTCTTTAAAAGTAAAAAGTTTTATATTAACTAAGCTGACAAACTGTACAACTCAATGCATAATAATGCAATACAATTTCAAATGTCTGCCTGAATAGATAATTTCTGGTTCACTTTAGAAGAATTTTGTGGGAAAATACTTTAAAACAGTTACATGTTTTAAAAGCTCTTTTGTGACTGCATTTTTGTGTCGAAGCCTTGCTTTCTCTGCCCTTTCATTCTGAATTTTCTTCTTTTCCTTCTCGAAATACTTGTATTTGTCACCTTCTGTTTCAGCCAATAGCTTTGCATTCACCTAAAAGAAGACAAGAATACATCAGCAATTGGTGTCAAGTAAGCAGCAATGCAGGCGGCTTATGCCATTAGTCTAGAATAGCTTGCCAGACCTGCATTTTTGCCTCACAGCTGAATGCTACTCCTCTATTTTACCACCGCCCCTAGCAAGTAAGGGCTTTAAGGGCTCCAATGGGACTAGATTTCCAGTCTTTAACACCCAATAACAATAATGGACAAGGTTAATACTAATTTATACTTACAATGATGATATTAATACCTCACTACTATCGTTTTCCTTTTCAACCATAGCATCTGGTATATGATATCGAGATGTCAGAAAAGCATCATGGTCAGTGAACCTAACCGGACGAGCTGAAACAAATTACGGGGTCATTAAATCAAAACAGCATTATTAAATTTAAGTTTTAAGAACATCAAAAAAGTTCTAATTCAGTCTTCAGCATTATTAGTGAGAGTCCTGTAATAAAAAAATTGACAACATTAATTCCACTAAATACAGCACATGAACAATTCTATACATGTGCAATATAAAACAGCCACAGATTAGGAATGGCTAACCTGACTATTTAAACATCAATAATATCCTCTTGTAGTCTTACTGAAAAACACGAATAATAAAATTCCTTCTAAAAACCAAAGCCTAGAAGAATGGTAAGTCTAATATAAAAATCTTCCCAATAATCAAGATTTCTATCAATAGAGATATACCTAGAATAATGAAAAAATGAAAAGAATTCCCAAATGTGTCCTTAAAGACAGGACCATTGGTCTAATCCTACTTATCCATATTAACCCCTTTAGTGTCCACTAAAAAATTTCTAGCTGACACCATGGCGGCTATTTATTTGGTGGCCATGAAAAGGACCATTGGTTGGATAAGAAAAAAGGCACAAAATAAAATAATAAATAATACAAAAAAGATGCAACAGGTCAGCAAATAAATGATAACTAAACCTATATAAATCGAGTCTTAATCATATTTGCCGTTTAGTGGTTGGCTTCCAAAGTGCTACCCGAACAGAGTTTGGGCAAAGTGGATAACGACGGATAACGCAGCATGAACTGGGTTTGAGCTGGACAGTAAAGAGGTTAGAGTATAAAACATACTTTTCAAAGGCTCGATATTGTCAAAAGGATCCGGTTTTGGTTTTGGTAAGGAGGCAATCTTCTGTGCACGACATTTTTCCAAATCAAGCACCATCAATCTAAACAATTCAGATGCTGATACATTTTTTCTTGAAAATGGCCAGGGTTTATCTTAACCCTATATGCCTATTCAACATCACGCAGGTCTATACTCATGACAACATATCTCGCAGTTGATCAATTCTGGTCATTCAAGGTACTTTAAGAGCTGTGCAAAAGACATCATTTACATTTAGATGACCAAACACTTTGAATTATCTTGAATGGTCTTCAGTCATCAAAACTAGAAGCTGCAGCTCAGAAGAAAAATAAATTACAACTTAAAGCCCACCTGTTCTTTCAGTAGACCTGCTACAAACTGTGCAAAACACTCAGTAATAGCAAACTGCTAGCAGCATTTGCCAAAAATTCATTCAATCCAAATGGCATCATATTCAGGTGATCTGTTGGTAAAGCAGAAAAACAGCAGAGTAGCCACGTGCTGCATTTTGCATAGAAATCATAGTTACGGCATAAACGAACATATAAACTTCGATACAAAAATACATTTTTAATACCTAGAAATAATATGCTTTCTCTCTTCATTCTGCCTTTCTTCCGTTTCATGCCTCTGTCTGTTCAGTGCCAACTGGTGTCTCTCCTCTGCTCGACTTCTTTCTTCCAGCTCTGCTGCTTTACGGCATTCTTCTTTCCATTCCTACAAGATAGCATTCAGTACTTGACAACACAAAACCATACAGTAACACATTAGCACCAGGTAAAACACCAATGAGGCCAAAGAATAATGTAATGCCAAGGCAAGTGTGCGTGCGCACGTGCGCATATGTACAGATGTGTGTTTGTAAAAGATTTAAAATATGTTCAATGGTACTGCTCCCAAGCCATCTCATGAGAACAGTATAACACAATGAAGCTGTAGAACCCATTATATCACTCATCCATGAATTTTATCAAACAGATGATGATATCAATGACATCACTGAGACTTTCCATGGTGCTGAATCATAAAATTCATCCACTTTCACATTCAAATTCAACCCTAAGATTTTTCTTTGGGCATATCATATCATAATAAATCACGTTCATAACAAACAGTGTAATTCCAATATTATTCCTACCCCGCTCCTGAAGCATGTCACCTCTTCACTGATATTATGAACAGAACTGCTGACACTGATAAACTGACAGACTGCTATAACAAGGTCTCTCCACAAAAATTTCTTGAATACCCGGTAGATTTCTAAGGCACTGACCACAGAAATAACCAGTCTTCAATGCCTCAAAATCGTTTGCCATCATGTACTGTAACTTTAATACCATTTTCATTCTGATAAATGCTGTATTGAATTTATTGCAATGGGCTCTTATTCATATTAAGTCTAAACATCAAAACCACTCTGATCTCAAATTTCACATCAATTGTTTATTCACTCTCACAGCCATACCAAATATTAATCCAAGTACTCAGTAAGCCATAGTTATCACAAAACAGATGATTACAAAACCAATTAAAATGACATAGGTGCCAACTATAACTTACAGGATCTTCAGATATGGCCTTCCTATGACTTCTCCCAAAATCTTCAAGGTTCTGCTCATACACAGACTCGAGCTGACGCAGCTTTTCATCTCTTTCTAGATCCCATTTTTTCTTATTACAAAATATAATTGAAAAAATCAGTTAACAAGTCAAATCATCATAAAAATTCTGAATATAAAGCAGGCTCTTATACATTCTACAGAAAACACATGAACCCTTTTCCTGTTTGCCCCAAGAATACTCATCCATTTTACATTACATTACAAATAAATGAACAGGTAATAGTTAGCAAACTTTAATCTTTCAAAATAAAATAATATTATTAAATAAGATGATTAAATACTGTACTTGTATGAAAACAATACAGAAAGTGACAAGAACATGCTTATTCTCATAGAGACAGATGCAATAAAGTAAAAAGATCCATAAATCAGAAATGGAATGTAAATAATCTGAATCCGAGTGATACAAACTTTACAGACCGACTAGAAAGCAAGACTACAAAAAGCAGAATAAAAGGAAAGGAATGCTAATATAGCCAAAGACACACTTGAACTAAACACTGCAGGGAAGACCAGCAGAGAACCCAATAAACCATGGAATACATAGGAAATGATATGGAAGATGGAACATAAATGGAAAAAGAAACACCCAATGGCAGAGCAACGAAAGGTTAAATAATGCATTAACAGAGAAACAACTGAAAAGTAACAGAACAACAGTCTGAACATGCAATGAATGTGAAAGGAAATAGACATTGGAAAAGAAGACCAAGTCCACAGGAGAATTAAACACCTAAGGAGAGAACATAGCAAATGACATTATAAAGCAAACAAAGCAGAATAATTACTGATAGAACCATATGCGATAAAGTGCTGGGATGAAGCAAGAGCATTATAAAGAATGAAAACTAACAGATTCTGGCATGGAAGAAGGGCAACAGAAGTACTAAAACCAGAATTATTATATAAGAAGAAATAAAAGAATAAATGGACTGAAGAATGAAAATGCTGAAAATATTGATGGAATAAGTGGAGAGGCTGAAACCTTGGAGAATAGGCAGTGAATGAGCTGAGTGGGAAATTTATTTTGCATGAATTATGGGAGAGCATTTCCTCCAATCAATCCTTGTCGTAAATATGGATTTTATGGAGAGTTATAACAGGGTCAGTGTGGATTAAATGACAAACAACAAAATACTTGGAAATGTAGTCATGGAGAAGAATGGGAAAAGATCATATGGACACAGAACATTACAAGTGAGGAAGTACTGGATGGAGTAGTGGAAACTGAATATTGCTGCAAATAAAAAGAAAGTGATGATATCAATTAACTGGTCACATGCTTTGAGGAGACTCAATGCCAACAATAATGAATGGATGAAGAGATGATAAGAGAAGGGAAGATAGAGAAAGTTCATTATTTGAGTGGTGAAGGACTGCAGTAACAGCAACACAGCAACAGCTATGAAATGCTACAGGAAAGAGCACAACACTGAACTAAATGAAAGAGTCACCAGAGGACTTGCTGATACCTTATCAAAAATAAACTGAACAGTAATCAAACAATAAATATAAAAAGCCAAACCTCTAAGTCTTTGACAAAACCTGCAACCAGCTCATCTTTCCTGTCTTTGACTGACTGTCGAATTTTTGCAGCAATTCTTCTGTCCTGTTCTCTAACCTGAAAAAAGTTCATATTAATTCAGCAAACTGAAAACCAACAAAAGAACTCTTAACCATCTTCAATCAATCAATCAACAGAGTATTTATATAGCGCCTATTTATCTTAATTAAAAGAACTCCCTAAGCGCTCCCGCTGCGGTTAGCGCTGTCGACTCGGCAAAGCCAACGTCGGAGGCACTGTTGACAGCATCGACGCCTCTGCGGGTCGGAAGATGATTATAAAATCCACTCAGATAGTAAGAGGAGTTCGCGGCCGTAACGAAATCCGGCGTTGAATTCCTGAGAGAGTGGACTTCCGCAGAATGTTTCCCAAGACAGAGACGCCAGTGAAGGACGGAAGGAAATGTTGACAGTCCTGCACGATGGTAAATGGAATACGTGCCGCAGAAAGGTCCGACGACGTACTCCCAAGAGGCGGTCTTCCGTTAGAGTAATCCGCAGCCGAGTAGGCTCCCGTCACCGAACTCATCAGATTCGACGGTGATGGAAAATTCCGTAGAGAACCGGAGCAAAACAGTCGATCGAGACGTACAATTGCCAGGAAGGGCGACATTCCAGACACGCAAACACGCACTGGCGATGTCAGCCATTTTGGCAGACTTGACATCAACGACGACCGAAAACATCCAGAAACAAACGGAATATACTGAGAACAGAGTTAGCTCCTCGAAGACTGACGAGCGAGAACTCAGTCCTCTCATTTGGCAGGAAAACCAAATGTAGATCGTCGAAAACTGGCGAGAACGGCGACAAAATCCAACACGCAAAACACACGCTAGTAGTCGGAAGTCTACCGGAACCCCGGTAGACTTCCGACTTTGAGTGAAGCGGATACAAACATCCATACAAGTGCAAATGCAAGCCTCAACCAAAGTACTTTTATACGTGTGTAGCAAACTAGAGCAGTATTATTAGTTCAACACTGTATATAAAAGTCAAAGCAAACCAACCAGATGCTAAAACATATTTGGTGCTGTATGCTAAGACAATTTACCTGCTTAATACGTAGTTTTCTTCGCTTTTCTCGCTCTTCCTTCAGTATTCGAGCCTCCTCGTTTGGACTTAGCTTAAAGTGTACCATTCCAATTCTGATGCCTTACCGATCAGCACATTTGCAGAAATGATAAGAGTACCTAATCCAAGGCACCATAATATTGCAATAAATCAACAATTGGTCATGGTTTGAGTGATTCTTATCGGGCATTTGTACTCCGAAAAATGATAATTAAAGCAATTCACAACTGTGCATTAATAAAGATGCAAGTAAGTTATTAACATACAAATCTCAGATGGATGCACAAAAGTTTCTTCAAATTCTGCCTTATACGAACATAGTCAAAAAAGTTTTCAGAAAAGGTGCTAAACAATGTTTCGTTAGAATGATGATAGTGACTGCTGATGATAGTGACTACTACTACTACAACTAATATGAAAAACTACACATTACAAATGGGTGGTTTATCCAAAAATGCCTGCAGTTGTATTAACACTTATCAAATGTCGCCATTTACAGCCAAGCCAGTTTGCAGTTGAATTTTCAGCCAAAGGAACTATTTTAAGCAGAGCAAAATTGGGGTCAAAAGAAGTAATTTTCTAAGGTTTGGCTGGCTCAGACTGGCTGAAATCTCGACTAGAGTAGTATAGTATCGTTTGACGGCAACAAAAGTGACTACTGAAGTACGCGTGGTGACGTTACTGGCATTCTCGAACTGCTACTATCTCTCTACATCTATACATTCGATTTTTTCGTTTAAAGTTCAGCATGCTAATCACTACCAGGCCTCAGCTGTTAGTCATCCAAATAATAACAATAATACTGACTTTTTGGATTTGACAGTGGAGGATTACGATTCAAATTAGAAGCGACTATCGACTTATGCTAAGTACATTCCTAGAATTGCGCTACAGAAATTTACTAGAACTACTACTAATAATAAGAAATAATTAGATATATGAAATGAGAATGAACGGAAATTGCAGATAAAAGGAAGCGATCAAAACAAAATTTCACTCTTAATTAATTTACCGAAACAGCTGAAAACTGAAAGATAGTAAATCCAGTCTTAAAGCGTTCAGTAAACAAATCCGTCTAAACATGAAAAGACACGATCAGATTATTAAAATGGTCGCCATTCGATCCGGAAGTTCAGCGTCAGATAATTTATAAGGCGCCACTTTATGTACAATAGTAATGTAATGTATTGTAATAGTAATGTTATTTAAAGAGGTTTATGATAATTTTTATACTCGGTGGGATGAATTTTAGGTTTATGAGTCTATGTAAGCCTGTGTGAAGACCACTGTAGTAACTCTCCACATTTAATAACCTGTTTATCCGAGATAGCCTTTGAATCCGTTTGCTGTTTCAACTGTCACTGCCACCTCGTCCAAACTGTTCCATCTGTCCACAACCCTTACACTAATTTTTTTCCTTCTTGGACCCACCCTCTACTTAAACAATTTGCATTCGTGGCCCCTTGTGCTGCTTTAGTATGCCAATGTAAAGAGTCGATCGTACAGTACAACTTTTTACTTTCCCAGGCATTATTTTGTATGTTACTATCAAATCCCCCTCTCTCTTCTCCGTTCGCAAATTTTTAAAAATCAAACGTGGGCCGTGCAGCAAAGGGTCTGAGAACCGCTGGTTTACACGACTTAAATCATTGCGACAGTTTGAAAGATCTAACAGAATAATTCATGCTTCGGCGTCAAAAAGAAAGCTCTCTGACCACAGACTTAATGGTCTCTATCATGATTCATGAATGAGAATAACGCACCGAGTATAATAAGCAAAAGCCAAGAATCGTTCAACTTAATGTGCAGTCGCCATGTTGAATCAAAGCCATAGCTTATGTGACCGTATATTGTTTTGTTTGATCGGACGAGAAAGCATCAGTAGCGCTCTATAGTCGATTTTTAACCTTTGCACGCGTTAATATTTATTTTGCGATCCCACATTTAGGGCTCATTCTTTGACAATGATTGTAATCCATATGGGTTAGCAGAAGAAATGTTTAGGTTTACCGAAATGTTGACGGTGCTTGACATTCTAGGGTAGGCATACGCTAGAAGAAGCAAGAAATGTTGATGGTGCTTGACATTACTATCGGGTAGCTGGACTTTTCGCCCCAATGCGTTTAGCCAGTATGACGTTTCGTTCTCAGCCCGGACGATTGGCCCGGGCGTTTCGCTGCTAAGACGATTCGCTCTCATTCTACGCGATTCGCCCATTCTGCTGCACTGAAAACTGCTGCATGGTTTGAAGAGTTAATATCGAGGGGTCGAGGCCCACTATAATTTTAAGATAATAATAGTAATAATATTATCCTGAAGGAAAGTCATCGGAACACCTGTGGTAGATCTATTTGCGTTGCATTCCTATTCGCGTATAAGTTATAACCAATTGTGTAATGTCCTTACTCTTTTATCTTGGCGAAACGTTCAGGCTGGGGTAAAACATCCCAATAGCAAAGCATCTTGCGGGCGAATCGTCCAGGCTGTTGGGGAAGCGTCGGTATAACTAAACGCCCTAAGGATGAAAGATCCAGCAACTGTTTAATCAGTCATTCACCTTTTGGTTATTTCATAAGACAATCGTTTTTAGAGGAAAGCAAAACACTAAATGCATAATCACACCATTGGAGTTTAACTACATAAGTGTCAACGGTTTCTTGACAGCATGATGTCCCCGATGTCCCAGCCTCTTAACAAGCTTGAAAAGTAGTCCCCGCCCAAAAAGTAATCTCTACCCTTCCCAGTCTCAAGCGGTGTGTCAGAAAAAGTAGTCCCCACCCAATCCTAAGGAAAAGGCATTAAAATGGGGAGAAAGTAGTTCCCAAATAGATATGGAAAGTCGCTAATATCAGCAACTAGCAAGCAGTCTCTCAAGTTTAATTATCACTGAGTTTAGATCTTTTCTTTAAGCTTCAAGTTTCTTTGTCCAGCATATATCAAAAAGTACCCCTAAGGCTGATAGCAGGTGCACTGATACACAAAAGCTGCTGCTGGGTGTACTGAATTATTATGCTCAATTCTGACTTTCGTTTTATGTACGTTAGTCATCCTTTAAAATATTAAATTTAATTTCTGTATATGTAGACACTTATGTTCATGTCATTATATCATTATATCAGAACTCGGCGACTACTTTTTGGGCGCGCCGATGCATGTAAGCGTGTGAAGAGGTGGATATCATGTTGTCAAAAAACCAGTGTCAACATCTTGTTGGTATTTGTGTTTGAAAAACTTCCTGATATTGGTTGCATTGGAGCTTGTTGTGAACACAGGCCTAGGAGCAGAGCATCTTGCAAGGAATCTTCCTGAGAGTGAAATGTCTTTGTGACAGATTTCCATTAGTACCTCCTGGGTGAATAAATAAATCTAGACAGAGCTGACTGTACCATGCTGCTTTTAAATCTGTTTTTTCACTTATCAGCTATTTATTTGAAACTGAATGTTTAAATTACCATGTTACTGTATCCCACCAAGCTGTTCAAGTTTAGATGTTTTGCAGTTTTTCCAGTTTACTTGGTTTGGGTTAATTTCAGTGATTTGTTTTTATCATGTATTTAGTAAGCATTTGTAGAATTGTAAATTGCAGATGTGAGATTTTTCTTTATGTATGTTTGCAGCTTCACAGGTTTCAATGTATTCTATTATTAGTTTTTTGATCATCTTAGACTGAGGCTTGCGTTTGTTTCATTTGTGACGTTAACCAGCATCTGTTTGAATTACAAGTCTTTGATGTTACAGATCAGGGAGCAGTTTATCATGTAGAGCGAATTTTCCAGAATTCATAAAGTTTGGGTGCTTCTAGATGGAAAACTTTGGAAGTGCCTATCCGACCAAATGCCATTCCTTATTCTGCTGTTGAGATCAGCTTTGTTCTGCCAGACACAGTTGTGACATTGATTTTACCTATGTTGGCATCTGTGAAGATGGGCCAGAAGGTATCGGGTGGCACAAAAGCGATTGCCAGAGAACCAAGCTACAGGTCACTCAACCATGACTACATTTACAATCCTGACTTTCAGAAACCCAGCCGACTCGATGCCCTCTTGGAGATGGCACCGGCCAGTGAAGAAGTGCGCATTGCGAACACTTGGAATCCTGACGATCGCTCACTTAATATCTTTGTAAAGGATGATGATCAACTGACATTCCACCGGCATCCGGTCGCACAGAGTACCGACTGCATACGTGGTCGAGTGGGCTACACTCGTGGGCTCCACGTCTGGGAAATTAGCTGGAGCACACGGCAGCGTGGCACCCATGCAGTTGTTGGCATAGCGACAAAGGATGCTCCATTGCACTGCGTTGGCTATCAGTCCTTGGTTGGTAGCAACTGTGAGTCGTGGGGCTGGGATCTCGTAAGGAACAAATTATATTACGATTCGAAAAACAACCAAGGCGTAACATATCCTCGAATTCTTGATCTGGACGAAACCTTTGTAGTGCCAGATAAATTTTTAGTCATTCTCGACATGGACGAAGGAACACTGAGTTTCGCTGCTGAAGGACAATATCTAGGAGTAGCATTTCGTGATCTGAAGGGAAAGAAACTGTATCCAATTATAAGCGCTGTCTGGGGACACTGTGAAGTTACACTTTTGTACGTTGGTGGCCTTGACCGTATGTATATTTCTGTTGTTTTTGTTTAAATATATTAATTAGTTTGTGATATTGGATGTGCATTATTAGTTTGTTCACACACACACACACACACACACACACATACACACACACACACTCATGCATTAGAGGTATTTTATTAAATATGATTGGCTCTTGTATAATTTTGCAAGATGAATATGGGCTTAATTTCCATAGAGTTTGATTGTCTCATTTTAATGCAGCTTATTTCAATTAAAGGGATACGTATACATGTTGCATATGTGTGTAATTTGATTACAGTACACACTACAGTCCAACAAGACACTTTCAGTGTACCTGAATGCCATGTCATTGTAAAGGCAATCTGGAATGTTGGCTGCATAAAATTAGGCTCCATGTGTGTTGTTTAGTACCTTTACGTTTATCCACTATAAACATTACATGCAGGTTTCTCTTTAGTACATATGTCTGCTAGGATCATTGGAACAGGGCATTCTTAAGACTATGCTCTTAAGCAGTCCTGTATTTGTTTATAATGAATGTCAGATGATGCTGCTTATGAATGTCTTTGAAATAATTATATAAGAACTCATTAGCTTGCTGATTGCTGGCTGCACTGCTTAACACGCAGAAGATAATGATGTTATGCTTTGTGAAATATCATTTGATTTTTTTGGTATTAATATAGGGATCTTTTCTTATTCTTTTTCTTCCATCATCTATGATGACGATGAGTTTGATACGAGATGACTCCAGGTCTTTCAATATCTTGTCATGTGTGTACTTCTTCCAAGTTCAGATTTTGTTTTCCAGCATCTTTTATGTTATCTATCCATCTCTTAGCTTGTCTTGCTGTACGTCTATTTCCTACAATATAACGGTGCAGAGCTCTCAAAGGCAGTCTTTCTTCTCCCATTCTTGTCACGTGTCCATAGAAACAACTTAACAGAAATGACTTCAACTGTCTACATTCGAGCGATACACTCGAATCAAACAAGATTTCTTGTACTGTTGTTAATGGTTAACTGGTCCTAAGAGCAAGGAGCTGTCCTTTTAACCTTCACCGGTTAACGTAATTTCAATTTGAACACATCAAAACCCTTTGATGCAGGCCGCAGGATGCTGGCCGCAGGATGCTGGCATAGGCACAAGCAACAATCAAAACACTTTGATGTAGCCGCACAGGACGCAGGCTCCAACGCCGGCAACATCAAAGCGCTTTGAAGTGGCCGCAGAGGACGCCGGCCGCAGCGCCAGCAACATCAAAGCGCTTTGATGTAGGTACAACACCAGGCTGCCGCTAATGACCAGTTAACCGGTCTTTATTGAATGGTTAACCGGTCATTTAGAACCAGCGGTTTTAACAACCTTAATTTCTTGAATTATTTTAATTCAATTTCCACTTTCTTAATTGTCATGTAGAAGCTACATTGTTTCCAATATTATGAACTTCTCAATGTCTCTCACATAGATTACTAAACGTAACATTTTATGTCTATTGATACTTCATAAAACGATGCACAGTATTTCAAAAAAAATTTTCTCAGCACAACTACCAAACGTTTTAAAATAATATTGTTAAAATAAGATTTCAAAGAATTTCTTGAACTTTGCAACAGTTTCTAATCCATTTTTTGAACCTCTATCCTTTTCAAAAGATTTTCTCCAATTATAACCTTTTCAGTATCACCTCAACTCTTCTCTCCTCTGCCCACAGGAACATACACTTCCAGGTATAGCCAATGCATATGCATAATGCAACTGCTTATAGAACACACACGCACACATTCGCGCGCACACACACACATGAGCACACACACATGAGCACACACACATTTACATACATAAATCTCATTCACTTTGTGACAATCAGAAAATTGAGCCTTTGGACTGAATATGGACACACATTGAGCCTTAGAAAATCATGCAGCCTGCTGTAAAGTCCAGATTACCCATTTTTGGGCTTGTTGCTCCAGAGGGGTCAAGTGTTTGAACTTTGCACAATTTAATATTTCATGCATACTTACACTTTTGGTGAAGCAAAGTTTACTTATCAGGTGCCTTCAGTAGAATTTGATTCATTAAAAATCTGTATTTGAAAATTGTACGTGGCATCTTAAGTTTGAAGGGCTTTAATTCCATATTGAGTGAAGCAAATAGAACTGGAACTCATTCCAACAGATGTGAGGCTGACACTCACGCGATAGATATGAGGCTGAAACTTGTGATTCATTCATTTTGCATCGTGAAGTGTTTTTAAGAAGGTTTAAGACTGAGCTCAGTCTGCAACTTTCCATTGGAGGCATCATGGACTGACCAAAAGTTAAACTTTGACAGATGTTTCTGATAAGCTTGCACCAGTGGCAGATGAGTTTCATGGGGATGAGCACTAAAAGCGTTTAGGATTAACCTATTTGAGGTTAATATGATCATTGGTTCACATTCAACATGGATTGCTTCAAAACATAGCCAGAGGCTATTGCATGTTTCTTGTTTCATTTGTTCCATTTATAATTTCTTTTTAAGATGGTGCTAAAGTGAATGCTGTTTTTTTCAGCTGAACCATTACCGTTAATGGACCTGTGTCGTAGAGCCATCCGGCAACAGATAGGAACTAACAGGCTTCAAAAAATTCACAGATTGCCGCTGCCCATCTGCCTTCAGATGTACCTTCTCTATCAGTGACTCTTGTCCTACCAGCTCCATCTTTGCTTCTAGTTCCTGATTGCTTCAGAAGAGAAGACAGTAGACAGAGTTTGACTCTTCAAATCATCCGATTAGAGCTGCATTCAGTGTCATGATGGAAAAGAGTGCATCTGTCGCAATCATTTCTGACAGATGTTGCGGAAAATTCAGAAGAGGCACCACTGGTCACAAGTTGGTATCTGTATGTTTGTCTGATGCAGTCTGTGCTGCTAACATATCTGGCATATGTGTTGTTGTAATTGTTCCTATAGATGTAACATTATGGCTCTATATTTTCTGCCTTCTGTGATTTGCATTGCGTTTTAAGCAAAAGTGAGATCTGTTGACTATAGTTTAGATCAAGATAGGCATAGCATTTAATACATATTACAATTTCTTAATTTTTGTTATTTCTCATTTTGTTTCTTATATATATATATATATATATATATATATATATATATATATATATGTTTTTATTGCATGCTCTGTTAAACACTAGCTTTTAAAAGTATTCCTCTCATTGGCATTAAAATGAATCTTAAAATTCCTACATGAATTGTGCATGGTGAGATTCTTTAAAAATTTTAAAAATGTCTTTCTTGGCTGATGCTAATAAGGGTTACTGGGATTTAGAGTTTAGATGTGGTGCACCATCTTTTTCAGCATGGGCCACTTGTTGACTTTTTGAAATCCCTATAGGCCAAAGCATGTGTATCATCTATATATTTGCATTCTACAAATGTCAAAGCCTGTGTCAAAATTTGTAATGAATATGCACAATAATGGACATACAATGGTACACTTTTGAATCTTAAAATATTGTTTGTCTGTTTTATGTTTGCATGACTTTAAAATATTGGAATTTTAAAGACAAAGGTTATTGTGATAGATGCAGCTGCATCTGTGCAATGAAATTAGAGATGCCTGGTTGAGTGCAGTGACAGACACTGGAATTCTTAAACATGTCAGTCTCAGTCAATTGATTACATGTGCTACTTTGGCTTGGGCCAAATGTGAAATTCACCCTGGCTTTGTTTACAATTATATGACCATGGATTTAATTTTGAAGCATGCTTAGCTGCCACAATTGCAGCTGTGGAAAAGTCAAAGCCAGAGAAGACACATTGAAAGCATGCTAGATAGACAGCGCTGAACATGACTGGCAGTGTGCATGAGTCTTTTAATGACAGCAGTCACAGTACACATAGACAAACAACTGGAAGCACTCCAACTCTAAAATCATTGTTAATGCCAGTGACACTGAGTATATAATGAACATGAAATCTGCTTACAGTTTGATAGGCTATGTCAGGGGTCTCCAAAGTACGGCCCGCGGGCCGGATATGGCCCACCAAGGCCTTTGATCCGGCCCGTGGCAAGAAAATAGGAACGTGCGCACATCTATTATAGGAATTTCTTTTTCACCGTCTGTGTCATAGAGACATAGATTTTAATTATAACTTGCTTCATCTTTCCACTATCTTACTCTTTGCCATTGATTTGCGCTATCATGGGCTCGTTCATCGCCAATTTCGTGATTTCCTGATGGAAATCGAATCTGTGTTTCCAAACCTATCTTACTATACATACTTCAGTGATATGGCTTAGCTGTGGGAAAGGTCTGACTCAATTTTGTTGATCTTCGAAGTATGATTGAAATATTCTTAAACGACAGGAACGGTCAGAAACAGGAACTGGTGTTGTTCACAGAAAGTGAATGGCTTTGGAAATTAGCATTTTCAGCAGATCTATTCATACACCTAAACAATTTTAATGTTCAAATACAAGGTGAAATGGCACACATCTGTGATTTGTATTTCCAAGATTGAAGCATTCTGTCAGAAATTGGCACTTTTTGAGAATCAGTAATCAAGAAGCTGCTTTCACATTGTGACTATTATAGCCAAGAAGCTGCGACTCCCTTTCCATGCTTGTTTGCTGAAGACATCATTTCAAATTTGAGAAAACAGTTCCAGGAATGTTCACTGATCTGGATGCATGTTTGTAAAAAATAAGACTCTTTTAAAATCCTGTTGACTCTGTCATTGTAGACATACCTTCTGATTTGCAAACGGCTATTGTTAATTTGCAATCCAATTACATCCTGAAGGACAAATTTGAGGAAGGAAGTGCCTTCCATGTGATAAGTTTATTCATTTTAAAAAAAAGTTTGCTCATAAATTCATTTCTGCTTTTGGAACTACATATTTGTGTGAAAAGACATTTTCTAAGATGATGTATGTTAAATCCTGCTACATATCAGCATTATTCGATGAACATTAACATCCTTACCAGGGTACTTATTTTACTTGTTATAGGAACTGCACATTTTGAACCACAGTTTGATGTAATTTTATCAGAAATACGTCTGTTTCATTTATGTCACAGTAGTTTAAAACCCACTTCTGTTGCAACTGATATTCTGTAGTCTGTATTATACACTGCATCATAATCCAGCAATAAATAGTCTGTTATTAACAGAACTTTATTCATTTGCTAATTTGCTATATAACTTAGTGTGTTTTACTAAATTTAAGTTTTTGGGCTTGTGGCCTGCGGAGCCGTCAGAAGTCCGCAATGTGACCCGCGGCTGAAAAACTTTGGAGACCCTTGGACTATGTAGTATTGGTCAGTTTGCGGAATAAAAGTTATCTAAAGTAATCTAAGAGGGATCTTGGGGGGGGCTAATTTTTCGTTGTTTGGAAATGTGAGAGCATTTTTGACATTTTTAATAGCTTCTTTGTTGAGGCAACATTGTCATTGTCAATATGCAAGTTTTTTGCTCTTGTTTTATGATTGTAAGAGTTAGTAAATTAAAATGCTTGAACTGTTTGTCTATAATATTTTTTAAACTTTGAGGCCTGAAGTTGTGAATAATTACTGTTATGAAATGTCAAAAGTGGATCTACTTTGAGCATAATAAAAATTCAATTCCAGAAACTATTTGATATTGCAGATACAAAATTGAACACTTTTGCACAGATGTTTCAGGAACACTTTCTGCAAATTTCAGAATTTTAAGCAGAATGATTCATGTGATCTGAAACTATTTAATGATTATGAAATAAAACTTTAAAAGTAGTTTCTGAATTTATTGTTTAGGTTTGAATGTGTTAAAAATCTTTATATGTTTAAGCATTTGCAGATTTTGTGTTGCTCATTGACGTAAGAAAGAAATGGCAAAAAAGCATGATGACTGCTGAAGTTTTAGACAAAATGTACAGTCATTTGAGAAATGGATCAGCCCATTTTCTAGAATGGCTGAAATTCATGTTTTACATGCTGAATCAGATCTACAGTGTATTACTTTAAAGCACAATCATTTCCCTTACTTTCAGTGTGTATTAATTTGCATTTAAATGACGTGACATGTTGATTGTGGAATTCATGCTAGAAATGATTGAGGGACCATCAAACATTTTTCTGTATCATAATTTATTAAGAGTTTCCAAGTTATTTAAAGTTTTATAATTTATATAAAATTTATATTTTTATAGAAAAATATAGACTGATAAAGAAATTACACTTATGTGATAGATGTCTTTTCTGTTGACTCTTAGATGTACTTGGTCTCTGCTCATTTTACTGACCATTATGATGATATAGTAATTATGCAAGTTGCTTCTAAAGATAATGGACATTAGAAAGAGAATGTGAATTTACTGCCTAATATGTTTTCTGACAGTTTATGCTGTTGTCATAATTATTATGGCTGAGATGCTCTGTATTGTGCATTTTAGTATAATAATTTCCTTAATTTTAAATTATTTATTGCTTTATAATACATTTTTCTTATACAGTGTTCTACTGTGTCACTTCACAGAAAATTTTAGGTTAATTTTTGCATTATGTCTTCTAAGTTTCTTTAATATTGTTATCATGTTGGTATCAATTTAATTTTTAATCGTTAACCATTGTTTCTGGTTAACTAAATTTTTAAATTATTTATTTCTAGGATATAGATGCATTTGTTTAGTGGCTCTAGTCACAACTTGCAAAGTCATTTCGCTCTAAAATGTGATATTATCTGCAACTTTTGTTCTGTTGTTGAATCATTTGAATGTCTTAAATTCACGATTAGTCTTTACTGTGTTCCAGAGTACCAGAGAAAAGGTTAAAAGTTAAAATGGGGATTAATTTTTTCCCTTAAATTATGGAATAACTCAAGTGCAAAAGGACTTGTTATTTAATAGAAATTTAGTAGGTTTGAATCATATTTTGGAATTTTGATATAATTTGGCAGTTTTGCGTTTTCCCTGATTATTGAGATGACATTTGCAAAGGCTACATTTTCAGAGATCTCAGAGATAACTGATATTGGTTTCATGGCACTGATATAAATATTTTAAGAAGTTACTGAATTTAAAATTGTGGTGATTGATCAGCTCTTACGAGATAAGATGATTGAGAATGCTTTTCGTGCTGAAGCGGTCGACCTGAAGTATTGCAGTGGACTAGAGAATGACCGGAAACTGTTCCAGACATTCACTCTGGCCGGATAGTGTGGTATTTGGCAAAATCTGGATTTGCCAAATACTTATGTCACAATACAACTGAATCAGAATATTAATGTCAAATTTCATGTTTTAATGAAGATCAACTTAACTGAAGTTAACAAATGCACCCGCAAATTTAGGTTAACTAACTTGCCCACAAAATTTAAATGTAACCAGACCTATATTGCACAAAGAATTAATTGAGGTTGCATATGGTAACTGAGCATTAAGTGACTAGTGGTAATTGGTAACTTTAGGAAGTAGTAAGTTAGGGTAATTCTAATCCTGTACAGTATTATTCGCTTCTGATCCGTATCTGGTAAATGTTGACTCAGAATATCTGGATCCGGTGGAAAAATACCCATCCGGTCATTCCCTGATGTGGACATGGGTACATTTGAGTGACAGCTTTTCATTTTACCATTGATACCTATTTTACCATTTTGAATTATTTGAAAAGGAATTTTCTCTTGTTCATGCCAGTATGACAGTATAAAGATGTCATGCTGGAAGGCAATCTGAGTTTAAAATTTTGAAATTTTTGCAGAAGTTGATGATTTCTGTTATTTATTTGAACCTATTGTGTGAACATCATTAGTGGCAGATTTTGATGCATGCATTTAACCTTCTCTGTATTTATTATGTTGTTAATTTAATAACGTCTTTTTTATTTAATGAAAATGATTTAACATTGCATATGTATATGATAGATATTTTCAATGAACAGATGAGATATCTCAAGTAATTGTGTGTGCAATATTAAGATGATTTTGGTTATTGTTTTAAATATTGATATGAAAATCTCAAGTTTATTTATCAGTTGTTATACTATTTATGAATTATGTTGAATATATTTATGTTCTTTCTGCTTTATCTTATCGATACAATTTTGTGCTTGACATACAGATGCTGTTGTTTGCCACCTAGCTTATATGTTTGTTGCGGTTGATTTTATGGGTATTTTAGATATTTTTAGATTTGCATTATCGGCACATTCAAGATTTGGATTATTGTTTATTTTACTGTATTTTCATGCGTAGACCTCACCAGAGTTGTGCGTTATATACACGCCTGTGTTTTATGCACAGCACTATTTCAAAGCAGAGTTTTAGAATATGGTTTGGCCATAATGTTGGGAGTATTACCATGCACTCTTAACTTACTTTGCAATAATGGGGTTAGCTATATTACTGTATATGCAAACAAACATTTGCACAAGCACGTACATATATCTACAAGACACATTTTTATATATTTGCTATTGCACCTGTAGTGTGTGTGTGTGTGTGCGCTAAATCATCAACTATAAAGAACTTGTACTGGTTGTACATGAATGCAGAATATGCAGCCATGCTTCACTGTTAATTGTATAAGAAAATAAGATCTGCATAATTGCTGTCATCTCTGATGTAAAGATATATAGCGGCTCAGCAGCAGTCATGCAAGTCTTATAATAATACTTTGTTTTTTCCACCGTAGCACTCTTTACGATTGACTTTGTTTAATTGCACAGTTGTAGAGCACGATTGAATTGACTGGTATTGTAAACATAGAATCTGTTCATTACTGTAACATATTGTAAAAATTTTAACATTGATATCTGAGCTGTACAATGTAATATTTGTGTAGTGTTATTGAAGCTGAGATTTTGACTCAGTGATAGGTTCTGGTTGTTGTGTGACCAGTTTGTTGTCACAGAAGAACAGCAGCATTGTACATAATATAGTTGTATTTGATAACATTTTAATTGCTTTTGGGCCTGTTGCTGTTACTGATATGTCTCAAACATCTTAAAGGATATCATCAGTATTAAACATTAGTTGCAGGATTTAGGCCAAAACAAGTGTATGACTGTTATTGTAATTGTACTGAAGTAAGCCAAACAAGTAATTTGAATGACAAGGTTATACAATATGTATTATGTATGTTACACACGAGTTAATGCCATTGTTTACTGAGTTGATGCATTTTAGTCTGATGTTGCTTAATGCCTTGTGATTTATTATTTATTGTGGATTATTTTGTCAGTCTTTATGATGCTGTTTTAAAGCGTTGCAAGTGAGTTTTGTGCGATGTAATATGTGTTTTATGTTGCTGTATTATATATAGTCTGTTTAGTATGTTGGCATTTTTTAAAATTACAATTCGTGTTTCCCAAGTGAGAATTCATGTTTGAAAATGTTAAATATTTGTGTTTAAGTCAATGGTTAATCAAACATAAGTACTATTAAGAATTATTTAGATAATGACAGTTTGGCTATTTGTATATGTATACATTTTAATGAAGAAATTGCCATATTCAAACTTAACTATTTGAATGAATTTGAGTCTTCTAAGTGGAATTGTTAATTAAATTTGCTATAGATGTACATCTAATCGTTATCTGATGTAAATCTCATCATATTAACTGTTAAATGGGTTTCCACAATGTGCTGATCTTTTCAATTGATGCTTTGTTGAAGGAATATGAAATTATAAGATGACATTTTGTATCTTGATGCATCTAGTATTCTAGTTGTCTAATGTTTGATCACTGCTAGCACAGTAACAAGATGCTAGTGTAGATGTTTCATTTCTTCTTGTATTTTCTAAAGAACAAAGCTAAATTATTGTCGCATCAAGGTTGCAATTGTTTCATTAAAATTGGCTACATTGTGAAGTTCAGAAGCATCTGCTTGACTTCACTCCTATGCCTAGAAAACTATTTGATGTCAGTTTTTCTTCTATATGGTTTTCTTTTGTCAATTTAAAAAGTTTTCTACACTCGTTGATATGATCTGCCGGAACTGTTGATATTTGTTTTTTAAAATGCTGTTGATTTTATCAGGTATTTTGTGACTTCAGTCCCAATTTATGTTTTCTATTATGAGGTTGTCATTGTCCTTCCCTACCAATTTTTTGAGTCATGTTAGTATAATTATACTGGCCAATAATAATATCCAAATAGTGTGATATGGAATGGAGTTGGCATAAACAGGAAGTGAATGCATTGTTTTGCTAGTGGCTAGAGATCACAAATGAAGTGGCTTTATGTGAAATGATACTAATTAGTTCTGACTTTATTGAATTTGACAAAATTTTAAAAAAATAAGCGAATTTAGAGTTGTTATGATTGGCATCTTCCATGAATTTAATTTCACTGCTTTGAAACACATCCCAGGCATTCATGGAAGGGCAGAAATGACCCACGGAATAGTCGGAATTTAATGGTATTGAAATGCTGCATTGTTGCCAAGATATGTCATTACAAGTATAATGTATGTTCCTGGGTGAAATGGCATTGATTAACTTCATGAGTGTCAGGTTGTCTTTTTATATGAAACTGAGTTTCAAAGGACTTTAGAATGAAGGGATATTTTGAAGGCGTATTGAATTACTTTTCACTCATCTTTGAAGCTACCGTTTCAGTTGGGTTGCTATTGACATTAAATTATAATAATTTTTGCTTTAAAAATCTTTGTCATATGCCATTGCTTATTATACACAAGGTTATGCATTTAGTAAATTGCATATTTGTTTGATGTAAAATACTAATTGTGCATACAAGTGCATTCAGATAAATAATTTGCTTGTACAATTAGAACTTCAGCCATCCAGTGTCGATGACATCTGAGAATCCATTTAGGGAAAGTAAAAATTGATAGAAGCCTAATCAAAGTTTTAAGAATACCATTATTCAGTGAATACTGGTATTCATAAATGTTCTTTTGCAGTCCACCACTGTCTTAGGTCTTTTAATTTGCCTGTATGGAAAAAAGCCATGTTGTAAAAGCATAATTATATGTGCTTCATTTACTTCATGTCATGCTATAATGCACGATAGGGTGTGCTACACTGTATCATGAGTGAAATGGTGTTCTGAAGTTGGGTGGCTAACTTTGCTTAAATTATGGATAAACATTTAGTAAAGTTGTTGTAATGATGTCTTGGCATGGGGTATCATATTCTGCAACATTGCAATGCTACATTATGTGTAGTCCCCTTATGGTGTGACCGACCGATAGTGGCGTATTGTTCATTGAAGCTGTTCTTATAATCTAGTCTTCTTTGTGTTCCATGATTATCAAGCGATTATCTATGTTGCTACAGGTGTCTCTAGTTATTTTCTAGATATTTAATTTTTGTGTAGCTTTATCTAAATTTAATTTTAAATATAGATGGTTTTTGTGTTATTGCTGTTCATATCTTGTTTGCCATAACGTCTGACACAGTTGTTCATGAATAACTTTTTGTATAAATAAAAATCTCTGTTTCATTGGTTTTGATGAGCCTTTGAAAGTGAGCTTATGGGCTCTTGAGCCAGCTAATGCAAACGTCTCCACTCAATTCCTGCCTGGTCCCAGCATCCAAACCTGGTTCAACTACCCCTATGCATTTATAGTTGTTAATGGCATCACTTCATTATTTTTTGGCATTTTTTTCCTAACATATTATTATTTCCACACATTTCTTGTTTATCCCTTGCAGAGCTACTCGAGACCTTGAGGTCCTCTCAGGCGCAAGCCAAAATCCTTCGACTAAAGCAGTAACGAGGAAAATCAGACCAGATGCTGGCAGCCTCAGTGTCCTCAAACTAGAGGATGGGAACATAAGGGCTACAGTCAGAATCCTCATGCCAGATGAAAAACTAGTTATCCCTGACCCTCAGACGTACCAGGGGCTACTGAGGAAGCATCCTACACCACCGGAAGGCCGGGTTCACATGCCACCAACCAGCGTTTGCACTCCCCTCCAGATGTCCTGAAGAGGACGTTAAGCGCAGAATTCGCTCTTTTCCCGCTGTTTATTCGGAGGCCCAGATGGACTGAGGCCACGAATTGTGGTTGTGCTCATCACCTGTCCAGAGGCTGGCAGCAGACTGGTCTTGGCTATAACAGGCTCTATAACCTTTACCTTTTGGGCATTTGTCCTGACCCATTCAGATCTATCCTTTTTGGGGAACCCTTCTGGCCTTCAGGAAAAAAGCCGGGGCATTGTGCCCAATCGCAATAGGTTTTTTTGGCAGCACCTATCCTCAAAATGTGCTGCAAACTTTGCACTGTCTATACATTACTTTTTTTGTCTGCAGACGGCTGAGGCTGCTGCAGTCTGCAATTTTGTGTGCAGGCACAGCTGCAGCAGTTCACAAAATGCCAAATACACAGATCTGACAACAGATTACATCTTCTCATCATTGGCCTTTGAGTCCCTTGGTCCCATTAGTCTTGACGCACAGCTTTTTATCAAACAATTAGGTCGTCATATTTCAGAGTCTTCCGGAGACATAAGGGAAGGAAGCTTTTTATTCCAGTGTTTATCCATGGCTATTCAACGCTTCAGCGCAATATCTTTTCGAGGAACTTTTTCCGTTGCTGACTTCAAGAAACCAGACGAGATTTGACACACATTAATTTTTGTCTCCGGCCATTTTTACTTATAAGACCTGGAATGAAGTGCTGAAGGCATAAAAATTATAAAATATGCAATATGTATTATATTGTCTTATTAACATAGCATAATACAAAATGTCTTAAAAGTGAATCTGTTAGCATGTACTTATAAATTTAAGAATTCTGTAAAAAGAAGCAGGATAAATGGTGCCAATTATGGTATCAGCAATCAGATTCTTAATTTTATTTTGTAGATAAAGTTGAAAGATTCACTATTCACATTTAGAGAAAGAATTCTCAAACAGTAACAAATATACATGATCATAAAAACCAATATATTTTAAAGTTCTGCATGAAAACACATCTATGACATGATTGTAAACTTTCACAACATCAAGCCTTTATGCAAAATCCAATACAAGAAAATATAAAATATGGCATCAAATATCAACCAATCAATGCAGCAATAAAAAGTCAACAACCTAGCACAGTGGAATTAGATTCACTACCACTGACCAGTACATAAGAACCATACATATCAAATACTTTACTTCCCAACTACAAATAAAAGTGTTGCTGACGATTAAAAAATGTAATGTATACTTGCTACATAATTAATTCTTGTTTGAAAAAAACTTGATTCCACGAACTATCAGCATTGATTTTTACACTTTAAAAAAATCAATAAATATATCTACAAAACTGTACTAAAGATAAACATCAATTACATTTATAGTCAATTTGACAGGAGTTGCTGCTCTGAACTACTTGAGCATTAAAGGTTAAAGCAAATGGCAGTGGCATCTTCAAACTAGGCTAAGGGCATTCTGGATGTAGCAGCACCCAGTCTGGAAAGTATTGTAATGTAATAACCAATATTTTTGCAACTAGCAACATGCAGGCTTGCATAATTCATTCAACAAACATCAGCAAACATTGACAAATGAACATTTCAAATAAAATCCCCAACAATGTTTGAATAATTTATAATTGTAGTGCGTATCAGCTCTTACACCTCTATTGTGATACAAAATATTGTATACATAGGCCTACTTAAATTATACACAGTCAACCAATGCAGATCAACTGTTGACAATACTTATAACAAACCCAACACTTTTTGCCAGCACTGTCTATTTCCAGCAATAATAAGGCAGCCCGTAAAACATGAAATTGTCCAATGCATGCCTTAATTTAAATCTGGATACAATGCAGTACAGCAGAAAAATGATTTGTAACTACAAAGCATCTGCCTGTCCTGTCATATAAATTGTAATCCACGAGTTGTGATGACAATCTTATTGTATGCTAAGATCCGCCTCTAGACGCTGTTGAGCTCTAGAAATCTTTGGCCTATCTTTGGGTGCTTCTTCTCCAGTTTCACTTGCAAAGCGTTTCATCTTATCACGAAATGACATCCTTTCTGGTGTCATGTAGCTGCCTGTTGTCAATGCACTTGCCAATTTAGCAGCTGCTAACCTCTCTCTGGGGTCCAGATAGCTTTCCTGGGCACCCACAACTCCAGGCGTCAGTGGTGTCGAGTCCTGACGTTGATAATTAAACCCTGCAATTCCTCGATCAAAAGTAAATACGTCATCAGTACCAGGGCTGAATGGAGTGCCTAGTTCTACAGGATTTTTCGAAATGTTAGCACCACTCACATGACGTGAGAGGTCCTGTGGGACTTTTGCTGGGAATGTGGAAGGTAGAGTCTGCTGCAAGTCGCCAGGAGAAGACCTAAACTGATTGTTAGTCACACCCTTTGAATCATCCGTTTGGAAAGACACACTTTTCTTTGCTACTGGGGGCTGCTGCACTGCAACAGTGAGTGAGCCACTGCCTGTATCTGTGGGAATGAGCGCATTTCCAGTTCGATATACTTCGAACGAAGAATTTCTTTCTGGAGGTTGAGGTGGAGTTTTGAAGACTTGATGAGGTCTTCTGGGAATGGAGTATGTATCTTCCACAGGTTCTGCTGGTCGCTGTGGCGCAGCACTACCTTTAGGTGGATAATGCATTTGATTTACACCCTATAAAATCCAAAACAAAAATCAAATTTTAATAATCAGATGGTGAATAATGGAATTTTATTTCATCAACAATTAAATCTTTTAAACAAGAAATATTCAATTTTACTCACACAAAATCAAATATAACATTAACTTTGGAAATACATTCAAAGTATTTTCATTTTACAAATAGCATAACATGATAAACTTTTCTGAAATTATGGAGGCAACAAATGACTGAATTCTTGTCTGAAATTGTGGGGGACAACAAATGACTGAATTCTTGCTTAAATAAATAATTTCTATTAGATATAATTGGACAATAATTGGTGCACCTCTACTTCAAATTTAGTTTAAACAATTTAAAAAGAAAGTCAAAGCAAAACAAAATAATTTCTATTAGATATAATTGGACAATAATTGGTGCACCTCTACTTCAAATTTAGTTTAAACAATTTAAAAAGAAAGTCAAAGCAAAACTTCATAATCAATTAAATTAAACACTAGTAATTAAACCATTAATCATGATTAGACTAGCCAATTCAAATTAACTTAAGTCTGTTACTATCATTTTGCCTATCATATAGCTATTAACTCTTTCGCTCCAGTGAATATATGGTAATTTTATCAGCCATGTGCCGGAAGTGGATGTGGAATTGTGGATCCAGGATCACTCTCATCTTCACTATAGTCACTGTTTTTTAACATTCGCACCAAATCGTCTTTACTAAATTGTTTTGTACTCATTATTTTTAAATTTTATCTAAATTTAGTCAACATTTTCCCTAGCACTACCACAAGCCAGAGCTAAAGGCCCACTGGCATGGCCAGCATGTCAGATTATTAACGCATTAGATAGTAGCATGGCTGATACTATCTAATAGATAGTAGCATGGCTGATACTATCTAATACCACACCACATAACATTCAAATTTGTAAAAACCAGCCCAATATAGCCCAAATAGTGTCTAACAACGCTCACATGAAACAACATTGCTGTATTCCCACAGCCAGCAGTGCCAAACATGTACGGTGTTATGCACAGATGACGAGTGGCGCTTGTCAATATAGCAATTAAGGGGTTAATTAATATTAATAACATACCAACTAGAGGGAACATAGTTCCTTCTGGTATCTTTTTTCAACTCACTTTAATTTAAGTAAAATCAGGTCTCTTGAGCATACTTTATACCTCTTCATTATCGATATCTGTTTCAGTTATATTAATTTGTTATTGTGTCTTATTTTTTATGAATAAAGATTCTTGTACACTAATATTTAATTAACCTAGATTATAAGTATCATGGTTACTTTAATTTGTATCTAATACTATTGAAGATAACTGTATTTCTATAAATAATGATTTACAGTGATCAATATGTCTTACTACTTGAATTACTGTACTATGCTTAATTGTTTATGTTAAAAAGTTATGTGGTGTTTTTTGAGTTGGAAATAAGTAAATTTCTTCAAAAAATGCACACAAAAAGATTCATGCAAGACACATTTACACTTAGTATGTGCAAGCAAATCAGATTGCATTATGTGAGAGTGCAACACTCAAGAAGCCACATTACCTGGCAATCTTACCTTTTGCTCTGAATGCACAGAAGCACAACATGTCCCATTTAAATAATCATCAACACATCACATACTCCAATCATAAAAAAGTGCAAAGAAGAAGGAAATGCTGAATCAGTCAGCAATTAGTTAAAACGCAGATTTTTAAAAGTGCTTGAAATCATTATATTAATTATTCATTAAAAATAAGCAACTACCAGCAATACATATTCTAAGTCTACAGCCATTTCTCTAAGTGCTGGTAGGTACCGCTGAAGTTATCCTTCCCTTAAGTCTCTTTTTCATTTCCTCCCTCAATCTCTCATTCTCCTTTGGCTGACAATGTCTGTACCACAACTCCAACTGCTTGAGATGTTTGGATCTTAGCTCCTAAGTACGGTGATGTCAAATGTTAAACCAAGAATCACTTTTAATTAATGTCAAGTGACTTTAGCGGAAAATGACCAGACAGTTAATGGCAAGCATTTATCAAAACTAACGAAATTCATGACTAAACAAAATAGAATATTCTGCCCAAACACACACACACACTCACACACACACAATACTTATTCAATGCACTCAAGGGCAAATCTACAGGGGGCACATGTTCCCATAAAATGCCCCACATTTTTGATAATTTCTCATCATGGCAAAAAGCTGAAAAGTTATAAAGGCAAGTATAATTAGGTAAGTGTCATCTTTTCTTCCCTTTCAATAATTTTAACATGCATCATTCCACATGGAAAGGACAGGTCAGAGTAAAGCAGAATTTAGAATAGAGCATGAAATGCGTTCTCCAAACTGAATTCCTCGATGCCTACAAATGCACTAGTCCATATTTGTTCACATTAACTATTTTTAGGCAGAATTATTTCAACGCTATGGCTTAGACGTCGACAAAAGTCAACATCCGCCCTGAAACAGTTAATATGCAACCAAATGTGAAGTGTATCCTCACATATCTGTGGGGCTATGTTTGTTCATAAAAAGTATACACAGGGAGGGCCTTTAAAACTGGAACCACCCTGTTTTTTGTAAATATTTTCACAGCCACTAGGTCAAAATGCATGAAATTTGACATACTTCGGAATTTGAAAGCAAAACTTAATTGGCTGCATTCAGGATATAATAAAGCAGAGAAACACCAAATTTCATGCATTCTAACCTAGCAGCTGTTGAAATATTTACAATGAAACAGGGTGGTTCTGGTTTTATTGGCCCACCCGGTAGAATATAAGTAATATGTGTAGAAAATTATCAGCTTAACAATTCTAGTTACCGGATATATTTGGACAAATATATTTTTGATTTTAATCCATCAATTCATTAAAAAAATTAACAAAGACACCTAAGGAAACGCACAAAAATTTTTAACACAAGTGTAACAATTCACACACTTGTTGCTTGCGGTGGTAATCTTCCATCTGCTTCAGATATTGCTCTTGCCGCTGCATTTCCCAATTTTTTTCTTCCAACCGCTGTTGTTCAAAATTTTGCTGCTGCTGCCCCTGTCTGAAACAATATGACACTTGATATTCGAATGTCGCTAAAGCAGTGGTTACAACACAAATGTTGCTGATTTCCAGTGCTGTGCTCATGCCGTCCATTTGGATAAATCATCACATAAATATTATCTTTAATAATGATGATAAGTGATAATAATAATAAAATATTAATAAAAATAACTTTATGATTTCCCACTAAATTACCCTTTTCAATGCATTGTCAAAATACAGGAAGGTTGCTATCTCATATGGATATAAATGCAAGTAATAAATATATAATATTTAAAGTAACAATGATTCATAAACCCATGATTTTAGTAAGTAACTAACACTTTGAAAACTCAAATACCTTCGTCTCTCTTGTTCTTTTAAACGTTCTTTTTCCTGCCGAAGGTGTTCTTCTTCTCTTTGTTGTCTCTTAAACTCATACTCCTGTTGATAATGCTTTATAAGCTTTGCCCTACCCTGATCAAATATTCATCTTTACTTAATTGAAATATAACTGCATTGCTACTAATCATGCTTCTTCAAACATAAAGAAAAAAGGTTTGCTAAATTTTAACAGCAAACATGAAATATTATATTTCAATCTAGGAAATAAACAAGCAGACATATCTATGAAACACCAAACGTTAGGGGTGTTCAAAAAAATACAATTTTCAAAAAGTTATGCCTACTGGACGGATTGTCATGCTACTATCAATATTGAATTCAGATACACTTTTTATTTCACATTTCTATGATGTCCTGAGGTCCCTCAAAGGCCTTGAATGCATGAACCCCCAAACCATGGAAAAAATGCACAATGATTGGGACTAAATACTTCATAACTCTCTAAAATAATCATAGATATGTCATAATAGACTCATTTTGTTTGTATTATCTTTGGGCCGTGTCCATAGAGTCAGTAGCGTGCAGAGGGGATTTGTCGGGGGCGTGGCCCCTGGCGCCGACCAGATGGAGGTGCCAAAATTGACTCGGCGACCTTCATTTTTTTGCTCGTCAAACATTTTTTAGGCTTGGCCTCGGGCGCCCACCACTCTGCGCGCCACAGCATAAAGTGGCATATGTAAAGGTTCAGCTACTCTGGTGGAACAGCCACCGGATTTTTAAAAAAATATTTTATCTGGCTTGCAGGCGTCATGTCCTTGAATTGGCATTTTGGGCTGTCTGGAAGTTCGGTTAAGTACCAGGACCAGGCAATAGACTGTTTGCCACATTCAAATCAACATGTGGTAGGCTACTTTGGGCAAACAGATGCAAATCAACACAATCGAACTATGCCATCCCTGGCTGAGAGAAGTTAAGGGTCACGTTGTCCAGGAGCTGAGAAATATCTGGACACAAAGAGAATCTGGAACCGTGCCCCGTGTCGACTATCATGAATGAGCAGAGAACAATCTACTCATTCTGGGTGAAACACCTCCACGCGGGGTACACCTCATGAAACCCAGAGTCATTCACCAGGCTCGATGGATGACGTGCAATTTGTATGATGGCAAAATGTTCGTGTCATGTTTCATCATCACATGTCATATGACGCTGAGATGATCGTCAAGCTGAAGAGAATTAATATGTTTTTAATCAGCTTCCATACGCAAGCATGGACGAAGGCCAGCATTGCAGTTGACGCATCAGTAGACGACCTGCAATTCTTCAAATACATGTTTGCCTACAGCGATGTAGATCATGATGTTGCTGAAGTGGTCATCCGAAAACTTCAAAACCACTGTTGGTACCGCCACTCAGGATGCTGTTCCTTTTGTCCTGTTCAGCAAACTGCTCGTGATGACAAGCAAGGTGAAGCAGGATATTGCATCAAAGTAATTAATTGTACACAGCTGTACCGGACCATTTTCGTATGGACAAACCACTATTCCCGAAAGTCAACAGTGATATGAATCTAACCGATTTTATTGGTCCAGAATCGCATATATCCTGTTTCAGAGTTTGAGCATCAGCACAGGATGGCTTGTCAGGCTTGCTAAGCCAGTTGATCAATGGTCATGAGATCCTGATTACCAGGCTGCTGAAAACTTTGCAGCGAGTCAGTCATTTCAGCGTCATATGACATGTGATGATGAAACATGAACATTTTGCCATCATACAAATTGCACATCATCCATAGAGCCTGGTGAATGACTCTGGGTTTCATGAGGTGTACCCCGCATGGAGGTGTTTCACCCAGAATGAGTAGATTGTTCTCTGCTCATTCATGATAGTCGACACAGGGCATGGTTCCAGATTCTCTTTGTGTCCAGATATTTCTCAGCTCCTGGACAACGTGACCCTTAACTTCTCTCAGCCAGGGATGGCATAGTTCGATTGTGTTGATTTGCATCTGTTTGCCCAAAGTAGCCTACCACATGTTGATTTGAATGTGGCAAACAGTCTATTGCCTGGTCCTGGTACTTAACCGAACTTCCAGACAGCCCAAAATGCCAATTCAAGGACATGACGCCTGCAAGCCAGATAAAATATTTTTTTAAAAATCCGGTGGCTGTTCCACCAGAGTAGCTGAACCTTTACATATGCCACTTTATGCTGTGGCGCGCAGAGAGTGGTGGGCGCCCGAGGCCAAGCCTAAAAAATGTTTGACGAGCAAAAAAATGAAGGTCGCCGAGTCAATTTTGGCACCTCCATCTGGTCGGCGCCGGGCCACGCCCCACAAATCCTCTGCACGCTACTGACCCTATGGACACGGCCCAAAGATAATACAAACAAAATGAGTCTATTATGACATATCTATGATTATTTTAGAGAGTTATGAAGTATTTAGTCCCAATCATTGTGCATTTTTTCCATGGTTTGGGGGTTCATGCGTTCAAGGCCTTTGAGGGACCTCAGGACATCATAGAAATGTGAAATAAAAAGTGTATCTGAATTCAATATTGATAGTAGCATGACAATCTGTCCAGTAGGCATAACTTTTTGAAAATTGTATTTATGTGAACACCCCTAACCAAACGTGTACTAGATCTTCAACAGATTCAACTTTTGAAGTATTAAAACTTGTGCTTCTAAACTATAGTATCTTCCTTTACCAAACAACTGAATTATCTATCATGATTTCTAAAAGGTGCACAAGAAACTACACTTAAATGCTGAAATTAATTCATGATACCCACAGCTGGTGTCATTTCTGTATCATCATCTGGTGTCTCTTGATTGCTGACTTCCTCAAGTCTTCGATCAAACTCTGCTTCTAATTTCAGACGTTTCAGTCGCTCCTCCTCTCCACTTGTAAGCCTTCTGCGCAGTTCTAGTTCAAGTATTTCTTTTTCTCTTATCTGTCTCTTCTCCACTTCCAGTTTCTTGGTTTCTGTTTCCTTTTCTTCCCTCACCCATGGAGATACCACCACTGAACGAGTGACCAAAGGAGGAGGAGGACCGGTCCTCTGTTGAACCCTAGCATATTCTGGCTCTTTCGGCATACTTGGATGCTGCGGTTTAAAATCGTTGCGGCATTTTGTTGTAGTCCATGCAGATTCCTGAAACCCTTTTACAGGATTTGCAGGTCCTGGACCAACACGCATCATGTTCTGATTGGTAGTTCCTCTGGAAACGGATGCGTAGATATTAGCAGGTAGCGGAGGAACTGGAGGAGCATATTCTTCCACCCATTCCATTCTTTGGCTGGGGTACCATGGCTGCCCTTTATGAGCAGGGTGACTGTTGTGACTAACTGAATTTGACGATGAATTAACAACATCTGGTTGACGATAATCAGGAAAACGTCTAAAATTGGTCGTTTGATGCCGAGGACGAATATTTTGCTCCTGTTGATTGCTTAATCCAATTCTATCAAGTCCGCTGGTGTTTGGATACCGAGTAAGGCCTGATCCTTTTGCGAAAGAGCTTTGTGGGTCTCTGTCTAATGTCTCAGAATCATAAAACTGTGGCTGGCCATTGACATGCTGAGGCCGTGGGGCAACTTCTGAAGGATTGAAAATGTTAGTCTGTCGTGACGGACTAAACGGTTGAGACTCTTGGGGAATGCCAACAACTGGATTGGTAGGTCTTCCCGATCGTCCAAATGATACCCTGGCTGCAGCTGACGCTTTTGGTCCATTTTCAGCCAAATGTGGACCCATTGGTGGATAATTTCCCTTAGAATAGACTTCTCTTGTCGAGGGGTAAAGGATAGGCCGCTTTAAACTGTCTCCTCCTGATCTTTCAGGCTGATATACGGAACCTCCCGGATGAAGTTCTCTAGGAAGTGTTCTGCCAGATGAGACGACTCTTGGCCCTGCACCAGAATCAGCCCGGTCAAAGTCTGGCACTGATTTGGAGCGGACTGGACCGGATTGACCAAAGGATGACCGGTTAATGGTTCTAGAGTACCGACCGCCGGTGGGAGCAGCATGTGCATTGGAGACGTGTTCATCATCATTGCCCGACGACGGATTTTCTAAATTCCGGTGTCCAAAGGTTGGCTGACTGTGATGAAGATGCTGTGATGGATAGTTTGTTGCACTCGACCTAGCAGGACCGCTGACAATCGGCTGTGCACCTTTATTCAAACAAATGCAGATCATATCGATAGAGGACAGCACTTTCCAAGATCAAGATGAAAATAAAAGTAAAACAGATAAAATATAAAATTGCAGTCAAAGAGACATAAAGCAAGACCTTTAGATCAATGACAATAACAGTAACAGCAAAATTTATTGTCTAACCACCAACAAAGTTCACAACTATGAAGACTGATCATCTATTATGCATCAATATGAAATTTGCATGTGATTATGCCAGTCACAAACCAAAGTTCTACAAACTTGGTAAAACATAATCTAGTCATAACAAACTCAATACAGAATTGCAGTTATAACAAATGAGTTATTCGATCCTAATATCACCATAACTCAACTCTGGATACAGTGGACTTGAATATAACAAAATATTCCTGCAATAGTCATCGTTGTTTACAATGTTTAGGAGCGTCAGTGATCAAAATGTTAATTGTCACAATAGGTTGACATATGCACACAGCAGAGTAATTTCCTTATGTGTGATAAATCTGGCTTTGTTTTTCTAAACATAGCTATGGTGATTTGATTGCAAAAAAGAGAAACTAAGCAGAAGCAATAGTGAATAAATCACAATTCTCAAGTCCCACAACATCACTATGCTGCCCAGTTGCATGTGACTCGAGTTAACTTGAATGCCGGCATACATTTTGCGTTGTACACATTGGTTTTTAATACCAAATGTATGCCAGCTCTATGCTTTTAACATATTAACTCTACTCTTAACCCGTTACAGGGGTTCGGCGTCTTAAAACGTCGCCCGGAAATCATATGCGAACGGGGTCCGACGTTTTAAAACGTCGCGCAACTGTTTTGCTCTTCCACCACGGGGTTCGCCGTTTAAAAACGTTTTCTTGATTTGATTTCCTTTTTCGCACGGATGGATGGTAAGTACAATAAAAATGCTAAACAATGATGCAAACCACATCTTTGTAGCTTCTATATAGCCTGCAAGGTAAGGTGTTTCATATTTGAAGATTCTCGCAAAAAATTTCACTTCTCCGAGCAACGGGTGCCTGGTGTAGAAACACCATAACTCCCCAAATTGGGTCCCATCTTCAAATTTTTTGAACCAATCTGTTCCAAAGACACCCACCTACAACTTTGCCGCTGAACCTAGGGGGGTCACCACTGAAAAAATTTTTTTATTGACCTTTGAACTTATTTTTTTGGAGAGGGTCATATTTTGGTCTGTAGGGTAGGCCCAACCCCCGAAATTTCTTTTTTGGCACGGATGGATGGTAAGTACAATAAAAATGCTAAACAATGATGCAAACCACATCTTTGTAGCTTCTATATAGCCTGAAATATAGTAAGTTTAAAAAGTACATGTTCACAGTTCAAACAAACGCTTTCCCCCAAAATTAGTAACCCAAATTGGTAACGTCTTGTAAAAATTAATTCCCCCTTCAACGGGTTAAAGGAAGATTGAAATGGAAGTCTGTTTAAAAGTATTTACAGGGCAACAGCTAAAAAACCTGCCACCTACTATAAGAAACTTGTAAATCAATGCCAATATGCCATAATGGCACACCATTACATAATCACTGATTTGTATGGAGACAAAGCTCAAGTTCTAGCATGCTACTGCAGTTACTAAAATATTTATTCAACTCACCAAGAGAAGGTGGCTGTGTTTGATGAAATAGAGGGCCCTGCTGCCCTCTGAGTGTTCCATCTCTAGTGTCACTACCTCCTGGAAACAAGTCAATAAGACATCATACTGTAGTGATTTTCTTTTAATTACTGTTTGCAATGTAACATTTTCTTTTCTTACAAAATCACTACATTGACAGCTCTGGCCGCCTGGATCAGCTTACTTCAAAGTAATTAATTAATCAAGCACAGTCCACAGGTAAGGTGCTCCTAGAACACTATATAAACTGCTCATTCACCATGCTAATCGTCAAGCCATTAAAGCCTGTGGCATAAGGTAGTTACATTAAAGTCTGTAGTATTAGGCAGACATACACTAATAACTGTATTAAAAGGCTGGATAACTACCCATACTGTCTGTAGTATAAGGTAGCCATATACTAAAACTTATATTCCTTCACTGTCTTCTCAAGCCTTTAGGTCTAAACTTAAAACCTTCCTATTCGATAAGTCATTTCCTCCATAGCAATAACAACCTGACCCGCCGCCTCATAGATACACTGACCTTTGCCCGGCCGACAAACCACCTTGCCTATAGCTATTTCAAGAAAGATTAAGCGCATAAGAATAAGCAGCTACTGCTGTACTGCTTTCTGGGGCGCTGTATAAGTTTACGAGATTTACTTTACTTAACTTTACTTTACTTATATTACAAAGCAGAACTGTAATTAATGCATTGTTTATCATTGTGTATTTTAATTGTGTGGCATTGTGTTAATTAAATACTCGTAATTAACGTAGGCTGATTGATAGTGAATCTGATTGTTGAACTATAACTGTATTTAATAAGAAAAATGAACATTAAACTTGAGCCAGTATGCTCTTTATTAAATCAAATAGCGCATTGACATTCAATTAAAGGGCCATAACCCAAAATTATAATCCCTGTAGCAGGCAAATCAGACAATAATGGTTCCTGTGCCAGACCAGACAATGAACTCTGAGTCTTAATCAATCATCAATGTCACAATTAAGGAACAGTACCATGCGCCATTACAGAGTGCCAAAAGTAGAGCTGAGATTGCTCTATTTCAGCAGTTCAAAATACACATTTAAACCTCTTAGTGTCAACAATCTTGGATGAGAGTGAAAGAAAAATCCATTGTTCTGAATGCAGAAATTCCAAACCATCACGTCATTTCCATAATTATAAGCATGGCAACATACATAAATACATAACCTTAAAAATGAATAACCCAATTTTGTAACTAACGTGAAAATGAAGGAGATGAAGTAGTACCAGGAGACTGCTGGCTAAGTTTAGTAGCCAAGCCATAGTACAGAGCACTCTGCTTAGCCACCTTCAGTGTAACAATCTGTCCAGTGCGTGACATAGCTTCTGCAGCACTAAAAACATTTACACTATCATACTGCAGCTTAATTACACACGAATCAAGATTCATGAGCAATTAAGAAAGAAATATTTCTACCATAGTCATCAAGGTCAGGTCAGGTTTTTATCCTTCAGCTGTGTCCAGCTATCGACTTCTCCATGACATCTCTCCAAAGTTCTCTTTCCTTTGCTATTTCTTCCAAAGTCATTTGGTGTCTTCTGTCAGTTTTGCCATTGAGATTCAGCCCTGCCACGTGCAGATCCTCTTTCAATCCGTCCGCCCACCGTCTTTTTGGTGTTCCTTTAGATCTTCTCCCCTCGGGTTTGTAGTTGAAAATTCATTTTGGGTTTCTTATTTCATCTATTCTGAATAAGTGTCCGGTCCATTTCATTCTTCTCTTTCTGATGACTTCCATGATGCTTGGTTGCATTGTTCTCTCTCTAACTTCTTCATTTTATGTGTTCTTTGTATCCGATCCTTAATATTCATCGCTTAGGCAAGAATAAATTGGTTGCAGTGTTAAGCTGCAAAGGTAAAACACAGGTTTAGAGAAAGCAATATATAACAGCATATTTTAAAATTTCCTAAACTCTGAAATTTCAGGATATTCCAGACTCACACTTCTTGTGTCATTCCAGTCAAGCTACGTCCATCAACCTCCAGCAACTCATCACCTGCCTGCAGCCTCCCATCCTTAACAAACAGATTGCATCCAAATAATTTCACGCTTGTTAAATAGAAAACCACTGAAGAAAACAACCGGTCATGTTAAAAGCTTGTTAAAAGACAAATTTTTTAAGCATCATAAACACTGATACCGCGCTATTATTTGTGATCATTGTTTGATTTGTAATTCAAAAAATAAATCAAAATATAGTTTTAAAATGATCATTTAAGTGTTGATATGCAAAGATTTGTGATTTGCAACAGAACACTTTAAAGTACAATCACTCCCACAGTTTTTACAGCTGCCAGGAACCAATAAATGACATCACAGATTCACAGATCACATTCATTCTTACAGCATCATGGTAATCATTCTTGTCAGATAAGAGTCCTCTCCATAGTTTTCCCTCTTGCACACAATACCTTTTTAATCTAGGTTTCTTCATCTTTGCATCTTTTACTTCCATCCATACATTTGTACTCTTTGTATGTCATTTGTAATTTAGGTGCTACCAAGCAAAATTTACTTGTAATCCCTTATACTTCCATTGACCTTTCAAGCACTTTGGTCATTACCTCATCAGCATCAGCTATTAATACACATCTGCAGACAAGTTCCCAGAGTAGACCATTGTACATTTCTTTTGCACTTGTTGTACAGTAAAGATTGCATCTCACATTACTCTTCCAGTTTGGAATTCAAATAGCATTTTGTCAATATCAATCTGTTTCAATCTCTGCTTTCATCAACTCTCTTGACAACTCAACATCAAGTCAGACAATTGGACCATTCTGTACGAACCTTGATTCAGAAGATTCAATCGTATTGCAGTTAATCAATAGAAAAAAGAAGTAACACCTACAGTTGCAGCTGCTCCACCAGGAACGACAGACTTAATGAAGATTCTCCTGACATTTTGCCCTTCACCCTGACAAACACAAATCGAAATACTACAGTAATTTTATTCAGAGAAAAACAATATCTGTTCAATGTAACATCACCCTTATTGAGAATTCTGTCAACAGCAAAATTGGACTCAACTTTCTCTCACAGTCAAGCAACTGGATTCAAACTCAAATACTTCTTCATTCAAATGAAACAATATTAAACCACACCAATAAAAATTGAAAATGTTTGTATAATTTACTTTTTGCAAGTGTCAAGGGCAATGGGTAACCCCATACATTTGTCCAATGGTAAGCATGTCGGCCTGCTAATAAAATGTGTGCATTACTGTATTATATGCATGAAAATCTTGTGTGTGTGTGTGCGTGCGCACTCGCATGTGCACGCATTTGTGTGACCACAAGAAATGAATTGACTTACAATTGCAGCAACAATGCTCAAACCAAGACTGTCGTTCATCTTACGAAAGGAAACCATTGCCACTTCTGGGACTTGACCAACAGGTTGGATGCTTCGTCTGTTGTCTTCAGCCACTGGAAAGTTCCCAGGTTCATCAAAGGACTACGGTAAAAATGACAAACTAAATAACTGAAAATTTGCCAAACACTATGTGGCATAAGCACGATGACTCAAACTAGCCAAAATACAAGTATGAGCTATTAAACACTGTCTCATTCAAATGTGATATTATTGCTACGATCTAAACTGACAAAAAATTCTTAAAGTGCACACAGCGCTATGTAGACAATACATAATTCATTTGCTTTCAGTGCCACACAAGCATAAGCTATTATGCATCTCACCATGATTGCACGCATCTATATTTTGACACAGACAGATGTGACAAGATGCAAATTCTGAATGACTTCTCAAAAAATGAATTTCTTTATCATCATTACAGATGCAAACTCAACCACACAGTCT
This sequence comes from Metaphire vulgaris, assembly GCA_018105865.1. Lineage (NCBI taxonomy): Eukaryota > Metazoa > Annelida > Clitellata > Crassiclitellata > Megascolecidae > Metaphire > Metaphire vulgaris. Next base: position 10,962,749 of record CM030834.1, read on the forward strand.
ACAGATGCTTATATACAGAATATTAGGCAGAGTGGAAAATATTTCAAGAGCAAAATTTGGAACATATTGATTTTGCATGCATACACCGCAGTCCAACTTCGCACTGCTAGCAAAATACTTATCTATATATGGTTCAGAGATATACCGTAGCTAGAATTAGGGCTGCACTTTTTCAAAAGCTCATCCCAGAAGTTCTGTTCAAATTGCCAAGACAACATTCTTACAATCAGTACAAATGACATTATAATTCTGACCAAAGACTCCGAACTTTTCTAAATCTAAGATTGCTAGTGAATTTCAAGCAATGTAGTCCCATAGCAAATGACTATTTGCATGCTAAACTAAGTTCCTACCTCACTGGGTAAGAAATGAACTGTCCATAATCCAAGACGATTCTGAGGACTTCTGTTTACAATCAAACGACATATTCCTAAAGAAAGTAGCAAAAATTCAGCCAAGCTAATGCTAAAATAAAAGCTATACAATAATTCAATGCATAAATATAATTGACTTAATTTAAATTATGGCAAAAAGACACATACAATAATACAATCACTATGCTTCATGCTATCTTGAATTGTCTTTTGAAGTAGCCTGATACTTAAATTATGGCTTTGCCACCAATACAACAATTAGGAAATGACATTAAATGCCATTACAGGTTTATCTTATAGCCTGTAAGTCCAAAACATTTCTCCAAAAATTAGCAGACAAGCCTTTTAAAAAGATATTCAATTTAAAAAAACAATTATAAGTTAACCAAAACAATATCTTTCACTTACAATGCAAAATTCAGTCTTGCCAAAATGCTTTATTGTCATCAATCATCAATTATAACACTGCTATCATAATACCACGCTAACAACTAAAGTGTTTTTAATCACTGTCATATGCCGAGGACCTTAGGAATCGTTACTACTTGATGGTTAAATAAATTTTCCATTCAAAGACACTGGATGATATTTAATATCAATAACTGAGTCTCTGAACTTTCCAGGTTTTACAAATGTCCTAGGAGACTAGAAGCTGTCCTGTCCTTTCAGTATTTCAATGTCATTTGTATTCACTGGCCAACACAATTAAATACCAAATATCATAACTGACATCCATTTAAGTGCCGTAATTTAAAGAAATTTCTTAACCTTTTGCTCGGGTTAGCCGTCTTAAGACGGCGGCGGAAAACTTTGACCAAACGGGGTTAGCCATCTATAAACGGCGGTGCTATATAAGCGACTGCGTACTGCGGACCTGCACGATTTTCAAAAATTCAACGCGGCAACCGAGTTAGCTCACATCCATTCGATAGGCGGCAGCACCGTTTTCGATAATACTGACTATATATGCAAGGGATATTGACTGTAGACTGACCAAGGCTGGAAAATGTATAGGAAAAATCTTCAGCCGGAGGCTAGAATGGCCATAACTACGCCGAATATGGTCCGATCTTCAAAATTTTTGCACTATTCTGTTCCAATTACACCTCCTAACAACTTTCCCGCTCACAGTTGGGGGGTCACCGCTGAAAATTTTTTTTTATTGAGCTTTGAAAATTTTTTGTCGGAGATGGTCCGATTTTGGGGTGTAGAGTGGACCCTACCCCCCAAAATTTTTTTTTGCACGGATGGTTCGAAAGCCCAATAAAAATGATCAACAATGGTGCAAACCGCATCTTTCTAGCTTCTATATAGCCTGAAATATACCGAATTGTTCGGTTTTTCACATTGAAAATCCGTTCGCGTAATTGTCATTTCAGCAAGCAATTGGTACTTGGGTATGAAACTTCATAATTACCCCAAATATGGTCCGATCTTCAAAATTTTTGCACCATTCTGTTCCAATTACACTCCTCTAGAACTCTATCACTCACATTTGGGGGTTTACCGCTGAAGACGTTTTGCTATTGACCTTTGATCAAAATTTGAACAAAATGTTGGGGAGGGGTCCGATTTTGGGGTGTAGAGTGGTCCCTACCCCCAACTTTTTTCTTTTGGCATGGATGGATAGAAAGAGCAATAAAAATGCTCAACAACGGTGCAAACCGCATCTTTCTAGCTTCTATATAGCCTGAAATTTAGTATGTTTATAACGTATATGTTCACGTTTTCATACGAACGCCTTTTCCAAAAATTAATTCCCCCGACGCGGGATGACTTTAAAAATTTAATTCCCCCTTTAAAAGGTTAATTAAAACATTATTCATTCAGGTCTGAGAACTCACCTAATGCTGCCAAGGGCTTGATGTATTCCACTATGTCTTCAAGGATTCCTTTAATAAATTCACACGAATAACCATCGTCTGGCATCAGGAATGGAAGACGCAACTCGGGATCTTCAAGGAGATGGATCTCCTGATCCTCACGTCTGGCAGTCTCGTCCGCTGTGTTCTGGGCAATACCAACAACACCATCAATAAACTCCAAAGAGATTTTTGGCTCATCTGGAGCTGGAATGAAGTTCTCCAGGAGTCGTCTCAACTGTAGAGAATTCAGTTTGAAGCATGATGAACTGATGACTGTGATGTCATCAGCAGTTCGTTTTGGCAATTCCAGTAATATAGCAGTCTACAAGAGACATGCAAAGACAGAAGATAATAATGCTCTCAAAATATTATTAAGTGCAGCTAATATTACCACATAGAAGTTAATTGCTGGACATATCCAAGTAAACATCTAGCAGGCATACAAATTGGTCAACAGAATAGGTTTATACGCTTATTGAAATAAGCTTATTGAAAAATACGCTTATTGAAATAAGCTTATTGAAAAATATGCTTATTGAAATAAGCTATGTAAGGTAATTGAAGTGTTTTCTTTATGACACTAGTATGCAAACAGAAGAACAGGACCGCTGTTGTTATTAAATAGTTAATAAGAATTTAATCAATCAAATATATCAGCAGTAAAGACCTGGATGATCCGTGCAAGATGACATTCTGCTGCCAATTCCAGGCCTTGGTTCTCAGACCAAACTTCAATATGGCACAACCACGAGCGCAATCTCTTTCCCCATTCACGAGTACAAAGTTGGCGCTCTTTAACTAGACGATTGAAAAGCCACATGTTGATGAAATGAAACATTTGCGAAAACAGCTGGATCGTCAGAGCAGCATTGACACTGGTTGTCAGAAGAAGTGACATAACAGAGGACAGGATATTTGTTACAGCATCTGAAATTCAGTCAACAAAACACTCTTTTTTCATAATAATGCTTTGTCAACTTGTCACAGCTCAGAAATTTTTAAACTTTACCAAAAGAATTTTCAATTACTTTATTACACAAACTGATCAAATATTGTTTTTTAATAAGTATCTCCTTACCTAATCCATTAATACATGCACACAATATTTAGCAAGCAATATTCTCGACATGTGCCATCAATCACATCAATCCCACATTATGTGACGTAATTTGGGAAAGAATTCATAATAAAACACAAATAACTCATTCACATCCTACAATCCTATATGCCCAAAATCTCATTTCATCATTTCATGTGATCAAGACTGAATCTCATGACTGAGCAAAGAACATAAATGGTCAGCTGGTTGTCAGAAGAAGAACTCTTTCACACAGGCATGAAGTGCTGCATATCGTATTTTTCTTGATCGAGCTACATATGAAACTACTTAACAAACTTTCAAAGTTATAAATTGAAATTTGCGTTCAGGCTTCAGAATTTGCTTTGGATCCTTAAAAAGTTTAATTTGGAAAGGCTTTAAGTGATTCCTAGAGCTAAAGCAATGCTTCTGCCTTTGATATTGTACCAATTTGGGTATTCACCAGTGATGTTCACAAGGACCGAACCAACAAAGATGAGAACGAGGACAAAGACAAGGACAAACAATTCAAGGACATGCATAGGAACTTTAATCAGATCATTCACAAAGACAGCAAGTCATCGGAGAATGTATTCACATAAGAAAAATATGAAATCACATGATACCACCAATCACATGATACTACAACTGATATATAATTAGAGCAAATAAGTAAACAAACATAAATCAACACTTGACTCTTTTGAATCCAAGATATTACAACTGTCATTGAATGTGTCATCTTATTCACTTGGATTTTAAGGAAATTAAAAGACCAAATCACAAACACCAGAATAAAAGACAAGACTAGCAAGGACCAGGGCTTTTTTTCAGTGGGAACGCATGGGAACGGCGTTCCCACACCTTTTTTTGCCAGATTGTATATATAATTATGGATACGTAATGATGCGTTTGGGAACGTACAGGTACAGCGTTCCCACACCCGTTTTTTGTTGAAGAGTAAAAAAGGATGAGTTCCCAAACCTTTTTTCCTAGAAAAAAAGCCCTGGCAAGGACAATGACAAAGACTAGGTTCACAAGGACAAGGACAATGATTGTGCAGTGTGTTAGTTCGATAAATGCAGTGAAAAGCTGAATAAAGTAACTTTATTACTCTAGCTGTGTTTGTCAGTTATTAGATATTAAGTAGAACATTACATAAAATTTAAGATATTAATAAAGAGTAGACATAAAATAAGCAAACTGTCACAAAAACAAAGTGTCAAACTGTCACAAAAACAAAACAAAAAAATCGATAATTGTCAAGATACCCTGACAACTTTAAGTAAATTGCTTTCTTGGCTTCCTTATTCTCAAAATGGTTAAACATTATTACCTGAATAGAAACCAGACTTATAAAATTTACAATGAATCAACATCAGACAATGCTACTGCATTCTACACTGAAAATGTCGGTTTATAATTCCTTGATGCATACACTGCATACATAAATATTGTTCAGGTCAGGCAATCAAATAAGAATTTGAGAGAATCAAATTTAATTTTAAAAGCTTTAAAAATTTTAAAAGACAAAGTGAATGACAGATAGAAAACAGCAATGGTGATACAGCACACATTTATTATCCAGTAAAGGCAGCATAGCATTGAACAAAACACACTGCTTGATCATAATTCTGTGTTCCTATGTCAGCAATTTGATTCTTAGCATTCGCAATCCACCATTCTGTGATTTTCATAATTGTAAAAGCAAAATCTTTTATTATCAAAAACTCATTCGATTTTATCACCTAAGGTCATAAAATTTACCTGATGCTTCACTCGCATTTAGTCCTGTCTCAAAGAACATTGGCATGGCCTGATTCAATTTCCCACAAACACAGCGGACAAGATAAGTAAATGCCATCTGTACGCAGTCAGCCAACTGCTCCCGAACTTCCAATGTTTGAATATTTAACTGCCGATCTCGAAACAGAAAGTTCAAGAGTTCTGAGGAGTTGGCCATCCAGAAAGCCAGTGTTCCAGCATTATTTTGACTCATCTGTAATAAACACATAAAAACTCATAAACAATGTTTTAGCTGTTTCCAAAGAACCCTGTAAAATAGCATCTACAGTAAGTAATTATGGTTATTCAACAATATATTTATGCCTAATCAATACTCAACAGGCTCTAAAATCAAACAATAAAGTATGACTTCTAACCTGAATCAACCTGTAGATTCTAAATGCCACCTTGCTGCATAGCAAAGTCATGTTACCAGATCGATTTCTAACACTCGGAGACGAAAGAAATTGTGCACGGTAGGCAAACCGAGCGGTCATGTATGTCAAATATGCTGGCATCAACTTAAATTGAAGATCATAAATGCTGACTTCTGGTATAATAGCACTAAGAAATCGATCTTCCTCTGACAAAAACAGATACAAATAACAATTCATTAGCATTCTGTTAAGTCTTTAAAAAACACCAATGTCAAAAAATGGGTTCAGCATAATGTACCATCTGGAACCTTCACGAAAAACAAAGGTTAACATTAGTTAACGCCAGGATTCCTCATGACAGTAGGTCTAAAATTTTGTTCCTTTATGCAATTTTATTAAATATAACACACTCAATGCCTGAATGCTTATCATCATTTATGAGAATCCTAAAATATTGGAAGCCATAATTGCAAAAACTAACGCATCTGTATTCTGTAATATGCTGATCAAGATGACAACTGATTTTATTTTACACTTATAATGTCATTTTCAGGATACCGTATATACTCGCGATAAAGTTGATCCGAGTATAAGTTGACCCCTAATTTTTGTAGCTTTGAAGGTGTCTAAAATCATTGACCAGGGTATAAGTCGAAGTGACGTCACCGCGGAGCACCCTCTTGAGGTGATCGTGAGAGTCGGAACAATGGCGGACACAAGCGGTGCTGCGGCGCTATTTTTTGATTGAAAAACTTTGTTTTAGCTTTGAACTATCGAGAAACTGAACGATTTTCACATTCATAGATTGATTCCCGACGATTAAAAACACTTTAAACCTGCTATTCGCTCATTCTTGACAATAAATTAATTAAGATTAATTAAGAAATTAATTATTAAATGGCAAATTAATCTAGTGATAAAACCAGTTATGTCCATTCAAATATGCTACATTAGAGAAACACTTGATAATAAACTCTAAAGAAAATAATTTCTAAAAGCTACCTTCTTCCCTGTATTCAAGTATGGCAGGCAACAATTTAACTAATGAAATCACAATTCAACCATTTAATTACCGGTAATTTTAAAAAATTATTTTAATACTTATGTAGCACCAATATTTAAAATTAATATTTATGTGGCGCCTATAAATTAAAAATCTTAAAATCGTTTTGCCAATTTTTATTTAGATTCCATAGCGTATGTTGAAAGTAATTAATTACCGGTACACAAAGTTTTAACTAAATTAATTATTTTCGACATCCTATGTATGGAAACTTTATCTAACAGTTAGTGACAGTTAGTGCCTCGCGTATTAGTCGAGGTCAGGATATAAAGCCTGTGAATTGGCCTTAAATTATTCGACTTTAACGCGAGTACATACAGTAGTAAGCATAAATAACTAATATTTGACTATTTTAATTTTTAAAATTTTCCATCTTAATTGGCAAATTAATCTAGTGATAAAACCAGTTATGTCCATTCAAATATGCTACATCAGAGAAACACTTGATAATAAACTCTAAAGAAAATAATTTCTAAAAGCTACCTTCTTCCCTGTATTCAAGTATGGCAGGCAACAAGTCCTGAGATTCACTGAAAAAGAAAACTCAAATTTAATACATTCAACTATTTATTTAAAAAATTGATAAATGAAAATTGTATTTAATAAACAATAAAACCATTAAAACAAACACAAATAACGTGAAAGCTTTATGCCAATCAGCAAATTTCATGAAATCACAAATACAAAAATAAATAAAACTTAAAAAGTCAAGGAAATTTACTTTTGAGCTGGCAATGATAAGGCTCTGTTCACTGGAAGAGATCTCTGAAAAACAATGCTCACATAATAGAATAATAATACTAAATGATTCAGCCATGAAAATAAAATAAATAAAGCAACAGCTTGCTAACTTCATAGACATACATCATGAAAAACAGCCTGAAAGCATGCATAGCATCCTTTCAGGCTGTTTTTCATGATGATTAGCAGGTGCTAATCGTTACAAGAAATTCTGCCCGACTCTTGGAATGGGACCCTATTTACTCTTTATTTCTTTTAAAAATTTAGCTTATTCTGTGCTCCTAATTCATAATAAGTCACATATTTACCTGCTCAAGAATTGGATCATGAAATTGAAAAAAGTGTGTTCTTCCAAGTAAGATCATCATCCCATGCTCCAGGACAGCTCTGTCATAAACTCTGCAGTTGTTGACTACGACCAAAGCATCCGGGCCATACGGCACAATGGCAACAACGTTTCCATGACAAGTGATGATGCAGTGACGAGGAAGAATATCATTGCCTGTCAGCTGCAAAAAAACAGCACACAATTATAAACGATTATTTCAAAGAAAGTGAAAGAATTAACGAAACTTCATGAACAAGTGCACGGCCAACAAAGTTCAGAGACTGCTTCAAATAAGCACTTTCAAATCATTGCTGTAGAACTATAATTCCTAATGTTTACTTTATTTGAAATTGAGGCTTATGATGGAGGGGTAATTTCCTAAACTGAGAGATGTAATTTGTATGGTGGTTTAGGAAGTGCTAGACCATCATAACAACACAACCTCTAAGGATGACTGTGATGTTCCAATTTGCAAAAATCAGCTTGTGCAAAAAATACTCATCACCAAAGGAAGCATGCATCTTATTGAAGCAACTGTAGTGGTTGTCAAATCCAGCAGTCTGTCTACTACTGGTGGCCAATCACCAGCACTATGCAGAGTTTGCAGTCCTCTCTTTTGATATTAGAGTAAAGCTTTTCCCATGCCTGGATTCGAGCATTGAGGCCGGTGATGATCTCCGGTCACTTAGGCATACAGCAACACAGGTGGCATATGCCATTAATCTAGAGTAGGTTGCCAGCCAAACATCTAGGTCTGCACTTTACTTCGCAGCGAACGCCACACCTCAATTTGATGCTATAACTGCCCTCTAGCAAGTAAGGCTAAGTTGACATTAGGGGCTCATACAGGAGTTGAACCCGTTCCGCCAGTGTGCCTGCCCAGCGTGTAACCACTTCTGCCAACTTCCCGCCCCTCTTTTGAGATTTGATGCCTGAAATGCCAAATCCAGGACCTCATACGCTATTGTGCCTCTATTTAAAAAAAATCAAACTTGCACTTTACACACATTGTCAATTTACTGGTTAACACAATTGTGAATATCAGATGCAGTTCATCAGGCAAGTTCAAAGGTCATGCATACCTGAAGATGCAATATTCCCTCCCCTGCAGAGCTTCTTTCTCTGCCAATCTCCAATCCATTCAATGGTATAGTAAACAAATGGGCATCGTGAGGTCTTGTGCCATCTAAAAACCAATGAAAATAAACTACATAAGCGATACCAAGTGGAACAACAGGTTACACAGTTAATTACAAACTTTGTCCTGTCTCCAATAAAAATCAGGAACACAATCTGACTTGCCTATTCTTTTGTGACCTTAAGACAGGACAGGCAGCAAGTTTTCTGCTTAGTTACAGGTTTTTTCTATTACATTAGCACAGAAAATGCTAAGTGTTCCATACAGCTTAAAATCAATGAATGCGGGGCTAGTTATACATCTGTTATACATCAATCAACCTGACAATGGGGGATTACAATTAAACTTTGGAATGACTATTGACTGAAGCCAAGTACAATACAAAAATGGTGATATGGTAGTTCTTTAATTAGTTATTTAGATCAATCTGCTGAGAGGATGGGAACCTTGGTTATGTCCTGCCACTTCATTTCATAAAACTAGAACACCAGGTATATATATGTTCAAGGTCAATGCTGTCAAAAAAAGAAATACCATCATATCAAATACTACAGGTAATTCACTTTTTACCTGGATTTACTTCAACTAAGAATGGAAGACTTTCCAATGAGGGTGTAGCTCTTTGAGCATGCCTATCACTAATTGGAAAGCCACTTTTCCAGCTTGCCATGTCACTCTTTCGACGCAGGTGGAAAGTGATGCAACCTAACAAAATATAAAAAATTAATATAAAATCAGACTTGTAGCTAATAAAAATATCTATGACGCCATGAGAATTAATTCAAACATAGCACAAATTAAAAAACATAAAGCACTACCCAGTCAAGTCAGTCATCTATCTTTGAATAATTCAGAAAGTAAAAGACTTCTAAAAAAGCAAATAAATCAGATAGCCAAATTTAATTCCATATGTAAATACTGACAGCACCAAATACAATCAAAACTATCCATACAAGTTGAAGTGCAAATCTCTATCCATCAATAGTCACAGGCTATTTCATTACCAGCTGCAGCTAATTGTGGATTATTCTGAAGGATGTCCAGCGGACAATCATAGTCAGTCAGGACTGTTTCCTCATGCTGAAGGTCAAAAAATCTCTCGTTTGGACTGATGACCTATGAGATTCAATTACCATTTACAGTAATCTTTATCATGTTATTAGAATTAACTTTGATATTATTTTACATATTAATACTATAATTTGTATCATTATAACAGATGAGTTTTTCATGACTCGCCCAAAATGAACTGTATGAACAAAACCAACAACAGATCAGAGTTACAATCATCCTGGAAAAAGAAGCAAATAAATACTTTTAAAGCACTGTTTGAATGTTTGAAGAGATGGCGAAAACATAAAAGAAGTCGTACAAATATTTTGTCCCCATATCAATCCATCAAATTACCTCCACCTCAATTAGACTTTCCCCAGCCATGGGAACTAAAAATAAAGCTATAATTACTGGGTATATAATTATAATAGTTACTGCAATATAATATTAAACAATCACAAAATTAAAATCATGACTCAATCAAGGCAGATGCCATCAACATGTATTATTTTATTAACAGTTTATAATTGTTTACCTTTACTAGACAGTAATCATTAGGATTTTCTTTCTCAAGTTTATATTTTTCCAAGGTTTCTTTAACGATATTGAAGGCATTGTCTGTCAAAGACAGAAGAAGCGTTTTATAAGGTAGTTCACCACAGATTGTTTGTCCATAGATTTTCAGTGTTCCACCTATGTATCATTAAATTAAACAGAAACTCTAAATAAACAACATCAATCAAATTCAACACAGTCACGTCCATCAATTTTATCATATAAAGACAATGCTGATTATATCATTCCTAGGGTAGTCAGTAGAAAAACTGTAGCAATTGGTAGACAAGTCAGATCAAACAAGCCAACAACACAATATCAGCATTAACAGAGTTTAATACATAAGGAACTGAAATGAAGGCATTGATCAAAGGGACACCATTGGAACATACCACAAGCTTCATCTATTTGGGCAGAAGATGCTGACTGTGAAATTGAAATTTGCACCAAAATAAATAAGGGTCAAACAGGCAACAAAACATTGCAAGATAAAAGGAAAGCCATCATAACTTGAGATGGGCACAACGATCAGATTATGAATGACTTAGTAAGGCCTTTTGCCATTAATGACTGTCAAACATGGACAACAAAGAAAACAAGTTGCAGCACTGCAACCATTAATATTGGATGAATTAGGACAGGATCATGCAAATCGCTGACCACAGTCTGCAGTCCACGTATGGACTGTGGAGGCTTCCTGAATGGACCACACTGAGGTCCAAAAAATTTCATGCTCATCGAATTATCACTACTGTAATGAATTTCACACATCATACTTAAATGATTTTTATTGCTGCAAATGCTATGAAAATATTTATCTTACTTAAAACTTCTAAGGTGAAGTGGTAAAACTAATTTATTTTTTATTGCAGTGTTCTATTTAAGCTGAAAGTGCTGGAGTTTTGGACACAATGTGTTTTTTGCTCGTCAAGAAATTTTTGCCATGATGCGTGTATGTTAATTAACTTGAACCTTTTGGTTGGACCCCAGTCGTGCCTCGGTATGAATTTCCAGACCGCCACGCAAATAATTTGAGTAGCCATGAATTAGGACAAACTCTGCACAACAAGCAATCTCTTTATCAGAAAAGACCACAGTCATTATTTGAAGACAAATGAAATACATAATTAGCCCACAGCTACTGACTATAGGGGTATCCAGTGTTTACCAACAAAGTCCGGTTGCTCCGCCCACTGGTGGGCAGAAACCATAGAAACCATTGTCGTCTGTTAATAGACACCAATGGCAGAAGCAGATTTCTTGCTGGTGGGCATAGATCAGTGACCATAGAGATTGTTCTGGATACTCCTATAAGTCTTATAAAATGCTGACAAATGCTAACCAGAATCTGGGCCCCATTCACTGGAACATATTTCCTCAAGCTTTTTCTGCAACTTTGCCTGACGCCTCTTCTGCATTACAATTTCTGGATTTGAGATACTGCGAGTGAAGTTAGAATCTGGGAGTTCCTGGTAAAGCCTCTCAGCATCATTTTCCTTTCCACTTCCTTGGTTTTGGTATTGATGCAGCTTCTTTTCTTTAGTCGAAGATCTTCTATTCACTCCAGATGTCAAAGGCTGCCTCAAGGAACTTTCTGATCCAAAATCATGAATCTAAAAGAAATCTATGGTATCATTACAAAAATATGTACCGGTAGTTAAATCAGCAAAGATTTGCAAGTTCCATATTAAACCTAAATAAATAGCCTAATAATCTAATTTCAAGGGTAGCTGAAGGACTGCATGTCATGGAATCCAAGCTCTGCAAACTGGAGTTTTCTATCAAGTACTGTAAATTTCCTCATGTGTTCTAATCACAATTCAATTATTTTGACTAAACGGATCATTTCAAAAACACATTGAATAAACATAGACCCCAACTTAAAGACATCCAAAGATGGCAATGGACTTTTGAGTAGAATACAAACATAAAAGTATGCAGTAAGTGAAAAAATATTCCTAGAAAGCACCAAAAGACAAAAGATAAGAATGATCAATAAACAAACACAAATCAACACTTGACTCTTTTGAATCTGAGATATTACAACTGTCATTGAATGTGTCATCTTATTCAGATGGATTTTAACCCGTTACAGGGGTTCGACGTCTTAAAACGTCGCCCGGAAATCATATGCGAACGGGGTCCGACTTTTTAAAACGTCGCGCAACTGTTTTGCTCTTCCAGTACGGTGTTCGCCGTTTAAAAACGTTTTCTTGATTTGATTTGATTTCCTTTTTCGCACAGATGGATGGTAAGTATAATAAAAATGCTAAACAATGATGCAAACCACATCTTTGTAGCTTCTATATAGCCTGCAGATTTCAAGATTCTCGCAAAAATTTCACTTCTCCGAGCAACGGGTGCCTGGTGTAGAAACACCATAACTCCCCAAATTGGGTCCCATCTTCAAAATTTTTGAACTAATCTGTTCCAAAGACACCCACGTACAACTTTGCCGCTGAACCTAGGGGGGTCACCGCTGAAAATTTCTTTTATTGACCTTTGAACGTATTTTTTGGAAGGGGGTCATATTTTGGTCTGTAGGGTGGGCCCAACCCCCGAAATTTCTTTTTTGACACGGATGGATGGTAAGTACAATAAAAATGCTAAACAATGATGCAAACCACATCTTTGTAGCTTCTTTATAGCCTGAAATATAGTAAGTTTAAAAAGTACATGTTTACAGTTCAAACAAACGCTTTCCCCCAAAATTAGTTACCAAAATCGGTAACGTCTTGTAAAAATTAATTCCCCCTTTGACGGGTTAAGGAAATTAAAAGACCAAATCACGAACATCAGGACAAGTAGCATCAGTTTGCAAGAAGTCGTTCTTCCAGCTTCGCCAGCTGCGGGCAGTGAGGAACTCGCTGACCCCTGACGCAACTAGGATGCTGGCTCAAGAATTCATCAGCAGCAGACTCGACTACTGCAACAGCATCCTTTATGGCATCAGCGACCATCTGATACAGAGACTTCAACTCGTCCAGAATGCAGCTGCACGCTTGGTGTTCCAGAGAGGGAAGTTCGATCACATCACGCCAGTCCTACGGGAGCTCCACTGGCTCCCGGTCAGTCAACGCGTAACTTTTAAACTCGGGACCATCCTGTTCAAGGCCCAACACAGCTCTGCTCCGCCATATCTAACTGATATGTTCTGCTCGACGGTTAAGTTGCCTGGTCGGTCGCATCTGCGCTCCGCCTTGACCAGCACACTCGCAGTGCCTCGAACTCGGACAGGCTTCGGCGACCGCAACCTGGCCATTGCTGGCCCGGTTGTTTGGAACAGTCTGCCAGCAACATTGCGTCCCTCTGACTCAACCATGACGCTGTTATCTTTTAGGAAACAACTGAAGACATTCTTGTTTGATTGATCCGGTTCGCAACTGACATGAGCGCATTTGCTGCTTTGCGATCATTTGCGCTATAGAAATGTTCGCAATAATAATAATAATAATAATAAAGTACAAGACTAGCAAGGATAATGACAAAGACTAGGTTCACAAGGACCAGGACAATGATTGTGCAATTAGTCCACTAAATGTAGAGAAAAGATGAATAAAGTAACTTTATTACCTAGCAGTAGGGAAAACCAAGAAAATACCGTCAGATTGGAGAAAAGCAATTATAGTACAAATACACAAAAAAGGAGACAGAAAGGAATGCAACAATGCCAGAGGAATCAGTCTCTTAAGTGTACCAGAGAAAGTTTTCATCAGAGTAATGTTAAACAGAATAAAGGATACCGTGGATGAAGCTCTCAGGGAAAGACAAAATAAGATAAGAATGACCAAGTACCGGTACCTCTTTGGCTCTCAGCTTTCAAAGAACTTTTGACTGAAGGGAACAAAGCCATAGCTTTAGGCCTACTCTCATAAACATAGCTGGGAGGTATTTTTGGCATTCAAAGACCCCCAAAATATTATCATGAAAAGTCTGACTCAAGAGTATAAATGATAAGTTATATATGAGGGGCGGGAAGTTAGCAGAGTGGTAACAGCGTTGGACAATGGAGCAGTAGGTCGCGGTTTCAACTCCCGCGGGAGCCCTAAGGTCGACTCAGCCTTCTTTCGCCAGATGGCGATGGCAAATGAGTAGCGGATTAATCCACGAAGTAAACAGGCGCGTTGCATGAGAACACTGGCCCCGTATCATGTAACCTTACACCAGTCGCATGGCTGAGGGCCTTGGTAACGGAGATCAGCGCCGCCCTATGAGCCTTGAGGTTAGCCTTGAGTGCTCGGGAAGGACTTTACATATATGATTTGTAATTATATCAAAGTCCATGATCCTGAAACTCTCTAACAGGGAGTCCCTCTAATGAAGTCAGTATGATGGAGTTCTGTAGCTCTTCTAAAACTCTTAGTTGAATAAAAATCCTCTAAAATAAAATTCTGATTGTGGCCTTGGTTGTGATGACCACAGTGACCAGCCTACAATACAATATGTTTCCTCTAAGCTGTGCACCTCACAGTAGTTTTAAACCTACTACAGTCATTTTTAGACACCGTGCACAGCAACGTTCCCTCTAAGACTTGCTGGTTTCTGTGCAAATTTCAAAAATTTTGTGCAAAAAAACCACCATGTCAACTTTTGTGCATATTCTTGCCGCTGATCTTAAACTTTCAAGAACCAAAGAGTACAGAAGGGTAATTTTTAAAAAGATGTCTATCATGCAATTCCTTCATAAATTTTGATCTCATTGGTTTCTGTATTAGTCAACACATGGGCCATAAGGTCCCACGCAAATCCACCGAGTTGCTCGTTTGCCCTCAATTCCTCAGCGCAAGACTCACAAGTTCTTTGATATTTAAGGCCATCAGGTGGTTAGCCCTGACTAATAAACTCCCTGGAAAGAGCGCATTTCCAAGACGTTGATCATTATCATTATTGCTGACTTGGCTTATCCCCTTAGATTGTTCCCCCGCTGTTCTGACTGATCTTTCCTGATTGACCTGGCTCTAATTCGATTTGGATTTGATGTGCCATATCTCTGGGCATTATGACAGTCGCCTACGTAACAATTTCTGAAAAACAACAGCTTAGGCAGAAGACTGATTGAAATTACACACATTAAATATGAACACTTACTTTCTCACGGGCAGGCAATTGGCCACGAGAATTGTTCACACGCTTGCACTCGTTAAGTTATATTTATTGCTTTTTTACCTGTAACAGCTTTAGTCAACTGTAGGCCTTGTGATTATGGCTAAAAATTACTTGCTCAAACAGGGCTGGGATAAGCTAATTTGTGCGTATTCATAGGCATTTTAAAAATGCACAGGGTGCAACAGGGGAAGGGGATCTGAAAATGTGATTTTTGGCATGCGTAATATATGATTTAGGGTGCGCGGTGGAGCAGTGGTTAGCGCACTAGTCTGCCAATTTTGAGGTATGTGGTTCAAGTCCCGGCTGCGGGAGAAACTTTTCGGTTGCTTCTGCACTAAACGCACCCAGTCGACTCAGCTGTGAATAAGTACAGAAGAATGTTTATCATTCATGCAGTGAAAACTCACGGGCTCTGCATGGCGACAAAAGCCCGCATGCAATACAATACAAGATCGCTTCATTAAATGTCCATCAGTGGCACAAAAGCTTTATATAGCATGTGCATGGAGTTTCGGGAATCTTCTGTTTTTGTAGCACTATTTCCTCTAAATGCAGACAGCTGTTTAGAAATTAGTTGTAGGTCAAAAAAATTTGCGCGGCAGTCAAAATCTTTTACGCGACAGGATTATTTTCTCTGCGCGGCCGCGCAATTGCGCAGCTTAGAGGGAACGTTGGTGCACAGCACAAAAACCAGCACAAGCAATGCTTGTGTTGGTTTTCATCTTACAGCACTGCTTGCATAAAATATGATTTGAATACAGTCTTTTTCTTTAGTTGGGGACATAACCCAAAATCCTGCATCACCAATATAAAACTAAAAGATATAAACCCCTTGAGTCTTCTGTACTCTCCTAAATAGGGCATTTGAGTAGCAATATTAATTATTAAAAATGAAGACAATTCCATTTGATTAACAAAACTTCATCTGACCAAAGGTTGGATCTGATATTGCATCTGACAAACACTTGCAGATCTCTATTGAGGTTAGCTGACAGCACACTGTACATCCACAGATACGCTTTGAATATTTACAGTGCAAAGTCTGTCTGCATGTCTCACTTTCTTGCTTTTTAACTCTATGTCCAGGATGAAAATTAGCTCTTTATGTTGTAACACACACACACACACACACACACACACACACACACACACACACACACACACATGCAAACATAACCACTTTTACTGGTTTCAAGAAACCAAAGAGCGATATCATTGATACTATCCAGATCCGCACCTCGGTCAGCAGGTGCATTTCTCAGAGCCATGTCTTTTATGAATGCCTTCCTGGTGCCAACATGTCTTTTATGAATGCCTTCCGGGTGCCAATGCCATGTAAGGTCTTGATATCTGACAATTTCTGGGAAGGAATGCAAAAGCTCTGGAAACCAACCCAATTCACTCTCTTACAGGTTCAGTATATACTGTAAAAAGTCTTTGCTTACTTACGGCCCAAAAACTGGAAATCTCCTAGTCAGACAGGTCACAATCTCTTTCCTCCACTGTTCAATATCCTGGCAGAACAGCTACTAAGGAAAGCATTACATGGCTATTATGGTTAGGTTTAGAGTCTGATAGAAAGCTCAACAAATTAATGTTCCCAGCAGATATTGTCCTACTGGCAATCTTTCAAGCAGAACTGCAAAAACAGGTACACCATGTTGAATCAGTTGCAGAGAACTGGACATGAAAATCAATGCAAAGAAGACCAAAATAATGACCAAATGTAATGAAACTGTTCAAGCCACTATGGACAATAAAGAATTGGAGCAGGTTAATTCCTTTGTCCATGAAAACCAGATAGGCTACGGGTACATAAACCATGGTTACCCTAAGCTAAAAAAAACATTGAAAAGCAAATCGGAACAGTATTGTGCCCAAGCTAAGTCTCATAAAAGCTCTCGTATGGTCTGCTGAAACCTATGTTTGTTAAAATTAGACACTAAAATAAGAAGAAGAAGAAGAACGACGTATCCAAGCACTTGAAAATAAGTGTACTATAGGAAACTACTGGGAGTTTTATGGATGAGAAAGGTTAGGAACATAGATTTCTACAGGATGGCCAACACCAATTGAGAATCACTGAACCATATAAAACTCACAAACAGCTATACTTTGGCCACATACAGTATAAAGAGAAAAAGCAAAGGCATCACAGAAGGATCTGTGATGACAGGACTAGTAAAGAGCACAAAAAAGAGTGGAAAACCAAAAATATCTTGGTTAGATAGCCTCACCATGTGGAGTGACCTTTATGGATGACCAGACCTTCTAGGCTCTGTTCAGAACAGAAAATTGTGGTCACTTGCCCATTTTCACAGCTAACTGTCACATAGGGGTGATGACAGATGACATACACGCAAATACACATGCACGAGCACACACACAAGTGGGTGAGTGCCACTTAAAAGACATTCAATATAAAGCTGTCACTATATTATAAGTCTATATACTATACATGGTGTTTCGTTAAATCAGGACCACTTTGTATTCGGGTTATAACTTTTACAGATGTACCGGTAGATTGATTTTAATGAAAATTATATCACTGTGTTCACTAGAAAATTTGCTTTTATACGATTTGATTCTCACTTGCATTGCTTATAAATACTCTCTGTACAGCATAATATACTGCATGTAGCACATACCATACATTTTACTCAACAAAACAACCAAAAAGTAAAGTTCCTGCATAAAACATTAGAAATGGTAAGCTTATATGCTCAAACTGTCCTCCAACTGCAACAACACGTGCTCGAAGTCTCTTTTGCCGCAGTCCAATTGCTTCATAAAATTTTATGCACTGATTCAGCTTATCCCATTCCTCAGCAATGTGCTGTCACAGCTCACATCTTTGACACTGCAGTTTATTTCAATGCTTGCAGACCCATTCCTGCAGCAGTAGGCCCCAGATCTTGTAGTCCACTGAGTTTAGGTTGGGACTGTCGGGTAGCTACAGATTTAGTTGGATAAGTATGGCATCACAACTTTCAGGAGTTCAACCGTGTCATAACCCTGATGCTCTGGGACCCCATCCTGCTGAAACATGAAGTAGTCCGAGTACTGCTTGACATCAGGCAGAAGATCTTTCATAAGCAATACATCCCGATATTAGGCCTACTGGTCATTCACCTTGATGCCAGGATCGACAAAGTAATGATTGTAAAATGTGCGGTATGTATTACATTTTGTAACTGCAATTATATTGACTGTACAATGAACATTTATAAAATATATAAATGAGAATCATATCACATAAAAACACATTTTCTAATGAACACAGTGTAATATTTAACTTTCACTAAAATCCGCCTATATCTGGAAAAGTTATAACCAAAATACAAAGGGGTCCAAATTTAATGAAACACTGTATATATAGTTATAAAAGTTAAAAAGTTATCACTAATCAAACAAAACCCTGTTCTGGAGTACGCATAATGCATATTTCTGATTTTTAAGTAAGTAAGCTCAAGTCATTCAACTGTATCCTTACCTGGCATTAAGTCTGAGCTACCTTTAATTTTCTTATCCAAAGTCTAATATTTAGTCTGAGCTACCTTTAATTTTCTTATCCAAAGTCTAATATTTCAAGTCTTTGCATGGTGAAAAGACCAACAATAGCTGAGCCCAAAATAACCAAGGTAGAACCGGAATGTTCAAAATGCAAATGAAGGCAACATGATTAACTATTCATTGCCTGTGCTAATAAGATCAGATCAGCCAAGTTGTGCAAGCCTAATCAAGCCCCTAGCTTGATCAATATGCAACAAGGGTCTGATTATTTCACAGAAAGTCTGCACAACACAGCACCTTTAAATAGGAAAAATATAAACAGATGTAAAAACTTTGCTGTGAAACAATCATTCCAAACGTTTTATGATATTTTGCGATCACCAATCTTGCATTTAATTTCTAACCCTACTGAGTTACTGTACAATATATTTAATAAGTTAGTCTAAATTGAATGCAGAAATGGTCTTAGATTCAAACATTTAATATAAACTTCCCATTTAATAGCTAGAATATGTTCAAAATTCTCTGAGTTTCATAATGATCCACCCTTACCGTTTGCAGTCTAGTTCATTTGATCACACATCAGTACTGTGAACAAACTTCATTAAATAACTGTGCGTATTATTTAAGAAATTAAGAGAGAAATTTTACCTTATCTTACAAAAAACTGTCACCACAGTCTCTGTTAATTATACATATTCACAACTGCTTAATAAAATAAACCAATGGAGAACATTCTTTGCATAATCTTATTACCGGTATCTTAAGTTAATGAAAAAGGTTTGCTAATTCTGTATTTTTGCCTTCTTCTCCCCTCTGACCCTTTCCCACTGTTTAACTTTTATATCCATGGTCGATCTGTCTTATAGCATGCAGATCACTAGAAAATGCCTGCAATAACCAAAGCATAATGACATACTACTGGATGGCCCATACTTATCACAATATCCCCACACCACCTTCCTAACCCACAGGATCTCAAGTCCATTAAATTTCTAGGGCTGATGCATTATATGCTTCTATTAAAGTCTGGTCTATACTAACATACCGGTAACAGCCCACTAGCAAAATCACACTTGAAAATCACAGCCCCTGGGCATGTTCTGGATTACTCTGCAATGTCTTTCTTTCAAAATCCAGAGTGTTATTCATCCTATGCTTACTTAATCAAGAATTTCTAGATACCAGCAAATTGCGGCTGACTGTGAGCTTAGCAACACTGCCAACTCAGCCCGGCATATATCCAAATCAACTAGTCCTGAATTAATCCTGATTATTTAAACTCATACAAGGCATGCACAAAGTGCAGGGCCAATGGTTGCATACAGCCTGACCATTAACCTTTTGCAGTTTATGCCGAACTATATGTGAAATGTGGACGATGGAATGCAAAAGGTTAACAAGACTTAACCCTAATGCACACAAGAACTTCATAACACCTTTAGCAATGTCTGTACATTCTTCTAAAGAAACTGCCCTATCATGATGGATCATCAATAGATGGATCAAAACAGTAACTGCAAATTCTTAAAATTAAAACTTGAAACCCCATACTACCTTGGAATGAAAAGTGGGTCCACAAATTTAACAATCTCACAAATATCTAACCTGCAACTAAATAAAATCAAGGGCATTTAAGCAAATGTCAATAACTGAACAAATTAAAAAATTCTTTGTATTCAAATCTAGCATTCCCTTGTCTAACAGCATGTGGTCAACCTATTTGGTTTATGTCTTTCATGAAATGGTTATTGATATGTAGGGTGCAGTTGGCTTTCTGATTTGGGTAGTTTGTTTGAATGAAACTGAGTTTTTAGGTTAAATCCTGATACGCATGTCTTACGGGTTTTATACCCTTTGACCAACCCATTTCTCAAATTAACTATATATTTTTTACATATTATGATGTTCTTTTTTCACATGATAAGAAATGGGTTAATTTTATATGTTTAATCTCTGTATGTGTAATCTTGAGAAATAAAAATTGATTAATTGATTGATTGACATCCTACAAGATTTCCGTGATAAGCAGCAAAGGCTGTGTGATTCATAGTGCAGGAGCTACTTAATTTCAGGACATTCCTCTTACTCAACATTGCCTACACATGAAGCTTTGGCAGTCAAAGTCAAAGTTCTTCCCAAGCTTCTACCTGAAGAAGGCAGTGCTCATAAGGCAACGCTGATCTCCATTTCCAAAGCCCTCAGCCTGGCATGCAATACCATATACATGGGGCCAATGCATTGCATAGCGCGCCTGCTT
Organism: Metaphire vulgaris; assembly: GCA_018105865.1. NCBI lineage: Eukaryota > Metazoa > Annelida > Clitellata > Crassiclitellata > Megascolecidae > Metaphire > Metaphire vulgaris. Next base: position 10,983,985 of record CM030834.1, read on the forward strand.
GACTGCCAGCATTGCTACTATTACTCATTTTGTGACTGCTCTCTAGATAGTGAGTGAAGGCTGAGTCAACCTCGGGTTCCTGTGGGTATCGAATCTGCTACCTTCGTATCTCCATGCCAAGTTGTTACTACACTTCAAATTTCTTGTCCCTTAGAGTATGCTATTTATAGAACTTCCTGTCCCAGGGATTTTTTAAAGAAATGTTAGTAAACAATTAACCCGGCACACGGAAATGAAAATGCGCCAACTGACTGTAGTGACAACAGTAAGTAAGTAAGCCAATATTACAGACTCAAAATTTCTCATACACAGAAAGCTGTGGTGGTCCACATGAAACATCCCGCAGTCCGGATTGTGGACCGCGGGCCGAGGTTTGAGAACCCCTGTCATAGCTGTTGAAAACGTTAAAATTAGAATAAAATATGTGAAAACCGCATTTTTTGTGGTAAAATAAACATACGTAACAAACGTTTCTAACATCTATGGTCCTTATAGCATTGAGCTTTTAAAGCCATCTGCTCCTAACTTTCCACTTCTAACCACCTCTTAAGAGTCCACTATGACAATTAATGGTTTGTTTCCATGCTCTTTAATCAACAGCATCTCCAAATAGTAATATAAAAAGCCCACTCTATACTAATCTTACTAATACACTGCATCTGTCCTTCTAGTCAAGTGATTGTTTATCTTGATATTACCAGTATCAATCAATCAATCAATCAATCAATCAATCAATCAATCAATCAATCAATCAATCAATCAATCAATCAATCAATCAATCAATCAATCAACTTCTATAACCACTATCATAATGCCCAGGGCATCAGCAGATGGCACACTAAATCCATATAGAATTAGAGCCAGGTCAATCAAGCCAATATTCAATATACAGTATTCAATATAGTTACGGAGGTTAAAAGGTCAATGTGAAAAGCTAATGTCCAACTGAAGAGATTTCAATACTTCCATCATTCTAACACACTGTCAATGACCGTATTTATTCATTTATTCATTCCTTAATGATGATTGGCTGCTATTGAATTACAAACCTCATGCAAAGTCCAGCTAATGGCCTCAGCTGCAACCAATTCCTGGCTCCAAATCAATAATTGCATATAACCTTAGTATGATTAAGATAGGGACAATCACAGACAGGGCAAGAGATAAGATAAGGAACAGTTAAGAAATTCACAGCAGACAGACAGACTTGAAAGAATTACAGGTTCAGCAGCTGCATAGAAGAGATTAAACTGACCCCTTGGAGCTCACCATTGAGTTTCAATTACCACTGACCAAGAATAATAATTGCAGACAGATAATTATCAGACCACTAAATGGCAAACCATACATGGGCCAAAACAAGGAGTTCCATATATTATCAATTACTCCAAGTCACTGGCCTAAGTAAGGCAAGCCAAATTCCATGGCGGTGATTTTTTTCAATCTCAAGGGCTGATAGAGCAGAAACAAGAATGCATTCTGTCACTCAAACTCTTTAACAGAAACACAAAGAATTACCGGTAGTAAGAATGCATTGAAGATAAGATATGCAGGATATAATAGAGGCTGACAGGAAAAATCAGCTGGGCAGAACTAAAGTATTCGAGAAAACAGAAGAAAAATAGATGCCGTTCAATAACACCAGATGCAGAAAGCTCAGTACACAGTTGTTGGCGGTATTTAGGTTAAGAAAGGCAACAGATGACACAACGGAAAGACTGACACAAGAAAATTGCACAAGCATGATGATATTAGGCTAACTGTATGTCAAGAAAGAAGAAAATACTGTCAACAAGTACAGTGTCTTAAAACAGTAAGCACAATAGATCAAGAAAAGTGGAGTCATTGGAGCACATATTCTACTGAAAGCCATCACCAATGAAGATTATGGAAAGGAAGGCTTACCCAAAATGCCAAGATACAAGATATTTGAAACCCCATTACCACTGTCTGGAAAATTCTATTACTGGTATATTCTTCCAGCTTCTCACTTTATATAGAGCATCACATGCTCTCAAGCCTCAAATCAAATTTCTACCAAACATAAATGAATATATAAATATAAGTTCATATAAGTGAACTTATCAATCAATCAATCAATCAAATCACAATCAAATTGCATTTTGAAAAATCATAGCTTAAAATGCACCCATATGGCGTGAAACTGAATGGACAGGCTCCTATTATTTATAAGATTAGTATTGTTCAAGCCTCAACAACACGCACTGGTGGCAGTTGCAGTATACTGCCAGTAACTCCGATAGAAGGAAGAGCACGCCTAGCACATTGACCCACTGACGCATATATAACAGTTAGCCTTACCACAGAAACAATATATTCATTACTAATCTTATAAATAATAGAAGCCTGTGCATTCAGTTTCACGCCAAATGGGTGCATTTTAAGCTATGATTTTTCAAAATGTACCTATGATTTTTCGTACATTTTTATTTAATTTGTCTACTGCTGTGTAACCATTTTTTAATTCGTGCACAGTCATCTGGCAGGTGTGAACTACAAATGGAACGACGCAATAGCTACACGACTAAAGACACACTTGTTCAATATCTCATTTAAGTGCAGTGTGTAAAGCGCTCTTGATCTTGGCCTGCTATGACTATAGCACTATATAAATTGGCTTATTAACTAACTAATAGCATTTATCTGATAATCGAATCGGCCTTATCATTGCATCTCTACCTAGTACAACAATTGGTCATACACCAGGGGTACTCAAATTTTTTTGAAGGCGGTCCACATCCAGTCTTCCATCGTTCATGTGGGTCCACTAGTTACAAGGGAGGTCCAATTATTCTTGCAACAACTACAGCATAGTAGGCAACTACGAGTAACTACGGGTCCTCTTAATAGACTGTTATATGTTAAACAAGGCAACATAAAAAAGACTAAATTCAAAAATGCATAGAATAAATTTTAGATGAATCGGAAAATTCCAATTAGAGTAGATCTTAAAGTACATTTTGCAGTCCTATTCAGTGACTAATGTGAAATTGTTTCTTCGACTGCATAATCAAAACATAATCAGGCGAATAACCAGTCAGTGCAATGCGCTTTGCATTTTGCAGGTGTTGGTCTGCTACAACACTGCGATGTTTCGATTTAATAATGTTCATAACAGAAAATGTTGATTCACACATATATATGGATCCAAACATTATCAGGACAGAAATTGCCAACTTCTTGATTACAGGATACTGATAATCTGGAACAAAGTTGGCCCAAAAGTTACTTATACCAACTTCACTGAGTTTATGTTTCAAAACATCAGATGCTTGCAAATCAGTTGCTTCAGTCTGCAATAATGCCTGCTTAACATTTGCAAAAACTGAACTCCCAATATCTGTCCAATCACCATCTGGCTTAACAATGAAAGGATTGTAGACAAATAAAAACATAGACTTCAAACATCTGAAATCAATAAATCTCAGAAACATGTTGGCCAATTGGTGGAAGGACAGATTTTAAATTATCAAAATGAAGCATCTTGCTGCCTTCCAAGTTACTCATGAAAATATCGATTTTTGTTGCAAATGAGAATGATTTCTCTTGTAAGTCCACCACTGTTTTCTCTTAGCCTTGAAGTTGCAAATTTAAAGCACTCAGATGTCCCAGGATTGCCAACAAGAAATGCTAACTAACTATGCAGTGTGCAGTCTTCATTATCCTGAATAAAATTTAAAAAATTCAGTAGCTTTCTTTGTCTTTAGCAATTGAGGAAATTCTAAAATATTTTCTCTCAGGTTCCAGAATCTTTCCAAAACTCTCCATTTGCTCAACCATCTGACGTAATTCAAAAGCACTACATTTCCAAATTTTGCCGACACATTTTCAAGGAATGAACGCAAAAGACGACGCTGTAGTGCTGAACTGCACCATAGAAAATTGACCATTTTCACAACAGTGACCAAAACTAAAATTAGCTCATCATAAAGTTTTCAGCACAAAGCTGCATGATGAATGATGCAGCAATAAGAAATATGTTTAGGGTTAATTTCTTTCGTGGGAGCAACAAGTCTTCCCCTGTCATTGCAGGTGCCCCATCTGTTGTAATTGAAACCATTTTTGCAACATCAAGCCCTTCTGATTTCATAAACTGATGTAGGGCCGAAAACACGTCCTCGCCATGCGTCTGTTTTAGCATTGGAAGCATTGTCAGAAACTCTTCAATGAATCCATGGCCATCGTAAAATCTTGCAAACACATATAGTTGGAAAGCATCAATTCTGTCAGTTGATTCGTCACAAGCTAGTGCAAACAAGTTAGCTTTTTAAAGCGCTGACAGTAAATGGTCACTGATATTTTCTGCAAGATCATCTGCAAGACGACTAGCAGTACTGTCTGATAATGGTATTTGTTTAATCTGTTCTACGTGTTGTGTCTTGTCACTGCATAAAACAGATGATGCAGCTACCATGCATTCTTTAACAACTTCTGTATCCGTAAATGATTTCTAATGTCGACCAAGAACCCATTCAATGCTTAACGATGCTTCTGTGAAGTTTGCTTGTGCAGCAGTAGCGTTTGCAATCATCGAGGAACTGGCTTCCGACAAGGTCCTAAGGGCGTTGATTTTTATCAGACTGGACGGTGGTTGACTTTGCCGGATGTTTTTCATTGTAGTGCTCAGCATGTTTTGACTTGAAGTGTCTCTGTATATTTGTACTTTTAATTACACTCACAGTCTCGGTCTCGTGGCAGATAATTACACACCGCCGTGCATTGTGTCGTTCACGCAAAATAAAAAAATAATCATCAGTCCAAGACTCATGAAATAACCGGTTTTCGATGTCTATTTTTCTGCGTTTAATACTGTTTGCCATAAGTACGATTTCAGTGGATTTAAAAATTTTGTAGCAAACAATTAATCCAGCACACGGAAATGAAAATGTGCCAACTCATGACTGCAGTGACAACAGTGGCGGCTCCACAGGGGGCCCATGCCCCCCTATTGAGTGCCTGGCCCTCCAGTAGCCCCATGTTGGGACCCTATACTTAATGCTACATACATAACAACAAATGGTTGGTCCCCATGATTAGAAGTTGCCACCCCAACAGCCCCTCACTTGCCAAATCCTGGAGCCGCCGCTGAGTGACAATAGTAAGCAAGTAAGCCAATATTACAGGCTCAAAATTTCTCAGACACAGAAAGCTGTGGCGGTCCACAAAAAACATCCTGCAGTCCGGATTGCGGACCGCAGGCCGTGGTTTGAGTACCCCTGTCATAAACTGTGTCTTTCAAAAACATTAACATAATGCATAGATTGACAGGTAACAGCAAAACAAAGACCTGAGACAGATTTACAATCACATCAACTTAGCCCCTCATAACAGAAATTGATTTCTAAGACAACTACCGGAGCTGTCCTTGCAGTTTCCCTTTTAAGCAGGAACCTTCCTTCAAGATCGTCTCTACCCCAATGCAACTGAACCAGAAGAGGGCATTCTCTAGCACCCAACCTCCGCTCCTCTGAAACATTAAATAAACAATTGCACCTTTTAAGAATTCCAACTAAGAGTTTATCAACTCAAAACCAGAGCTGTCCTTGCTTTGATAATAGCAAAGCATCAAGAATTAACAGGGATATATTAACAAAGACAATAAAATATCTAATGTCAAAGACTTTCTTACTGAAATGCAAATAAGAAAATCACAAGAAAAATGAAAGTTGTCTAGCAACATCATATAATTATTGCAATAGAATCAACTCTAACTTTTGGCATACAAGTTTCAGCATTTGCATAACTCTCTTCTTGCCTTCTTTGCACAATAACATACCTTGCAATTTTTGACTAACAAAATACCTAAGCATACTCCAAAGCACAGACTTTAACTCAAATGTGTTGTGTCTGGCATCTGATTTAATATCTCAAATGCTAAACCAAATATATATATTTAACACGTTGAGCACTGGGGACGTCAATTGACATCCTTATTTTGGTAGTGCAGAGCGCGGGGGCGTCATATGACATCCTCTGTTCAATGCATCAGAAGCCAATGAGGTCGTATAGCGGCCGCGCCTGGCAAAGAAAATGCTGCAGTCAACGTGTTAAACATGCCCTAAATGTAAATCAAATTCACTCATAAATTAAATCGCTATAATAATGCTAAAAAAGTAAAACAAACTCAAAAACCCTAACTCAAACCTCCACTGGCGTGAACTTCATAAAGACCATATTGAGAATGCGATAACATTCGTAGGTCAGGACGGAATTTTTCAATCAAGCTCAGAATTACATCCACAGTAGTTGCACTGCTTGCAACGCGAATACACTTAGTTGAAACTCTCCGATTATCATCTTGATAGTAGAACCTCATCACACCATAAAACTCCAAATTCTGTTAAATATAAATGAGTGATTATATATTCATCAGAATAGAATGTAATGCAAAGACAAATGCAAAATGTAATATAAAATGCCAAAGCTTTTACAGTTACAACATACAATTTGGTTGTAGATGTTGGCTAAATAACACATTAGAACTTAATCCTCCACAGAATAAAATATAAATGTTTTCAATTTAACCAAATTTCATCAACACATAGGGTCGTTTCATAGGCAAATAAGATACTAGACAGAGGTCAGATCTGCTGGACTTTTGGAGATTCTGTTAAATCATTGACTTAAAAGTGAAAATTATTAAACAACTTCTACTTCTGGTCTCAGGCCAAAATAACATTTATACATGCCGCAACTGCAGCTTACTATAGGCAACGGCAGCCTGCTCCATAGACTCAAAGTCAGTAGGCAACCAAACGGTTTATCACCCTCAATTGTCATGACATCCACTGAACAAGGATTAAAGACAGTTAATCACTCACTGCCTTTAATTCCCTGACCATGACTAAGCACCAAATGTATTCAACCTCTGACACACAAAGAACCAAAAACTTTCTAGTTCAGCAGAGATTTGAACCCCACATCTCATGACTAGCTTGCCATTCACTAGGCCATTGTGCCACCTCTATTTAGGTAATAGCAAGTAGTCTAAAAACTTCCAGCAAAACAATGCAAAGCACCACCAACTACTTTAAAGCACTAAACCAGGGGTGTCAAACATACAGCTCGCGGGCCAGATACGGCCCGTGAAAGTTATCCATCAGGCCCGCGTTTATGTGGTTGAATACAAGAAACAAACTTTGTTTAAGCAAAGTTACTTTATTTAAGGTGTGTTCAAAAAGTACATAAATATTATATGAAAATCAGAAATTACATAGGTGAAACTCAAATTTTTTACATATGATAGAAATTAAATTTAAAAAATTTAAACAATTTTTCATATACTGTTTTGTGTGCAATAGGGCTACTGTAGTTCATGTGAATGTCATGTAACATACAAATCCGGCACGTGACAACCACAAAGACTTTTATGGGACCCCACCATATGAAATGAGCTTGACACCCCTGCACTAGACTAAAGCCTAAACTTGATGAGCAAGAACAAACTTACTCCTACACTGTATGGTAATCTACTAATCTGTTCATTATGCTCATAATAAAGACTTGCTCATGCAGCAGGGAAGAGAAATCTCAGATTTCAAGTAAATACCTAAGTGTAACTGATATGGCTGAAGTTAACTTATGATAGCAGGCACTTCATAAAGACTAACAGTAACACCAAACAAACCCACACAACAGGTAAATCTGTAAATCTGCATTAGTGGGAAGTTAAACCGCCAACAGGGAAAAACAGGGAAATGGATACAGATATACTGGTAAACTGAGCCAGACAAGGAAGGAAAACTAGGATTAAAAATAAATCATAAAAAACACACTCAATGGTAATTTCCAAAATGAAAGAAACCCCTATCTGCAAAGTATATGCTCAACAGCACGAAATTCAACAGGTGCAACAGTTCAGTGATATTTCAGTGAACTGAAACTGAATAGAAACTGAAATTATTTTAAATCAGTTAACTGAAACTGAAACTGAAACTGAAATTATTTCCCGAACTGAAACTGAATAGAAACTGAAATTGGCAACCCTAAAACTGAAACTGAATATAAACTGAAATTATTTCCCGAACTGAAATTGTTAGTAAATACTGAAAATTTTCTAAAGGTCTTTTTGGATTTAAATACACAACTTACCCGCTGAGCCTGATTTTGAAAGCGCCAGCCCGGTAAAAGAAATTTTACTTACCTACTTACTTTATCACAAAACTATGCAATGTGCACGAATTACTCTGACATTCTTCAAACTGACTCACAGCCAATGTCATATATTCTGCCATCACTTCTTCTAAATTTGGAGTGTCACCTTCACCATTTTAGCGGTTCAAGAAAGCTCATAGGCCTAATGCTCTCTGATTTCACAAGTCGCTTTGCTTCAGTGCTTGATCCCCAGTCATTTCAATTTAATCCTATCCCTGTTGCTGCTTGTCTACTTGACCATACTGTGGCATCAGTACTACTGGCATCTCGTGAAACAGAACAGCTACTGGCGGCAGCAAAATCATACATAATAATAAGTTGATGATAGCATCTGAAACACCTACCGGCATGTCCGCTAATACTACAGTGTCTTCCATTCAAGGCCAGCTGGACAACTAACTACTTGTCAGAACTTCAGCAATACTCTGGAGATGAAGATGCACTGACTTTCTGGAGAAAGCGTCGTGCATCCTACGCTCAATTAGCAGATCTGGCTGAAGATTTAATCAGTGCACCTGCCTAACAGGCCTATGTTGAACGAATCTTCTCAGTGTGACAGCTGGCCGAAAGAATCGCCTCACCAAAAATTTAGAAATGCGAGTCTTCTTAAAACTAAATGCACATTGGATTTAACTTAGATACTTAACTTACTGTAGTTACTTAACTGAACAGAACAATTGTTACTTGCCACTTATTGAACGTTGAAAATGATTATCAGCTGTTAACTGAAACTGAAACTGAAATTATTTCCCGAACTGAAACTGAATAGAAACTGAAATTGGCAACCCTAGAACTGAAACTGAATAGAAACTGAAATTATTTTCCGAACTGAAACTGAATAGAAACTGAAATTGGCAACCCTAGAACTGAAACTGAATAGAAACTGAAATTATTTCCCGAACTGAAATATCACTGCAACAGTTCAATCACCTAGGAGCACAAATCACGAATGATGGAAGATGCGATAAAGAAATCAGAAAAAGAATTGATATTGACAAGTCAGCATTAGCGAACTTATGAATATTCTGAAAAACCAACATATAACAATGCCAACTAGAATTAATGTGCTGAAATCTTAAGTGTGGCCAATACTGCTATGTGGCTGTGAGACTTGGACAGAGAAAACTCGCGGCAACTGAAATGTGGTTTCTTAGAAGGATGATAAGAATTGGCTGGAAAGACATGATGAAGAACAACGAAGTGTTGGTCAAAGTGGGAACACAAAAAAGCTTAATTAATGGCAACCAACATTCCCTCTATGACTTGCTGGCTTCTGTGCAAAGTTCAACATTTTTGTGAAAAAAACAGTATGAATTTTTGTGCAAATTCTTGTGCTGATCTTAAACTTTCAAAAACAAATGAGTACTGAAGAGTAATTAGAAAAAATATGTCTACCATGCAATTCCTTCGTAAATTTGTATCTAATTGGTTTCTTCATTAATCAACACATAAGTAAATTTTAATAGCAGCAAAAGTTTAGTCACAAATCACAATATAACTATTAAGGACACAGACAGAACGAAAATGCCTGAAACTGCATTTTGTGATTTCTTTACAGAAGAATGACTGAATAAGGTTGTTGTTCGTAGTAAGATTTTGATGTTTTTCTACTAAAGATACATGCTTCCATGCACCATCCAATGCTAAGTCTACACATTTCTGTTCAAACAGATGTGGAATAGATCGACTAAATATTGCGTCAACAACATTATTCTTTCCAAGCATTAGGCGCCGCAATCCATATATTACGTACGCATTGAGGGGAGGGGTAATGAATTTAGGCGATTTTACATATGGATGTGCCATTTAATAATAATTATGCACTTCTATAGCACCATTTCTAATACTCAAGGGTATCAATCGATGGTACTTCAAATCCATCCACAAAAGACCAGGTAATTCCAGAGATCAGTCAGAGGGAAACAGCAAGACAGACTATAGAGGAAATGCTAATAATATTGGAAGAGATGTGTTTTAAGCCTAGATCTGAAAATGCTCAGTTTATTGGAAGATCTGACAACCAGAGGGAGAGAGTTCCAGATTTTTGGCCCAGAAATAGAAAAAGCTCTCTTACCAATTTCAGTGTTTGTTCTAGGTACATTTAACAATGAATCAGCAAATCTTGTTGAATGATAATGTTTCGGATGGCTTATCATAGATTTTAAATATTGAGGTTGGCCAGACTGCAGTATTTTAAAAACAAGGACACCAGTCTTAAATACAATTCTCTGTTCTACCGGCAGTCAGATTTAGCCTCGACTGGCAGAAAAGGTCCCACACAAATCCACCATGTTGCTCATTTGCCCTCAATTCCTCAGCGCAAGTTCTTTGATTTTTAAGCCCCTCATGCCCTGCATGACTAATAAACTCTCTGGAAAGACCACATTTCCAAGATGTGGATCATTATCATTATTACTGACTTGGCTTATTCCCTTAGATTGTTCCCCCGCTGTTCTGACTGATATTTCCGGATTGACCTGGCTCTAATTCGATTTGGATTTGATGTGCCATATCCCTGGGCATTATGATAGTCGCCTACGTAACAATTTCTAAAAAACAACAGCTTAGGCAGAAGACTGGTTGGAATTACACACATTAAATATGAACACTATTACTTTCTCACGGGCAGGCAATTGGCCACGAGAATTGTCCACACGCTTGCACTCATTAAGCTACATTTATTGCTTTTTTAGCTGTAACAGCTTTAGTCAACTGTAGGCCTTGTGATTATGGCTAAAAATTACTTGCTCAAACAGGGGTTGGGATAAGCTAATTTGCAGTGGCAGTTCCACGTGGGGGATGAGTGGGAATGCATCCCCACCGGACTTTCAGGGTTACTTTGATTGCTCACCGATGCAGTCAACCTGCAGGGCACCCAGAAGATGAGGAAACCTCCAACATCTCCATAATACACCTGACTACCAACAATACGACCATCAAGAATCCTTTATCCTGAGCCTAATCATCATAACTGCATGCTACTGAGAGGACTTGTTTATTGAAAAGCACCTGAAAAAATAATGCATATATTGAGTCATGATGCATATATTAGAGTGCATTTCAGCCAACTCTTTCATGTCCCTATAAGTGCTAATAAATTATCTTTGCATGTAGGTCCTACATCATATGAAGCCATTCATGGAAGGCTGCCGAACTAAAGACTGAATTAAAAATAAGACACAAAACATAGTACATACATTCAAAACACAAAATTTTTCACTGAAGACAATTCTGAAAAATCAGGACAACAGTTCAGCACAGTTCTGTGGATATCCATGGTGCCGAGATATCATCGGTCAGCGTGTTATGCAGCTCACTGTTTCCGTGCTACTTAAACCTCATAGACTTTGGAAAACTAACTTTTTCTGGATTAAAAAATGAAAGCACACTGCATTAGACTCGGTTTTTGGAAGATTTTCATGGAATTTTAACGATTTCGTGCGACTAACACATCTTCGTTTCGTTAAACGGATTTCAAGATATGATTTATTATTGAGTGGCTCAAAGTTGTGATGCTAGGCTAGGCTTATAAATTCCATCGATTATAATTATCAACTGTCCCACTGCAACTAAAAATTTCTCACAGGATTTGCACAAATTCCATGAGTGGTCACAACCTGGCAGCCTTATGTACCCAAGTGGCTGAGTTTGACCCTCTATCAACGGTCTTGAAATTTCCATCCATATCTGTGAGTACTGCAATTTTAAGATACGAACGGTCACCAGTGCATAAACTAGGAGCAGGGTACACACTTTTACACTGAAATGGAGAGGAAGATGGCACCATAAAGGCAAACATGCACAGAATAAGGAAGGTAGTAGCTGTCTTCAACAATTACACAAAATTTGAGCACTGAAATCAAATCGTGACAAAACCAAGCTACAGCCCTGCATGTCAATAGAAATAATGTCAGCACCATAAGAATGTGAAATATAACTTCACAACTCCATCGCATAAACTCAGAATCAGTACATCGTGCAAAAGTCATTCGCCAGATGAGGGACTGACAAAAAGAGTGGGACTGGAAACCAGTGGCGTAGTGTGACTTTTGGGGGCCCGGGGGGCATCTTTGTCATGGGGGCCCCAAAGTTTCAAAGTTTCGGGCTGACGAGCAAAAAAAAAAAAAAAAAGGTCTTCGCCTCCTTTTTTTTTACCCTGACGAGCAAAAAAAAAAAAAAAGGTCTTCGCCTCCTTTTTACCCTGACGAAAAAAAAAAAAAAAAAAAAAAAAAAAAAAAAAGGTCGTCAGCACGTTCACTTCTATGGCTAGGGTTAAGAAGTTAGGGTTAGCCCTAACCTAACCCTAGCTTAGACCCCTCTTTGGGGCCCCCCCGCCCGGGGCCCGGGGGCAGTCAACAAAGTGCCCCCCCCGCCCTCCCCCCACGTTACGCCACTGCTGGAAACTTCACATTGCTTAGCACATAGAAGCATGGAGGCTTGCAGGGCATATGATGGACCATTTATTCTAAATCCAGCATGAGCGGTGACGCAGTGGGAATGTGCACACCCAATAATAATGCAACCAGCGCTCGAATGAGAACAAAAACCAGCAACACGTTTCACACATCCAACACCCTACTGGCAGAGTGAATAAAGTCAGAAATTCCATTCTTCTCATTTAAATTCTTAATGAGCTTTGAACCAACAAATAAGTGATAAAGAATCGCATTTAGGTCATGGTTTCTACCCTGACTAATAGACTCACATTACCTCACAGTAACATACACATATACATGAATACATATTATATATATACACATACATACACACATGCAAACATACATTCATACACACATGCAAACATACATTCATACACACATACATACATACACACATACACACACACACATACAGACACACAGTCACATACATACATACATATGTACACAGAAGCACAGATATATACGCACAAACAAACATACAAACATACAGGCATCAGTGGCGGCTCCAGAGGCCGTTGGAGTGGCAACTTCTTAGACAGGGGCGGCCAACCATTTTTTGATAGGTATGTAGTAGTAAGTATAGGGTCCCAACAGGAGGGGCTACTGGGGGAAGGCATTCAATCGGGCATGGGCCCCCTGGCCCCTCAGGTGGAGCCGCCATTGACAGGCACACGGACATTTATAAATATATACAGTACATGCAAACAAACATTGTACACACTGTGTATACATAGCGTAGGACCCACCTGATTCGGTTCGCTAATACTAAACAAGTCCAAGCGGTTGACATTCCATTCTCTTATCTGGTGATAAAGCTGACAACGCCGTTCTTCCAGCGAATATTCCATTATTTCATCCCGTTACGTGAATCCTCAGAAAAGTTTCTCTAAATATCACCGACGAAAACCATAGAAGTTGTTCTGTTTCAACATTCAAACGACCCAGGTAACTGAGGTAATACACACAATCATCGAAAAACAGTCACCAGGTGGCGGCACAAACCGACCAATCCGACCATGTCGTTTCTACCAGGAAGTCGATAGATCGGGGAGCTTTCATCTATCCGCATTAATACCTTGGGTTTGTGTCTACCACTAGATAATCACTGCTATTGGTTGCTTGACCAATCAAGTTTGAGTTTGACTAACAAAGTCCGTTACGGTATTACCATTACGAGAGGACATTGTCGCCAATCCTCATTTTTGGGGATCGGAGACTATGCAGGTATACGACAAAGTTCTCTACGTACGCGCGTCTTCGTCTTCTGATGTACTAAGTGATGTTCTAACTTCTTATACAGATTCGTTTTCTCATCCATTCCACGACATCGTCCATCTATCGCCCACTACTTACTGGGCTGGCCTCTCTTTCGCTTGCCGTTAATTCTGTCGTGGCTGTGTGCTGTGTTCTCACTGTCCAAAGTATTTCAATTTTCTGGTTTGGGACTTGGAAAGCCGCGTATACTCAGTATAGACGCTTAATGTTCCCCCCAAGTTCTTCAGTAGGGCCTAGGCCTAATCGAGGCATCTGTTGATTCTGTTCTTTCCAACCGGTAGACTTAATTCTTTTCGAGACCATAGGCCTATCTTAAATGTGATTCTTTTCTGCGATATCACATCATGGCCAGTGATAAATTCCCCAATATAGGATAGGCCTACAAACGCCCTGCACAATGCACATATTGGTCTACATGTGTCGCAAACCAGGGGCGGCGCTGGGTTTTTTGGCTGGGTGGGTCTAATGCAATCTACACAACCAGGACCCTGCTCAAACTACCCCTCCCCCTAAAAAGCAAAATTTTCTGCGGATTTGCTCGGGTGCCCTAGCTACCCGAGTCTGTATGTGTCCGAACCCGCGGACCAACCCCCCATGCAGCGCCGTCTCTGTCGCAAACGCTAACCAAGTTGAGGGTTCACGAACACAGAAATCCGTTGTCGATTAGTTACAACAGCATTAGGTAAGCCCTATGTCAGACAAAATCTCAAGGCTCACACTGGCCTAGAATATTGCGGATGAGCTCTGTCAGTGTCATCAGACTCATCAGAATAGCAGTCTGTTTCCATTGAGTAACAAGGATTTGTAATTCACAAATAATCGCCAGAGGGAAGTTCCATAAATTCCTCTAGCTGTCTAGCACAGTAGTCAACTTCTTCGTTAACGTAAGAAATAATGTCATTAAACGATAAATATCATAAATATGTTAGGTATTCTGGTCCTAAGATTTGGAATGCATTGTTAAATGATCCTAAGCAAAATAGGTCGTTAGGTCTATATAAATTTAAAGCAACTAGTTCAGATTCATTAATCTTCGCATATGTGTCAGTTGCCTCAATTAGGTCTGTAATGGGCCTACTCTACAGTATTTGCACTCTGCACTCGTATTCTAATTTTATTAATTGAAATTTTTCAGTCTTCACTCAAAATAATTTCTTTGTTTAACAAAGCAGGCTTTGTACGGAAGTTGTTTCTCTTCTCCTGCTTGTCCCTTTTCATATCGTAAATATTGCCATTAAGCAATGTATCTCAGAGATGGACATGGGTTGGGTTAACCCATGGGTTGGGTTGGGTTGGGTTGGGTTGGATTGGGTTGGGTCATAAATTTAGGCAGTTGTGGTGGGTTGGGTTGGGTTGGGTTGCAAAACGCTGACTTGCACGTGGCACAGTGCACACACCATATATTGGTTATAAAAAAATGGTTGTCGTTTTCCGCATTTTCATGTAACAAATTGCCGCTGAACTGTCGCTGGCAATACTGGCTTATGACGGCTCTTAGTTAAGCGATTGGCGGGTGGGGGGGGTTATATTCAGGACTGTCTTGAGCCCCTGGTTCTATTGATCCAAACACAGTTGTTCCTATATAATAAAGCATTAAAGGCATAAGTCTATCTCCTTTGATACATAAAACCCCCCTCGCCAGTGTGGCCGTTGCTTTCTCGATATTGTGCAGCGTCATATGCCTATAAGTAAATGTTGATCCGCAGCCACGAGATATTTGCATAAGACCGGTGGAAGTAAATAATTCAAGGCATTGGAATCGAGAGTCGAAATTGATGAAAGAAGGAAGTAACTTTCTTTGAACGAAGTAACTTTCTTTGAACCATCCACTGTAAATCCATCTTAATCCCCTTATTGACTCCAATAACATTTATGAGCTACTGCGGGGGAGTGCGTGCGAACTTGCTAAGCAAATGCTATAATGGCTCTATGGTTCCTTATTCGTTAGTCTTTCAACATTTGAAGCTGAATTTTAGATAGTATAAGTACAAATTATAAGAAGGACGTCTACCTGCCTTTGCACGCCAATGATAATTATAATGGCGGAAAACATAGGCCCTACAGCGACATATGAGAGGTAAGTTTTAAAAATGATTTGTATGCAGTAATTTACAAATTGTTGCTTAGCAATAAATTTGCTGAATATGTTTACTTGAAGCTTGGGTGGGTTGGATTGGGTTGGGTGAATACTTGCAATTGCCGGCATAGGTTGGGTTGGGTTGGGTTGGAGATTTGATGGGTCGGGTTGGGTTGGGTTCTAAAAAATGGACCCATGTCCATCTCTGATGTATCTAACTATGATTTGCTATCGAAATATGATTTGTTACCAATATGCAATGCACCTTAGTTTTTGCTTTAATTACTGTGTCTGCGCCTCACTTTTGTTTGGGGCTGTCCATTAATTATGTGAACAATTTTTGGGCAATTTTTGACCCCCCTTGTCAACAACTGTCAACTTTCACTTAACCTCCCATAATTACGTCAAAAACTGTTGACCCCCCCCCCCATCCCCCAAGATCAATGACAGGTCTTAATAACAAGGTTATTATTTTTGTGGTGATGACCATTTTTCCCTTTTTTCTCATCGAGTGTCAAAACGTGGTGGTGATCATAACCTTTTGTCATGCTTTTTCCATTGTAATAAGTAGTATTCCATAAAATTTCCTATTTTTGATTATTTGTAAAAAGTGAAATTGTTGACGTCAACTTCTCTTGACCCTTCCCTCCCCCTGTCAACAGCTGTCAAACTTTTTCAAACCCCCTCCCCCTAAATTGTTGACGTAATTAATGGACAGTCCCTTTTAAAATATTAATTCTAATATTATATTTTAATGTAGCCTACGAATTTGATTGCTTTCCGATATTTGTGAATTTTCCATCTAATTAGTAAATAAAATGATTTTATTTTGAATTTGATTAGGCCTACTGTATTTTAAAGTCGACGACGTCACGGATTACGTCAGGAAACGACAGAAGGGTTGAATACGACGTTAGTCATGACTCATTGTTGAGTGCCCAAACTGGAGAGCACTAAATCTAACTTTATCGTCCCCACAAAATTCACCTCTCCCCGCGGTTTTGGACACATCGCACCGCCGGTCGAAGTCCGAATAGGGAACCCCGCTTCTCTGTGTCTCAAGTCGCTGAGCTTATGTTAATTCCAAGCGTTTGCTGAAGCAGAGGCGTAGCGTGCCAATGGCTAATGCAAATTTCAAATTAAAAAATTTGGAAGCGACGACTTTTTTGCTTGTCAAGAGATTTTTCATGGAGGGGGCGGCGAATTTCGGAAGCGACGACATGGGCCATGGACGGCATGAGTGCACGCTACGCCACTGTGCTGATCCTTGGCTGGACGCACAAAAATGAATGAGCAATAATCGCAGATGTGCTGATTTGATAAACTTCATTCTTTTAAGCAGCGGCTCCATCCAGTGGCGTAGCGAAGGGGGGCAGAGGGGCGAAGCGCCCCAGGCGGCACTTGATCTAGGAGCGGCACTTTCGAGATTTCTTAATTTTTTTGCTTGTCAGAGACTTTTTTGGAGGAGAGTTGATAACGTTTTTTTGCTTGTCAGACTTTTTTCGGAGAATTGAGGGCGGCACTTTTTTCTCGCCCCGGGCGGCACTTTGCCTCGCTACGCCACTGGCTCCATCAGATGATATGCATCGGGAATAGGCCCTACATCCCTAAAGAAAGCAGCGCACTATTTATTAGTCCAGGAAGAGTTGTCATCAGCATCTACCAGACAGGGCTGCCGAGAGGGGGCAGAGGGCAAATGCACAGGGACCCGGCGGTCTGGAGGGGGCCCGGGCCGATGATGAATATGTATAATTAACAATAATACCAATAACAACACTAAAGAATGGTTAGGATGTTTGTTGAGCAGAGGGGCCCGGCGAGCAAAGGGGGCCCGGGACCTGAGGACACATTAAAAACCACATCAAAAGGAACAGCGTGAAAACTGAAAAGAGCGATAAGCAAAAATGGTCATCACTAATTTTAAGAGTTGCAGTTTGGATACTTAAACTTCGGTGAAATCAATGACGAGCAAAAAAAGGTCAGCTAATTTTCAGACTTATCGGGGGCCCGCCGGCCATTCCGCACAGGGGCCGGAATTTCTCTCGGCGGGACTGCTACCAGAATCCAAGGCGTAAAACACTTAAAAACAGTGTTCTTAGTTAGTGACAACTGAAAAAACTACTGAAAACACTCTACAATGAAATCAATTCTAAGCGTTCGTAACATTTGCATGCCTTCAGCAGATGAAGAAAGGATGAATACACTGGTTAGGGGTCGTCCATAAATGACGTAACGCGATTTTGGTACTTTTTTGACCCCTCCTCTACGTAACGCGACGTAACAAAAAGTCAGACCCATAAAGTATGACGTAACAACGGGTCGACCCCCCTTTTCGTCTTCCGAAAAGTCTTGACAAGCAAAAAAGGTAATTCATCCTTCTATTTTTTCCGTCTCCAGACATACTGACAAGCAAAAAAAGTAATTCTTGTACTTTCCCTCTCCAAATACCCTGACAAGCACAAAAAAGAAAAAAAGTCGTCAAAAAAATTTTGTGTTGCGTTACGTCACATTTACGGAACCCCCTCCCTCCTCGTCACACTTCGTAACAAATGTCAGGACCCCCTCCCCTCTAGGCGCGTTACGTCATTTGCAGACGAGCCTTTAAATACTTTTTTAAAGGTGCCGGATCTAATTATTTTTCCTCCGACCATAAAATTTCTTCGCAGCTTTTTTATTCATTTTATACGAACATTTAGAGTACAGTTAACGTGTTACTTTCTTTCCCGTGCATGCAAAGTGCTAAAATAAACAATAAAAGATCACAGCGAATAAAAAGTACGTTCAGGATCTGATGCCAGGTGTTCCGGATCTCATGCCAGCCGTGCCGGATCTCTTGTCAGACGTCCCGGATCGGAGATCCGGCAAGATCCGGTTCAATTTAACCCCTGGATGAATATACAGAAAAGTCAGTCTTCAAAAGATGTCAATTATAATTACTGCTGTCTTCTGTGCATCTGTGTTCTGTTGATTTGCTGCCTGACAGCTGACTCATCCAGAATGTTAGCAGCGTTTCAAGCAATCCAATTATTTCCTAAAGTACTGAATATGATGACATCGAGCCCATGTATCGTGTGATTGATAGAGGCCATGCGTGTTTATTTATAAAATGCGTCCTCTGGTAAGTGCACGTGTGTAAAGTAAGTAAAATCTCGTTAATTTCTAAAGCGCTTTCAAAAGATGCACCGAAGTAGCTCCTTATTCCTACGCGCTCAATCTCAAATGAAGTAGCTATAGCCAAAGGTGGGTCATTCATGCCGGGTCATTTAATCAGAAGGGCAAGTGGGCAGGATGCTATAGCTATGGAGGAAATGATTTTATAAAGAGAAATGATTTTAGTTTAGAAAGAAAAACATGAGGAGATGTTGCAAGAAGGGGAGAAAATTGTGACTTAGAGTTTGTTATTTGGCTTTGATGTAGACAGCGAAGGGATATTGGAATTGAGTTCCAAAGCTCAGGTGCCGCATATGAAAAAGCACGATTGCAAATTTTGAGAGATGATTGATTCAGAGGTCGAAGGAGAGTTACATGTGAAGAGGATCTAGTAGATCCAGGTTGTTGTGGAATTATCAGATTTCTTAGGTAGACTGGTTTTGATGTATGAAGTGAGTTATAAGTCATCGATATTATTTTATATTCAATGCGTTCTGTTATTTTGAGCCAGTGGAGAGATTTGAGTAATGGTGTAATGTGGCAAAATTTAGGCGATTTAGTTACTGCACGAGCTAAGGCATTTTGAATCGATTGGAGTTTACATATGGAAGCCTTTGGAAGATTGTGAAACAGTGAGTTGCAGTAGTCTAACTTAGAGTGAACTATTGAAGTGGCAATAGTGGAAGCAGTTTTAATATCAAGGTAGGGACGAAGGCGACGTAGATCACGAATGTGAGCATAACAGGTTTTTGATAGTTGAGATATGTGAGCTTCAAAATTTAGGGAGGAGTCAAAAGTAAATCCAAGATTTTTTGCAGTTGGAACAGGGGTTATTATTGTATCTGGGGCTAAAATCAGTGTGGGATTTTCAATTTTTTTCAGTTGTTGTGGCAGTCCAAATAAGAGAAATTCTGTTTTGGAGGGATTGAGGGCAAGGAGATTAGATTAGTGTGTGTGTGTGGATGTGTGTGTGTGTGTGTGTGTGTGTGTGTGTGTGTGGATGTGAATGTGCCACGAACGTCTTGAAGAGGTTTTTTGTCTGCAGACATTTTAACTCGAAAATGATCGGCGTGCCCCCCCCCCCCCAACCCTAACCCTGGCTACGCCACTGGCTATGTCTCAAACGTCTTCAAAAAGTCATTGCTTTGAATTTTCCTATGTAATTATTTTTCGTTTTAGCAGGCGCTTTGATATAGGCCTAACATTTCTATGCGTTTCTATGGAAACTGACGAGAGATTTGCCAGCTGTACGGCTGCTTAAAAGTCGTTTTTGGTGAGCAGTTGCTGATGGTAAAAAAAACTAAAGGTCATTTTTTTTAGCTGCGCAGATTACACGGAAGTACTTCGCTTTCCCGCCGCAAGGCCGTGTGAAATATCAAGTGCACACCAAGCATCGTCGTCGTCGTCGTCGTCGTCGTCGTCATCATCGTCGAAGTGAGATCTGTCTGTGACGTCAGAGAAATGTTTGTTCACCGACTGAAGGCGTTCATCCGACGGTATTTTTAGACATCATACATATACATTGGCAATTGACGGTGTAAGCTTATACGTTGTTGTCGCCTTCGCCACCTTATATATTAAACACATGGGCCTATTGACTCGAGTAGGCTATAGGCTACCTTCTTGCTGCTCGCGACTTGCGCCGTAAAAAATCATTCGACCAATTATTTATTTTTATACTTATTTTCATATTAATACTGCAGCTTTTTCGTCTTTATGATCACGCCCGCCGTAGAAGAAAGACAACTGATAATGTACTAGGATCAGTGTTGGACACAGTCCAGATATGGAGATCCCCAGTCTTAGATTTTCCCCCTCAGGCCCTCTCCCCACAAAACTTGCATCTCAGTGCGTAAAGAGATGACAATTTAACACAATCCCCCACCCACCCCTAAAACGAAGCCTCCCCAACTACCATAAATCCCCCATGGCAGAGAAGAATGTGTGCAACGCTGACTTCAGTGGCGGTTCCACCATGTTAATGACTGGGGATGCATCCCCAACCGGGGTTCCGGATGACCTTTTTTGCTTGTCAACCTATTTCCGGTAAGTTTTTTTTTTTTAAATTAGTGAAAAATACTGCAAATGACCTTCTTTTTCTTGCTTGTCGGCCTTTTTTGGCAAGGTTTCTTAACATTTAGTGAGCAAAACACTACTAACAATGACCTTTCCCTCTTTTTTCTTGTTTTTCTTCGTCACTTTGCATCCCCCCACCAACTTCAAGACATTTTTCACCCCCACCAAGAATTCCTGGAACCGCCACTGGCTGACTAAGATGTTGTTGCAACCTTCATCGCTCTCAAACCTTCGACAGTTTCATTCTTGCACGTTTTGTTATAGGCCTAATGTTTTAAAAGTTATTTCATATTATAGTGGCGCAAATGTTTAATAATAATAATATGATTTAAAGTGGTAGGAGGCTAAGTAAGCCTGTGTGAAAACCACTGTAAGTCTGTAAATCTTCGCATTCAATAACATGGTTTTCCGAGTCCGAGATAGCCGTTGAATCCGCTTACTGTTTTCAACTCTCACCTCGTCCAAACTGTTCCATTCGTCCACAGCCCTTGCACTTAAAATGTTTTTCTTTCTTGGACCCACCCTCTGCTTAAACAATTTACATTTGTGGCCTCTTGTGCTGCTATAGTGTGCCAATGTAAAGAATCGATCGTATGACACATCTAATTTCTCAGTCATTAATTTGTATGTTTCTATCAAATTCCCTCTTTCTCTTCTCTTTTTTAATATTGCCAGAACACAATATTGAAGTCTTTTTTTCGTAGCTTAAATTATGGCATCCATTGACCATCTTCGTTGCTCGTCTTTGCACTTTTTCTAAAAGCTCTATATCTTTTTTCAAGAATGGATTCCATGCCTGAACATTGGCATACTCTTTTGCTCTTTCATGCTGTTTTTATTCTTACGTTGATATTTAAAATGTCCTCGACATTGACACCATTCGTATGCATTGGCTGGCTGCTCATTCGGTGGAGGGTCGTCGTTGTCTCTGTTGTCCGGTCAACTTGATTTCGATGCTGGGAAACAAAAATCATGTATACATTTGACAATTCGCATGCTCACCCACGCGGAGCGGACGTTAATACGACTCTGCCTCAGTCGTTAGGTTGATGACTAGGACTAGCATGTGTATTGTAATTAGGCCTAACTGAACACCTACATTTTGCATTTAAAGCAAGTAGCTTACAGACGAGCAGATAGAAGTCTTAAGCTGCGGCGGTAAAGCGCGGGTTTAGATAAAGAAATGGCATAACGACAGTAGGCCTATTCTAGATTAATGAGCTACCTGCGTTAGTATCCGGAGGTAAGCGTCGGACGGACCCTACGCTTGTTCGAGTACGGGACTATACCTTTACTTAATTAAAAGCGTGCAAACGACAGAGAACATATGCGGACATTTTCTTTTAGCCAGGGTTCGCCATGCCCGTCTACCGTTGACGCGAAACAGGCCGGAGTGGACTCAGTGGAGTGTCCTGCAAAGGTCATCTGATAGCGTCAGACGGACGCAGTGAGACAGGTAAATGAGGCACGACCTGTCGCTCAACGACGGATGTTGGCACTTCCTTTATCTTTTTCGTCTGCATCTACAGTAGAAGGCAGAGGCAGAGAGAGAGAGAGAGAGAGAGAGAGAGAGAGAGAGAGAGAGAGAGAGAGAGAGAGAGAGAGAGAAAAAGAGAGAGAGATTTAAGAAATATAATTCGCATGAAGCTTACTTCTGCTTAACCACGTTGACGTACCGCGACAGCGCTTGACCAGGAAGTTACAGACTTCCTGGTAGAAGTGACAACGTGACCAAAAACTTGTGATTGTGGCAGCCCCGCTTTATGCGTTATTCAAGGAACACGCAATTAATATTATTACTATTCGTCGTCAACGTCATTGAGTCGCCTGGACAGCGTAGGTCCGTTGCGCTATATCAGTGTGGAGTGGACTGTCCACGGCGGAGTGCATTGTTCTTTTGCTCGTTATTGTGGAGCAGGATCCTTCCCCGATCTGCTGCTGCACGACTATATCGGCTATACCAATCACCTCTGAGCAGTGGCGTAGGCAAGGGGTGGGAGTTAAAACCCTCCTTGGCTGCCGACAAAAAATTATACATGCTTTTCCATACATTTTTCATTTTCGGACGCGATTTTGGGGATCAACCTCCCCCCTTGGCTGGCTGCCGACGGAAAAAATTTCTAAGTGCTATAGAAAATAAGAGAGAATGTAAAGGTGTCAGGAAGGTGACGACGTTTTTTGCTTGTCAGCTCCTAAAAAGTGAAATAGAGGAGGTTTTTTGATTTCCAAAAAAAATTTGTCACGATCAAAACCAAACCCCCTTCCGGAAATCCTGGCTACGCCACTGAGAGTAAGTAAGTAAGTTAGTAACGTTCAGATTTTTGTGGTGACTCGTCCACAGGTGGACTGCGTGAACACATTACACATTGCAGAGAATCAGTTCAGTGGTTTACACACAGGCTTAGGCTACTTAGCCTCCTAAACCACTTAAAATCACATTATTATTATTATTATTATTATTATTATTATTATTATTATTATTATTATTATTATTATTATTATTATAGTTAACATCGATAGGCCTACTGCCTGTTCTTCTAGGTCACTAGGAGTATGAGGCTCAGCTCCATAGCAAGTCAGAGCTGACGAATTCCGACTAGAAGGGTGGGGTAAAGTCTTTGCTTAACCAGCAATGTCGATAATCCGGAACATAGAACCCTTCTAATTTTAGAATTCCGAATCCAAACTAAATATGGCACAATTTATACATCTAGAGTTCTAGACTGTATAGGCCCTAATGATTCTTGATTCAATGTTGGTTTCGTCTATCACAGTCTTCAAATGTTTACGAGTTCAGCCATATGACTAAAAAACTACTTTAGAAAATTTGCTTGACTCCAGAGAAGCAAATGACAAGTTTCTGACACTATCTGAAATTCTGAATCCTGAACCACGACCCCATGATGTTACGGTGCTATATAAATTGTCCTGAGCAATAACAATATGAGTGATAGTCCTGCTCACTAACCACTGTACCACATCTAATTAGTTTACTAGGTAGTCTAGAACAGTGGTTCCCAACGGGGGGCGTACGCCCCCACCGGGAGGCAATTTCATTATTTAGGAGGGCAATTGGGCAAGTTCAATGTTTAACATTTTTAGAACAGGATAATTAAAATGACGATTGTTAAAGAACTTATAATAATGTGATTTTAAGTGGTTTAGGAGGCTAAGTAAGCCTGTGTGAAAATAGATTCTGTGTGGAATATAGATTCACAGTCACAGAAGAAGCTTTCATTACTAAATGAGTAACGTATATTAATGCAATTCAGTTCTGTTTTGCATGTTTTAT
Source organism: Metaphire vulgaris (assembly GCA_018105865.1). Classification (NCBI taxonomy): domain Eukaryota; kingdom Metazoa; phylum Annelida; class Clitellata; order Crassiclitellata; family Megascolecidae; genus Metaphire; species Metaphire vulgaris. The sequence goes on from CM030834.1 coordinate 11,008,472, forward strand.
ATCTGTCGTTGCTGTTTTTCATATCTTTCATGCTATTCCGATAATAGGCTTACAATTTCTGTGATCACTTCTGTATATGTCACGGAGGGGGACATACGAATTTTAAAACGGCTTTGGTGGGGATGGCCTAAAAAAGGTTGGGAACCACTGGCCTAGAACCTAGATAACTGTGCCCAAGCACATTTTTACTTTAGCTGTAAGCGTAGGCTATAAGAGATTCGCTGAAATTAGAAGGAAATGACTGGAAACCGTTCCGGACATTCGCTCCAGCCGGATAGTGAGGTGTTCGGCAATATCCGGATTCGCCAAATACTTATGTCACGAAACTACCGATTCCTAATACTATATTGTCACATTCAGAATTCCGGAATAGGGGGAGGCACTTCGACATTTTCGGCCAAAAAGTCGTGATAAGCAAGAAAAGGGTCGTCGTCTCAAAATTTATATTAAACCGTAACTACGTCGCACAAAGAATTAGTTGAGACCATAGACATTAATCAAGAGTCAAAGTCTATGGTTGAGGCTGCATAAGGTAACTGAGTAGTGAGCAGTAATTGACTACTGGTAACTGGTAACTTTAGGGTCATTATAATGCTGTGTGGTAATATTCGCTCCGGATCCGATGTCCTGCTATAAAGTGTCATACCCGAAAAATGTCCGGGCGGACACTTATAATATAATTGCAACCACAAAGTGTCCGGCGGACGGTTTATAGTGCCATAAAATTTACCTAGAAAATGTCCGGGTTACCAAAAATGGACCGGCTCATTCTTACAAAATCTGTGACAAATTTCAACGTCAAAGATACACTGTAGGCAAAGCAGTGGACTGTCAGCGCACATTAGTTGTTAGCTTTATATGGTGTTAAATCGATATAGAAGTCAGCTTGCACAGCGATTAAATCCAACTCCTATTTTGAACCGCTGTACAAGTGGTAAACGTTCTTCGACAGACATTACCGTGTAGAACGTTTTTTGTTTGTCTACGTCCATTTTTGGAATATATTTAAGGGGCTGTCCATTAATTACGTCAACAAAATAGGGGGGGTTGAAAAAGTTTGACAGTTGCTGACAGGGGGAGGGGGTCAAGAGAAGACTGTTAAATAGACCTATAGGCTATAGTTTAACGATGAATTTCATGATTTGCAAGAATAATAATTATTCTGGTTCGTGCAATATTATCTTTAAAATGCAATAGAAAGTAGTATAAATCAAACAGACCCATTGTCGTCGTTTAGAAATTAGCCTATATCCGCTCGAAAATTCAGTAGTTTTTTTCTGCATTCAACGGTCGCGACTGTAACTCAGCCGCCCATAGGAAATGACAAGAAGCACTCTTTGTGACATCGCCGAAATGTAAATACGGTTATATGGAAGCTCGAGACGGACACGGAAAGAGTTTGTTTAGGACTCTTGCTTCTATGTACACGACGAGGTTCCTGTTGTAAAAAAAACGACGGCAGCGTTTCCATAGATTCCATAGAATCGTCGCAACATATCACTACGTTTCGAATATTTAACGCAATCTGACGACGAATCGAATTCTGTCTATTAGGCTTATTATGGTACAGTAGTTTATAAGCTTATAATACATAAATGCCTCGTTCTGTTACTGTATAACTGCTACAATACTTTGTCTACAGACTAGTTAGTAGCTCTACGAGACCAATCTAATATCCTACATAGCCTAGTATACAGTAGTAGTCTAGTAGGCCTACTTAGGTTTATTTAAAAATCATTTACACTAGGCTGATACAGTAGGAATGAATGGATGGGTGGTGTACAGGGGCGTAGCGACGGGGGTATATCGGTATATATACCCCCCCAAAAAATCAGGCTATCTTAAAGTTTTTAATGTGTCTTTAAGATTTTCAATGTTTTTAAAAGATTTATACCCCCCCCCCGATCGCAACTGAGATGCAGTACTTGGTACTTGTATTTGTACTCGAGTTGTACTCGAGTACAAATTTTCAGTACTTGTATACTTGGTGGCCAGGTACTTGTACTCGAAGTTTCTAGAATGCATGTACTTGTACTTGTACTTGGAGGCCAGGTACTTGTACTTGAAGTATTGTGTACTTGCTACATCTCTGTCCTTTAATGACAAGTTCGCTCATCATCGCAGATAACCAAGTACATGGAACTCAACGATATGTAGTCTACGATGAAACCACTGATAGCATCGTATTTTGGAACAGTGACGGAAATAGAAAGGAATTCAACAATAAGCTGTATAATGCAGCCATTGGAGCACATAATGTGCTTGCTTCTATAGGTGCACCAATTGAACGCGTGTTTAGCCAAGCTGGCTTGAACGCGACGCCACATAGGTAAGATAATGACCGATGCAAGGCTCTCATCTTTGATTTTTCTAAAGTGCAACTGTGATGGTATTTTTAGATTGTTCATGACTGTAATGAACCAATGAATTTACACTAAGACTAAGCCTCGTTGCTAATTGTGTCGATTTTATTGAATAACTGTGACACACAGCTACCTGCTAATAAAGTGTAGGCCTACTTGTTGTTTGTACTTGGCTATGAGGATCGGTACTTGTACTTGTACTTGGAGGCCAGGTACTTGTACTTGTACTCGAAGTTTTTGGAATGCATGCAGCCATGCACTTGTACTTGTACGTCAGATACTTTTACTTGTACTTGAAATATTTTGTACTTGCTACATCTCTGGCCTTGGGAGTGCAGGTTTAAATAAATAATTGAAGATATCTCGGTGAAAAAGGCGGCTAGTCTGTCGTGATCCCAGCGCCGAGAAAAAGATGCGCATAGACGGGAAAAATATTTATTAATTCGGTTGATTTATCACGCAATACAGAGAAAGCAAACTACTGTATATGACGCAGAACTATGGAACCATGTACAGAAGAGTCAATCTCCGACCGATGGACGTTATGCCAGTCAATACGCGGCGCTCATTCGTGAGGAGGCCTTGAGGCACATTCGATATACGAGGATTTTTGATAACAGAAAAAGCATTAACAAAGGGAGAAGAAGACAGGAAAGAGAGCCATGGACAGACAGGTCAATTGACTGCCTATGGCTTCTGTCTATTCCGGCGCTCGTTATCATGGCACTCCACTGCCTTTACAGCTGTTCTACAATGCAAAACAATATTGTTGGGGACAGCGGCGCAGCCAGGATTTTCCGAAGGGAGGGTTACGAACGACCATTTCCCAACTTCGCTTGGTTAAGTTACCTATATATAGTTATATGAGCGCGGACAGCCTATACATCTATGCTGATATTTTTGTTTGCCTCTTTTTTGTTTTTTGCTACATCAAACCCGATTTTGGCGCCCCTCTACGCACAGAATAATAATAGGCCTACACAATAACAAAATTTTGGTCGGCCAACTAAAGGGCTAACCCCCAACACCCTCTTGGCTACGCCACTGGCTGGGAGAGAGAGAAATCGCTAGAAAGTTGATACCTAATCTAATCTAATCTAATCTAATCTAATCTAGTCATAAACTTCTACACCGCCACTTCATAATGCACAGGAGCTTCAACCGATGACTCAACAAATCAAAATCATCTAAGATCCAGGTCAAATCCAGAGTATCCGGCCGGACAATCAAACTCGGTTTATGTCATATTCAAACTTCAAAGAATTGCTGGAATGAAGTTGGTACTGCCAGGATTGGGCAGTTGAAATTGTCTGCAATTGCGGTACATATAAACGAACGGGTTTATTGTACGATATCTGCGGCGGCTTTTCTTTAGATGCGTTTCGTTGTTCAAATAGCAGCGTATCGCTGCTTATCGAGTCACGACCGCGTCTCAACTTTGACGTTTAAAAGCCAAAATAAAGGCAAACGTTGTGGCCGCTTCCATTAGGATATTGCGCAGTAGATTAATCAAGTCGACTGATGGCGCCAACCGTCAGCCCCGAAATGCTGCGCGAATTCGTTTGACGGGGCTTTATAAACAGACCTTAACCTGGTGGATGCATGAACTGCAAAGTGATATTAATTGATAAGTAATTCACTCAAACCGCAATCGGTTTTTCTGAAATCAGATCAATCGTCAATCGTGAGTGTTTATGTGAGTGAAAATGCGTGATTATATATATATATATATATATATATATATATATATATATATATATATATATATATATATATATATATATAGGCCTGTATAAAGAAGTAAAGAAGTAATGCAAATGAACTTCATCCAAATGATCAGGGCAGCAAGTACGTAAGTAAGTAAGTAAACACGAAATTTCTATAGCGCTGCCCGAAAGCTTAGCGCAGTGCACCCGCTTATTCACGAGCGCTCGAGACAGGAGACGGACAGCAGACAGAAGTGGAAGGAACTCATTAATTCAGACCGGCCCATTGTCCAGCCGAATAGGGAATGACGGAAAGAAAAAAGAAGAGGATGAAAATTCGGCTAAAATTCGGTTAAGCCGATAGGCCTAAATGTCGGTCGGTGACACTTTCGGCTAAATCCGGCTAACTAAAAACATTGCGGCTAAAATGCGGCTAATAGAACACATTAAGTGATTCTAATTGCAGCAGTGATAATTGGTTTTACTAATATTGCAATACCTTGCAGTCAACAAAAGAGTCGTCATTTATTCTAGCACTAAATCAGCGTGACCGCAGCCCGGCAGTCGTATATTACGCAAAGCTAATCACTGTCTTAATAATGTGCATAACCCAGTGTTTTCTCCAGACTTTCTCTCTCCCTCCATCTCTCTCTCTCTCTCTCTCTCTCTCTCCCCTCCCTCCATAAATGGGCGCTCGCACATTGGGCAAGAGGGGGCACAGGCCCCCTAGAAAATGCAAATACCAATATTTCACGTTGAAATTTGAAAAACTTGCTAAAATATTAACCGTGACCATTGTGGTAACATGTGTTTTGCCCCTCCTGGAAAAATTTATGTGATGTAACTGCGACCATTAGGTTTTGCCCCTCCTGGAAAAATTTCTGCGGGCGCCCATGCCTCCATCTCTCTCTCTCTCTCTCTCTCTCTCTCTCTCTACCGTCAAAATCTCCCGTATTTATTAGAATTGAACATAATGTACAAAGACAGCAGTTGACAAACAATAACAAGTGATCGAACGCCAATCATTATGACAGGAACTGGAGAAAAGGCAACACTGCGAATGCGAGTATCTTTGTCGTACACACGTGCGCCAAACATGGAGAACTCATTCCAACTTCTAAGAGGCAAAAGTACGTCTATAGCTTACATTAAAACATAGACTCAACATAATTACTAATAGAAAACATATCTGCGTCTTCAAGATGAACAAGAATTTTCAAAGTTAATGACGAGGAGCCCACGTTTGACTTTAAGCAAAGATAAGAAACAAGATTCATTACAAGTGTCAGTTGACCGTTGCCCTCGACAAGGACATTGGCTGACAAATTTCTGCCGACAATCTTCAAAAGCCCCGATATTTGGCAAAGGAACAATTATTTGTGTTCTTCTCTGGTCTGTGGGATTAATCGGGAGAACAGAGTGGTCGTGAGTTTTGACTTCATGGTTCCTGAGCGCTCGTGAATAAGCTGGTGCACTGCGCCAAGCTTCCGGGCAGCGCTGTAGAAATTTCGTGTTTACTTACTTACTTACTTACTGATAATTTGATTAATCGATCCCGACGATTAGCCTTTGAAGCTCTCAAGAGCTTAGTACTTCTATATAAGATTATTCAAAGGTGAAGTTCTCCTGCAATTATTTCTGTGGGTTCTGCCAAATTCTTCCAATGCTTAGTCAACATTAGTCATGCCTCTTCCACCTCTCCACAGTAACCGAAATCACGAAATCTTACGAGAACTTTCCAAGAAATGCCTTCCCTTCACATCAGCTGAGATTGACGCTGTGCCTAGGGATAGTAGGGAGGTAGGGATGTCCGTACAGAACTCGCGCGATACATGCAGCGCCTCGGTTACATGCAGCGGTTTTTTCTTAGAAGTTGCTTTGCACGAGGAAGTGTTCCCCTAGGACCTAGGCTTTGTATATTATTTCGGAAAGAAAGGCAACGTTTGCTTTGAACGACAAACGGTAAACATAGAGATAACAGATGCATCGCTACTCCGTGGACTGATTTAACAGAGAATTTGTGCCAATAACAAACGCATATACAGATACATACACACGTAGACACACACACACACACACATATATATATATATATATATACAGTAGGCAGTAGCGTAGCCAGGATTTCCGGAAGGGAGGGGGTTGTGGTTTTGAACGAAAACAACTGCGGAAAATCTTGACAAGCAGCAAAAGGTCATCTTCATCTTTCCTCTTGTATTTTTTTCCTTTGTAGATGCTGACAAGCTAAAAAGGTCGTCACCCAGGATTTAATCTAGGCCGTTTCCGGGGAAAATTGCCCTTTCCCTCGGAAATTTTAAATTCCCTCAGGAAATTTTGGCATACTACATCAACTAACAGCAACCCCCATAGCTGACTTCCTTCCGGCTTTGTCAGTTTCCCCTTCAGTTCGGAGTCTAGATTAAACACTGTCGTCACCTCCCTACGCCTTTACATTCTATATCGCTTAGAAATTTTCGGTCGACAGCCAAGGGGGTTTGACCACCAAAACCGCGTCCGAAAATTAAAAATGTATGGAAACAATCAACAATTTTTTCGTCGGGGGCCAAGAGGGTTTTAACCTCCAACCCCTGGCTACTCCACTGACAGTAGGTACAAAGGCGCGCGCGCGCACACACACACACACACACTGCGACCAGCGCGTGATTTCCATGCCTGGTTTCAGCTTAGTTTTGCCATGATTTATTTTGATCGCACATGTGTCATATTTTGGGCTACTTTTCGAGACTCCAAACTCAACAGCTCGGCAAATACAGATCTGTGAGCATCTTGAGTGTATCCCAGAGCGCAGATACCTATACAAGGACGGGGTCTTCAGCGAGAAGTGGTGCACTGACCCGCGCACTTGTGTACGATTTGCCTAGAACAGCGCTTTTTCACAATAAACAGCTTAACAACGAATTGCTCAGGATATATATATATATATATATATATATATATATATATATATAATATTATATATATATATGTGTGTGTGTGTCTGTGTGTATGTGTGTGTGTGTTTCATGTGACTAATGGTCCTATATTACTTAATGCGACTATATATATATATATATATATATATATATATATATATATATATATATATACGTTTATACGGAATCGATGAGTTAACGAATTCTTCCGAGAATCAATCAATGGAGATGGAGAATAATGCTACCAGCGATGGCCCTATACTTCTTCTGTTTATCCTTACATTCATTCGGAAATTACATATTCTGCAGATTTGTGTCATTTGATGCAAAGAAGATTAAACGAGAATAGTTTTGTTATTTCCTTTTCACTTACGGTAACTGTTACTCGTTTTCCAATATGCTTGCTATTGCCGATGTATAGTCGTAGGTCAACGTACGCACAAGGACGTCTTCTTTTTCTTCCTCCTCTTCCTCTTCCACTTCCTCTTTTTCTTACTCTTCTTCTTCCTCTTCTTCCTCCTCCTCTTGCTCTTCTTCTTCCTCCTCCTCCTCCTCTAACTCTTCATTTTCTTCTTCTTCTTCTTTTTCTTCTTCTTCTTCTCTTCTTCTTCTTCTTCTTCTTCTTCTTCTTCTTTCTCTTCTTCATCATCATCATCATCATCATCATCATCATCATCATCATCTTCTTCTTCTTTTTCTTCTTCTTCTTCTTCTTCTTCATCATCATCATCTTCTTCTGCTTCTTCTTCATCATCATCATCATCATCATCATCTTCTTCTTCTTCTTCTTCTTCATCATCTTCTTCTTCTCCTTCTTCATCATCATCATCATCATCATCATCATCTTCTTCTTCTTCTTCTTCTCCTTCTTCATCATCATCATCTTCTTCTTCTTCTTCATCATCATCATCTCCTTCTTCTTCTTCTTCTTCTTCCTTAGTGCCGTAACGATGTATTGCACCCTGTACAGCCTCAGCAATTTCTTCCTCTTCTGTCTGTGTTCTGTTGAACAGATTTTGATTTTGTTTATGTCTATTTTGTTAAGCAGATGTATAGATTTAAATCTCGACAGTTGTTTTCTTTGACGTCCAGTCATCTTTTTCGGGCCATGCCTCAGTCTCCGTCTGTCTGTCTGAGGGTGTGTCTGTCTGTCTGTTTCTCTCTCCCTGTATTCTGCCAGATAGGCACGCATAGACCTGTGGCAATTTTCGTGGTTCCACTCGACAGACGTGTCCGAAGCATCGTAGCCAGAGGCGTAGCGACGGGGGTGGGGTTATATCGGTACATATACCCCCCAAATCAGTCTACCTTAAAGTTTTTAATGTGATTTACATGTGGTTATATGTGGTGTATATGGTTTAAGACTTTAAGTGGTTTATAGTTAAGATTTGTACCCACCCGAAATATTTATACCATCCCAAATCAAATTCCTGGCTACGCCCCTGATCGTAGCCGTTCAATCTGGGGTTTATCAACGAAATCTATATTGATTCCGAGCTCATCTTTCATGTCAGCATTTCCTTTCCGATCTCTTCTAGACACCGAACGTACCAGAACCAAATAATAGGCCTACCAGTAATATAAGTTACTCTGCAACTATTCTATAGTAGTGTCGTTTTCGAGCTTTGAAAGGCGCATCATGGCAGGCGCATTGGCGCAGACACGACACATGTCCGCACGTCTTGACATGAGTCTTTTTGCACAGGTCATGTCCTCATGGATGCACATGTGGACCTAGGCGTTTTTGGCCATAAAATTAATGCATTTGTGTCAGATCCCCAGAATAGGATAATTAGGACATGACCGTTTTCCGATCAGGTTTGCGCCACTGGACAGGCGCATACCATACGGGCGAATTTGATTTGGGATGGTATAAAAATTTTGGGTGGGTATAAATCTTAACTATAATTTATTTAGGCCTACGCATGTGTCAATATATTATCAATATTGAAAATAAATCACTGAGTGAAATAAGATGGCGCAAAGTAAAATTGATGCCTTGAAACCTCTTCGTTATCAGCTTGTAATACTGTAGGCCTATCTACGATGATCTGTCAGAGATGGCAGATGTCATAAATTTAGCGCGAGCATCTGGCAAATACATCACGAACAGGAACAGATGCACGGGTTATTGCAAAAGCCATTTCCAAATTTAAGTTGATTGTTTCTTTGGTTGTCCGGTATGACGTGCCGTTTGAGATCAACACTCCAACACGACTAGTAAACAACTTCAGGCAAAAGAATTAGATGTAGGCCTACACGGCGCCATCAATCCTCTGGATGAAACAACGAAATTTCTCGTAAACCGAAGAAATGGCACGACGTTTGCGACAAAACTGGTAGATGCAACTGAAATTTCAGTCAGTTCAGAGTTACCAGCACTTTTCGAACCCGAACCAACCCGTATCATAAACGACATAAGCAATACTTGTACACGAAGGAGGTGACGACGAACCTACTCAGGATCCAAAAGACAGATTCAACGTAAACTTTTACGTCGCCGTTCTAGACACGGTACTACAATCGGCAATCGACAGTCTATCTACGAAATCTGATATATGCCGCAACATCCCCGATCCTCTATAGGTCTTCATTTCATGCCACTCTCTTTCGTCCTCCGAATCAATCATCTCTCAAAATTGGCAGCAGTGCTTTTTCATATGTTGCACCGGAATTTTGGAACTCAATTCAAGCATCCCTCTGCTGTCTACACCATGGTCAAATAACATATTCTAAGTCACAGCTTCCTTCACTTCTTGCAACATCTCATCAAGTTTTTATTTTTAAACTCAGGTCATTTCTTTTAAAAAATCATTTCCTCCATAACTGTAACGTCCTAAACAAAATGACTCTTTGCAATAAATGACCCTGCATGAATGATCCTCATCTTTGTCTATAGCTATTTCCTACTAAGATTAAGCGCCTAGGAATAAGGAGCTACTGCGGTGCTACCTTTGAAATCGCTATGGAAATTAACGAGAGTGTACTTACTTAGTTACTTTAATTGGTCCCCTTTTTACCCGGACACGGCGTAGGTAACATGATGCCAGATTTTGCTTTCGTAATGATGTCACCAGATGTGGAGATATTTGCCCGTAACGTAAGTAAGTAAAATTAGAAAATTAGTACATTAGTAATCAAATTTATACTATGCAATTTGCAATTCGGTTCATCCAGGCGTAGGAGTAAGACAATGCGTATTATTCAACCCATTCATTACTAAATGGGGGTATTTTAAAAATATTACTATTTTTACGTGTAATATCTTTTAGCGCCGTCCCAGAAATTTGTCGTCATGTGCGGCCGCCTAGTTCTCCTAGTGGTTAAACCGGGCCTGAGCACCAGAACAGACATTGATAGTTTCAATCTAGAACGCGCGCACGCAAGTTCCATCAAAATTGTAATTATTCTTATTCTTCTCGATTCTTAATAAATAATTTAAAACGGCAATAGTAAAGAATTCGTTCTTGAAGCTACGTTTTCCAGAACTACAACAACCGAGACAATAACGATAGCAGAGTGACGAAGGACCAATCGTCACTTTCAGTGTTTATTCTAGCCACCTTGACATTGGGGGATTTTGAAATGTTTGAGGGGGGACAAGGTCTGAGTCTTCACACTTGGGGGGGGGTATTTCCATCTCTCCAGCCAACATAAAATTTTTTGGGAATTTTAAAACTGGGGGTCGGAGAAATTCACCCCCCCCCAAAGAAGGCCTAGAATAAACACCGCTTCACTTTGTTATTTTTTTTATTTAACCAAATGCGTGTCGCAGTCAATTACGTAGGTCTATTAAAATCTCTGTTCTACTCGAGGGTCTTCTTCTCTGCCGTGATCGACGACCCTTTTGGGTTGCTTATTATTAGGGACTTAAAGAACCAGTTGGGAAATCAAAATCAAGAATTAAGCTTCTGATGCTTATGTCTTTTGGTCCACAAATCTTACGGGGAATAAGCTACTGCGGTAGCTCGCTACTTCTTATGTTTCTTTATGCTGCATGTAATTGGTTTTAATCCGGTGTCGTATAAATTTATTTCCGCCATAAAATTATTTCCTGGGCGGAGCCTGCGGTTGCTAGGGAAATAAAATTATGTGGCATACGTATAAATTTATTTCCGTATAAATTTATTTCCGCCTATCAACATAATATCTAAAAATAGCTTTAATCACTTTAATGCATACGGTTAGTAGCAGGCAATAACTTTATTTCTACATATAACTATATAGCCTGCTGTTGGTGGGGAAATAAAATTATAACCGGTAATAAATTTATTTCCTATCTTCTGTCTATCTATACCTGTGCATAGCATTGGTTGGAAATGAAATCATATCCTATGGATGAAAAATTTATTTCCTACCTATCTACACATAACTATATAGCCTACTGATGGCAGGGAAATAACATTATAGCCGGTTATAAATTTATTTCCTAGTCTACGGTCTATCTATACCTGTATATAGCATTGGTTGGAAATGAAATGATATCCCATGGGTAATAAATTTATTTTCTAGGAAATAAAATTATAACCGGTAATAAATTTATTTCTTATCTATCTATACCTGTGTATAGCATTGGTTGGAAATGAAATGATATCCCATGGGTAATAAATTTATTTCCTAGGAAATAAAATTATAACCGGTAATAAATTTATTTCCTATCAATCTATACCTGTATATAGCATTGGTTGGAAATGAAGTGATATGCCATGGGTAATAAATTTATTTCCTAGGAAATAAAATTATAACCGGTAATAAATTCATTTCCTATCTATCTATACCTGTGTATAGCATTGGTTGGAATTGAAATAATATCCCATGGGTAATCAATTTATTTCCTAGGAAATAAAATTATAACCGGCAATAAATTCATTTCCTATCTATCTATACCTGTGTATAGCATTGGTTTGAAATGAAATGATATCCCATGGGTAATAAATTTATTTCCTAGGAAATAAAATTATAACCGGTAATAAATTTATTTCCTATCTATCTATACCTGTGTATAGCATTGGTTCAAATTGAAATAATATTCCATGGGTAATCAATTTATTTCCTAGGAAATAACATTATAGCCGGTTATAAATTTATTTCCTAGTCTACGGTCTATCTATACCTGTATATAGCATTGGTTGGAAATGAAATGATATCCCATGGGTAATAAATTTATTTCCTAGGAAATAAAATTATAACCGGTAATAAATTTATTTCTTATCTATCTATACCTGAGTATATCATTGGTTGGAAATGAAATGATATCCCATGGGTAATAAATTTATTTCCTAGGAAATAAAATTATAACCGGTAATAAATTTATTTCCTATCTATCTATACCTGTGTATAGCATTGGTTGGAAATGAAATGATATCCCATGGGTAATAAATTTATTTCCTAGGAAATAAAATTATAGCCGGTTATAATTTATTTCCTAGTCTACTGTCTATATATCCTGTATATATCATTGGTTGGAAATGAAATAATATCCCATGGGTAATAAATTTATTTCCTAGGAAATAAAATTATAGCCGGTTATAAATTTATTTCCTAGTCTACTGTCTATATATCCTGTATATATCATTGGTTGGAAATGAAATAATATCCCATGGGTAATAAATTTATTTCCTAGGAAATAAAATTATAACCGGTAATAAATTTATTTCCTATCAATCTATACCTGTATATAGCATTGGTTGGAAATGATATCCTATGGGTAATAAATCTATATTTCCTAGGAAATAAAATTATAGCCGGTTATAAATTTATTTTCTAGTCTACTGTCTATATATCCTGTATATATATCATTGGTTGGAAATGAAATAATATCCCATGGGTAATAAATTTATTTCCTAGGAAATAAAATTATAACCGGTTATAAATTTATTTCCTAGTCTACTGTTTATCTATACCTGTATATAGCATTGGTTGGAAATGAAGTGATATGCCATGGGTAATAAATTTATTTCCTAGGAAGTAAGATTATAACCGGTAATAAATTCATTTCCTATCTATCTATACCTGTATATAGCATTGGTTGGAAATGAAGTGATATGCCATGGGTAATAAATTTATTTCCTAGGAAATAAAATTATAACCGGTAATAAATTCATTTCCTATCTATCTATACCTGTGTATAGCATTGGTTGGAATGAAATGATATCCTATGGGTAATAAATTTATTTCCTACTTATCTATTTCATTGGCAGTTGGCATTTTGGCGTTATCTTGATGGTATTAACTGAAAAACGGATTTCAATTTCCCACGAAAAAGCATAGTTGAAAAAATGCTTCAGTAGAGTAATATATAGTGAATGCTATCCTTAGCAACAAGAGATGGCCTTCATTAAAGTGACGAGGAAGATACTACCAACAGACGATAAAATGCGTTTCCGTATTAGAAATCTCAATAGGCCTATCAGTTTATCCTCTGTGTATAAGTCGACATTTAAAAGACGATTTATGACAAAGCGCCAGAGAAAAACATGACATTTGTCGAAACAATTATTATCAGAACAACGATCATTAAATAAAGATCAGCTGTGCTAGAACAATGGCAAATCATTGGCATATTTGAAGTGAAATGCATGATTCAATTTTTAGTAGCATCCGCATTTGAAAATAAGTGTAAGCGGTCTGTTGTAGATGATCAATATCGACTTAAACTGTTAAACATACTCAAGACCACCCGTAGTGAGTTTACCGGAAAATGCGATTCTTTTGCGATTGATAAGCCGCTGATTATATGCAGATACGATTAGACTTAGCAAGCAATAATGCTGATAATGGCTATCTTATAATAATAACTATACGATTTCATATGAAGCATTGATTGGGAGGAAGTGAAGAAGAGGAGGCGAAGGGAAGAAAACCACAAAAGTACTTTAAACACAATATTCAAGTAATGCTGGTGCTACATAATTCCAGTTCCTAATGAACAATACTAGCAACTACCATAAGCACCGACTAAGCCTAAATTCATCTTTGGAGTCGTCCATAAATTACGTCACGCGATTTTTGGCACTACCTTACGTAACGCGACGTCACAAAACGTCGGACCCCCTAAAATATGACGTCACAGGGGCCGACCTCCCCCCCCCGAATTTTCATCTTTCGAAAAGACTTGACAAGCAAGAAATGGTCATCCTTGTATTTTTTCCTCTCGAAAAACCATGACAAGCAAAAAAAGGTCATAATTGTATTTTTCCTCTCCAAAATCCCTTACAAGCAAAAAATGTCAAAGGTAATCACCTAAAAAAATTTTGCGGGACGTCTCATTTACGGAACCCCCGTCCTCACACATCGTCACAAATGGCCGGACCCCTCCTCTAATCGCGTGACGTAATTTATAGACAGAGCCCTTAGTCTACTATATCTTACTCAAAAACCTAACCACAACAGAAGGCTATAAGCTTATATGCAGGGCCGTTTTGTCTACTGGGCACAGTGGGCACTGTGCCCAAGGCCTACGACCTTTTCAGGAGCCTACGAAAGTCAGATGTATATGGAGAACCTGAAGGGAGTAAAAAATAGACCATGGCAGAAATTGCAGTCTTTCAGATACAAATTTAATAACGTTTAACTCTAGCAGTCACAAACAGTATAATATCTATTAATATGAGCACTTGAGCAGAGTTACGATATGTAAACCTTTTGGGTCTTTTCATAAGCAAGCAAAGTCACTTATGATGTCCTCAAATGTCATTTCCCGCATCGTCTTTTTCGAATGAAAGTAGTGCCAGGGAGGATAGTCATGTTTATCTTATCGTTGACCGAAGATAAGTTTTTATAAGTTTCAGTTTGGAAAATGAACGTTCACCTTTACAACTTGTTCCAAAAATTGAAAGGTAGATTCGGAAAGCAATATTTACATTTGGAAAACGTATCACCATCCTATTCTTTATTTGAGCCATAGGCCAAGCATTTCAGCCACTCTTTTAATCTTGCCAAATATTTGTGAAAATAGAAGAAAGTCGTCAGTAATTGCCTCTTCCAGATCTGATGGATACACCATAATTAGTGCCTTGGCTTTAGAAACTGTTTCATCAGTTGACAGAAGAAAGTTGAATTAGATTTGAATTTTGACATCGAAAACTGAGGAGGGTGCATTCCAAAATCATCATTAAACATGAAGTCATAAACTAATGAGAAAGTGTTTAAATTTAAAGTTTAATCCACAGTTGGTTGCGTAGTTGGCAACTTGGAGGTTTCAAGTTGAGGAGGGCCTACGATTATGAGAGTGCCCAGGGCCTACGAAGACTTTCAACCGGCCCTGCTTATATGTGTATATGGTTAGGACATGATTTTCTTTCCAACCAATGCTACATGATGCAGGTATAGATAGATAGGAAATAAATTTATAACGGGCTATAATTGTATTTCCTAGGAAATAAATTTATTACCCATAGGATATCATTTCCAACCAATGCTATAAACAGGTATAGATAGACCGTAGACTAGGAAATAAATTTATAACCGGCTATAATTTTATTTCCTAGGAAATAAATTTATTACCCATAGGATATCATTTCCAACCAATGCTATAAACAGGTATAGATAGACCGTAGACTAGGAAATAAATTTATAACCGACTATAATTTCATTTCCTCACTATATAGTTATGTGTAGATAGGCAGGAAAGTTTTGACCTTAAAATCTTTCCAACTGATCTGGTATCGCTAAACAATTATATATATACAGTTCAGGCGCCCATAAAGTATATTTTTCCTCAATGGATAATGCAAATTTTCTACTTTTTACAGATACCGTTAATAATTGACCTGTTCAATTTGTTCAAAATTGTTCAATTTGGGTTTTGTGCGCCATCGGTTGAAGCCCTGGGCATTATGATAATAATAATGTGATTTTTTAGTGGTTTCTGAGGTTAAGCAAACCTGTGTGTAAACCACTGATATGATTGTGGCACCGTAGAAGTTTATTGACAAACCAATGAATGTACAGTACGAGGATGAGTAACAAAAAACCACTGCAGAACAATATAACAGTGAGCGTAATACAACATTTATCACCAAGTGATTATTGCAATTTCTATCTCATTAAATGTAAACTTAAAGCTATTTTGTCAAATGGAAACTTGAAACTACTTTGTCAAAATCGCGATTGACCGCATTCGAAAAACAAATGATGGATAGGACGACTGTGATTGACTGTAATTGGCAGCCAATCGCCGTGGTTATAGGTAATGAATATTTATGAACTTGTGTATATGCATGAGATTTGCGTATGTGTTATGCCTTATGGCTCCACCCATATAATTGCTTCAAGCATTGCCATTGGTTGCCTGCAAAGAATTCCCAAGGAGGAAATAAAATTATAGTTGTCGTTGCTATGGGAGGGCGGTTCTAATCTTGATTGACAGGCTATCTGCCGACCAATCAAAACTTGACCAGGAAATAACTTTATGGGGGAAATAATTTTATACGACACCGGCTTTACTTGTTTGCGTGCCCTTTCCAGTAATATCCGTATAGGGGAATGGAACTTATTTTTCACTGCTTACTGACCACCCCGCACTGCTCCATTCTATGCATAGCAATGGGGGGGGGGGGTTTCATGCTGTCATTAACTTAACTAACTAATTTGGCATAATGAAACTATTAAAAATCCCCCGCCCACTGCTCTGACTCTCAAACGCCACGCTGGTTCTTTCCTAAGGGTATGACAGAGGCAGTAGCGCGCAGAGGGGGACCGGCGGGGCGGTGGCCCCGGGCGCCGACAAGAGGGGGTGCGCAAAATTGACTTGCGATCTTTTTCTTGTTCGTCAACTATTATTTCGGAGACAGATGGGGGCGCCAAACAATTTTTTGGCCCCGGGCGCCCACCACACTCTGAACGTCATTGACGACAGGCCTATCACTTTTATGACGAAGTATAAGAATCGTTATATGTCTGACCTTATGCGTATCTGCGCGATTCAATACCATTGCGAACAGTGGTTCTCACACAGGGCAGTCCCTACTGGACCACTTTAAACCTTGTTATATTATTATATTATATTTCTTTTCTATTTGATAGGTATTTGGAAAAAACCTGTATATTTGATCGCCGTTTTAGAAGCACACTGTATGGAGGCGCTAGTTTTGAATGATGTGTGATGAAAATAGACAACACAACGTGAACCGGTTATCGATAAGCTTAAAACTTTTGTATCGTTTGCTCAAAGCAGTCAAAACAGCTACCGGAATTTTAAAAAAGTAGATAAATCGAGTTGACTGATGTTGTCAGGCAATATACATTATAAGCGATACATTATACAATGCACAGAACTTATGCGGAATTACTCTGTCATACATAGTTTCGTTGTAATACTAACCGAATGTAACAACATTGACAACATGACGTCACAGAGGAAAATTCACGATTACTGAAAGCGAATGAATAGTAAAGTAACAAGTCTGGTGGAGCCCTCGCGCACAGTCTCGGGTGCAGTGGTCATTATACTAGAAGCAGGGACGTCATTTGGAGGGGCAGGGCAAAGGGGGGCATTTGCCCCCCTGATTTTGAGAAAAAAAAATTTCTTAGTTTTTACATGTCCTAAAGGAGCGCCTGATATGATGTATATGACGTGGAGTAGTCTGAAAAGTAACTAACCGTTATAAACGGCTGACGAGCAAAAAAAGGTCGTCAACTTTTTCGCAAACTTGTAACTTGTCAGGTCAAAAGTGTTTTGCCCCCCCCCCCGAAAAACAGTGAAATGACGTCTCTGACTAGAAGTCTAGAACCGTAGAACGGTCCCATTGGCGCTGTCCATTAATATGTCAACAATTTTTGGGCAATTTTGACCCCCTCTCCCCTTGTCAACAACTGTCAACTTTCAGTTACCCCCCCCCCCCATAATTACGTCAAAAACTTTTGACCCCCAGATCAATGACAGGTCCCAATAACAAGGTTAATATGTTTTGCGATGATGACCATATTTTCCTTTTTTTGCTCGTCGAGTGTCAAAATGTGATGGTTATGACCTTTTTTGCCATGGTTTTTTCCATTATAATAAGTAGTATTCCATGAAATTTCCTGGTTTTTGATTATTTGTAAAAAGTGAAATTGTTGACGTCAACTTCTCTTGACCACCCTCTTCCCCTCTGTCAACAACTGTCAAACTTTTTCAAACCCCTCCCCTGCTAAATTGTTGACGTAATTAATGGACAGCCCCATTGACCTCTCATGATTATTCACAAGCTGAATCTGCGATTGTCTGTTCTTTTTCAGGATGCTGTCCGAGATCCTAGTCAGAACCCTGCTTCCAAAACTTCCAACCGATCCCGTCGACTCGGACGTCTTGGAGGTGACGCTGGACCCTGTGCACCCGCTCCCCGAATGGCGTTTTCCCGCCGTCGCCGTCGCCGCCGTCGCCGCCGAAGGGACCATCTTCTTCCTCCTCCTGCTCCTCCTGTTCCCTTCCCCACAGCGGAAGGTTCTCGTCAGAACCAGGCGAAACTGACGACTGAAGACGCAGTAGACGACGAAATTCACGGCGCACCGGACGGTTGTCAGAACGTTCGAGACGACGCCGATGCAGCGACGGACGATGCCCAGCAGCGCGTAGCGGTCCACGAAGACCCGATCGAGGGACAGGAGAGTGTGGGCGGCCATGGCAAACACGTCGGCGGTGACGGACACGAGAACGATGACGACGCTGATCGTCGTGACCGTGCGCTTGTAGGAGGACGAAACGCCTCCTCCTCCTCCTCCGCCGCCGCCGCCGCCGCCGGTGCTGGCTTCCGAGTCGCAGCCACAGTTGGCGATCCCGAGGCCGACGACGCGATGGTTCGCCGACCGACGAACGGTTGTCAGGAGCATGACGTTCAGCAGAGTGATGACGGTCAGGGGAACGACGTACATGACCAAGGTGAAGAGAGACACGCAGTAGATGAAGTTATAGTACGGGTTCGTCAACAGCGTCGCGCTCTGACAACGGAAATAGCGAAAACGTCAGACGTATTAATTATTGATCTGTGCGAAAACATTGGCGGAATTTGGCGTAAACTTGGATGAAAAAGTGAGGGCCCAGGCCATACAGCCTACCCTCCCCTTTCCCTAAAGCATCTGTCAGAAAGTGGAGGGCTCGAGCCTATAGAGGTCTAATACAAGTTTACGCCCATGTGCGGGAATGTCGGCGTATTCCACCTTGTGCTGGACTAATAAGAAGTCAAATTAAAAGTTCTGAATGAATCATTATCACGGAAGTAAAGAATAGCTTGAACAAAGTTGCTTCGTCTCTATGCTTATATTTGCAAACATCATTCTGTAATCTATCTATTGTTAATGCACATATCAGGGGAAAGAGGCGTTCAAGATGCACTCTATACCTTGTAGGAGAACAGTGACGATTTTTAGCCGGTCAGAATACTTACACCTCTAATCACAGCAAAGCTCTGGGCTTCGGTCATATACGAACAAAATCCTACGGAAAATCGGCGCATCTTGCTCACCTTGTGGCTGACGGTGGGCGTCGGGGAGTTGATTTCTATGTATTCGAAGTAGCGAGGTGCGCTGAACAGGTAAGCGGATACGAAGATAACGAACACGGCGACGTTGGTCTTCGTTCGGCTGCAGAGGCGACTGGCCTGGAACGGATAGCAGACGGCGATGTAGCGGTCGAAGGTCAGCAGAACGACCAACCAGGTGTCGATCAGTCGGATGGCGAAATTCGTCGGAAACATCCAGACGAATATGTAGGGAAATACGGCGTTGTATGGCGCCAGATTGACGTAGCGCAGACTGCGCAGGAAGATGGTGACCGTCAGAGACAGTGAGTTGTTGATGGCCAACCATCGGAGGATGACGGTCGTCGACATCGCCGGCTTGTAGTGGAACAGGACGAAGATGGTCAGCGCGTTGCCGAGTATGCCGGCGACTGCGACCGGAAACGAGATGCAGACGTCGCAGACGAAGCGCATGACGGGAAACCAGTCGGGCAACGCCGACGCCGCCGCCGCCGCCGACGACGACGTTCTGTTGGACGCCAGGTGGTCAGCGCTGATCGGACCGTAGGATGACCGGTTGGCGGATTCCATTTGCCACGTGTCGTTCGAGAAGTAGAATTGATCGTACAGCGTCGCCGCCGCCGCCGCCGCCGCCGCCGCCGCCGCGTTCACCTCTCCTTCTGCCTCTTCTTCTTCCGGCATTGCGAATTGTCTGATTACAGTTTGTGAGACAGCTCCAGAGATTAACATTTAGCATGATTTAAAGTGGCTTAGGAGGCATTACTGCCTGCGTGAAAGCCACTATAGGGGCACTTATTTCCGAAAAGTGTCCGAAAGAGACGCCGCTCAAAAAAGTTTGTGAACAATGCACTGCTTTAACGTAATCAAGCATAATAATAATCAATGTTAGCATAAATTCTAGAAATAGCTTTTAATCTTTGGTCCGGTTGAATATATTTTTCTTTCGGGATTCTGGTTGATGATGGACTCGAGGAAAAATTTCGTTCAATTTCTATTTCAAAAATGATCCTGTTCAGTCCTGAAATGTTCGATGTATATTTAATAATGGAAGTACATGCAGCTGCAACCAACAGTCATTTGAAAAGCACGGTGCCATGCTTCAACGGAGTTATTTGTACGAGGGAGATTTTCATTAACACGTTCGTCAACATTCCAAATAGAGAGAGCGAACAGAGAAGCCCTTCTGCGTTGGCTTAGATACAGTACCTCCATCGATGGAGGCTAAAAGTAAATGTCGTCAGCTTGCGCCTATTTGTCTGCGCCCTTTTGTCTGAATATATAGAGTATATATATATACCATATATACTGTATATATATATATATATACATATATATATATCCTGCAAATAATATATATATATATATATTTATATGTGTATATACACGTGTATATATATGTATATATATACACATATAATTTATATATATATATTATGTATGTATGCATGTATGTATATACATATATATTATATATGTAAGGTCGGTGAAACGTAGGTCGATTGGGCACGCTATGGACATTCTAGCATATCTGACAAACACTCGTTTAAACTTTAACCCAAATGGTCCGAACAAGGAAACCAAATGCCACGAGAATGGCCAACGAAGTTACTGCTTGAAGCTCTTGGCCAAGCTTAGTAATGACCGGGAAAGTAGATGCCATTCGAGCGATTATTTACATTAGCGCTATAGCAGCGCCTGAGATCACCCGTGTAATTTCTACAAGAAAATGGTGGGACCAAGGAAAGCATTTTTGTGCATGAGGGTAGTGTTTTTACGGAGCAGCTGGGAAAACGGGGGTTATTAATTAAATGTTGATTAGAATTTATAATTTTAGTGGCTTCAAACAGGCTTTTAAACCACTTAAAATCACCTTAATATTATATATATAGTAATATATAGTAGTATATATATATAATATATATAATATATAAAAATATTATATATATATATATTTATATATAGTCGTTGGAGCCTGAGATGCTTCCATACATAGGACCACCTCCTTCTTCTGTAATCTCCATGCCAAAGCCTATTTTCGACTTGAGCTACAAATTGGTTTTGCGTCTCAGCCACCGTTCAATCATTTCTTCGTTGTTGAATGAAGGCGACAGCTGCACGCATTCCCTCCCAGAACTGCCTCCCCCTCAACACACACTTAATTGCACAGCGCCATCGATGAAACTGTTTACCACAGTTCGTTATCGCAACAAACCCTGTCTTATGCTGGCATACACACATGTTTTTCTATTAGTCTGCCGTCTAATGCTAATAATAATAATAATAATAATAATAATAATAATAATAATAATAATAATAATAATAATAATAATAATAATAATAATAATAATAATAATAATAATAATAATAATAATAATAATAATAATAATAATAATAATAGTAATAATAATAATAATAATAATAATAGTAGTAGTAGTAGTAGTAGTAGTAGTAGTAGTAGTAGTAGCAGTAGTAGTAGTAGTAGTAGTAGTAGTAGTAGTAGTAGTAGTAGTAATAATAATAATAATGCTGCACTGGTCAATTGTCAATTGCAATACTCTTCAGTCTTCACCTGTCATGTCGACTTTTAAGTCTCTGCAAAGCTTATCAACCTTTAAATTCCTTTTCTCCACTAATTTATAAATATGCGGAGGCAAACGTTGGGGCCTATTCCTCGCAGAATCTCGTAAAAGCCAGCCTCAAGAAAGTAGTTTTGCTAAAGCACAATCTCCCGAATCTACACTTGCACGATGCTATAGATATCGCACTTAATTTCAAGCTATATTCTGTCGATGGACCAAAAGGCTATTGTTATGATATGCATATAAAGGCTGACACTTAACATAGAGAACGTTCGCTGGGTCTAAAAATTTCGGAGCATTGCGTGATAAAAAGAATAAATATCGTTTATAATTAGGCCTATTGTTGAGTTTTCTAGCACTACACTCAACTCTAACCTGATTACTAGAAGGCAGACTCACTTTTTAAGTGTTAAAAGACACGTTGAGGCCAAACTTTTATACATCAGCAAAAATTTATATCAGGAGTTCAGGACGCCGGGAATAGACATTCCCCCCTCCCAAAAAAAATTGCGCGACGCCACTGTTTGTAGCTACTCTAGAACATTGCTCACCTTGCGTTGTTGTTGTTGTTGTTGTTGTTAGTTGAACAGAATCAACTCACTAAATCACTGTAGTTCTGTTCTAGTTATGAGTTACTCTCTTTTTTCTCTTTCAACCTCTATCGTTATGCAGCAACGGTGCTGACGACGAGAAACGCGAAATTGCTTTAGCTATCAGCAGCAAGCACGTCTGCACACGTTCTATAGTAGACTGTAGTTCACTGCCTTTTTATACCGATAACACAGAAAAACGTCGTGGCGTCCGCGTGAATTCCTGGCCCATGCGCCATAGGTAGGTCTGCTACGGGCTAGGCATGCGATTCGACTCCGCCACAGCACCATCCAACGTATATCACTGTCGGTGGCAGTCGACCGGCAGAACAACGATTATACCAGCCGTCCGTTTACAGTGACACGGAGCGTCTTCTGTGGGTGATTACGTTTCTATTCCGCCCACGCGGTGAAAAAAACTCTTAATGTCCTATATATATATATATATATATATATATATATATATATATATATATATATATATGGCCTATTAGCCTATATATATATATATATATTGAAATCGTAGATATATCGGCTGGACGACGTCTTTTCGTTCCACTCGTCCCTCTCTCGTCTGAGCAATAACCGGAGCAATCCAAACAATCGACCAATCATCAATCATCAAAACGGCTAATTAGATATCGAATCAGTCAGTGTTACATACAGGCCAGCAGGGCTTAATCTAGGCCGTTTCCGGGGGGGGGGGGGAAATTGCCATTGCCCCGGAAATTTCAAATTTTTACATACTACATCAACTATCAGCAGCCCCCTAGCTTACTTCCCCGCGGGCTTTGTCAGTTTCCCCGGAGTCCAGAGTCTAGATTAAACACTGCAGGTCGGGCAGGGGAGAAATTCTTCCCCAAAATCTTAGATCTCCAGAATTTGTAATAATTTGGAGCTATGGTAATTTCTCACAAAGCCTCTTCCTCCGAACTGCCATAAATCCTTCTGGTAGAGGAGAGTGTATGCAACGCTGGTGACTCAATCAGTATAACGACATTCGGCTGCCACTCGATCATTCCGTCATGAGTGTAGGAGGTCGCATGGTATGAAATCTCGAGCCTCCTATCATAAATCTAAAATGTCTAGTAGTCTAACACGTTTACCTTTTGGATGATAGAAACACAAATTCAGACTACGCAGCGTGTAACTTACACGATTGTTTTGTCTGAAATGCTGCAAAATAGTTTATACAGTGTAAGATTTCTCATAAAATTCCCCAGGAAAAAAATGGTCAAAAATTGCATCAACTCGACCATAAAAAGTAGGACCAAAATATAAAAAATCGTGACTCCGTCCTCCCAACCGCAATAAGATTATTCCCAGCATCTCAGTCGACAGAAGACTGTATTGGAATAAATGCAACGGGTTGCGGAATTGGTTACAGTCTGACAATACACAGATTGCATTAGGACCAAATGAATTCATGCATCCAAATTACCTCATAATATGCCTGCATGTGTGCATGTGCATCTGTCAGGGACATCATTGGGGGGTGCAGGGGCCGTTGCCTCCCCCTGATTTTTAGGGACAAATTTTTTCGCCAATGTTTGTGTTTAGTTTTAAAATGTAAATTGGCTAAATAATAAGTAAAAAGACTGAACAGCAAAAAAGGTCATCAACCCCTAAAGGAGGGTTTGATTCGCACAAAATGACCGACAAGCTAAAAAAGGTCGTAAACTTTTTCGCAAACTTGTCAGATCGAAAGTGCCTTGCCCCCCCTCCCCTGAAAAACAGTGAAATGACGTTTCTGGCATCTGTGTGCAGTAATGCCTCCTAAGCCACTTAAAATCACACTTTCACGCTATGGTGTGTGAGTGTGGACGTGAGTGTGCATGTGTGAGTGTGGGCGTGTATGAGTGTGGGCGTGTGTGTGTGTGTGTGTGTGAGCGCCGTTAGTTTCTGAATTACGAGCATCGTATTCTGTATTGCTCACGCATGAGTGTGTACACTATATATATATATATATATATATATATATATATATATACTGTACATATATGTACATACATACACCCATTGATACACATACAGAAATGCATATTTGTGTGTCGTCGTAGTTTTCCTGTTTCTATATTGAAATCGGATTAAATCGGAGTTACTTTGCTATGATTTAGAATGCTATCACCAAAGTGATTACAATTAGATGTTGACAGCGTGTAGCTGCACCTGCGTCCGCTAAAACCTTAGAGACAACCAAACGAATGAAAGAAGCATGAAACTCATTAGGCGCGCTCGAATTTCCTTTACAAAAATGCGATCGAAATGCAGATCGTTTGCCTTCCCCTCCCCCACTCACTGGACCCGTCGTAACCACGACGACGACGACGAAGAAGAAGAAGACGACGACGAGGAGCTAGATGATCATGATGTGATTCTCGGTGGCGTATCCATGCAGGGTTCCAGAATAGGGGGCACACCAAGAATTCTACAGACCGACATTTTCAGTCCCTTATAGGGGCCTTGAGAGAGTGTGGTAAACACCCAGCCGAAAATTTCAGGACAATATTAGAATCAAATCTTGAGATTGGTGCAAATTTTTCAGACTATATGACATCATATTGACAATCCTCAACCTAAGAACTGTTTTCAAGGTCATTAGGTCAGTGCTCCAAGCGGAGTCAGAGGCAGAGACCCCAGCCGCACAATTTAGGGTAAATCGAGATTTAAGTCTTGAACTTTGGAACTAATTTTCAGACTATACGACAGCCAATGGCAATCACCCTACCCCTAATTAGATAAAATTTTCTTAATATCTCTACAAGAATCTCCCCACTGGTGTTGGCCTGTTCAGAGGCCCACAGACCGCTTACCCTCTCTTGTGGCTGCGCTAATGGACATCAAGACAGACACGCACATCCCATTTAGCCCGACTATGAGTTGGGGGGGGGGGCGTCTTGAGCTCTCCAGCGTGGTATGGTCTGATCCTCATCCACGGAAATTTTGAGTATTATCAGAATTAAACGATGAGCTCTGGCGCATATTTTAAAGATTTTATGATTTATTACTGAGTGACCAAAGGCTGTAATATAGGGTTCTAGGACGATTGACCAAAGAACGTTTTAAATTCAAAGATTTTTAATTTAAGAAACGCGTAATAATCACAAGCAAAACACATCAATTGTAATTTTGAATTTGTTTTGTCGTAACAGTCGGCAGGCATTCATAGCAAGCGCGTCCAGTGGTCAATCGTCCGCGTACCGTAATATAGTACGTATATTATGGTTTCTGTTGACAATCATCCTCTCCATCCGAGAAATGTCTCACCGCTTTGCGCAAATCCCACGACTGAACCCAGCCCGAATGTGGGAGGGGGGTGGGGGTGGAAGAAGTTTTTTTCCACTCTTGGTTACGCCAATAGTGACTTTACAACTCTCCATTAGAAGCAAACGGAAGTTTTAAAAAGCAAGTCTCGGGGCTAATAACATGATACGACTTTCAATTAACTTTTCTCGTCACGTGAGCCTTTCACAATTATAGTCTACTCGACTGAATCGACGATAACCGATTCGAAACCAGGAAACCTTAGTTGTTACTCTTACATCGAGAAGGGTGAATGAAACGAGGCTGACATGTGGTTTACAAGAGGTCTTAGATGTCGTTTTCTCGACAGAACCTTCGCCGTTTTGACATTCTGTCTACAGTTAGGCCTATCTCTGTGATTCTTATAGAGTATTATAACAAGCATGGACGCAAACAGGACACCTGTCCTCATGTCCTGACATGGGTATTTTTTGGAGAGGTCATGTCATTAATGCTGTGGACACTGGACACGGGTGTTTTTACCTTAAAATGCTAAAAAGGATCGTCACTAATTCTTTGTGCTTTCTTGAATCTTTAACGTCCTATAAAAAGTCCGACAAGCAAAATAAGGTCGTCATTCGTTTTTTGTGCTTCTTTAACGTCCTGAAAAGTCTGACAAGCCAATGTGTTTTGTGTTGAGAAATTAGGACCTGGCCGTTTTTCTGACCAGGTTTGTGCCACTGATAACAAGGAGGATTCTGAGCAACTACTAAAGCTCAACTATTATCATAAATTTTCTATGACGAATTAGAGAAACTCTTTAAACACTATAAACCTTATTATTATTATTATTATTATTATTATTATTATTATTATTATTATTATTATTATTATTATTATTATTATTATTATAACGAGTAGTAGATTTTACTGGCTGTGTAACAAAAACAAGCCACGCATTAAAATTACAATAACAAAACTTACAAAAGGAAAAGAGTAAAATATATATTTACCTAAGCTCCTTTCTCTGAATTTGTCATTTTCCCTCCCAAACACAACTTTTATAACTGACTGTCTGTGGAATTTGCCACAGACTAATTTTTATGCGATTCCGTATCCGATTGACTACAATTGTTCAGCTTCCAAGCTGAACAATGTTTAATAATTTCAGACGCTCTAAGAACTAGACGATGGAACTCTCTTGCAAGCTAATCTGCTGACTAATAGAGTTAATATCGAACTTAGCTACAGCTGCTTAGTGATATATATCTGAGGATGTCACGCAACGTCGCAGGAAATGGCAAATGGACAGCAATCAATGAGTACATCTTTATGCCTTTCTCTCAACGTACCGTCGCTTTTTCATTTGTACAATTATCTGTGCGATTATAGCAATGGAAACGTTTGAATTGTAGGCATTACAGATGATAATTAACATCTGTACAATTCAAACGTTGACATTGTTGTAGTAGGCCTAAACCTGTGTGAAAACCACTGTAGTAACTCTCCACATTCAATAACCTAGTTTTCCGAGATAGCCTTTGAATTCGTTTACTGTTTCAACTGCGACTCCCATCTCGTCCAAACTATTTCAGTTGTCCACAGCCCTTGCGCTAATTTTTTTCTTTCTTGGACCCACCTTCTGCTTAATTAAACAATCTGCATTTGTGGTCTCCTGTGTTTCTATAGTGTACCAATGTAAAGAATCGATCGTATGGCACATCTACTTTCCCATGCAGTATAATTACTTTGTACGTTTCTATCAAATCCCCCCTCTCTTCTGTTTTCTAATGTTGTCAATCCACAATATTGAAGTCTTTTTTCGAAGCTTAATTTGGAAACATTTAGGATTTTGTAAAGTCTGAAGAGTCTGCAAATTAAAGATTTGTAGAAATAAGGGCTTGGTGAATAAAAGAATCGACGAGTTCTATGAATTACTCATTATAATCTTCAACAAAGTGGCGCACACATAAAGTTTTACGGGGGCACAATGGTCACGGTTAATACAGTTTTCAAGATATTTTCAATTCCAGAGTTCTTAGTTAGGCCTAAAGTTAAGATTCTCAATTTCACTTTGCGTGTCAGTAGTGCTTTAACGTGAAAATATTGCTTAGGGGCCTAGGTCTAAAAGCCAAAATATAATTAGTTAAAAATATAGATGTCCATTTTCCCCTCGTGCCCCAGTATGTGGGGCCTGTGCGTCAGTCCTAAGCGCATCAGAGAGATCAGACGACGACGACCGCTAGTCAACAGAATTATATGAAATGAAATGAATTTGAAATGTCATTTGGAACATACTGTAAGTCAGCCACCACGAATTATTATTTAAAAACTGAACCACATTCTTCTCCAAACTGTATTTAAGAGATCCTGTCTCAACGGTCTTCTAGAAAGCAACCTATATTTCGAAAAAGATAGTTCCATGTTAGCAGACGATAGGTCAACTGGAAGGGAAGTGTGCGCCCCTGTCAGAGCTGCCCAGCCTCGGCAATTGACTCTCCACTGCACTCCATTCATCGATCACGTGTCTGATGGCATCACAAGTCATCGGTCAACGACGAATTCCCCTCTACCCCCACCCCCACCCCCAATCCGCGGAAACTGGTAAATCCCTCGGCTCGGCTCCAGATTACGCGGTTCGCCGAAAACTGTGGTCCCTACTGATGGCCATATTATTAATTATTATTGTCAGACAATTTGCTATAGCGCCGTAGGTGAGCGAATGGCACAAAACAAGGGTGCTTTGACAACTAATTACTCGTAACTGAGCTTAAATAAATGCGTTTTCAAGTTGGTAATAAACGTCGCGGCAGCGTTCGCATTGGTCACACTGTCCGGAAGAGAGTCCATAGTCACAGTGCATTATTATCCATCCGCTAAACAGATTTTCCGTTCAGATATGCATGTGCGTTTTCAGCTGCCTGTGGCCGACCGAAGAATGGAACGCGTCACCGAGTCATGGAGACAGGGAATCGTTTAACCGATCGGTGATTTATGACCGGCGACAACAAAACCCGTAATAGCGAAGCATAGTTTCCCCCTGTAATCGGCCTATCGATGGCAGCCTATATATACAGCGGGCAAATTGTTTTGCGAGCGACGGGAGAATTTTGCAGATAAACGATGGAAATGATTGCCACCGACGCTGTAGATTAGCGTCCTCGATAGCGTCAGCTGCCAGAAGACCAACAGTATAGACGGCATGTTTGTGCGTGTGGGAGGAGGGTGGCGGCGGTCTAGGTGTGTGCATATATATATATATATATATATATATATATATATATATATATATCATCAAGGTGTGCATATGTATATGTCCCATGTCATATATATATATATATATATATATATATATATATATATAGCATCGTGTATATATATATATATTTGCACCATGAAGCACCTATTTCTATAAATCATCCTTTATTCCATTATCTCCAAAATTGCTATCTACAGGTTGAATCAGAAAAAAACCAGCAGAAAAACTATGATTGCTTAAAAATTCCTAAATATATTTCTATCAAATTTGCAACACGTGTACAGCACATATTTTCCATCTTTCTATATATTTTCATCTCAATTGCATGTAATTTGGCCATGTGAGATATCAAAGTCAAACTTCGATTTTTACTTCTCAGCCGCAGCTTGGCAGGTCTAAATATGTAGCTTCACATAAATTTGGTTTTATTTGACTATGTCAATGTTGGTAGTAGTAGTAGTAGTAGTAGTAGTAGTAGTAGTAGTAGTAGTAGTAGTAGTAGTAGTAGTAGTAGTAGTAATAGACATGAAACCAAATTTATGTGAAGCTAATCAAGCTATATATTTTGGGCTGTCAAGCTGCGGCTGAGTAGTAAAAATCTGTTTGATTTTGATATCTCACAATATGGCAACCTTACATGCACAATCACAATGATATGAAAATATATAGAAAAGTTGGGAAATATGTGATGTACACGTGTTGTAAATTTGATAGAAATATATTTAGGAATTTTAAAGAAATCATAGTTTTGTGCTGTTTTTTTCTGAGACACCCTGTAATACCTGTATATAAAGAGGAAACGCGTTCAAGCGGATTTCGCACTAGGCCTAATTCAAAATAGAAGATAGTCAAATTATTTTTCATTATGCTGGGGCCTACACGATTCGATACTCAATGTTTATGACGATTTTAGAAAAATTAACGCAGTGTACGGGTATAGGCCTACGTTGTTTGTCTGGTCGGCCTGCTGTAGCAATTCGATCAGTTGTGATTCGCTTCTGGCGAGCATATGTCTCGTGTCCACCAGGAGCATCGAAAACGCCTGATTTCAAAGGCCTACAGCTACAGTGTTGCCAACTTGTATTTACATGAGTTGAACCTGAATACATTTTCTCCGTTTCCCTGCTCTTGAACATTCCAAGGAAGGCGAAACCCGGAAATACTGTAATGTTAGTAAAATCAATGATTACTCTGACGATGGACAACAGAGTCGAAATCTTCCGAATAGTGCACACCCACTGAATATCCTCGCACGCCTACGAAGGTAGGAGCCTACTTGGAACTAGATTTCTGGTCGATGGGCGAAGAGGCTACCTGGCTTCCCGGAACACCTAATGAGTGTCGATGTAACCATGTACCGACGTGTAGGCCTAAATAATTTGTAACATGAAGTGCAGATCAATATATCTGCTAACACGGAGGGCTGATGAAATGGAATAACGAGAGTACTTTAAATAAATTGGATCGATTAATACAGCAGGCTGTACTGCAAAATCTTTTATGTTTATGATAAGTAACAATAATTGACTGCATTCGTGAAATGCTTGGATTGAATCCAATACATGATGTTGTTGAGAGTCGTCGGCTGTGGCGGTTCCAAGAACTCTTGGTGGAGGGGAAGCAATGAATTCCTAGGAAGATCCTGCCAATTGTCAATGGAGTAATATGTGAACGGTTTAGAAGAAATCTGTAGTTTTTATTTATAAAATATATTATTCAGAATTGTCTGGTTGTAGCCTACATTGTACAAAGTCATAATGCAAAATCGAGTAGAAAATTGCTGGAAGCGAATTTGTCGATGTCATTGTCTATTGATATGTCCATATCTTTGTGGATATACATCAAGGCTAATCCGTTTAGACGATCATCTTCCATTGAAGACGCATTTTGTGGGTCGGTGGGGGGGGGGAAGGGAGTGCATCCCCAGTCATCCCAACGTGGAATCGCCCCTGGTAGTCAGCACTCTTCTACACTTCGGCTCTCTTTAGGAAACCACTTTGCTTTGTCAATTGTATAATAACAGAATGCGTGATTGTTAATTGAGAATGATGTTATCTGCCCCCGCCTTAATATGGCCCTGGCTGCATCTTCATTCCTGAAAACTGTAATATTGGTTACGTACGGACAGGACGTGGAGAGACGCTTCCTTGTTGCCTCTCCATCGTACCATCTACACCACATCTTTTGCGGAAATTCTGTCAGAAATCGTAGTGAGTCTCAAAAATTCTCCTGAAGCAAATCGTTTATTTTAAAACGATCATCTTTCGATATTTTGACCATCATATTAAAAATATACAGAATATACTTTACAAAGGACAGACTGTAGGTAAATAAAATAAAAAAGACATCACTGTGACGCTGTCGAAGCAGACGATAGAAAGGAAAAACTTAATTTAGACCAGTGGTTCTCAGACCCCTTTGTCTCGCGGACCACTTTTGAATGTCAAAAATTTTTCGCGGACCACCTGAGAAATATGAAACCAGTGTCTGCTGAAAATGCTCGACAAGCAAAAAAACGTTATCGCCTATCTAAAAAGGCTGACAAGCAAAACAACCTTATCCGTAATTTTGTTTTTGTTTTTTCACAATATGCCGCGGACCACTAGACGCCCTCTCGCGGACCACTTTTGGTCCGCGGACCACGGATTGAGAACCGCTGATTTAGACAATGTATTAAAAACTTCAGTTTTATTAAATTTTAGCATCCAAACACAGAAGCTCATATTTTTGATGACCGCTTCTTACCCATAGACCCATAGACTGACCTTTGGATTACAACCTCGATTCACCGCGGACAAGATCACGATTACGATTATTCACTGAAGCGACCATCGACTGGTGCAGATGTACTAGGCCTACTACAATGGCGCTAAAGAAGTCTACTACTACTACTACTACTACTACTACTACTACTACTACTACTACTACTACTACTACTACTACTACTACTACTACTACTACTACTACTACTACTACTACTACTATAGTCTGGTTTTCGCTAGCTTGTGCCGCTGCTCTGTAAATTGAAAGAAAAACTGGAATAAATCTTGGATGGCTCCATTCAGAATATAAAGCTGCAGAGGTTCGCCAAATTTCATGCATTTTGATCTAGAGGTTGCGAAGATATTTACAATGAAACCGACCGGTGCCGATTTTATTGCGCAAATGCGCAGATCTGACAACATACGTATACTGCATTTCCTTGCCATTGGCCTTATAGAATCCTTTGGCTCCATTCGTCTCGACGCACAGCTTTTCATCCGTCGTATTTCAGAGTCTTCCGGAGACATAAAGGAAGGAAGGAAGCTATTTAGGCTAATATCAAGCGTTTGTCCATGACTATTCAACGCTTCATCGCAATATCTTTTCGAGAAACTTTTTCCGTAGCCGACCTCGAGTAACCTGACGAGAGCTAACACACATTAATTTTTGTCTCCGGACAATTTTTTTCTTATAAGGGGCTGTCCATTAATTACATCAACAAATTAATGGGAGGGGGTTTGAACAGGGGCGTAGCCATGAATTTGATTTGGGAGGGTATAAATATTTTGGGTGGGTATAAATCTGTACTATAACCCAAATCTGAACTATAACCCATATAAACCATATAAACCACATATAACCACATGTAAATCACATAAAGAAACTTTAAGGTAGACTGATTTGGGGGGTATATATATACCTATATACCCCCCGTCGCTACGCCCCTGGTTTGAAAAGTTTGACAGTTGTTGACAGGGGGAGGGGGTCAAGAGAAGTTGACGTCAACAATTTCATTTTTTTACAAATGATAAAAATAGGAAATTTCATGGAATACTATTTATTACAATGGAAAAAAGCCTGACAAACAACAAACAAGGTCATCACCACCACATTATGACGCTTGATGAACAAAAGAAAGGAAAAAGGCCTTATCGCTGCAAAAATAATAACCTTCTAAACTTTTTAGAGAGACCCGTCACTGGTCTTAGTGGGGGGGGGGGTCAAAAGTTTTTGACATAATTATAAGGGGTCACTGAAAGTTGGCAGTTGTTGACAAGGGGGATGGGTCAAAAATTGCCCTAAAATTGTTGACATAATTAATGGACAGCCCCTAAGAGACCTTCGGGAATGAAGTACCGAGGTTTTTAGTGTAGTATACAGTATATATAAATTATTTCTCTGCTGCCCGAGGACAACAAAGAAGGAGAAGTTAGCTGCTTCAACGCTCTCTGTCTGTGATGATACAGCATTTCAACGCCGACGCATAACCAGCAGTGGCGGCTCTAGGATTTGGCAAGTGGGGGCCGTTGGGGGGGCAACTTCTAATCATGGGGGGCCAACCATTTGTTGTTTAATGTATGTAGCATTAAGTATAGGGTCCCAACTGGGGGGCCAGGCTCTCAATAGGGGAGCACGGGCCCCTGCCCCCCCCCCGGTGGAGCCGCCACTGATAACAAGGAACTGTCTCTCACATCGAACCGAATGAGAGATAGGCCCTAGTAGACCTATACAGTTCTAATTATGACTACACGCTTCAGCAATTTTTTGATTATACTGTAGGTCCCTCGGCAACGAAACCACCGAGGTCTTTAACATAGTATATAATCAACACTCATTTATTGATTCGTGTCGTATAAGTGCAAGTTAATATACCTGTATTATCTGCAGCAAAAGACGCAATTAGGCCCTGACCTGGAGCAAGACAACAGCATAATTAACAAGAACGTGGAGGCGGTGGGAGAGCAGGAACAATTTTTCCGAGATAACCTTTGAATCCGTTTGCTTTTTCAACTGTCATTGCCGCTTCGTAGGCTACAAACTGTTCCATTTGTCCACTACCCTTGCACTGAAAATTTTCTTTCTTGGTCCCACCCTCTGCTCAAGCAATTAGCATTTGTGGCCTGCTTCTTGTGTTGCTATAGGCTACTGTAGTGAGCTAATGTAAAGAATCGATCGTACGGCACATCTACTTTCCCAGTCATTAATATTATAGTGTTGCGAACCGACCTTCTTACTTATCTACCAGGATGACTGACGTCGGCCGCTAACAGGATTATCTTTATTTCAATTAAGGCGGGTGGGTATTCGACTTAGCTTTTTGGCTAAGGTTTTTATTATTATATGGCTGATTCCCTATCTCTACCTCTCATGTATTACTTCAATATCTCGACTCAGGTACTACCTCGATATCTCGTTCAGGTACTACCTCGCTCTTCTGTCAGGTACTACCTCGCTCTTCTGTCAGGTACTACCTCGCTCTTCTTCCTCTTTAGGTACTACCTCAGGTACTACCTAGGGATCTACCGGGCCTTTCCACGGGCTCCTTCCCTCTCCTAACGCGCCGCGGTCTTATCTTTTGACGGGGCACAACCCTGCCCCTTGGGAACCGCTTCCGCGGTGGATTGCCACTTCCCTAGCGGAAATGTAGTACCTCGAAGGTACCTCCACCTATTCGGCACTCCAAGTCGAAACTCAGTATACCAGCCTCGTGGCCATCTAAGGGACCTCTATTTATAGGATTCTGATACTACCTTTAAAGAGGTGTGCTATACTGCAACTACCTATCGGGCTATAACTCAGCAATACCTAGCGCCCTCTACTGGATATTCTATGCCTAACTTCCCTAGGCCTCTCACCTATTTATTATATAGTTATTATTATTAAAGGTCCTTAATTATTATTATTATTAATTTATTCCTTATTTAAACTACCTAACTGGCCATCAGCGCCATCTAGCGATTACCTTAGAAACTATCTTATATTTTATTATGGGATCTCATACTTGCTATTATCAATTTCGCTACACTACCCCGGACTTAGGCACGGGATGGTCCCCATCCCTCATTTAATAGAACAAACAAAAATGTGTGCGGGGAGTGCCTTAGCGTGTTCACAATCAGCACAACTAATCGCAGTTACATAATCAGTAGCGTTTTTACATCAAGCGTCAATCAAATTAAAGTTTGTACAGATTCATATACAATATAATTAAATAAAAGAACAGTTATAAAATGATTGAGCAACTTTAACAATTCTTTAAACAAAATATTTAAGCAATTTCTTTTTGACATCTGTTAGATCCAATCATCGTGACGACGACATTAGCGTCTACAATTAACAAGTACATTTTAAAAATTAAACAATAATGTCTCTCTTTCTTCCATCAGTCCTTTCAATTCTCTTCTAATCTTCTTCTCCTGAGGATGTGTACTCGATTATCAATGAAGAATCCTCTGATTCTGACAGGTTTAAATCCTCTTCCAGCGGAGTGCTACATCTTGCTGACTTCTTCACTTCGCCGCCGAAACTGTGTTCTGGAGTTTCGATGACCTCCGCTGAATTGTATGATCCTGCTTGGCTTCCAGTTTCTACTTCTTCAGTCTCTTCTCCTTTTTCCTCTGCTTCACCTGACGTAGACGCTTTTGTTTCTGCTGTCTCGCGTCTTCGATCCTTTGGGAAATGAGCAGCTACGAGTCTTTCCGTTAGCTCTCGTCTTAAGTTGAGACATTCTCGCTTTCCCATTTCAATTAATTCCTGAAACGTCTTAACGGTGTAAGCTGCTCTACATAACCGGACAAGGTGCTCGGCTTCTTCTGCGACTTGTCCCCTATCCACTGTCTTCATGACTTCGGTCTCATTGGGTCTTTCTCTTTCCACCATCTCAGCGATTGTTCTTGATCTTCTCACGAAAAGAGTCGGACGTGTAGAATTGCGTGGTCCATCTGGACTCCTCTTTGACTTCCCTATAGATGTCTTGCTTCCTTTAGACTCTTCGTTAATCTCCAATGGCTCTGAAACGTTCTTGGCGTCTGCTGCCGCTCCATACAACTTCTCCGGACTTTTAGTTTCCACGTTCCCTCGACATGCTCTTTCTGCTGCTCGCACGTCTTTCTTTATGTGCTCTGGTCCCGATTTTCCTTTCTGTACGTCCTGCTTCAGTGGTGATTTTGCAGACTTCGGAAGTGATGCTTTTTCTGGAGACTCCACAGTCTCGCTGCTTCTTTGTGTCCTCTGCATGTATCTTGGGATTGTCTGTACCCCGGACTTATTCTTCAAGTTCTCTTTCTGTAGTGTCTCAACAGTAGTCCTTGTGTACACACATCGTTGTTCTTGACTGGTTCTTCGCTCGCTAATCTTTCTTCCTCTCATACTCACTTCTCCTGTTTCAAAGTTTATCTGACATTCGTTCTGGACTAGAAATTCTATTCCCAGCACTAATTCTTTTATTTGTTCTGAGACTAAAAAGGTAACGTCTTGATTGCATCCCCAACGGAACTTCATTTTCACTGTTATCTCTCCTTGCACATTCATTTTGTCTCCATTGGCCACTGACAACTTTTGGGTTGTTGGTTCTAAAGTCATTCCTTGAGCTATGGATTCTGGCATCAGGTTAATTTCTGAACCTGTGTCCACTAAGCAACGATGTTCCTTACCATTCACGGTCCCTCTTATATATACTGACTTTTCCTTGTTCGTTTGACTTAATATTCCGTAGTTCGTTGTACCTCTACTTGTCTCGTATCGGTCGTTACTTCGGCAATGCTTGGCCAAATGTCCTAATCTTTGACATTTGAAACACCGGATTCTCCCTTTCTGATGAAAGTTTGTCCACCCTCTTTCATCATTCCCATGCGTCGTCTTTGGCTTTGTCGCAGTGTAGTCGACCGTTGTTTGTCTCCTTGTAGGTACTGTTGATTCTTTTTCTCTCTTTAGCATCGTTTGCTCCATACTGCTTTGACAACTTTCCAAACTGTGCCTCTGTTCCGCCATAAAATCAGAAACTTGCTTCATCAACTTGGAAATTACATCTCTGAACTGTTTGTCTCTCACGTCTGCGGCTCTCTGCAACCAATAACTCAGGGGTTTCTTTTCCTTTTGGTTCACCGCAATGCTTCTGTGTTCGTGAGACTTCCTTTCTTTTTCAGCTTTAAACTGCTTCCTTTCACTCGTCTCTTCTGTGACTGTTCCTCTTGTGAATGTTCGTACATCCACTGGGTCGTTGGGACTTCGACCAACATACTTCTTAATATCAGGCCTCCGTCGTGCAGTGACGTTCGCCTCATCTAACTGGAACAGTTCATCTAGGCTGTATACTTCTGTCTCTGAGTTTGACTTCATAGTACCTTCGTACCTTGCTGGTCCAATCGACCACAGTCTCCAATCCACACTTAATGAATCTACTACACTTAATGACTCTACCACTTAATGACTTCACCCCACTTAATGACTTCACCCCACTTAGTGACTTCACCTAACTTAATGACTTCACCCCACTTCTGCTGTACCAAATCTGTTGCGAACCGACCTTCTTACTTATCTACCAGGATGACTGACGTCGGCCGCTAACAGGATTATCTTTATTTCAATTAAGGCGGGTGGGTATTCGACTTAGCTTTTTGGCTAAGGTTTTTATTATTATATGGCTGATTCCCTATCTCTACCTCTCATGTATTACTTCAATATCTCGACTCAGGTACTACCTCGATATCTCGTTCAGGTACTACCTCGCTCTTCTGTCAGGTACTACCTCGCTCTTCTGTCAGGTACTACCTCGCTCTTCTTCCTCTTTAGGTACTACCTCAGGTACTACCTAGGGATCTACCGGGCCTTTCCACGGGCTCCTTCCCTCTCCTAACGCGCCGCGGTCTTATCTTTTGACGGGGCACAACCCTGCCCCTTTGGGAACCGCTTCCGCGGTGGATTGCCACTTCCTAGCGGAAATGTAGTACCTCGAAGGTACCTCCACCTATTCGGCACTCCAAGTCGAAACTCAGTATACCAGCCTCGTGGCCATCTAAGGGACCTCTATTTATAGGATTCTGATACTACCTTTAAAGAGGTGTGCTATACTGCAACTACCTATCGGGCTATAACTCAGCAATACCTAGCGCCCTCTACTGGATATTCTATGCCTAACTTCCCTAGGCCTCTCACCTATTTATTATATAGTTATTATTATTAAAGGTCCTTAATTATTATTATTATTAATTTATTCCTTATTTAAACTACCTAACTGGCCATCAGCGCCATCTAGCGATTACCTTAGAAACTATCTTATATTTTATTATGGGATCTCATACTTGCTATTATCAATTTCGCTACAATAGTAGGCCTATGTTACCATCATCAAATCTTCCCCTTCTTTCTCCCTTTACTAATGCTGTCATTCCATAATATTGAAGTCTCCTTTCAAAGCTTAAAGTAATCATGGCATCCATTAACTGTTATCTTTGTTGCTCTCGTCTTTGAATTTTTGTCATAAAAGCTCCATGTATTTTTAACGATTTTCCAAAGACTGAGAAATGATAAGACGGAGCTGTTTGTTGTGACAACCAGTGCTCGGTTATCCCGAGTGGGGGAGGGATTAAAAATCCCCCGCTGATCGTCGACGCCCCGACGACCCTTCTAACAAAGGTGGAAAATTTGTGGGTTAGGCATGACCCGTCTGACCCTCACTTTCCCATTAAGTAGCTAGACCTTCCCACTGCTTTTTGAAAGTCGAACGCTGTGTATTAGCGATGCACAGCTTAACCAGGGCACAGTCAATAGGCCTATTGCTTACTATAGGCCTAAGTGGGAAAGTAGGCCTACCCGCTGTCAGTGGCGTAGCGTAGCCAGAGGGGCGGCCTCCCCGAGCGCAAAATTCTAGGGGAAAATTTTAAAGTAGTGAAAACACGAAAAGATGAAGTTATAATCAGGGACGTAGCGACGGGAGTAGACTATATTGGTATATATACCCACAAAAATGAGTATATGTAATACAATATATACAGCATATATATATATATATATATATATATATATATATATATATATAATGTGATTTTAAGTGGTTTAGGAGGCTAAGTAAGCCTAAATACTATAATATATTATATATAATATAATATATAAAATATATATTATATGTTATATAATTATATAACAATATATACCCCCAAATTTATACCCCTTATTAAATTCCTGGCTACGCCCCTGGTTCAGTGGCGGCTCTAGGATTTGGCAAGTGGGGGGCGGTTGGGGTGGCAACTTCTAATCATGGGGCCAACCATTTGTTGTTTAATGTATGTAGCATTAAGTATAGGGTCCCAACAGGGGGAGCACTGGGTGGGCAGGCCCTCAATAGGAGGGCACGGGTCCCCTGCCCCCGGTGGAGCCGCCACTGCCCTGGTTATAATAAATCATAAAGTACGTCGATACACACGTAATTCACGAAGAAGAATTGTTGAATCTGCTATCGGTTATTGCTTAGTTATTGGAAAACGGGAATACGAGATGCGATGACGTGTTTTTCATTGTCAAGACATTTGGGGGAGAAGTTGGAGGCGCAATTTCTCTTTTGCTCCGGGCGCTTCCAATCCACGCTGCGCCACGTACTGTCCGTTGTATTTGTTGAACTCTTCGCGGAAACAGCAGGATTTATCTTCCGCGTTGACCTAAAGCGATGCGTCACCGTCTTGCTCACTTCAGCGTAATAGCCTAGAACAGCGCTTCTGTACGATTTCTCAATTACTTTACGATTCCAGTAGCCTTCGTCTGCTTGCTAGCGATCGTGCTCGGCTGACTGTGTATGTGTGTGCGCGGCGCTGCGCGCACCGTCGCACGTAGGCCTACGTGCTTGCGTGCTTGTATGTACAGTATATACGTGCGTGTATGTGTGTGTGCGTGTATGTGAGCCGGTGCGACAGTACGTATCAATTTTTGCGTTAAAATTCAAAGTAAACACGTTCTGATCGGAGCTTGATGTAACAAACGATTTCTGGGAAAACTAGTCCAAAGCGGCGCCACAGCTTGCGTCAGACAAAGCGCCCTCTACCCTTCTACGCATAGAGGCCTAATACTGTAGGAGCGGTACTTGATCAACAAGCCCAGATCATCTTGCATTGAGTCTTGAAACGGATTTTGTCCCCAGAAAGTCTAGAACCGCGCCAGAATATCTAGCCGTGAGATCCCCATATATTTCAAAAATACCTAGCTTTTCCAGCCCTTAAACTACCAAATTTTCACAGTGGTTCAGACTGGTTCTCACACAGGACAGATCCGATGATCCGATCATATTGAACCACTATAAGGTTTATAAGCCTTGTTGTTGTTGTTGTTGTTGTTGTTGTTGTTGTTGTTGTTGTTGTTGTTGTTATCAGTGATGTTAACAAGGACCGACCCCCAAGGGCGAGCATAAGCAGTGGCGTAGCGAGGGTATACGGAGCCCGGGAGCAAAGTGTACCGTTGGCGCCCCCAACATCCCAACAAAAAAAGAAAAAAAGTCGTCACATTATCACATAGTTCTCGGCGCCCTCAACTTCAAGTTTTCAACTCTCTACGGCACCCCTCTCCTTGCTCCTTATACTCCTCACGAGTAAAAAAAGTCGCCGCACATATTTCTTCTTATTTATTATGCATTTCACTTAGGCCTACCTTATTATTATTAAAAATTTATTATTATTATTATTATTATTATTATTATTATTATTATTATTATTATTATTATTATTATTATTATTATTATTATTATTATTATTATTATTATTATTATTATAAACGTCTGTTCCTTTCGCGTCATTATTATTATAATTATGTCTTGAAAGTTCCTCGGAAGGCGACAGCGTTATTATTATTATTATTATTATTATTATTATTATTATTATTATTATAATGTGATTTTAAGTGGTTTAGGAGGCTAAGTAAGCCTGTGTGAAAACCACTGATGTAACCATCTACATTCAATAACCTAGCAGTTTATCTAGATAGCCTTTGAATCCGTTTACTGTTTCAACTGTCACTCCCACCTCGTCCAAACTGTTCCATTTGTCCACAACCCTTGCACTATTATTATTATTATTATTATTATTATTATTATTATTATTATTATTATTATTATTATTATTATTATTATTATTATTATTATTATTATTATTATTATTATTATTATTATTATTATTATTATTAGTATTAGTATTATTATTATTATTATTATTATTATTATTATTATTATTATTATTATTATTATTATTATTATTATTATTATTATTATTGTGTGAAAGTTTCATGGACAGAAAGAATAACAAATGAGGAAGTACTAAAAACTTTTGGTACAAAAAGAAAATTGCTAAAAACCATAAGAAAGCAGCAGCTTGAATTCTTTGGACATCTAATAAGAAAAGACGGATTGGAAAATCTAGCCATAACAGGAAAGATAGAGGGGAAAAGAGCAAGAGGAAGACAAAGAATAAAGTTTACGGACAGCCTAAGAGAAGCGACAAGAACTACAGACAACATCGAACTGATAAGGAAAGCCAGAAACAG
This sequence comes from Metaphire vulgaris, assembly GCA_018105865.1. Classification (NCBI taxonomy): domain Eukaryota; kingdom Metazoa; phylum Annelida; class Clitellata; order Crassiclitellata; family Megascolecidae; genus Metaphire; species Metaphire vulgaris. Next base: position 11,049,885 of record CM030834.1, read on the forward strand.
AGAAGAGTGGAAATCCATGGTCGCCGACGTAGCAATACATGGCACATGAAGAAGAAGAAGAAAGTTCCGTAGAACGCGAGCGACTGCGTTAAATCTGTGCAGTGTCACGGATATTCGTTGTAGGAGAAAGGATCTCTTATTATTATTTTTTTAAAATGTACTTTCGCCTATATAATTTAGCGCTATACCATTTCTCAAGCGCAACTGTGAACGTGATCTTCCCAGAATTCCGCGTTGTAAAGATGTCGGTGCGTAGTAATCCGTGGATTGTAGTTGATGTAAGTAGATTTTAGCGTCAATTTCTTTTGTATTTATATAGCGCGATTAAGACTCGCAAAGTTGATATTGCCCATCTTGCCGCCTATGCTCTCATTTCTGTCTTGGATTATGCGTTCAAATATTTCGCTAGAGTGGACGTCGGTCAAATGAGCTTTTGTTTTTGTGAGAATCCTCTTGGGAGAGACTGGACGTCTTTTAAACGTTCAACATTTAGTTTTGCTTTGAAATACACGAAGCCGAATGATTTAAGCTAATTTCGTTGCAAAAATTGATCAGATTGCAGAGTTCGACGTTATATCTTGAGGCCCTTGACGCTAAGCCATAGTGTTGTCAGCTACACCTTTACTGGGTTCACTAATATATTCGACAAGGGTAACTTGCATTTGGAAAAAATTGTGTCAGTGTGATTAGCCAAAAGAGCACATTTGACCCCGTTTGTTGAAGAAATTGCTCGATATACGATGTTCACGCACGCACAGTATGATCATTAATGGGTGTACATCAAACGGTATTCTGGAGTACTTAGTTTTTCGGATAGAATCTAGATGTTGTCTGTTGTTATATCAGTTCAGTTGAATGGTTCTCACTCTTACTATCGTGCTGCACTTCAATTTCTATCCATAAAATCTATCCACAGCTGAACTTATATTTTTTAAAAATTCATAAGCCATAAAGAAAGAAGATAGGGAGTTATGGTAATGCAGGGTATCAGAGTGAAGACAGAACCTTTCACCTTCACCTTTCACCTTCAAGATATTTCAGCCTCAAGATGTTTCACTCCTAACATGTACGATTTGCCCCTAAGACATTTCACTACAACCAAGGATGCTCTTCCCCGAACGTGGACAGTTTGCAACTGATCATTTGCTTTTATTATCAATTTGCTCCATCTAGCCACTATTTCCAAGAAATTTTGCCATGTTAATTTGTTAATAAGATCAATGAGTCAAGAATTTTATGTATGTACATACTAATATCAAGGGATGATTAATATAAATGGATCTAGGTTTTTTTATTCAGGTTTTTTGGCTTATAAAATTTGACCTCAGCATTTTGCTATACCTTAGCATGTATCAGTTTTCAGGATTATGATAGATGAGGGTAAAATGCCCTGACTAGGAGGCAAAATGTCTTGCAATGATGCACTGGAAATAGTGTTACTGGTTTATGTGCTCGAAAACGATATTCATACCTTCTGTTCTTATAATAGATAGTGGTCATTTGTCGGCACCATCTGTAATGTGGCACACACTGCATTGCTTTTGCTGCCTATAATTGTAGAAATATACTACAGGTTTGACTGCAGTTGTCCATATTTTGCCTGTTGTTTCCTTACACCTTCTCTTCTAAGCAGTTTTCTGTCAACTTTCATCTTCAATTTTATATACACGGTGATCACGAAAATCGGGACCCCCTAGATTAATGAATATAACTCAACGAAAAGTCAACTAATATTCAACAAAGTTGTAGTACGTGTACTTTAGATAGTTCTAATGCTATTCCACTCATAGTTTGTGTTCAAACGGTCCGCCATTTGCTGCAATACACGCACGAAGACGCCTACGCAATTGCTTGAATGACGCATCAATGATGCCTTGATCAATCTCGTCCCACACTTGTATGATGCGTTGTCACAGGTCCTCAATATCACGGACTTTCGTTCGGTGAACGCATTCCTGCATAACACTCCAAATTTTTAACCCACCGGATTCAAATCCGGACTGTTGGGTGGCCAGAGAGTAGGCGGAATGAAGTCCGGGGTTTCGTTACCTAACAGTTCAACTGTCTCTCGAGCTCTGTGTGCCAGTGCGCCGTCCTGTTGGAATTTGTAATAATCTGAGAAAGTTCTGGTGTCCGGCAACAGTCCCTGCATCAGTAGAACGTCTCTGTAATACTGTCCGTTAACTTTCACCCCCGGCTCGAAGAAGTGAATAGCTGTTCGACCGAGTGCTGAAACACCAACTGATACCATTAAGGACTTGGTGAAAGTCGGACGAGTACGCAGAAGACGAGCGCCAGTGATGTCCTTCTTTCTTGTACCAGCTGCAGCGTAGAGGCGAAATATTTTTTGAGGATCGAGACTGCCTCCTAGGCCTACTATAATTAAAATTTCAGCATGATTGGTCGAAAGGTTGTTAAGTTATATTCATTAACCTAGGGGGTCCCGATTTTCGTGATCACGGTGTAGATGCATTTCAAGTTTCATCCGTTACTAATTTTCACAATTCTTGGATCTAGGGTACATAGTAATGGTAATATATTTTCATACATGTACCTTTGAGTGTTTGCATTCTTCCTTTGTAACTATTTATAACTATCTTCATTATTTGCGTATATGCCTATTTGTTTAGTGTGTTACATTAATTGATTTCCGCCTTTGCAGATTTCTAGCTGCATTTGATCTGTTTTTAACTTTTATATTACTGCATCAGTGTATTGAGGATAGTCTCACAGAAGCACTCTGTGCTATTTTAATTCTTCTTTGCTTTTCTTGCTGCTGTCATCATGTGGACTTTTTAGCACACTCTTCTTATAATTCTGATAAAAATTATACTTAGCTTTCTTGCATTGCTTTCATGTCACAGGTCTTGTATTGAGACCACTTTTTGAAATCTTGATCTTTTGAATTCAGATGTCTTAGCCTCAATCTTGATTTCAAAGTTTGCAGTCTGGTTTTAGTTTCAGCCAAATGGTTTTGATCCTTAATGTGTAAGATTACTTTATGAGCCAGTGTTGTTTGTAAGAGGTTTAATGTTAAGGTAATAACAATGGTTTGTTAAGATTTATCATTAGCTAGCTGTGAATTACGTACAGAATTTATTCTGCCATCTTTATTCTCTTTAGTCAGCTCCAAGATTGCTATTAATTAAATCGGGAACATTGGATTGTCATGCCTTGTTTTCATGTCTCATTAATGTTATTGCTTTGAACGTTCATTTTATGTTTCTATAGCAGATGGTCTAGCTGTAACTTCTGTCAGAGTCTGGCTTGACCGAGGCGTCATCCGGATCTGATACGAAGCAAGGATGCTTTCGAATGGCGATGAGCTGGCCGCTGGAGCAAGACAGCAGCAGCAGCCTCAACCTCAGCCATCACAGCAACAGCCAACGGTCAGCGCAGGAATGGCACGATCAAAGGATGATGCAATGGTCGCATATCTTTTCCAGAGACCACAGGCAGAAGCAGAACAGTTCACTGGGAAAAGATGGCCGATGGGGGACGATATGGTAATGGAACAGGTACGTACGAAAAAAAGCATTCGAAGAAGTCAGTTGCATAGCAATACTAGCTAAGGTTGTTAACGGTTAACCAGTTAACCGGTCCTAAGAGCAAGGACCGGTCCTTTTAACTTTGACCGGTTAACCATAATTTCAATTTGAAAACATCAAAACGCTTTGTTGTAGCTGCGCAGGACGCCAGTGTAAGCACCGGTGGCATCAAAGCACTTTGATGTAGCCGCGCAGGACGCCGGGATAGGCGCCGGCGGTATCAAAGCGCTTTGATGTAGCCACACAGGACGCCGGCATTGGAGCCGGCGGCATCAAAGTGCTTTGATGTTGGCACGACACCAGACTGCCGCTAACGAGCGGTTATCCGGTCTTTTTTTGAACGGTTAACCGGTCCTTCAAAACCAGCGGTCTTAACAACCTTAGCAGTATGATGATTGTAGCATAGACGTTAATTGATTGATCGAGTGATCGATTGATTGATTGATCATCAGGTGAAGCATGTAAAGCGATTTTTTGTTCTGATGTGCAAAATTTGTTTGTTGTTAAATAGCCTTGTTTGTGTCTACGAGTAATCTGGTGGCTTGGTGTTCCAGATGTCATAATACTATAGTCAATTCTTTATGTTTTCATTGTCCATGATATTTATAATGATAATCCACGAAAAAATGTTAGTAAATGACTATAAATTTATACATCTTGGTTTCAAGTTTTACTATAGCTTTTTGATTTGTGCATGATAAGAATTTTTAAGTTTAATATTTTAAGTTGTTTAGGTCTTGGAAAAGTAGTGTATATTTATAAATTTTGCAAAAAAATTGCAAAAAGCTGTTTTTCAGTTTTAATTTGTCTGATTTTAGAATCATGATGTAAAATAGTATCTTTATTTATTTTAAAGTGTTCCTGAATGCATTTTACACTATTATGTGTTTTACTTTTGGCTGGTTATAAAATAATTGGTTTGTTTAAACCTATTAGGCTCGCACAGTGAGCGATATAGAAAGAGAATTTCACAGCATGTCTTTTTCAGACAAGAATGAGGTAATTTGTTTTGGTAAATTATGTTGTTAAACATTTACTGTGGTGTCATGCATTTGTGATAATGCTTTATTGAATTGATTATGCTAACTGTGACTACTGGGTATATGTTTTTACATATTTTAGAATAGGAATACTCCTGTATTGGACTAGTTTCTACAAAATTGATATTGCTTTAAATCTAGATCAGTTTAAGCCACTGATTGTTTTTACATTGCTATTAAAGACACAGAGAAATTAATTAGTCTGGAATTGACTGGCAGAATCAAACTCAATATTTAAAAAAATTGATTTTGAACAAACTAGGATTCAGTTTTAAAGAAATCATAATTTTATTTAGAAAGCATTTGATTTGGTTTGAAACTTTTTAGTTTTATTTGAGAAATGTGGTAGACTATGAAAGATTTTAAGACAAAAATCTTGTAATGAAATTTTTTCAGTGATTGTGCTTTTGAAAGCCAAGTGAATCTTAACATGTTGGCTGCTTGGGCACATGTTCTACATCCCATTTGAGGCATTAGCACCAGTCAGAAGGTACAGTGTATGTCCCTTTATGTATATAAAGGGACATAGACTGTTATACACTATATATGTACACATACACTATATACACATACATGTATATACACATACACTATATATGTTACATGCCCATTTCGGCATATGGGGTGATTTGGCCCAGCAGTCAATGTGTTAGATGTATTTCATTTTTTCTATCTTGTCCATTTACCCAAGTAGATAAGTTTCTGATTAGACATAGTCAGTTTGTTCTAATGTAACTTTTTAAGCCTTTCTCATTGCTATTAGCTATATTAATCACATTTAAGTTCATATATCAACTTTGTAAATGTGTGTTTCATATTTTATTACAAATTAAAAGTTGTTCTTGTGTTTGCTGTAGGTTCCTAATACAAAAAAACTATGGCAAGATGATAAAGAATCTGGTGTTGCTGATGTTGGAGAACATATATTTTCACCTGGCGTTAATCCATGGACACCACAGCAGGAGAGCTGGCCAACAGATCGATTAGGACCACCTTATTCACGGGGTAATGTTGCTTTAAGATGTTTTTAGTTGGTGGCATGATGAAATTTAGATTTCCAGAACTAGCCTGGTTTGCCCAGTTGTATTTTCTGTTTATTGGCCTCATTGTATTTGTGATATTTGGCCTTTCAGTTTAGACCATTTTGTTGACCCATTTCTAGCTGCTTTGGAAATTTTGGGTAGCTAGAGGCAGCCTTCACTCAAAATGAAGCTCCAACTGCTATGAGTCTGTCTCTTTGGTACTCCTTTATGGCGGGGAAACATGGACGTTGAAGGATGACTGTAGGCGACTTGGCATTCGAAATGCGATACTATCGATGGCTTCTAAGTATATTATGGGGACAGAGAGTCTCCAATGAAGCAGTTAAAGGCAGAATTTGGCCCAGTGGCAATGCCATCGCTGCAATCAAGCATAGGAAACCAGATGTTTGGCCACATCAGCTGAATGGAGGAGAACAGAATTCTGAAGGCTGCAATGTAGAGAACAGTGGAGGGAACATGCCCTAGGAAAGCCCTGAAGATGATGGGTAGACAACGTTAGGGAGTCAATGGGATTAAGTCTTGGCGAGATGATTCATGCAGCACAGGACCATAAAGGCTGGCAAAGAATCGTTTGACAGGCTGGTGGTCTCAGCGATTCTTGAATAGACTTTGAGTTGAGGGATGAATGGACGGACGGATGTAGGTAGAGGGAACTAAGATGGTCAGTTAAAGCCAAAGTTGGCGAATTTTCTTCATTTGCAGTTGTTCTGGGCTTTTTAAATATGCAAAATGCACAATAATGCCTCGGGAGTCAGAAAGTTTTGTAACCCTTGAAGTCAGAAGTATTACTCAAGACTCCACAACTCTTTGTAGACGACAATTGGTTTGTGCTCAGGTTGTATACCTTTTATATATTTTATATATTTTGCTTGGCATTCATATGGTATGTGATCAAATATATCTTATGTTCTTAGTTTCTTATTATAACAGTCAACTGATGAGTTGTTTGAAAGCTTATTCTATTATTGTTCTGAATATTACCTCACTTTTTTGATTGTCAGTGAATTACAGTTGAATATACCTTACCTCTCTGAGCTACTCCATCCACTCAGCTCTATATTTAATTGATCTTCTATCTGTTTCACCATTCAGGGCCTTCTCCATGTTTCACGGGCATGCACTTTTAAATTTTTCAGCAATAAGCTTTGCCTCTTCGGCCAAGTCTCTAGAACAGGAATTGGCAACCTATAGCACATGTACCAGATGTGGCGTGTTTATCAATTTTCAATAGCATGTGGAAGACTCCCCAAAATTAATTACTTTAGTGATTAAGGTGCTAAAACCAGTCATTGTATCAATAGTGTGAGGGCCTATGAACCTTCCACATGCTTAATTAGAGACTGTTCTAAAATCTAAACTTCTCCCAAAATGGCTTAGGCCTAGTGTGTTTAGTTTAACTATGACACACTCCAGCAGCTGCTGATAGGTTGTTGGCATGCTGAATGAGTTAGAACTGGAACTTTGGCACAGAAGATTGCTGATCTCTGTTGTAAAATATACTTGAGATGAACATACAGTACTTGGCTTGCCACAAACCTTACTTATTTCCCAATTAAAGTAATCATGGAGTGCTTCTAAGTGCTTGTCTGTGGAATGTAGTGCGTAAATGCTTTGTCGCACTACATTACATATTTACCGTGAGCTTGAAACTTGTTTACTTGAACAGAGTTTGGACTTGGTGTTCATCGTATGCGTTCTGGATTTCCTGGAAATGATGAACAGTTGCTGTCGCTGTTTCCGAGATCATCAGATACGGGAGTCCTTGGTGTCAACATAGCAGAGTATGTTCTAGGCGGGGCTCCAGTTGTGCGGGACAGGGATCCGAGGGACCCAAGACTTCTGGCTATGAAAGGACGATATGTGAGTTTTGACCCGGTTCGTTTTTGTATGTATAGGTACCATAATAGTCTGCAGCAAATGTGAACAATATTTTTCAGTGTACTTTTTTAATTGATGTAACTTATTAGAGCAGAATTTCTCAGATTGGTGGAATCCTATGACAGCTGCCCAGCTAGCTTTTTTGTTTGTGTTCAATCATTCTCATTCATCAAATGAAGCGCTCGATTGTTTATTTAGTACCAGAAATGACAAGTAAAGTGATGAAAGTAACTGGAAAAAGGACCATGGCGTGATTTTAATACTATTATTTGATACAATTTTTTTTGGCAATTTTATTCCTTGGTGGTCTATTGAATGGCAACTGATGCACAAATCTTAAAGCAATTAACCAAATACTGTGCAATTCAGTTACCATGCTTTCTGCCATTGGCTAAGTGTGTAAAAACTGTAAATTCATTACTCAGTGGCTGATTACATACTTTAGTTAGAGAATTGGTTAATTGAAGTACATAAACAGTAATCAGTAAAGCATGACAGGCATTATTGCATGCTTTTACATATAATTATAATCGTAATTCATCACTTAGACTATCATTCTAGCAGCCTGAATCTTTACTGCTGCCTTCTTGTTTATAGGCGTAATATTTAGACTTAGTTCATTGGTTTGCTATTTGATTTCTGCTAATGCATGGCATCTGCCGTAACACAGCAAGTAATTGTAATTTCCAATGCAGACTATGAATTCTGAGGCTGGGCTTGATTCTTTGGTAGAGCAGCATATTGTGAAAATTCTGGGTGACCCATCAAATGCGCGACCGACATTTGTGCGCTGACGTTTGCGCGACGACACTTGCGTGCCGACATTTGCGCGATATTAGTTGATATAATTGGGGTTAGAGTTAGGGTTTGATTTAGGGTTATGATTAAGACTATAGTTACTAAAGCACGGATGACTTTTAATTTATAGCACAATTCATGTTTCCTCGAAATACACGCTAATGTCGGCGCGCAAATGTCGGTCGCGCGAATGTCGGTGAACCAGATTCTGCATGCTGCAGAATGTCTTTGTCTAAATTCATAATTATGTGTTTACACTCACCATATTATGTATTTGTGCAGGTGTGGAGCTAGCATTAATGTCATATTTATAGTTAGCTATTCATCCAAGCATATATAGCCATTGGGAAGAGACTGATGTATGCAATATTTCACGTTATTGACCAATTGATTGTAAACATTTGGCAATGCCCAAAGCATTTCATACATGGGTAATTCTTGTTTCATGAATTAAGGAGAGTTTATAATAAGAGCCATTTGAAATAATTTTGTAATTTTTGTAATGGATTTTATTTTGGGCATTTGAGGATCACATGCTCTTTTGATGCTCTTTATGGTTAGATGTTATTCTAAAGTCTGTGTGTATAAATTCCTTCTAGCTTGGTAGTGAAGCTGATAAGATGCGAGTTGAAGCTGCTCAAGGTGACTGTCCACAATTTGAAGGTGAGGCAAAGACACTACCCGGCAAGGATGAATTGCAGAATGGCATTATCCAACCAGGAGCTGCGTTAAGGTACGGCACCGACCGCTTTAGGTATGCAATTCTTTTGGTGTGTCCTGGCAACATATTAGCATCAGTATTTGCACTTGTAAATTCTGTGCATCTGTGCAATTGTCTGTTTATGTTGTTGCAATGTAACTGATCCAAATGTCTGATTAATCACAATCCTCCTTCACTTAAATGTGGCTGCCAGGGAGAGAGTGAGAGAGACAAACAGAGAGAGATTGCCTTGAATTGAAAGGATTTCCCTTCAACTTCGACCATCCTAATGCTATAAGACATCAATCACACTTCAGTCACAATGTCAGGCAATCAATTGTACTCATGTACTCTATCAACCTATCCACACGAGACAACCTTCTCCTTCGACAGCTCAACTACTCTGTCTGTCCAGTATCAGATAGAGAAGTATCAATTCTCTATTCAGCAACCTTGGCAATCACAATCATTTGTCCAATTCGGATGGATTACTGTAATAGCGTGTTACTGGGTCTTCTGTATAGCAAGTTGAATCGCTTGCAGTCCATGCTGAACCTGGCTGCTCGAGTAGTATTTGGCTGCCATTGAGGTGATCATGTCACGCCGCTACTCATGGACTGGCTCCACGTTCAGCAGCGCATTGTCTTTAAGCACTACTGACTGACTGACTGACTGACTGACTGACTGACTGACTGACTGACTGACTGACTGACTGACTGACTGACTTTTCAGGCACTGCATGAGCTGTACTGCCCTGATTGCCTAGCCAAACTGGTGCAAAGATCGACAACAAATGAAAGGAGAGTGCTTCTCCGGTCCACTCATCAGGTTCGATTGCTTGTCCCTCCTTCGTCTAAGATCTCCAAGTTTGAGGAAAGGTCATTTACGCGTGTAAATCTGATAATATGAAATTCTTTGCCTGACAATGTGACTGAAGCGGACTCTGCCGGTCTCTTCACACAGAATCTAAAAACACATTTATTCAGCATAGGATATTGACATGTGTTAAAGCGCTTTTGTTGTAAACCTTAGCTTTGTCTTACTGCACTATAGAAATTGTCTGTAAATAAATAAATAAATTCTGCTTCAAATTGGATGTTTAACCAAAGTTTCCCTCTACTGTTAACCGGTTAGGTCCTGAATAGTCTATTGCTACTCCTTATCAGGCATATTCACGTGAAGCCATCCGCTAATTACCGGGTATGGTATTTTCATACCCTATTGTTGTCTTAATAGCATCACTATGCATGTTTTCTGATCGACCATTAGGCATTCAACTTATTGAGCATCAGGCATATCTGAAGAGCGTTTACTTGCAGTCTCGGATTTATTTATTGATGATGACTTAGACTTTGTGTTCTAAAAAATTTAGATAAGACGCCCCTGAATATAAGACGCACCCATGGTATGGGATATGTAAAATTTCATATAAGATGCGTCTTACATATGCCAAAATACTGTACACTACACCCATGCCCACATACTGTATGCATGCAAATGCACACATGTGTTCGTGTGTGCGTGTGTTTGTGTGCACAGTTTAACGCATGGCTTGCAATGTAAATTTTTGCATCTCTCTTGGCAGACAATTGTTATTACAGATACCAGTGTCCAATGGTCTAAGAATACCAATTCATGTAATGATGTCTATGACTCTACACTGTAAAGATGCTGACTTGTGGAGTTTAAATAATCGCCATAGTTGCCTTATACAGTTTGCAAGGATATACTTTGTTAGGGTATGTTATTATTATGAATGATGATTTATATAGCGCTATATGCGTAGCGAAGGCCATAGTCAAGAGCACTTTACAATAGTCTTTAGTAGGAAATGTTGTAAAGATGCGTTTTAAGTTTCACTAAGAATCGGTCGGGGGTGGTCTCCCTCGTGATGTCCTCAGGGAGGGAGTTCCATAATATTGGGTTCCCCCCTAAACGGATCGGTCCCCAAATTTATCAGTCTTAGATGGGTGCGGGATAACGAGCTGAACTCGACATCTTGAGCGAAGCCGCGAGCATCTGTCAGTCGGTGAGGGTCGGTGTACCAGTCTCGAAAGATACTGCGGACAGCACGGGTCATGAAGAGCCCTGAACATAAGCCAACAACATTTGAAAGTTATCCGTTCAGGGATCCGGAGCCAATGAAGGCGATCTCGCAATAATGGTGTAACATGTTCATTCCACCTGACTCCAAATATAAGTCGCACAGAAACGTTAAGTATCGATTGAAGACGGTTTAGCAGATTGTCCGGGAGTCCGAGTAGTAGACTGTTACAATAATCCACACGAGTCAGGACAAGAGCACGAACTAGCTTGATCACGTCCGGTAACGGTAGGTAACGACGGATTGCTTTAATCCTGCGTAGGTGGTAATAGCAGGTACGTGCCACACTGTTTAGGTGCCCGGAGAGGGAGAGCGTCTCGTCCAGGAGAACAGTTATGTGTTAGACTATTGCAGCGAGTGCTTGCATTTATACAAGTATTGCAGAATCATTTGAAATCCACTGTCAGATGACTGGTGATGATCATGCTTATGCCTAATGGCTTGGTATCTCTTGTTTTGCTTTATCTGTAGTCGTTCTTTTGGCGGGATGCCGATTGCAGCTGCTGCAGTTGGAGCAGGACCTGTCACAGGTCAGCAGGGATTTCCGCCGGTGCCTTTTGGGGGCTTTCCAAAACTAAACCCTGGACCTCTGGCGGCTGACGGCATGTTGCAGATAGTTCCTCAACAGCAGTCGTTGACTCAACCACCTGTTATTGGAGGCGCTGGAATGACGTTTGACATGCCACCTTTTGAGTCAATTCACGTAGACCCTTTTCACATGGATTACTCAAATCAGATCTTGCAGTCAACTGAATCGCCAAATTTTGGATTTGATTATGCCCATCAGGTATTGGATACTTGCAATCATAGATCAGAAATTCAGTAGACTGATTACAATTTGCAGACATTTTGAAGTGGATAGAAATTTGGTTTAAGAGTAGCTTGCACAGTTTAACTGACAGCTCATGATATAAACTTTTGCATCGCTATTGACTGACAATTGTTATTGCAGCTACCATTGTCCAATGACCTTGTGGTCTAAGAATACCAATTCATGTAATGATATATGATGACTCTGCACTGTTAAGATGCTGACTTGTGTAATTGAAATAGTATTCAGGTTTTTTCTAGAAATCTTTGAGGTAGGAAAAATTGGCAAGATACTAGAGGTTCTTGATTAGTAAAGACCTACAAGGGATTTCAGCACTAGCTTACGCAGACATTATTATAGCTAGAGGTGCATAACCTCTGGCCGATTATCGGATGGCCGATTTTTGGCCTCAATTACTGATTGTTGATTTTTTAGAGTTTCTTTGTTCAGTAGGGAGTTTTAACGTATAGTCAAATGAATTGGATAAATTAATGCTATCGCATCATTCTCTCCATCGTTCGCACTCGCCAGGCAGCAGTGCTAGATTTTAAGGAAGGCTAAATGGCAGTGAAACAAACAAATTAAAATGTATCCAAAAGCTTAGCCACAAAATATTTCTCCTTTACTGGAAACCAAAAATGGAGGCTAGCGTGATTTATAAAATAAGTGACTAATAAATTGTTTTTGTGGTGAGGCAAATGCATTTAATAATAAGAAATTATAAGACTATAATTCTCTGCCCACCTAATAGTCACCCCGGCTCTTTCACAGTGATATTCGGCTGGTCAATGAGGTAGGCAGGCAGATAGGCTCCACCTTATCTCAGAGTTACTGGCAGTATTCTGCAGCTGCCATCAGCACCAGTTGTCACGCATCTCTCTCCTACCACTGGCTACACACTGGTTGCAGCAAAGTTAGTGAACTGTGGGCTATGCAACTTCCAATCAGCTCAACTCAGCAATCAGCTTTTACTCTTTTGTATCGCTTTTCTCTTAATTTCTATTTTCTACTATAGCTAGCAATTAATTGGCCGATAATTGACGTCAGCCGATAATCAACCGATTATCGACCAAAGCAGATTGTTAAATGGCCGTTATTGGTTATCGGCAGTGCTTTTTTGTGACGGTACAAGCCGGTACGGCGTACCAGAAAACCTTTAGACTAGTTTATATTTTTCTCGCATCATTGCATTCATATGTTAACAATTTGTTTTTAACTGTATCTTTTACTGTCTCTCTTTTGATTTGATTGTGACACATTTTATTTTTTATATGTGGGCCAAACATGGCCGTATCAGCTTCTATTATGATGCCACATAGAATTTCACATAAAGGTTTACATAAATAAGGCTAGCATAGTGTGAAGTCTTTACCTTAGTCTTTCCTTTGTTCCTTCCCACTGTTCATGTTGCATGAAGTTCATGATCACTGTTTTTGCAGTTGGCACAACAGCAGCAGCAGCAACAACAACAACAACAGCAACGTCAGCAACCGCCTGTTGCTATGATGTCACAGCAACAGTATGCCATGGCAGCCCAACAACAACAGCAGCAGCAGCTTGGTAAGTATTCATGATTGTAAATCATGAGTTTATTCAGGCACTTCATGATTTGAGATAATGTTGAAGTGTGCTTTGCAGCATTAGACCTTTTACCCACAATCCCGAATAATGGCGAATATGCTCGGCCTGAATATATTCGGATTGTCGCTTAATGATGCCCGAATATTACTTGGGCATCATTAGATGACCATTCGAATATATTCGGGTTCTACTTTTAATTGAAATTTTGCCAAGTCGTTACCATGGCAGCCATTTAATTTTGGAAATACCTTAAATTTTAAAATATTTTTAAATACTTTGGATTTTCCAACTTTGAAACTAAGGAAACATAAGACATTGGTTACTTTCTAGTTATGTGTGCTTTTAATGATTGTTGCAAGTCTCTTTTATAGCATTTACTTCATGGTTTTACTTTACTTTCATTCTACTTACCCTTCTTATAAGCCTATCATGATTGTTAATTTCGGGCATTATATCCTGCAGTTGAAGTTCTTGGTTCAAGGGGATTTGTGACTGTGTTACTGCACTTAGTTTGCTCAAAACCTACCTAATGGATGCATGTTCTGTTATGCTGGAGTTGGGCTTAGGTTCAATGACACTACTTGAAAAGACACTGATTGTAATTAAGAAAAGCTCAGTAAGGCTCAATAATTCAGAGGGTTGATTTCCATTGCCTCTGGTACCTTTGATAAAAAGGTCATTGTTTAGTAACCCCTTGTAGCAAAAATCACAAAATTGTCAAAATGCTTATAGACTGGTGCCTAAAAGTGCTTTAAAATATTTCATCAGGTCTTTGAAAAATCTGGGAGAACCCAAGGGCATCGCACCTCCAGTGCTGTGAGAGTTAACCCTTTCACTACTAGCATGACATGTAGGCCCATCAGCATACTGGTTGATGTTGGCCCTGTGGGTTTGGGGTATTTCCCGCATACCCCATCAGCGAAAGGGTTAATAGCAGATGACACTGTTAATTTTGCTTATTGGGTGTTTAAGGTGTTCCTGCCTTTGCATCAGCTCCATACATTATCAACCCTCCAGATGCCTACAGCATGCAGATTCCTGGTAAGAAAATATTTCTAGTTTTCAATTATCACATCATTTAACAGTTGCTAATTTTATTTCTTTGTTATTAATAGAACATATGGACTTCACAAAACAAAAACCTCTGAGCTAAAAATGTTGTAGATAACTTAAGTTAATTAGTTGATAGTTAGTCTGCCATAATTTTGCTGTATAAGACTTGTACATTTTTCATTTTTACACACTAGGCCTTTCTGCTTTGGTTGTATGCTTGATTGTATGTTATATACGTTTACTGTATTATGCAAGTACGGCACTTGTTATATGCGTAACTATAGGTTATGGTTTGACTGCATGTGCATCGCCCTTGTCGTAGGCCTTAGCCTAGTACACAGCACTATAGATGTTGTCTCTAAATAAATAAATAAATAAATAAATAAATATGATTGAAATTGTGGTAATACATTGTATACCCCTTCCCAGCATCCTCTTTAGTTAAACAAAGAATTTGCCTGGATGTATCTTCACTGACTGCCTACGAAAACCTTGAATTGAGTATGAAGCATGCCAGCCAGCATTGAAATGTGGAAGAGGTCTTGTCTTGCAACTTGTATCAACAGCATCTTAAAGAAAAAGAGAGTGGAAAAACGCTGCCTGTGCCATTGTGGTGAATGCACCAGATGTGGGGAATGTTCTTTTGGCTTTATTGTCCCGTCTTTATAGAATTTCCTTCCAGGTAGCATGTGAAAGAAAATCTCGATTACTGGTCACAGAAAAATGCTAAAGACAGTCCTATTTTTAAATAAAATTACTAACAGAGGTTGTTATGCACAGGGCTCTTGCTATATTTTATCACTTATAGCTTGCATTATTATGTAAATAACAATTAAAAAGTGTCTTTGTACAAGGATATTTGCCAGCTTTTTACATTAAGTCAAAGTGATATTGGTAATGATGTTAGCATACTGGACAAATATGTTGCAGGGCCACCTGTTGTTCCTCAGTACTATAGTACCCAGCCTCCATGGGGCATCTACTTGGCTACCCCTGTACAACAGCAGCAACAACAGCCACAAGCTGGAGCACCTCCTCCACAACCACCGGCACCACCTATGGACAATCCTCTTCACCAGCTACTGCGCAGTCAGAATACCGCTCGTCCGCTGACGCCACAGTCACACCAGCTGCCAGTGGCACAGCCAGATGCAGGACTTCAGCTGCATTCTCAAGGTCAGACTGGACAAATATTTCAGAAATTTTCCAGATAACCATCTCACATTTTACCCAGTTTAGGAAGATAATATGCTGCTATGAGTGAATGTGGAGTTAATTGAATATGAATGGTTTTGGATGGAGGTTTTTAGGGTTTCATTCACACGAAGGCCCTACTTCTTGATTACTGGCAACATAACGGCTGTCTTTTGAAAGTCAGGGAGACAGCCTTTTTTCAACAATCACTTGCAAAATAGTAACTGAAATGGAATGTTCTCTTTCAAAACCTACAGAAAAATATTGGGGAAATGGATCAAGAAAAAAAATCTATTTAAATTAAGTTTTGAATTTCTCTGAAATTCTTACATTTTCTTTTAAATTTGGTTATCATTGTTGGAGTCATGGCTTCATGACATCCTAGAAGTCAATTTTGGTTTCTATGCTTTAGGGTATAAGATTTCTTAGAAATGAAAATTATATTTATGTGAATAAATTTTCTTTCTGCATGACTGTTTCATTTAAATTGTAGTCATTTGCTAAAGTACCTGAAGTTTGATTTGGCAGTTGTAGTCTTATTGACTAGCATTGTACGATCCCATGTGTCTCAGGTGGTGGTGCTGCTCCAGGTGGATTTCAGATTCTGACACCTGCCTTTTATGACCAGAGTGGTCAGTTTATTGTTGGTGGTGGACGTGGACTTGGTACGCCTATGCGGCTTGTTTCACCAGCGCCAATACTTGTTAATACCGCAACAGGGCAGCAAGGTTTGTGAGCTTGTGTGCATGATTGCTACTAATAGTATATAATAGTATAGTACTAGTATACTAGTATAATGCTATATATAGTAATGTGCATGCTTACTACTAATATTGATAACCTTACAATATAAAGTATCGAACAGATTTCATCTGATGTCTTCATTTGTTGAACTTGCTTTAAAGTTTTCTGACAGATAGGCAGGTATTTTAAAGTGCTACTATTGACTTTTTTCTTGAGCTCTGTTCAACTGCAACTCCAACTGCAACTGTTCAACTCCAACGGCTCCTGAGTCTGTCCTTTTGTTAATATGTCGAAAGCTTTGTGAAATGTAATTGAGTTTGATTGTTCTGCGTATGAGACGTCCGAAATTGAAGTCTTTCTGTATTGTTTTGTTTTTGCAGGATATGCACCTGCTAGTGGACTGTTTACTCCTGTCAGCAGTGGTTTATTCAATCCTGTAAACAGCACACCATTGAGTCTCACACCTCAGCAGTCTGGATATGGAGGAGCCTTTGTTGGAGGATCATCCACACCTTCAGAATCATTAGGTTCAGGTAACTCATACCTTGATCATGGATGATCAGAGCTTGTGAACTACAACTAAGCTTATGTATGAGTTGCCCTTATTAAAACTTGTTTTACTAAAAGAATTATAAATAAAATTTGTTGAAATTTTAACTTTCTTGACCTTGCAGTACATGTAAATTATTATATCATGTCATATCACATGCCATCTTTGCTATGTGGCAGTTAGCGGTGCAAACTTGTAAGTGACCTCTGTCAAATTCTGTTCTGAACTTCCTGTAGAAGGTTGGATCCAGAAAGAGGTCACTCTGCATAGTGATGTTATCTAACCAAGATATATTTGGTCTGCCATGCTTTCTTTTGCCTTCCACTAGTCCTGTCATCACAGATCCTTCTTTGGTATCTTTGCTGTTCCTCATTACATGGCCACAGTTATGCAGTTTATGATTTTCTCATTGTATCAGTATGTCCATTGTTTATGCAGTTGGTTATGTATTGTTGAGTTTTATTATGATATAACATTGGGGTGTCTTGCAAGAAGAGTACTGAAGTGCTTCATAAGGACTTTTATGCTTTAAATGAAGAATTTTAAACAATTTCCAGCATTGTCTGCAGTGGAAAAGAGTTTGCTTATTGCATGCATTAATAATTATTGTTATTTGTATTATTATTATTGTTGTTGTTGCTATTATTAATTTAAAATTTCTAAAAATAAAAGTATGTATAGCATCACAAGCACTGCTAAGGCCAACAGTGCAGGTTACCTTTTCAAGCAATGTTTGTCTTACAAGGAGTCGAATTGATGGGTGTTTGGGCCGACAATACATTTATAGATATAATCATCTGAATAGTGAGGTTTCTTCAGAACAGGGGTGGGCAAACTATGGCCCGCCACCAGATTCAATGCGACCCGTGAGATCATTTAGAAATATGCATGCGACCAGCAGAAAGTGAGATAATTTCAAATTATTTTAGGGAAAGTTTTAAATTGAATCCTGACTACAACGCACTGGTAAATGACCTTAACGTCTCATTGATAAAATTACTTTGCTAATGATGGTGATTGCATAAGGCTAGAAGTAAATGTTAGTTTCACTAATAAAATTTTTTAAGTATGCCAGTATATTTATTATCAACATTTTGGCTTTTTTTATGTGCAGCCCGCCTAATGTAGTATTAAGTTTCTTGCGGCCCTTCAAAGAAAAAGTTTGCCCACATCTGCTTCAGAGTTTAGTCAGTGGTCTTGCAGCACATGAAGACAATAAGCTCAGGAACTCAGAGCTAATGTAATATATCCAAGGAGTAATGAGATGTAACCTTCTAGTGCTCTAGAAGCGTCAGTAACAACACACCATGTCCGATATGCATTCTGATTAATCCATAAACAGATAGCATCTAAAGCTTTTGCAGGGAGAAAATGTTTGTTTTTACAGCCGGGTCAGTGTCACAGATCGGTCGTGACCTTTTCGGTGGAGTTGACTACAAGCCTCGTCCCTTTGGTCAGTATTACGGCACAGTAGCAGCAGCGGGTATGTCACCAAACAATCCGATTGGATATGTGGCCACTCAGAGTCAATCCCTTACACCACCTCCAATATTAGCAGCATCTTCATCTAATATTCCATTTGGAGGTAAAAGGAAGAAGAATTTATCTATTTTCACATTTAAGTGCATTCATATTCCTGTCTTTATTGTTGGAGTAAACATAATTAATGAAGGTAAGGAACAAGTGGGAAAGTTTACATATCTTGGTGCAACTATATCAGAAGACTGCTCCTAGAGGAAGAAATAAAGGCCAGATTGACAAAAGGAAGGGTTGTCGTCAGAAAAATGAACATTGGAAAGACAATAATATCAGCATGAGAACAAAGAAGAGAATAATCGAGAGTGTCGCATGGAGTACAGCATCATATGAATGTGAAAGTTGGACTCTGAAAAGAAAAATACAGAGAAGAATAGAAGCTTTTGAAATGTACTCATTACGTACCATGCAAGGCATAAGTTGGAGAGATAGGAAAACCAATGAAGAGGTTTTGAAAATGTCAGGCACGGAAAGACGGTTCCTCAACATGTGCAAAAGAAGGAAGCTGCAATACTTCAGACACGTACAGCGAAACAGCAACACTAGGTCAACTTTGGAGAGGACAGTCCAACAAGGAATGATGCCGGGAACTAGAAGAAGGCGACCAGGGAGACGATGGGTAGATGGCGTGGAAGAGTGGACAGGAATGAAAATGTCAGCAGCAGTCAAGAAGGCAGAGGATCAACATGGTTGGAGGAAAGAAATTCATGCTGTCACCTTAACTTCAGTTCATGAAGGAACAAGAAGAAGATGAAATGAAACATAATTCTTGAAGTAATTTTGTTTAGGTTTTATGGACTCTTGATATTGACTCTTGTCTCATTATAAGGTTTAACTGCATCTTATAATGCTTTCTTCTATTGGCCAATGGTATTGGAACAGCAATGGCTAATAATTTGTAGTCTCAATATTAATGTTTTTAGGGCTCCTTGACAATTTTTATTTATTTTATTAAATTTTATATATTGGTATTATTATAATTATTGTTATTCTTAAATGAAGCATGTGGTTGTTGGAATGATGCCTATTATATAATTCTGGTTAATTTGTATTTTTTAGCAGGTCTTGGTCTGTCGGCTGGAGGACGCTTGTACTCTTCTGCTCCTGGTGCTGAAAATAAATTTCGAAATAATGCTGTAGCTGTCACAAATGGACTTTTGGTTCAGTCCCTGCTTAATCCACGGCCACCGACATTTATGAAGGGGTAAAGCAGATTTTCCTCATTAATAAAATATCATCTTTGGCTCTATCATTTAGACAGTTGTATAAATTGGAGTCTCTGTGTCTTATGCTTAAGGTCATTCTGAAAGCACATCACATACCAGACTGTCTCAACAGTAGAGATTGACACGGGGACATTTTATTCCCATCCCTACCCCACATCCAAACATTTCTCCCCATTCCCTCCTCATCCCCGCATTGCTTCTCTGCATCCCAACCCTATACCTGCACCAGCCATTTCCGTCCCCTCATTGCCCCTGCAGTAAGCCAATTCATACATTAACAAAAGCAATATTTATTACTAAGTTTTGTTTCTATATTATGGCGTCCAGGTTTCAACTGTTAACATATTCATATTACAGTGCATTTGCTTCTGCTGTTGATTTTGTGCGGTTCACTTTTCCGCTTCTTTACTGCCTCAGTTATTGATCTACATGTTCTTTCACGTGATATTTTGTGAAATTTTAATGACTTTATCTGTCAAATGTGTGCATTTGATGTATAATGCAGATTTCATTATAGAAAGTCAACAAATGATTATGTTCTGATTTGTTTGATGTATGCCAACTGACACCAGTGCATTTTGATCGTCTATTTTTCATTATAGTTCAATGTTGACCATTAAACCGCCAGATACTTTGTAACTATTTGCAGTGTAACCGAGTATACTTGGTTTCGACAGTTTAACCCCTTTACCGTCCATTAAAATTTTTAATTCGATTCACATGATGGCAAGTTATTTTACATGGCAAAATATTATTTTAGACTAGTTTAAATACTACCAATTTTGAAATGTGGAACCTAAGGAAACTTATAAAAATTGATATACTGTAAAGGTCATATATAGGATCCCTTTATCATTTTATGTCCTCAATGAATTTCTACTTGGATATCCAGAGAATGTGTTTTGGGAACGCTATGTGAAAGGCCACTTATGATAATCAAGGGAACTTTGGTTCAACATCATAAAATTCCATTCTACTACAGCCAGAAACCTCAAATTTGCACTAATTCTATATCAATTTGCTTTCAATTTTGGGTGATTTATCCCCACTTTCTGGGGGAATATCACCCTATAGCACCGAATCTCTGGTTGCCAAGGCTCTGCCACTATAGCCGATGAACTTTACGTTGAGGTGGGCGAAACAAATTACTCTTTTGATGACTAATCAACAAAACTACTCTATATATCGATTACTTTGCCGAAGAAAACGATACTTTAAATCTATATTGCGTCTTGGCGAAATAAAACATTACGGCCGGCTTGCTATCGGCCTGGAAAGTTGATGACGCAATATTGTGTTACAGCCGGTACAGTGAGGAACAGGGCTGTGATGCAATATTACGTTACTGCCAGTAAAGAGTTTAAGAGCCAAGTCTAATGAGTTCAGTTTTCGTGTTAGAATGCCAGCGTCAAAGGAAGCGGCTGGTCGTAGCCAGCTACTGGAGGATTTTCGTAACAACCAAATCCCAAATTTGCAGCTAAAAGACCTGGTGGGACATATCGTAGAATTTTCTCAGGACCAGCATGGATCCAGGTTTCATGCCTGTTATTTTGCATTCTGCAATAGCATTATGTTTCTTATTCTGTTAGTAATTTTCAAAAAATGCTTTGGGTAACTATTCTGTCGGGCATCCTATTTGTCTGCTATTAAGTGTAACTGAAATTTCTCAGTTATTGGGCATAACTGAAATTTCTCTGTAGATGAATGTAACCAAAGTAGATTGGCTGATGTATTTTTCTTTTTAAAAATTTAATCTTTGAAATATAATAAAAATTTAATCTTTGAAATGTAATGAAAAATGGTTGAATATTTAATACTAGATTTATCCAACAAAAATTGGAACGGGCAACTGCTGCAGAGAAGCAAGTGGTTTTCAGTGAGATCTTGACGTCTGCCTACAGCCTGATGACTGATGTATTCGGAAATTATGTCATTCAGAAATTCTTTGAGTTTGGAACACCAGAACAGAAGCAGATGCTGGCTCAGAGGATTCGAGGTCATGTTTTACAGTTGGCGCTTCAAATGTATGGATGTCGTATCATACAGAAAGCCTTGGAGTCTGTTCCTTCAGAATTACAAGTAAATTTCCATCTTTACAAAATAAAACTAATTCGTGAATTGGCCTCATATTTATGGTCTGTGCGTTATTTGATTATTATAGTTTGCAAGATTTTTACGATTTGATGTATGTAATTCTAAAAGTTTTACTAAATAATTATTTAAGTTTTGGAATGAAGATAATATTGATGAATTAGTGTGAATTTTATATACCATTTTTAAGAAAGCATAGTGAGTTCCCAGTTCCTAAAAAGCTTAATTTATGAGTTTATGTACCCAAAGTTGAAAATGATTTTTATTAAAATGCAGATCTTGTTTGCCTAATCAAGAATTTTTGACAGCTGTAATGATAGGTTTTGCAAATTCTTAATGTTGCTTCAATTGTAGTGTGAATTAGTTTGCCCAAGCAGCTGAAGCACTCGTTGTGCAATTTGTTTGTGTTTCAAATTTTATTTCTGGAACTGTATTCTAGATATCCATATTGTCAGAAGTTGACTAGACTGCATATGTGTCTGAAACTGTCGTAGACCCCACATTGATTTTTACTGGAGAACTTATGACAGCATCATAATGATCTTGAATCTCATCTGATTTCAGTTGCTCGACTTTTCATCACTAATGATCCATTTTATGCGTCTAGAAAGTCTCTGTATCGAACTCAGAGCATTTAAACTTTGAGCACTTAAACTAATCACCCGATGTGCTCGTTCACATCTGAGTTAACTGAGTTAAGTACCTGGAGCAGAAACAATCGAAAAGTTTCCGCTGCTGCCAGGGTTTGAACTCCAGGGCTCTTGAATATCTGCCATTTTTTGAAGCTTCTCTGAATGTAAATATTATATTGCTGTTTTCAGGTGGAAATTGTTAAAGAGTTGGATGGTCATGTACAGAAATGTGTTAAAGATCAGAATGGCAATCATGTAGTTCAGAAGTGCATTGAGTGTGTTGATTCGACACATGTGCAGTTCATCATTGATGCTTTCAAAGGACAGGTTTGTTATTATCGATGAACTTAGCGTCGACAGTCACCCTGGCCATTCCACATCTTGAAATCCTTATTTGGAGAATGTTTTGTTACTAATAATGCAGTGAATTTCTAATTTCTAATCAGCTGTATAATGAAGCTTACAGTTGCTGATGCTAGGATGATTTGTTTAACTGCTTTGATGTGCCAAGTTGAAAGCATTCCCTATTGGCACATTTGGTTTGGTTGGATGTGAAAAGCCAAGGTTTTTGAACTGATCTTAATGGTGATAGTTGATGTGGTGTTTTTTATGTCACTTGAAGTAATGCCTGTCTCTTTCAGGCTTTACCAGATTAACTAAATTCTGTTGGTTTGCACCTAGTTGTCTGTGTTTTTATTAATGCACTTTACATTTTTTCTACCTCAGTGACTTCACTGGGATGGAAGGGGAAGAATTGTTAATAAGCTGTTTGCCGCTCTTCTGTGCAGGTTTTGAATTTATCAACTCATCCATACGGTTGTCGTATCATTCAACGTATTCTGGAGCACTGCACTTCAGAACAGACGGCTCCAGTGCTCGAGGAACTTCACCAGCACACAGAGCGTCTTCTGATGGACCAGTATGGTAACTACGTCATCCAACATGTTCTTGAACATGGACGAGCCGAGGACAGAAGTCGCATCTTGGCGCAAGTGAAAAGCAAAGTGCTGATGCTGAGTCAACATAAATTTGCCAGGTAAAAATCCCAGTTATGTTGTGTTTCATGCTATAAAAGACTAAGTTGAGTCCAATTTTGTTAAAGTTTTTGTTCATTATTAATATTGGGTTCTGTGTTTTGTTCTTGTCATTTATAGGATTAAGTAATTGGGAATTAAAGAACGATTTTAGGCACAGAGATATTCCACTGTTAATTTAGCATTACAAGTGAGACATTATGACATTAGGTGCTTCGTTGTCTCAATTGTGTATAGCTTCAGCCTTGCACAAAGTCAACTGTCAGCTTAGAGTTGGCTGGTGGTGATTTTCTTAATTAGCTATCTACCTGTCATTTGGCACAGAGCAATCATTAATATGGTGTAGCACTTTAGTCTGATGTTCACTGTATTATTAATATTATCAAAGAGCTGTATAATTACATTCATGACACTTATTAGTCAGTGATTCATAAGCTTAGTTATAATGAATGATAATTAATCAAGACTAAATTAATGTGGTTTATTTAAGTAATATAGTTGTTCCGTTTTGTATTATGCTTATAGTTCCATTTTGTATTATGTTTATATAATCTAAATCAGAATTTTAGTAGCAATATTCTTCTATCAGTTATTGCTGTGATAAGATACTTAGAAAATCTTGGCGAGGTTTAGCATGAGAAATTGAATAAGTTATCATTTAATTAGCCATCTTATCGTCTTGATGTCGGCAGATTTAGTAAATGCATGTATTGCATATTTGTTAATTTCTATTAATTGAAAACTGTTGACAGCAACGTAATGGAGAAGTGCGTATCACATGCTTCTCGCACTGAACGTGCTGCGTTGATTGAAGAAGTCTGCAGCACAAATGATGGGTAAATTCTTTTAGAAATAATCAGTAATAGAAAATGTAAAATTACCGTATATGGCAATAGTTAGAGGATTATTTGTGTGAGCTTTTTAAGGAATTTTCTTGAATATTTGGCCAAAATGTCTATCTACAGTTAAATGTGTATACAAGAATCTAAACCTTTAATGATAATGTTTTTGATTATCATGGCTGTCATCTCGGTGACCACAGTTTGTCCACATTAAAAGCCTATAGGCCACCATAGATGATGGGCTTATTAATAATTAGATATTTGTCTTTATAGCATAAAAGAAAAGTTTTATTTAGTTAGATACTTTGTATTAGTTTGTATTAAATGGGGTCTGATATGTTTGCTAATCTCAGCCAAAATTGCGCTCTGCATACTATGATGAAGGACCAGTATGCCAACTACGTGGTCCAGCGTATGATCGACGTGGCTGATCCACCACAACGAAAACAACTCGTAAATAAGCTCCGTCCTCATGTTGCTGTGCTGCGCAAATATACTTATGGAAAGCACATACTTGCTAAATTGGAGAAGTACTACATGAAGAATAACTCTGATCTGCCTCCAATTGGTGTATCTACAAATGGAGTGCTGTGAAATATCGGTAGATAATGGGAATGATTGCTTGCTTTTGGATTTTGTCTTTGGTAGAAAGGATTCTGTGTCATATGATATGAACTTTGTTGTGGAGTAGTCGTTTTATTTAAAATTATTTTAGTTGTAGCCTAGCTTTAGCATGCCTTTTAAGGTCTTTAACGAATTCCAGAATATCTCACTTTTACATGTTGAAATGTCCACTGAAAGTTACTGCTATTGAATAGAGACAGTGCTTGCTATGAGCGAATATAAATATTGGAGTTTCTGCCTTTTAAAAAATGGTATGATTTTATGTGTTGACTAGAATTTTCTATGAAAACAATGAAATTGCTGTAGAGAAGAAGGTTCTTGCTAACTGTAAGCATGAAATGGTATTGTGTTGCTGTGCTGAGA
Source organism: Metaphire vulgaris (assembly GCA_018105865.1). Lineage (NCBI taxonomy): Eukaryota > Metazoa > Annelida > Clitellata > Crassiclitellata > Megascolecidae > Metaphire > Metaphire vulgaris. The sequence continues at coordinate 11,075,277 of CM030834.1, forward strand.
CTGCCGCCAGTGACTTTTATTATTTTGCCGACGTCGAATGTTTCTGATGAATGCCGATTGTGATTTTTAGCTAGTAATGCAATCGTACATTGTGTTGTTAGCATTGAGAATTAAAATTTTGTCATTTCTAGGAAAGTCTCTGATTGCAAGGATCTGTAAAAGATTTGTAATTTATGTTCAGAAGCTGATATTGTGACATGTAATTAATTGAAATTTTACCTTGCGATTGGCCTCGGAGCAAACAGCGTGTGTTCTTACCGTCATTGTTATCACTGTTCTATGTAGTTATATTTACAATCTCTTCATCATTTGTGTGCTATGCTGTGTACTTCTGTACAATATTCTTACTTTTTGTGTTACTCGCATGTATCATATATAGAATGTATTTTATGATTATTAGTGTATTGTGAAGGATTTATGCACTGATATATGAAATCTTTGCTTGAAGATAGATATGGATAGACTTAATTTGCATATTTATGCTAGCTAGCTCTTTTAACAGCATTGTCTTTAGTAACACACACACACACAAATAAATAAATAAATAAATATATATATAATCTCTCAATCATGTAGCATGCAGTTATATTAGTAATGTTATATACATATGCATAAAATATGTATATATCTATATATAAATACATTGTGTAAAGTACAACTCAGCAGTATGTGTAGCATTTGCATGAATAGCTGTAGCTCTGTGCATAGGCTTGTTGTTGCATGATTTTGTACAATAGTGTATTAAATTGTGTGATTTTTGGTAATTGTGTTATTGACTTAAGTTGTGTTCGATTCATTGTATTTCTGCCGAAAATTATGCAACCTTGCCTGAACCAGTTTTTCTGGAGTTTTCCTTTTTGATCTTTTGTTGGTCATAAAATGAAGTGACTGTGTACATTTTTATGTATTATGCCATCTACAATTTACTAAATCTACTGATACATTAGTTTATCTCACACTAAGTGGAATTTAGTTGTTAGAAGTATTTCATCAATCTGTTGTAGGTAGCACTTGTTGTATTTGATAGAATATAAGTTTTTTCTCTTGAGACGTTTTCGTTTTGACAGTTTGATGTTATATCACATTTCTTTGTTGGCTAAAATTTTATATTGTCAGACTGTACAAAATTGTAAGCATACTTCATACCCTGTGTACATTTCTAGAACAGTTTTAAGACATTTATGTTGAATTTCCTGTACAGTTATGGAAGGATATGAACTCTTGCAACAGAAGCAATGTCCTTGTGACATATTGTGAAAATTCACCCAATTGATTGATCTTATAAAGATTTTATCTCTTTTTAAATATAATTGCTTTTTTAGTTTGTAAACATGTAATTTGAGCACCATGTGTATATTAATGCCTGTAAAATACCTTTTCTCTACATGTTTGTACAATTTCTCTGTCATTCTATGCTCCGATGTTAAGAACTGTAGGTTTTATATTGTCCACGTGACATGAATGTTGTTAGTTAACACCGTTTAACTTGTTTCATTGTCTGCAATTTTCCTCTGATGCTAATTAAATTTTATCTAGCTTTCTAGCTTTAAATTGGATGGATCTTTGTTTTTCCATGGATGGGATTTCTATTATTATCCATTTGTTTTTTTTCTTGCTATGATTGTAATTGACCAAACTCGCTTTTGACAGTTATTTAGCGTGTTGCTCTCATGCAATGAATATGAATGTAGATACGTCTGCTGTCTAGTTTGTGCTATTGCTGTTTTTGTTTGAGATCAGAATCAGCACGATTTGCCAGATTTCAGGGAAACATAAGAATGTGTTTCTGTAAAGTTGGATTATTTCACTTTTTTTTCCATGTCTGGTGTTGTTTTTTATGACAACCATTTGAACTAAGCTCTAATGTTCTTGATTATTTGGATAGATGATATAAATTAGTTTAAGAATGCCTGTTGGAGTTGTAATGATTTGCATGCTATTTAATATTTTAGTAATTGCCTGAAACCGTGTTAGAGACTTACTGCCCAACTTGCTTTTCTATCCCCATGATGGTATGTTGATTGAGTTCATCTTGTGCCGGAGACATAGCAAAAACAAAAATATGTGGACTTTGTTCACAATCTTATTATCTCACAGCATGGAGTTACAAACATTTTTCCTGTGTCAGTGGATTCTAAACAATATCAGTAGTATTTTGGATATTGGTAGTTTATAATGTCACACAAGAGACAAGTCAGCTTAAAATTGCTCTGTATACTGATTTTGCTTCTTTTATAGTCAGAAGACATTCGTTTTGAATATTAAACATTTTAAAGATTATTCTGTTCTGGTTTATCAAGATTTTCAATCTTTAATACTAATCTTCCTTGAGTGTGGTTTTGATATAGGCTTGAGAATTTTATTAGTAAAATCATTGTATTTTTTGTGATCAATCTTCTTTCATGTCATGTTCATAAGCTGATGCTTATGATGTTTGTTGTGCACTGTGTTCAATCAATCACTTCTCAAGCACCACAATCATAATGCTATCTAGGAATGAATTCAGATGTGTGCCGCTATGTGAATAAAGGAAACTGGCATTCGCATGTAGTCTTCATACAGCTTTGCATAGACCTTTTGTCATAGACATGTTTGTTCTATCATGTTAACCCTTATGGGCTCAGATAACTCAGAGTAATTGGTAGGTTCCAGCTTTTTGTGTGAAGCCATTGATCTGTGCTATATGATAGATAGTAGTAAGTAATTTCCTTATGTGTTAAACATCAGCTGAGATTTTAATAAGTCTTAACCCCTTAATCGTGTATTTAACTGCAACTCAATGTAAAATGGACGGATATATCCCGGATCCCCAGTTAAGGGGTTAAAGGAAACTACAAATTGCTGTATATCGAGCTACTTAAAATCCAAATTCGTTACACAGAATATGTACTGGAAGTGAATGCAGATTGTCGACAAGAGTATTGTGTGTTCTTGAAGCTTGTTTCATTGCATGTATACAGAAATTGTGTATATATTTTTAGTTTGGCACTTGTTTTGCCCAAAGGTTTTGCAATATTCTCAGATAAACAAACTACCGAGTGATGGTAGCAATCCTTTTTACTAATTAATTATCTATGGCTGATTATGGCTATGTGTATATCTGACACAGAAAAACCTTTGATGCTGTCTACCTTGCCATTGGTGCCTTTGACCAGTAATTATTTGCTTGCATTTTTTCTGGTAGTTAACACGCAGCAGTTGTATAATGTTGTAACCTCCTAACTGCATAGACATTGCTATTGCTGTCGAAAGAATGAAGAAATGTATGTAATGTAGTCGGGCTTTGCGTATTTGACCTTGTACTTCTGTATTTTCAGCAGTTTGCATATGCATGACGATGTGCAGCACAATTACAGTACTTTACTATTTTAATGATACATGCCCAAAAGATGAAGATTTCTCCAGATCTGCTTGGTTGACTGTTTTGCTAATGCCAGACATAACGTGTATTTCTGCTTGTAATGTTATTGGCCTTATTTAATATTATAGTTATAATTACTTCTCTTCAAAGACTGTTGAATAACCCATTGCCAAGTTACCATCAGCACTGTACATTGATACATCATTTAAATAAGCATGGATATTGAATCATATATATACAGATGCATAAATCTATTGCATATGTTTAAATAATATTGTGGTCGTGCTTACATGGCTGTATTTAGTGGGAATGTTAATGATTTTAATGGTTTTATGTATTCTGTTGGAATAATATGCATTCTATGTAGATCTCTATGTATTGTGCACATATTGCTTTATGCTGCTTGTAGTGTGACACAAATTATAATTGGCTGTTTGATCAATTTTGTTGCTTCAGTGGGCAGTTTAGCAGAGACTGAACAGTGCTTGTTTTTAATTCTCTCAAAGTACAATGAAACCGTTCTGGCACATCTGGCGGCTCAGAAGCAATCAAGCTTCGCCATGATGCTATACAGTACATCCGTATTGGCGCATATATTGAAATTGGTAACAGTGCACAGTTTAAAATCTACATAGACGTCACATGCAAAGAACTCCGTAAACTGATGATGAAATGAAGAAACTGATGGTGCATGTTTGACCGAGTATGTCAGTCATTCAAATGACGGTTAATATTGACCAAAACAAACAGATGTTGTAATTTAAATATAATTTGGTCCTCTTTTATCCTTCTCCAATTAGTACTTTGAATAAAACTCAACTTTTGGGTTGCAAATTATAAAAACCAATTTTACTAAGAACTTTAAGGTCAAATGCATGTAATCTGTTCCAGACTTGTGCATGGTGAGAGGTGATTTGGTGGCTCAATGGGGGCAAGATAACAAAGTTTCACCATAAAGAAGTATCAGACTTGCCACAAAACCATACAGGCCAATGTTCAAGAAATGAAGTTACAGAAGTTAGGGTTGACGTTTGATTGCTAGAAAACGGACAGCCTATTCCATCTGGCCTTTCACTGTCTCCTTGGTAGTTTGTCATTTACATCCTTTTCTCAGTTGGATATTGGGTGCTTCTATTTTCAGATGTATTTTCTGATGTAATTAGATTGGAACCACAGGTTACCAGTTTCTGACTGGCACCAATATGGAGGCAGTATAAAAAAACTTAGGTAAAGATAGGCTAAAACCAAAATGATGACAAAAAATTGTGCTTTCTTTTCATCAGACTATTTTGGGAAAGTTTTGTTCAACAATGAACAATAAATTACACCCACTTACAATCTTTGGATTATTCTGCAAATTAACCAAAGATCATAGAGTCTCACACGGCCTATCTGTAGCAAGTGACATTTGGTAATCTGGTTCTTGCTTGGAGAAAAACACTAAAAGTGATAAATACTGTCAATAAGCATATTACAAAGCTACTTTAAAACTATAACAATGTGTCATGTCACATGTATTTCATAACACTACAACACAGTTTTTGTTTCTTTCAGGATTTGTGTGTGTCTGGTAGATTTTATGACACTGATATAATGTTAGATTTTCCCATTGTTTGAGGTTTTTGAGAAAATCTAAATTTATGTTAAAATAGCCTCATTTTAAATATAGGTTTAATACTGGGTTGGTTTCACAGTCGAGTGTCCTCATACTCAGCTACACAGCAGTAACCCATGATCTTTTGAGGTAAAAATTGTTGTTTCACAGCTGTGGACCATTGACCAAAGCAATTTATAGTAGACTCCTCACTCATTTAAAATACTGCAAGAAAATCAATCTTATGTAGGCCTACTCAGGCATAGCAATGTAACATGTCTGCAGTTTTTTTAAAGCCTCAAATTATACAGATTTTCAAAGACATGTTCACAGTGAAGCATGCAAAAATCAAGTTTTAAATTTTTTCAACATTTTGTTTGCTGTTACTTGTAGAGCACTACAAAAGTGTAGAGCCCAAGCCACTGAAAGTGTTACAACAGAAACACCTACCGGTAATTGCAGTTTTCTTAGAAACTGAATACAATACACAAATTTAGAGACATCTTCAGCATGTAAAAATCTACCCCGTCTCACCAAAATTTTAGAAGTAATCTGTCGTGCTGCTTAAGCTGCAATATTATCATAGAAATTTACCGGTATGTACCTGAAGGCACTACAATGTAAATGTGTAATGGCAGTCTTCTTAAAAAGCTTATGTGATGGAAAAATTTTCAAAGATGCATTTGTGTCCAGTGTGTAAAAACCTAAAGGGCTCACCAAAATAGTAAACGCTTCAATAGAACTTGTCGTGCAGTGTAATTATCAAATGCAAGACATTTATTTGTCAGTGATCGATTACTGAAAAAGCAATGGAAGTCAGATTACTTCCATCCCAACATTTTCCACCATTGCACTGGAATTAATGTTTATATTCTAGTATAATCTAGTAAAGCACTGAAATTACAGAAGTCTCTGAAACTGTATGCAAGAAATTTCCTATTCCTCAAACAGTTTTTGATTATTATTGGAACCTATCAAAGAATATTTGCTCTAGAAATTCACTTTATTTTCATCAGTTGATGGAACTGATGCTTAGCATTAATTAAATTCTGCAAAATGTAAACTCTCAATCAGTGGCGCAGGAAGGGCCGTCTGCCCCGGGCGGCACGTGACATGGGCAGCATTTTGAGGGAGAAAATAAAAAATTAAAATATTCAAAATTTTATACCAAACTGAGTTTCTGAGTTGCAGAAAACAATGAAAAGAATGTGGAGAATATTGCAATATGAGCAAGGATTTTTTTTACTAGTCATGACTTTAACCTGATATTTCAGGTTTACAACAAAAGGGCGCAATGCCCTGCTTGGCTGCCCTGGGCGCTGACAACCCACATTATGCCACTGGTTCCAACAAAAGGTTTCTTCAAGACTAATGGAAAAATAGTTACTAATCGTCATTAGAGTCATATCATGCACACATAAGGTGATCACAAAAGGCACAACGAATATGCAAAGACATCATCATATCTGACATACGGAAAATGGCATGTGCAAAAGATAATCACCAGAAAATTTCAAAACATCCCATTGACAACATTATGTACAAACAAAACAAACATTTGTAACTTTTGACACACAACCCTAGCACCAGTTTCATTAAAGTTGGCAATTTACTTTCAGCATCATTAGCATACAAGAGCAATTATTCAAAGCAATTAAGGAGTGCTAAGATATTGATAAAGATCCACAGCCAGATTAAATAGCATATAACAGCGGTGTCATAATTACAACAAGTTCAAACCATTTTAAAGTTTAGATTAATTAACCAATTATTAAACATGACAATATATGCAATTTGCAAACTCATTCTGCAAGATACTACACAATCAATTTCTACTTACCTGCTGGAGTATTAATTTCTAGTACAATAAATGTCTATGTGCCAGCATCCTAATATTTCATTTTAAAGACCAATTACAACAAATCAAATACTGGTTAGTTGTTGTCAGTTAATGCTATTAATATCAATGATAAACTTTTAAGAGTTATATAACGCACAACTTCTGCCTGGCATTCATGAAACCAAAATTAGTTTTGTATTAGAAATCAATTAAACAGAATGAAACTATCCAAAAGCACCAAGATTAACACAAGAATAGCATGAACGAAAACTATACAATAAACACACAAATATAATTGCAGCAATGCATTAGCTCCAAAAAGATCTATTTATAAAGATCTGCTATAATACAGTGTATATATATATATATATATATATATATATATATATATATATATATACACACAAACACATATATACAGGGTGGTGCAAAAAACCAGACTAGTCACATTTAGGTTTGCATTTAATATAGTCCAGGTTTTTCGCCACCCTGTATATATGCTTAACAAAAATTTAAGCAAACTATAAGATAACTAACTATAACAAATTCAGCAAATGTAATTCCTATAATCACCCAGTTATTGCCATTAACAAACCTTATTTCCTAAATATATTTCTTTAAGTTTCTAATGGTACTCAACAGGTCAGACTAGTAGCAAGCAACCAAGTCTTCAATGATTATCAACACCAGACATTTAACCTATATTAAAATAAATCTTGACCACAATTAAAACCGTAGTCATTAAAAGATATCCATACAACTCGGTCAGATCTGTATTTACTCGACTTGACATTGTGCCCTAAACACAAACTCCAACATAATGTAAACAGACAAAACGAATGTCTTATATGCCATCTCATTTCTGTCTCAGCATCAATTATAATTTCTTAATGACATATTACATTTCATTACATTACATAACTGGTTATTTTACTTTGTCAGTTATTACTGATAATCCTGATTAACTGGAATGTAACATAGCTTTGATAATTTTTGGTGGCACAATGAAAGGAGTTTCAACAGCTTAAAACCACAAATTATACCATATCCATTGATAAGTTAGATCATAAAGTACAATTTGTTCTTAGCTCATAAAGTTTTGAAAACTGGTTTCATACTCATATCACACAACTGCAATCGTGTATCCATTTACTGCTACTAGTTTTGTTCTTTCATTAAGTATATGGAAAGCAATGAGTCATAACAAATAGCACATCTCCTAATCAAAATGCTCCCATTACTTTAGTGCTTCCATAGAAATTACTCATAAAATAATTCAAGAAATGTCAAGTAGTTAGCCTAGTAGTCCTGTAGCTCTGCATATCATTTCCACAGAAATGTAATATAAAAGATGCTAATGACAACTTGGCCAGCTGTTAAGACAAATGTCACCATGACTGTCCACTGTTATCATGGTTCCACAAAATTAAATGATGATAACAGTATGAAACACTTCCTTTACCACAACAACACAAATTTTACAAAACAATAATCTTCAGTCACACATATCATCATAGTTTTCTTCAAAACTAGAACTATACCAACTAGACCAACGCAGCACAAGATTTCTGTGAAACACAAGATGCAGTTTCATGTAAACTTTGCAACAAACACTAAAAACGCACAACTGCTTGCGAACACATTACAATATTGAAAATACAAAGAAATACTCGGAAATTAAGTTATGTTAAAAGCTGCAACAGCTTCCAAAAATCAAACGTAACAACAAAGCTGCCTTGAAAAATGAAACTGTTCATTTGCATCTCAAAATTCAAAGTCACGCTAACTTTACTGAGAACAAGTTTGAACATTCCTGAGCAAGGCGGCGACTTGAGGCATTTGCTACTGAGCGAGTCCGGAAAATTCTAGCTCCAAGATTTGATCCTGAAAACTGACAGTGAGCTGCCAGCAATGCAGCATTTGGAGAAACGAATCACAGCACCATACAGCCTCTTGAACCGCTAACATAGCAGCACCATACAGCCTCTTGAACTGCTAACATAGCAGTCGGACTTCATGACTGAACACATGTGCTTGATGCAGTGCTAAGCTCAACTTTTCATATTTAGTTATTAGTCGAGCTGTTAATAACCTGGCCAGTAGCCAACGGAACAGACGGCAATGTGCTAGCACAGCGGAATACATACCGGAAACCACCATCGCGCTCAAGGCGTGCTCTCAACAACTGTGGGCACGTCAGCACAGTTCTTTCACCGTTCATTGTAGGCATTGGTAAAACAGGGCAGACGCTGGAAGCATTGTTGCTGCAAGCATTAAGATGGTGACTTACAGGATTTGCATTGACGTGGGACTTCAATGATTGACCAGTGGCATTTAGGGGAATACTCTGAGGAGCACTGCAGATGATTACAGCCTGAGCAGCAGAAGGTCTCGCATACGATGTCGACACTGTGTTCACACAACGGCTGGCCTCATTCTTCTGGGAATGGCTAACTGCTTGACAGCCATCAATATGTGTAGTTGTCTGGACTCCTTGAACACGAACCAGTCCTTGTGAAGAGAAAGACTTGTCATTTATTGACACTGAACCAAGGTTACTGTATGGATTATTCACAAGGCCCACGGTTCTGAATCCACGTGCGGTTGAAAGACTATTACCTACATTCGAAACGCAGCCTACTGTTCCCTGATCAGTTAAACTTTCACTGCGATTACTTCCTAATGCTACTGACAGCTGATCACAGTTTAACAAAGCCATTTGCAGCAAACGACTATTGTTAGACGGATATTGATATTTTCCATTGGTGTATGCAACAAGCTTTAAGCCATTGTCCTGAGCATACACAGGTAAAGATGCAGCACAAGGTTGCGAAATAAATGTGACATTAAGTGATTTCGATGAAGCAATTGATGAGCTTGTAGAACTTTTATCACTAAAAGAATCTAGATCTTCCAGTTTCAAAATTTTTGATTTCCAAATATCAGCATTTGGCTCTGTGTGGAGAAGCTTTTTCTTAAAGTGCATATCACAACTGCTCGGCTTACCGTCAGCCACTTTCTTCACATGTTGACTGCTCGATTTTAAAGAAGCCAGAACTGAAAAGTTCTCTCCTTTAAAAGACCCAAATAATTCAGGAGATACCGACACTGGGGTGACAGACACTACTCCCGATAAGGAAGGCACAGATTTGAAGTCTCCTTTCAGTTCAGCATTTAATCCTGCATTACGCAACTGTGATGGAGAAATTGATGCTCTAGTCAGAATTGGTTGGTTCGTTGCAATTTCGGTGTTTGAATTACAGGTGGAAAATCTGTTTGGTAAATTATCAGTTGCAGCAGTTGCTTGAACTTTGACAAGCTGGACTTTGTCAGATTCTAAATGCAGATAATAAAGAATATTCAGAACTGAAAAACACCTATTAAACAAAATCTGTTCATTATACAAGTACAATAAACTTCTCTGCACCAGCATCCTGATATTTTATTTAATATAACCAGGGCTTTTTTCTAGGAAAAAAGGTTTGGGAACTCATCCTTTTTTACTCAACAAAAACGGGTGTGGGAAAGCCGTACCTGTTCGTTCCCAAACGCATTATTACATATCCATAATTATATATACAATCTGGCAAAAAGTCCTGAATATAATCAAAGTGGTGCATATGAACTTAAGATCAATGAACATTCTATGTGACAAGTGTCTTGCACAAAACTAAATACATTAGGATACTGACAGAAGACACACAAAATAGAATAGATTTCATTTGGTCAGAAAGTGGAAAAATTTCATTAAACTAGCCTTCCATTGAAGATATAGCAAGACCTTAGGCCACCAATCTTAGACCACCACGAACACCTATAAATGCCTAGACTAAATGGTGAACATTGTTGCCAACACATTCAGACATTAAAGGTCAGGCCAGGTCTTCGCACTCCAGTTGTGTCCAGCTATTGACTTCTCCATGACATCTTTCCAAAGTTCTCTGTCCTTTGCTATTTCTTCCAAAGTCATTTGGTGTCTTCCGTCAGTTTTTCCGTTGTGATTCGGTCCTGTTACGCGTAGATCCTCTTCCAATCCGTCCAACCATCATCTTTTTGGTCTTCCTTTAGATCTACTCCCCTCTGGCTTGTAGTTGAAAATTCGTTTTGGGTTTCTTATTTCATCCATTGTGAGTATGTGTCTGGTCCATTGCATTCTTCTTTTTCTGATTACTTCCATGACGCTCGGTTGCAGTGTTCTCTCTCTAACTTCTTCATTTGTTATATGTTCTTTGTATCTAATCCTTAGTACCAGTATTCTTCTGAGCCATTTATTTTCAGTTGCTATTATTTTTTCCCCAATTCTTTTTTATGGTCCAAGATTCACATCCATATATTAGTATTGGTAATAGGCCTACACAAGTGTTGAGAATTCTTAGTTTTGTTTTCATCACAATGCCATGTCTTTTGAAAATTTTGGTATGTAGCCTGTTGAATATAGATCCTGCCATTGCTATTCTTCTTAAGATCTCCAAGTCCGAGCCTCCCTCTACTTCCAATTCACTTCCCAAGTAAACGAATTTCTTCATTTCAATTTCTTTTCCATTGTGTGCTACTATTGGCCAATCTCCCACTGTCTTTGTTATTGGCATAATTTGACATTAAAACAGGAGTGTTAATTAGAGTTATGTAACAGATGCCTTAACTAAAGACATATAAACAGAATCAAGTATAGAAATATGAACTGCATTCCAGCAGTCAGGACATCTAAAAATATGGCCAGCACTCAAAGAAATACACTTCTGAAACTAAGACAATTCTAAAAATACTTATTTAAAATTTTAATTTGTCATTCTGTATTCCTATTTTGTTTTCTACCTTTCCTAGAATAAATGGTACTCCGAGGATCAATGGTGATTCCAACAGCACCAAAACTACTGGTAATCTTATTTGCAACTGCACTTTTTAGTACAAAAGTAAAACTTTGCAACATATGCCACAGATATATTATATGCAACATGTAAAACTAATAACAAACCAATAAACTGCATAGCCTACCAGCTTTATGATGCCGATCAATCAAAGGCTTGGCATACCCATGTTCAAAGGGAATGAAGAACTTTGCTTCAGTGCAAGGCTTTGCATCAATACGTGTCATAGTTCTAGAACAGGTCACGATTCTATTGGACAGAACTTTATTGCTGTGGCTTCTGAAACAACCGTCCTCAGCAGAATCGGCCGAGAAGAGTTGCTGAACACAAACTCCAGTAGACTTCAACGGACTAACGTTGGGAAGATGACTTTCTACAGTCGCTGCCAAAAGCAATGGACTGGTCATGACCAAAGGCACAACTGATGAGGTATCCGCCTTAGCAGCAGAATTCAAGGGACTGATGGACGATTGAGCAAAAATTGATTCAGATTTTGTAACATTTGAAAACCAAGAAGCAGGCGAGTTGCCTACAGCAGGCTCACGGGAATCCTTCAGCATCAACACATTATGACGAGAGTCACCCTCACCTAAAATATCCACTCCTGAGTCATTCACTAGGTTCTGCGCTGAGCTATTTGCATAAGCTCTGTTTAAGTTAGGTGAAAACTGCGGGGAAAAGACTTTGGACGAGAGTCCTACACCATCTGTCACTCTGCTGCATGCATCAAAATGCTTACTTGTAGATACTTCTTCTCTTATATTCTCTTGCTGTTTCTCAATCTGTGAATACCGTAAATTAGAAATGCCCGCCTTGCCATTGAAATGTGAGTTCATTCTGAGGCCAAAACTATCTCCTGCACAATTCAACTGCAGAGGGAGGCTTTCATGTGCATTAACCCTAAGAGTTTCTTCCGCTGACGCTGAAGACTGAGGCTGTTTGACAGCATCTTTTACGTCCTGGCTATGATCTGAGGACAGCAAAAGGCGCTGAAGGGAATAGTTTGCCACTCTCAGATTCATTGGTGAGCCATACTAAAACAAACAAAATATAAGGTAAATACTATTTGAGTTCTAAGATGTAAATCTGACAGCTAAAGTCTGAATCTATCACACCAGTGTAGACAATTTCTAACAGCCCTCCTATATTTCTGCTTAAAAAATGCCTCAAAAATCAAAAGTATAAAATGACAAGCAGCTGGACTTTGCATAAAGTGAATTTTTGTTATATTAGAACCAGAAAATGTGCAACTCACATTAATACTCCCAAAATGTTCCACTCCATTTAACCAATCAATGCAGGTCTGTAACAAGCAAACAGATATAGCATTTAACCCCAAGCTTTGGCAGTAAATAAATATACTACTACTAGTGCATGGAATAGAAACTAATCAACCAGCAAATGCATTATGGAAATCATTTAAAATAATTGGGCGAAAATCTAAGTATCATTATTATAAATCGATCAATTCTATAACACCATTATAATAATGCAAAGGGCATGAGAAGATCATCATACCAACCCAGGGTCTTCTCAGTGTGCCCCAAGCACAAACCTCCTTGCTCCTGAAACAAGGTTTTGAGCCAGTCAGTCCTATCCTCTGGGATGCTCATATGCCCCAGGATATGTGATTTAGCAACTGCTGATTGTATGACCCACCTTTTAAAATGACATAAAATGACTCATCTCTTAATCTGCAATCGCAGTGGGAGCGCTTCTGAATGATTCTTCAGAAGATGAGCTATACAAATATTCTTTTACATCACAGTACATATCCCTTAACACTTCAAAAGTAATGCAAAAGAAAAAACGGTAGTTATTACAAAATATCACAGTTTTACAAAAGTTAAACATAAACATGCCTATCATATCTTTACTCACTTTAATATTCCCTGGATACAATGTACAATTGCACATAACAACCAATGCACTATATAAATACACAGCTAGCGACAAAGTCAGCTAGGATCATATACAGTCTGCACAATATATATGTTTTTGTTGCAATGTTATTACACTTACCTTATTACGCTTATTAAAGCACTTGGTGGCCTTAATAACGGAGAGTGGAAAATTTGGACTAAAAATAAACACTAATAAAACAAAAATTATGCCAATTACAAAAACAGTTGGGGAATGGCCAATAGTATCACACAACGGAAAAGAAATTGAAATAGTGAAGAATTTCGTTTACTTGGGAAGTGAATTGGAAGCAAAAGGAGGCTCGGACTTGGAGATTAAACGAAGAATAGCATTGGCAGGATCAACCTTCAACAGGCTACATACCAATATTTTCAAAAGACATGACATTGGGATGAAAACAAAACTAAGAATTCTCAACACTTGTGTAATACCAATACTAATTTATGGATGTGAATCTTGGACCATAAAAAAAGAATTGGAGAAAAAACTAGTAGCAACAGAAAATAAATGGCTAAGAAGAATACTAAGGATTGGATACAAAGAACATAAAACAAATAAAGAAGTTAGAGAGAGAACACTGCAACCGAGCATCGTGGAAGTTATCAGAAAAAGAAGAATGAAATGGACTGGACACATACTCAGAATGGAAGAAATAAGAAACCCAAAACGAATTTTCAACTACAAACCAGAGGGGAGAAGATCTAAAGGAAGACCTAGAAGACGATGGGTGGACGGTTTGGAAGAGGATCTGCACATGGCAGGGATGAACCTCAATGGAAAAACTGATGGAAGACACCGAATGACTTTGGAAGAAATAGCAAAGGACAGAGAACTTTGGAGAGATGTCATGGAGAAGTCAATAGCTGGACACAGCTGGAGGACAAAGACCTGACCTGACCTGAAGCCCTTTACACTGCTGTTGATTGTCCTGGGGCCGTGAAAGTATTTTGTATTTTAAATACATTTCTGAAAATGTATCTTGTAATTGAAATACTTTTAAAAAGTATTTTATACAACACTGGTTTGTGTGTGCGTGCGCACACATGTGTGTAGCTTTATTCAATACAGAGCACTTGCCTCAATTTTTTCTGTCATATCCATGAAAGGAATATGTTTCTCCAGAAGATTCACTTCGTCTGTGAGGCACAAAATGCTCTGTTTCAAATGAGCTTTTCTCTCCTGTACATGTCAAGTGCCATAAAGTTGACAAACTTTAAAATATAAACATTTATATTTTTTGCAAAAAACATTTGCTTAAAGATTAAATTTATTATAAACTTCAACACTTAATTATCATTATCATATTTAGCAATAAAACTACAGCTTTTTAAGCAATATTTAACAGAGCCTGCAATCATAAAAAGGTAACAGAATTTCATCCATTGTCACTAAACAACTGAGATAAGATCTGCTGCACCAAAAATATAAAAAGTGCTGCAGCTAATTGCTAACAGATGAATATACTCCGATTGTATATATAAAATGAGAATAATCCAATTAAGTGCATGGAAGAGGAATGGAGCCAATTTATTATATTATATTTAATGTCAACTCGACTTTATGTCTCAAAAGTGCAAATGGACAAGGCAACTTGGCTCAGACAACACTTTTAAAATTTAGAAATGAATCAAAATTAAATCATGGAAAAAACAAAAATATAACAGATGATGGTAACACACATTTTAAAATCATAGCAATTCATCCTCTTCTGCAGTGGCGGCTCCAGGATTTGGCAAGTGGGGGGGCTGTTGGGATGGCAACTTCTAATCATGCGGGGCCAAACATTTGTTGTTAAGTATGTAGTATTAAGTATAGGGTCCCAACAGGGGGGCCACTGGGAGAGCCAGGCATTGAATAAGGGGGCACAGGCCCCCCGGACGCCCCGTGGAGCCGCCACTGCTCTTCTGCCCTAGGACTTCATTACTAATGACGACTAATTATTTAACAAGGTTTCACCTTTTCCTGTCCTTCAGGAAATAATAAAGAGCATTTGACAGACTGAAAACACTCAGAAAATTATATTCAAAATACACAAATAACCTAATAGACATATTATGTACAAACCTTTTCTACCATAATCTGCTTCTGCACTTGTTTTAGATATTGTGGGGACTCCATGTGCTGAAGAAACTGCCTGAACTGAGTTCGATAAGTTTCTGAAATTGAAACATACAATATGTTTAGAAATTTGGGTTTAGGAAAATAAATCAAAAGATGAAGTCAACAATTACTCATTAGCAAAATAAATATAACAGGTACAAGATGTATTTAATGCAATATTTTCAAGTGGTTCATTTTGGTGATCCAATTTGTGACTCAGACACCCATACATTTTGATCATCAATGCCAAATGTGCCTGCTGTTCCAAAGACCAATTTTGATCAAAGAAACTACGTGTCACTGAATTAACTACAGGCAAAGAAAGCTCCAAGCTCCATCATTAAGCTATTTCAGCAAACACTTCAAATGCCTTCATAAATTATAATAAGGCATTCATTGGTAACAACCTAACCTGTTCCATAATTATTATAGTATTATTTTAGATCCTGGTTTTCAATGTTATAAATCATCCTTTCTTTATCTTTTACCCATAGTTAGCAATATAACATGACTCATTGTCATCCTCATAACATTTAAACTTCATTCATTAAAATTACAAAAATTGAATGCAATTGGAAGCAGATCATGTCATATACCTAAGACACTGTCAAGATTCAATGTTAGTTTCTTTTTCATATCAAGCATAGCTGACTTCTGTAAGCTGCGAGATTTTCGTGAGAGTTCTACAAAAATCAACTCTAACACAAGTTATACCAGCTACCACGAGCGTTATTTAAACCCGTTTAAAATAAGTAGCGTTTAAAAAATAACAGTATTAATAATAATAATAATGCACGTGTACAGTAACAGTTCTAATACTCAAAAAGGTAATCAGTGGTACTCCCAATCCAACTGCAAAATACCAGGCCAGTGACAGATCAGTCAGAGTTGGTAACAGCAACACAGAGTGGACCATTCAACCAAATAATGACAACCAAAGATGCTCAAACTAATGCAAGTGATTATTTCAAGTCGAAATAAATATAGACTGTTTGAAAGTCATGAATAAATAGTGGGGTAAGCTATCTGTACAACTTATTGTAAATTTACTACATAATGTCAAATATAAACAATTATTCTCAAGAACACTCAAACTTCTAATGTAGTCCCAATAGAAATAGTTTTTCTTCACATCGATCAACACTTCATGTTCATCAGTTAAATAAGAAAGAATACGACATAATTTTACTTAGATCATCAGTCACGAAGTGCATTTTCCTATTCTTAGGACGTCTTCCAGTCAATTTTCCTAATTGTTTCTGAGATCCAGGTCTCTCTGAAATGGAAGATTGATTAACTGCAATTAATAAAATTGAGTCATTAATTAATATTTTGATAATGAAGCCAAATCAAAGGACACCCTATGTTGGTGATTACAAGATATGCTCAAGTCATGAGTAATCTGGAGGATCAGACCAACAAATGCAAAATCTTGTTTTTGTAATAATAAAGTGTGTGTTCATTGAACATCGAGCAAGTCCTGAGTGCTGAATTGCAAGTTTGGAGAGTCGACACCAAACCTCACCAATTAACCTGTGTTTTTGTTGGATTAAGTAGAAGGTGATTTCTGTGCATTCAGGCACAAAGAGCCTCAGAGGCATCAGTGAACACATAAGCGTCCCAGAATGTTTCAGTAGGGGGGCAGTGCAAACATGGCTGGGTGCATCAGCACAAACATGAACCTTAAAGGCTGTGCATGCTCAGCAGTAGCAGAGTGTGAAGCAGTAGGCCAAGAACTGAACCACATATCAAAAAGCAGATCACATGATTTGCTTGAGATGTTTGTTATTGTTTCCACAATGTCATTGTAGAGTGCATAATTTCAACACGGTCTATCAACGTTTGTCTCCTGACTGGCTGCCTCATTGATGGCTTACTGTATAGACATTTCTACTACCAACAAACACAACTGAAATGCCTGTCATTCATATAAGAAAACCACAGCCTATAGTGTATACCGACAAAGCAACTTACCGATTGCTAATTTTCGAGGACGAGTAACAAATTTGCTATCGCCCTGATTTCTGTTCCTATTTCGCCTGGAGCCAGGAATTTTCTGGCTTCCTTGACAGGCACCCTAAAAGAAATTTGTTCTTCAAAACAAACACTGATATGTATCTCTTTTACAAAAAATCTCCAGCTTCTTAATTTCATACAAATTCTTCAAGTATCAATTCACTTAAATTTAATACTAACATTAACATTTTATTATTAATTAATATTAACACTATGGCTAATAAAGTTTACATACAACATTAAATGAACAAGCAAATACTACCCAAGTAATTTGGCAAAACAGTTTGGTTTGGTAATTAAATGTCAGTCCGTTCTGTGAGCGGCTAATTTCTGTGGCTGGCGACATTGCTAGCAAGAAGCAGGTTTCTCTGTTACCAGCAAATGTCAACAAACTATATTTTGTATGAAGTCAAATTTATTGAATTCTTGCTTAACTTGAAAACGCTTACGTTTAAGTTAAATAAATTACGAGGCTACGAGTACTCAGCCCTGCGTGTCCAGCACGATACAACATGTGTGCAGCGCCGTAGGCCTTAACCTAGTGCATGGCGCTATAGAAATTGTCTTGAAATAAATAAATAAATAATAAATAAATAAATGTGTGGTAAAACTGTGATTAAGAGAATTTTAATCACATGATTAATTCTGTTTAAAATATTAACACATCTACAGCTCTAAAAATATGCTTATAACACATGTTCTCCATAGAATGTAAACAACCGTAGGTGATGCATGAAATCCCACCTGAGCAGAATCTTTTGCCAAAGAGAATTTGGCCCTAGTTGAGGTAGGTTTACGTATCCACTGCTGACACCATTGATTTCTTGTGGTGGGACCTATGAAACAATTGTCATTTTCATCCGGCTTCTCCAGATTCAGTGTCATAGACGCAGAGACTCGAATATGTTGCTTTCTAGCATTCTTGCTGTGTGAATGCAACTGATTGCTTCCCTGAAAAAAATTATCTTACTAGATAGAAGCATGCAAGACAAAACAGCAGTAAAAGACAATACATAAACATTAAACACTAAGTATTAGCCCAGAGGTGGTAAAACTTTTATTAAAGGATCTCACCAATGCAGATACTATTTCAGGTGAGGCACATAGAAAATGACCTGACCTGACCTGACATAGACGATGTAAAAATGTCTTTAATTAAGAAAGTGTTTCACTAGTTTGTTTTAATGAGGAGCCATTTTTAAAAGTGGCCTGTACCATTTCAGTTCTTAAGTGATTAAGCAAAGTATCATAACATAGGTAAATGTAAGTATTAATTATCTATTAAGCGTCTCGCTATGAAACCTAAAGCAAAATTCTCTAAGAATTCATAAAAGTGCCATGCTTGCTTAAAAGATAAAATTGTCCTATTTAAGGCCGCTTTAACGTATATTTCTCAATGATCTAGCGGGCCACATACAATCCAATGCCAGGTCACAATTTGCTCACCACTGCACTAGATAAAACAATTCATACAAAAGCATTATATATTTTTTAATCTGCATTAATACCTGAGAATCTTCACTGCTTCCTCCCATAATACACCCTCGTCTATCTTTACGAATGACATTTGTTTCTGGCTGCAAATGGATGCACAGATAGACACCAAATGCATACAATTTTTGCACAAGATAAAATAAGTAATTGCAATGAAATCAGTTGATAAACTGAAATGGCCAATCATAAAAAAATCATAACTCCTTGAACCTTGAATTAATAAAGTCAAAAGTTTAAAACAAAAGTATAAGAGAAATTTAACAGATTTTAGAAGGATTAAAAAAGCATCAAAATTCCCTCAAACACAAGATTCTTCCTTTCTCCACAATAATTGAAAGGTTGGAAATTATCATGGCTGGAAATTAAATCATACCAAAACCCTCCATATTATAACAGAAGTTCTCATTACAGTGCTTTCACTTATTACTGCATAATAACACTTAATAACATGCTCTGTTGCAGTATCAATCTGCCTAAGCAATAAGAATAACAAAATTCTAAAAGCTGAAGACAAAAGACTTAAAAGGAAATTAATTAACTTCTGTGTATATCTATTGTCTGAAATAGAATCATTTAAAACTTATTTATAATATATTATTTATAATATATAAAGTGCTTTATAATTAACATAATCAACCATAAATATATAAATCCCTCCTGATTAATAAAAGCAACACAAATGAAAATATATAAAATATTAAATTTAATTGATTACCCACCAGAACTTCTCAGTTATTTAGTACTTGAACAGATTTAATCCAAATTGGTGGATACAGATATATAATTAAATCTTTAAAGCATGGTCAAGTACTTAAATGGAAACTGACCATGCTATCTGGATTCTTTAGTCGTCTAAAGTAGTAGATCTCCAGCTACAAAATCAATATTAAAGAAATTCAACTGATATTCACATGCACACAATCACTTCAATACTTTGCTACTGGCCCAACAAAATGCTGATACAAATTGCTTGTACTTTATTCAAAAGAAACAAATTTTCAAATTCGTGATTTTGGCCGCTTTTACACATATTTCTAAACGATCTTGTGGACCGCATACAATCCAATGCCGAGTCACAATTTTCCCATCACTGCAGTAGACAAAACTTTGCCCGCTACTTCAACATATATAGCAAATCATCTTGAGCTTATTTATTGTGCAAATGATAATTAAATAATAATCTCACACATTCATAAACAAGCACAAAAAATACAGGAAATCAACTAATTAATTGTGTATGTAACAAGTCAAATGGTTTTCACATCACTTACCAACGTCCGGTCTATTACATGGAGGTAGTAGGAGACAGGCTTATCAGTCCATGACACTGCATCAGACATCGTTGAAAGCTCATTAACAGTAGCAATAGCACCAAAGTCTGCAAAATAAGCAATGCAAGAGCATAACATAATATTATAATCAAATTTAGTTTTCCGCAATGAGAGTCCCCTTTCGTTGTTCCATCACTAGTACGACTGTTCCGTAAAAAGTCATTAAAACTGATTAAAAACTCTTATTCCAGAACCCGAAGCCTATCCATCATTCACTGTGCAAAGCTAAGTAATTCATGACCATTTGCCATATCAAGAATAATTACTGAGACTAAAAATTTTCTCCAATCTAAATGCATAAATATATAAAGAAATGTAACACAATCAACTCATTTGCTCTAGAATATGATAGAATCGCTGAACAAAAATGTTCAAATCATAATTTCACTCAAAGATAAGACACCTGATGACAAATATTCCATAAGCATGAAAAAATATCAAAGAGAATAACTACTTACCACCAAGATTCCTATCTGTAATACGGAAATTAAGAGGACAGAAGGCTTTAGATGATATTATCTTTGCTCCCTCCTTCAGATTGGCAAAACGCAATTTCAACTACAACAAATATAATTATCTGCAGCATAACAATATGCCACGTTACACGACAGAAGAATAGACAGCATCTGTCAGAAGCGCCCCACTACTATTTATGTAAAGTTATGCTTACAAAGTTAAAAGGATTTGGCAGCAGCAACTCTACATACTACATACATTCCACATGAAAATAATTCGGAGTTTTGAACCATATCATGCAAAGTTCTGTTTCAGAAATAAGGAGGTATGAATTCATGGGACATGGAATAGGTCGTGGCCTACAAAGTGGAGACAGAGTCGACTCAGAAGGGTGTAGTGGTCCAGAGGAATAGGACAAGGCTGCATCAAGTTTACAAAGTAAAGAGCCAGAGAAGAGAAGTCTTCAATCACTTTACATTGCATGGCTATATCTTGTTAATACTGCAATAAGCCTATCCAATGAGCCAAGAATAGAACGGAGTTGATGAGTCGTGCAAATGTGAGACCAACACAGGGAGTGCAAAGGCAGAAAATTTGATGATTTTAAAGTAGATAAAGGTGATAGAAGCTGGTACAGGACAATGAGTGGAATGAGCTAATAGTAGTGTGCCTAAGGGCAAGTGATTTATTACATAGCAATGCTAAAACAAGTAAAACATATTCTAGAATAGTGAAGGCTGCAAAATGATCATCGCAGGCAAGGAAACATGGATTTGCCAAAGAACAGCCAGAATTGTTTCATAGAAATCCTCAAGGCACCCCATGTCTTAATAGCTGAACAACTCAGGCAAGCAAATGGTCTGCATTGAAAAAGGTGGTTAAGTTGGCAAGTTTGGTGACATCATACTGTGTTGACAATTATCAGTAAAATCAATACAAAACTATAACCCTTAAAATTGGGATTACCTGGTGATCAACCACAGGTCCAAATGCAAAATTGTTCACAAAGATGATACTAAAAATAAATTTCAAAGCAATAAATCATATAAGCAGCAACTGATGAATGCTTATCCATAAAAACTTGTGCTACTTCAATTCTCCATAGACAACATTTGAATCTAAATGAATTTGCAGATGCAATATAAATCAAGAAAATCAATTATAGGACCTCTGCCTTTAGTAAGGCTTCCCCACAAAATGCAAATTCATGTCTAACTACTGTGAATAAATTTAATATACCAAGAGATGGAGGAAGATTAATTATTAGAATAGCAACTTCAGTGACTGGTCAGAATGATACGAAATCTTACTATATAATTTCCTTCGTCCGTGAATCTTCACTCTTGCACGTCTATGACATCGAAGAAACTTAACTGTCTGTCATTGGACTCCTCAGCTGGCCCGCCCAAAGCCAAAAGTGGAGCTTAACACTATACTACCATTTAAGCTGCATAAACAACTCGCCCGAAGCTGCAGGCTCCAACCTCCTCTTACATACCCTCTGCTCCCCATCCCCTACCTCTCTCCCCTGCCCCTCCCCTTCCCTCTTCCCCTCTGTTACCCCATTGTACCCTCCCTCCCCTTTCACTATCCTCTCCTAAGCAGATGCCATAAACATGAAAATGTAAAAGTACTCATTAACAAAGATTCCTTCTATAAAGGAAAAAGTTTAAATGATAATTATCACATATTTGCCAACATTTTTTGTTATTCATGAATTATTGAATTAAAAATTAAATAGTCCAGTTGGTATCAAAAATAAAATTAAAGTCATACTTCCCCCATCATTATTGATGAGGAAAGACTAGTTTTGAGTTTAGTATAAAACTTACGATGAGTTTGCGATTGTATCACGGACTTCCTCGGCCAAAAAGTCCCCTTTCTCAAGTTTGAAGTCACTGAATATTTTACCATAGAATTTCATCCATTTACGAAATTCAGCTTCCATTGCCTATAAAATTTTAAACACCTCATCTAAACATTGGATAAAGATTTTCACGTATCTAACAAAAATACCATACCTATTTCAATGCTTAGTAAACCGTTCATCAAGACAACATACACATGGTCATATTTATACACATTCAAATACTTGTTTTCATTTTGCACAACAGGGAAACAGTATGAGCTGACCATGACAATTATCAAAGCTGAAGTTCTAAACATTTGTCTTGTGTCTTTTATAAATAAACCTAAGCTTTTCAGGCATCTAAACAATGAATGACTAGCAATCCAGTTTCCATGAATTATGAACGACAATTCACGAGTGCTGAAGCAATGCTTGAAAACAGAGATCATGCCAGCTTTAAGTGTTTTATATGCTATTATCCTCTTTATATTAAATAGTGACAGCATTAATTTTACAAATACACCAGAGCATATGTAATCTGGCCATAATCTGATTCTAAGGTCTTCTTTTGTAAATGACTTAAAACTCATCTTTTTTCAATATAAAGTCATCACAGTAGGAGTGCTTCTGAGTGATTTTTAGAAGCAGTGCTATATAAGTTTTCTGTAACATTCTCTCTCTCTCTCTCTCTTTGTCATCTTTGACTGTGTCCAGTCGTTGATTCCGAAACGATTTCTCTCCACTTGTCTCTGTTGCTCGCCAGTTCCTCCAGAGTCATCCTATTTCTTCCAGTTGTTTTCCCTTCCAGCTTGAGCCCCACCGTGTTGAGGTCTTTGCTTATGCAGTCCGTCCATCTTGTTCTCTGTCGTCCTTGACTTCTTTTACCCTTCTGTTTATGATAGTATGCTATTTTTGGCAGTCTTTCGTTTTCCATTCGCAATATATGCCCCAGCCATTCCATTCTTTTCTTTCTTACGGTGTTACTGACGAAGGGTTGTTGCGTCCTGTCTCTGATTTCTTTGTTTGTAACATTACATTACAAATATAATTCAATTCCATGGTGATTGAACAATAACATTTTAAATATTTAACACCATTTCCAAAAACACTTGATAGTATTTAAAAGAAGTTCAAATCAGATGGAAAGTACTTCAGATAATGCAAAATAACACAAAAGCAAAATCATATACGGTTCTGAAATTCACAATTTTTAATTTCTTCCACAATGAAGTTACCTGAAAGAGGCAAAACTGCCATTATCTTTTATTACTGTGCAATCTGCCAAATAAATAACTCATAAAAGTAACCTAGTGTTGACCTTGCAATAAATTATTATTCGTGCAGACAGTTTATTATGTAGCCATAATGCAATTAAAGTGAATAAATGGTCAGTCTTTTTGTGTCCAGGCATTTTCTTCTATAATTAAGTCATTTATTAAATGAACCCGGACTCTATTATATATAATAAAACCCAAAACATCATCCATGCTATTGAAACATATCAACCAAACACAGAACTGCTCGCAACTGACCTCTGCATACCGTGCTGGTGTGTCTGCCTTCTCAATGCCATAACACAACTTCAGCTGTCGACACGCTGAAACCTGTAATACCACCTGCCCAATACCTTAGTAGCAAAAACCAATAACATTGTGTGCAGTGTCATTTTAAAGAACAGTTTAAAGTAATTCCTTAGATAACATATTCAAAGCAATCAATCAACCATTACTACAGCTGCACTGCAATAGCAATGAAAATTTTACAGTAATGCATCATCTCTGTGAGAAATGCAAACAAAAGGGCAGTTTATAAGATGTCTTTCATTCATAACAACAGCCAAACATTTATAATTACATTGCTCTGCTTCAAATGATACCATACATTCATACTTCATTTTTGGCCATAAATGTTAAAATCTAATATCTGAAAATAAACGGTTATATAATAATGAAAATCCACTCAGCTCGAAATGTTAATGCTTGATCATTTATGATTTCTGCTCCTGTTTTCTAATATGTGACTTTTCAACAACATTTGCAAAATTTAACCCAAATCTTGTATATCTTAGAACTCCATTTGCCAACTTCTATCACAAACTCGCTCTTCCTCATGAAATATAGTGCTTATCCCAAGAACATGGTTTTCTACCAGGCAATGGCCAGGCTGCAAGTGAAGAGATATGGGAGTCTCGAACATGGCCAGAAGATTGGACTCACTCAGTCTTCATAGCACTCCCTAAAATGGGGGATCCACTTCTGTGTAGGAACTATAGAACTATACTATACTATAGGTTTCTCAAGCCAGTCAAATTCTTTTGCAAGTTATCCTGGAAAGAATGCAAAAGAAACTTGAAAGCGAAATATTGCTCAAGAACAACCCGGATTTAGAACAAAAAGGTACACGTGACCAGATCATAAACCTTCAAGTCATTCATACTGGAGAGAGCAAGAGAGAGGAATCAACCACTGTATCTCTGCTTCATTGACTTTAACAAAGCATTTGACATGATTCATCATAGCTAACTCTGGCTGACCATGCTTGACAAGGGCTTCCCAAATATCTGGTAGAACTACTGTGAAACCTGTATAAACAACAACACACTGCTGTAAGGATTGCCAACAGTACGCCTGCCTGGTTCGGAGTGAAAAATGGGGTCTGGCAAGGTTGAAAGAACTACTACAACATGTAAAATCAAGAAAATTGAAATACTTTGGACATGTGATGAGACAACCACATCAACTAAGCATTGAAAGTGGTGTGATGACGGGACTCGTTGAAGGAGTCGGAAGATGTGGATGACCAAGGTTATGTTGGCTAGACAAATCTCAAAGTGGATTGGTCTATCAGAGATCATCTGTTATGCACTGCCCAAGATAGAGATCACTGGCGACCACTGGCCTATTCATGCAGCAAACCATCGCCAAGCGACGATGGCACATTGACTTGAATTGATAGTTTTTGTTGTTGTTGAAACCAATCATGCCTAAAACAGTTTCTTTTGGGATGTTACATCACAAGACTCCATAGTCTTTGAAGGAGAAACTGAAAACCAAAGACCTGTCTTTTCTAAACCCATATCAATGACATTATAATTAATCTTGTCTAGTACTTTGTCATTAATTTGCAACCTCATGTAACAGTGACAGAAATGCTAATGCACTCGCTCACTTGTATACTCATTTGCTGTATTCACTCTATTCTTTCATTCATCCATTCATTTAAAATATCACTGCTCATATTCATTCAAAATATCTGTTAACTTTTGAACTTTTGCTAACTGGTTCATAGTAAAATAAATTTTACAAGCACAGTTTTAGGCCAAGATCTAACAAACATTTAAATAAATCAAGATCTTTATTATCTGTTACAAGATTTTCTGACAAAACTAAACAGTAGAAATCTATTTTGATTACCACTTCCAAGATCAATGAATGTGTCATCTTCCTTGAATTCAATGGCATCCATCATTTGCTCTACCAGTTCAAAGCTAGTTTCACCATATACCTTAAAATCACATAAAAACAAGCATCATTATAGGGCTATGCTGCTGCTAGCAATCAAAAAATCACATATCTGATCAAATTTTTGGATCTGCATCTAGATCAGTACCTTAGAATTAGGATAAACAAGAATCAACAAGGATAGATCAAATTGCTAAAGCCCTTCAAAACATTTAAACAAAAGGCAAATCAATTCAAATTTCAAAAATTATAATTTTAAACCGAAATCACATTTACAAACATGCACAAGTGAAACAAGTGCTATATACTTCCTACCTCAGGTGAGAATGGCTCATAGCTGTTCAACTTGTCTGGCTCAACTATGGCATGGTTGTAGCTGAGCTGTAGGATATGTTTCAGAAGCTCTTTTGATGGCCGCTTTCGTATCTGCTGCGGTCTGGCTGTGCCTTTCCACTAACACAAAGCAGCAAACAAGCATTATGTGGATTTAAGCATAAACTAAATGAATGCAAATTAAGCTGATACCCTGCCCTAGCAATCTTTTGATTATGCAGGGAATCGCAAAGCTACATTTTAACTCACTGAACCCTGGTCAACAAATGACTGACAAAACATTAAAAGCTCTTCATGCAACTTTCCAACAACTTTAGTTTAAATAGTTTGTATCAGCAAATATTGTGTTAAACAACATCCAAAAATGTAGGCAATAAATCTCTTGAGTTTAAAATCAATAGTTGTTTGGCATGCAGCTTAAATTAATCTTCTATAGCATCTGGACATGTTCCATTGGCCTGTGGTACAAAACAAAGTGTCCTCTGAAATAATTACTTAAGGTAAATAAAATTGTAAATAAAATAATGCAGTATTTCATTCTGCAGCCATGCTACATAATAGAACACCTATGGCTGATGCACCAAATCCCAGATGCTAATGGCAGAGAGGTGGACCATAAACTGGGTTTTAAGGATAAAACAGTATAATCTGTTTGACCAGAATTGCTTAAAGGTTCAATATATGAAAAATTCTAAATAATTTTCAGCAATTTGAAAATACTATACATTCCAATGATAAGAAACTGTACTGGCAACACAAGCCACTATATATATATATATATATATATATATATATATATATATATATATATATATATATATATATCAGTATGTCCATTTATCTAATTCAAAAAGGGTCATATTATTATAAGAACAAAACATCTTTCAAAATTTTTATGCAATTACTCCATACAATAAATGAAACAGAGCATTTTGTTTAACATATCATATCAGAACGAAAAATTAACCAATTTTTAAAAAGAGGAAAGAAACAACTCTTACAAGCTGCAGTAATCCTTCCATTGCTCGATTATACCGATCGCAAACGTGCTTCATACTTTCATAACTAACAAATGCACAAAGAAAACAAAAACAAGTTCTCAAAGTCCTGTGCATAATTGCCAGCTGAAAGGCTGTAAAAAATCAAATAACAAAAGATACCAAGCATACAAGCCGCATTTCTTATGCACAAACAAATAGCATCATTCATCCTATTCCAGATTTGCATCCAGGTCAGCAGTTATAACCCAAAACAACTTAAAATCCAGAATGTGGCTCTGATTAATCCACTAGGTTAAATTCATGTTTTAACAGTGAAAGCACTTAGGCATGATAATATAAAGTAATTATAAAAGAAAATCTCAATGTATACCTAGTCGTATCATAGCCAACCAAAACATAAGTTTCCATTGGAAGTTTCAGTTCAGGTACTTCTCGGCAAACCCACCTTGAAATCATCAGACAAAGTCATAATACAGAACCACAGGCAGAGTTCATCACACCATTGAATGAATTAAAGAAAACCAATCATGTGTTAGATTGAAAATAGCATTTTAAAAATAAAAAGGCAAACTTCAAAAAATAAAATAAATATAAATAAAATAAATAATATAAAATAAAAAAGATAAAACTTCAAAATGGTTCTGCATAAAATTGCATTTCTTTCTAAAATGAATACTGCCAAGTTTGCCGGCCAATTATTTAAATAACCGAGTGGAACAATACTCAGGACCTTTTGTTTGACCATGAGAAAGTTATTGTGTTCAAATCAAATGTTTGTGTGAATATACCTATTTATACATCTGAAATTTGTGCATATGTACAAATCCAGTTGTTACCCCCCTCAGATATGCTTCCGTAAGCAAAATCGCCTAAATCTCAAACCCCCTCCCCTTTGTGCGTACGTACTATATGGACGGCCCCTAAGAGTAACTTGTAAGAGGTCTGCTCTGATAGGCAATTGTAAATACCGTATTGTATCAATGATTTCCTGAGCTTCATCTTTTCCATGCTAAAAAACAACAGTCTCAAATGCATCGACAACTGACAAATTATTAAAGCAATTCAGCTAAACCAATATCAGTGTTCACTCATTATGTCAATCATAACTGGCAATCATGCCAATACAGGTTTTTTGGCATCGGCTGTGCTAAGGAACTACTTAATTCTAGTACTGTTCAATGATTAATTTATTTAATTGCGATTAATCCCGCGATTAAAATTATTAATCGCGATTAATCGCATTTCTTTAGCAACGTTATTCTGGTCCAGAAGTAGGAATTAAATTGAAATAAACAATGCACCAGTTGCAGAAGAGACTTTCAGAATTTCAACTAGTAGGCCTATAAATATTTATGTGACCATGCACAACATTATATAGCACATGCATCATCCATTTCAGTTAACTTTAAATAAAAACTCATGATGTTATCACTTTCAAGCTCAGTTTTTAAAAGTTTCTTTAGAGAAATAGGATGAGATTAATTATGATGCTATTAATTTTTTAATCACAACTAAAAAAAATCGCACTTAACAGAGTAACGCGTTAATCGCGTGGTAATCGTGATTAAAGGACAGCGCTATTTAATTCGCATCTGATTATTGTTCCTTACATGTTAGTAATCTAACAGCCCTAGAAAATAATGCAGACAGGCCAACATCAATATTTTATATCCATCCTAAATCACCCCATCATTCACTACAGCTGGTATTTAGTGATTTGAAAGTCACAATATATTACAAAATTCGCCAACAAGCAAGTCACACTGCAACAACCATTGCACCTCTTCCAAACTTCAGGATATATTCCTAAATAATCTGTAGTCGCCTGAAGTACTAAAATATTAAAGCATTCACGCGATGGAAAAAAGGCTTTATACTTCGAGTCAAAATATTAGTGCTATAATAGTATAACTCATCGTGCATTTCGAAATCACTAGACGTCCAGAGAGAAAAAACGACTAAATATCAGTCCCTTAATCTCATACAAACAAAATTCCATTCTGAGTTTTGCAACTATAAACTGAAGCCAAAGTTCAACGGGGAGACGATTCGCCACTTCAAAAAATACGCGCAAATTTCTTTTTCACCGTCGCAGAGAGAGGCCACCGATAGACAACCGGCTCCGAACCAGCGGCAGGGCTTCGCAGCTGGAGCTCCCTTGTCGTCGTCTCAGTCATCGTTGTCGTCGTCGTAGACTATCGGCCATCAGCCGTCGTCGACTGGAGTTTCTATAGGAGCCGCATGATAACAACGACGATCAACACCCAAGACAATAATACACGCGATCGGCCATCACAACCGCCGCGCTACTACTCCGCCTACTCCTCCTTCTCCTCTTCTACCTCCTTAAATCATAGAATTCTACATAACGTACGCGCATATGTCGGTTTCTATGTTCCAACCGGCACCCGACAAAGGGCGCGCGTTCGCACAATATCCGCACACGCTGTAGTCCTATAGCCCAAGCGACTCTGCGTTGATTTCTGGTACAGCAATATCACATCAGACTAAAGTAACCGGCACTTGTATAGAAGTTGATGACTTTGGAATATATTTTAGAAATAAAAAATAATTTTGTGATCTATGTGTTACTAATCATTATCAGCTTACATGAATTGCTGCTATAGCTAAAGGCAAAGCATTAAAAGCAAGGTTGGTGGTAAATCGAACCAGATGGATTTAACTAAATTGGACCTTTTGAAATTCCTCTCCAAAGTTTAGAAAGATGCTAGTCTCATTTGAGAAAAATGTATTTTCAGAGGTCACCTTTGTCAAACAGCATAAATTTGAACACATATCCTCAGTCAGACGATCATTGCATTGGCTCCCTATTAATCAGAGAATTAATTAATAAAATATGTCTGTTAGTCTATAAAACTATGTTATATAATGAACCCAGTTATCTTAATTAAGACACGGCTCATCCTACGTCCCACTAGTCACTGCACTTGTTACTTAGCAGGACTTTCATTTATTGTTCCTCATTCTCCTACCGACGTTGGCGCTAGCTGCTTCTTGGTGTGTGGCCCCAGGCTCTGGAATTCATTACCGCCATCACTTCGTAAAACCACAATATTATCTTCTTTTAGATCTACTCTTAAGACATATCTGTTTGGCTTGACCTATCCACTAATCGGACTGGCCTTTCTGGCTTGATCTGGTTCATATTCGGATTGGATTTAGTGCGCCATCGGTTGATGTCCTGGGCATTATGATAGTGGCGCCATATATGTAAATTGATTGATTGATTGGTTGATTGATTGACTGACTGACTGTCTGACTGACTGACTGACTGACTGACTGACTGACTGACTGACTGACTGACTGACTGACTGACTGACTGACTGACTGACTGACTGACTGACTGACTGACTGACTGACTGACTGACTGACTGACTGATGAGTGCCAAATAATGAATGACAGAGACGTAGTTCTCAAGACCGTGATCTTGGTCTCGAGAACACTCAGGACTGATTTCTTTATGGTCTTGGTCTCAATAGCTAAGGCCTTGGTCTTGATAATTATTGCGGCCTTGGTCTTGATGAATTGGCCTTTGCCCAAGACCACTTAGACCACTACACT
This sequence comes from Metaphire vulgaris, assembly GCA_018105865.1. Classification (NCBI taxonomy): domain Eukaryota; kingdom Metazoa; phylum Annelida; class Clitellata; order Crassiclitellata; family Megascolecidae; genus Metaphire; species Metaphire vulgaris. The sequence continues at coordinate 11,106,487 of CM030834.1, forward strand.
ATATACTATAAGCATAGCCTATCGGATTGTGCAAATTTCATTTAGGGTTTCATGCAGCTTGTTCAGTCAGAAGCCAGCCATGAACAACGGTTAACTTCTAACAACCCGTCACCCCTTCAAGCCCAAGCCCATCATCGAACATATCACTCTCAAGACCGTCCTTGCCAATGATCAGTTCTAGCGACTGCATCCATTTACTTGTTCCATTCACTGTGTTCCGGCTACATCTGCCCCAGTGGAATGTACCTTCAACCATGGTGACATCTTTGTGCATCCCCACAAGCACAGGGCACACATGAGTGAGTGTTCTTTGTAATCTGGTGTTTGTAAAGTGCAATGCTCACATTACTCAGGTATAAATGTTGCAGGTTTGAAATAATTGTGCTGACCAATTGTCAATTGAAGCTATCTCTGATGATGTGTGAAACAACTATGCTAACATTTCAGTAAAGTTTATACCATATTCAGCTGCATATTGTTTAGACAAAACTGTGTACAGTAATTGAGTGGGTACATTTTGTTGCATGATGCCAATAGATGGCCTTGATCTTGGTCTTGGATGGCCAGTCTTGGTCTTTATGGTAGTGGCCTTGGTCTTGCCAACTATGATCTTGGTCTTGATGGTAGGGGTCTTGGTCTTGTCTTGCTATAGCTGGTCTTAGCTACATCCCTGAAGAATGGTCTCTATATTACTGTACTTTAATTCTTCATTTATCCAATAACTATAGATCTCAATGTTTCACATGGTCTAATAGTTAATAGCAAACAATATTTAGTCAAATGCTTTTGATAATGTACAGCAGTGGCGTCGAGAGGGGGGCGCGGGGGGTGCGGACCGCACTGGGTGACACCATCTAGGGGGGTGACACCAAACAAGGATGACCTTTTTTTTGCTTGTCACGGTATTTGAGAAGGAAAAATAAGAAAGACTTAGAAGAGGTCCCAAGTCTAAATGGGTGACACCACGATTTTACCGCACTGGGTGACACCAACCCTAGCAACGCCACTGATGTACAGAATAGCCTAGTTATGAAATATGTTTAATATTAAAATGGAATTTGATCAGCCAGTAATTTGTCATTTGGAATTACCGGTATATCTGCTTGGTCAAGTGGCTGCATCAGAGACTAGAATAAAACTAGCAGAAAAATCTTTTACATTGAAAGAATCTTGGTATGTACCTAACTGTCATGTTACAATTGAAAATTCTAGAAATATAGTAGATGTTACTTACAAATGCCATAGGTCTGTGCCTATGGTAAAAATGACAAATGCTAAAACTTAAACTGGAAATTGTGTGGAATAATTTGTAAAAAGAAAATATTTTACAAAATTTATTGCAAACATTTGCATACATTCATCATATAAAAATAGCAGTATCTTATAAAACAAAGCCAAGGATAACTGATACAGTACTGTACTGTGTATAAGTACTAAGACACGAGGTGTCAATTGATCCAGCAATTTACAGAATACATTTACAAAGTTAGGATAAATTGTAGACATGATATTTGACAAAATGTACACATTTACAAAAGACATTTCAAATTTACAAAATTTAAAAAACCCCATATTTCAAGTTGTCTAAACTGCACTTGAAATAAAAGTGGCTAACGCCTAAAAACAATTTTTTACAATGTAATTTATGTACACAAGACTTTTACCACAGACGTTTGTCTTGCTTTATACTTCTTGCAATGGCGTATTTAGCATGACAGCATTCGTGACTAGAAAGACTGTCCCGCAGATGAAAACAAGCTAATCCTCTAAACCACTATCAAGCCATGCTTGCATAAATGTTGCAATTAAATCCAAAAAGCTCATTAAGCAAGAACAGCAGCAGCCAAAGTGATTGCATAGTGCAAGGGCAGGGAGCACACGGCCCTCAGGCCAGATGTGGCCCGTGAGAGGCTTTAAAGTGGCCCGCCAAGAAATTATGAACAACATGTAAAATTCTGCCTGCTAATAACCCATAATGTAACAAAAATAAAAATACATATGAAAATTCAATCGTTGTATTGCTTACATGGCCAAGTTTTATGGATCACTGACTGAAACCAGAGGTATGGCAATAAAGTAGTACCGCTAATACACATTTGAAGCGGGTTTTTGACAACTGGATAGTGCAATGCAAGTATTATGTGCATTGAGAAGCTTGCATTTGGATTTCTCCAGAAAGAAAATAACTTTATAAATTGCAAATCACAGATCTTGCTAGATACCGAGTGCAACTGTAACATTTAAGTCTTTGAATTCACAATTTCCTATCCAGTTAACACTTGAGCTATCTAAAATCTAGAATAACAGCAGGTAATAGTAATATTACACTTGCAATTGTCAAATTCTGTTTATTTCCTAGCAGTTGATATTTTGCAAGCACACAATAATTCACTGTCTTTGCATTAAACCATGCATTTTTCAGCATACATGTGGATTATCAATATATCAGTCTTCTCCAGAAACTGTCTGAAAAATCATATTGCTTTCGTCTTTTCCAAAAGAAAATAATGTTTGATGTTGTAAACAGTTCTTCAACAGTAGGGTTCAGACGTGACGCTTTAAGTGTAAGGATAGATGATCACTGCGTGAAAATGCTCTTTCGCAGTAGACACATTGAAAAGGTCGGTCTCCGGTATGCTTTCGATAGTGCCTTGTAAGTTCGTCTGACCGAGCAAATTTCCACCCACATCCCTTCCAAGAGCACTGGTATGGCTTCTCACCAGTGTGGGTCCTCATATGGGCTTTTAGATGAGAACTTTTGCTGTACGTCTTGCTGCATCCTGGATTTGGACATGTGTGTGAGACCTGTCGCCTTCTACCGCGAGTCCGACGGTGTACTCCAGCCGGCAGTTGTCTCTTCTTTGATGGCAGCGTGGAATTTTCAGAATGAAATGCAGCTGTTGCATTGCAGTTAACGGCAACGTTTTGCATTAACATTGAGCTATGGCAGTCAGACCTCAAGGCTGGTGATTGGAGTGGTGTCAAGAGAGGTGAGTTTGGTGGTGTTACAGTTGATACCGGATTCTGATTGTTTGGTGAACTGTGCATCAATGTTTGATGTTGATCAAGTAGCATTGAAGAATGTTGCAACTGGTTAAATTCCACAGGTAAGTGCAGAGCAGGGTTTGCATGACTGTTAATGTATGGCAATGAATCTTGATGACTTAGGACTTGAGGTGAATTTTGTGGAGATACCGGTGGCGACATGCAATGATACTGGTTGTAATATTGAAATGACTGACCAGTGGGGTACGGAGGAGGAGGCGGCGGATTAGAAACACACATATTATTCTGACAATGGGGTTGACATGTACTTACAGATGTGTCCTGACAACAGTAAAGCTGACAAGTCATAGCATCTGAATATCTTCTTCCTGGTAAGCTGTTAAAGTTTTGGCACGAGTTAGAATTTATCGACGACGTCCAGTTGGAATCATTCTCTTTGACTGAGGAAAACGCTGGAAGCTCAGTTAAACCTGAATATTGTGGAGTCGTGACGGATCTGTTGACATATTCTCCAGTTTGGCTAGGAAAATACGAGGCAGTACTAAGGCCCCTTGCTTGTGGAAGCATGTTGTAGTTAGCATAGACATTTTCAGTCACATGACAAGACAAAGCAGGAGGAGAGGCTCTTTCGACTTTAATTGCCTGTGACGATTCATACATTGTGCGATCCTGTTCATCTTGCAACGATAGGATCAGCTCCAGGTCGTTGAGGTCGTCCAGTAGGCAGAACTGTGGAACTTGGTTGATGGTTGGAGTCTGCCATTGTTCAAAGTTATATCCAGAATGACCAGTCAGTGCTGCACCAGCACTTGATGAGGCTCTCTCCAAACCAGAACTTTGAATGGTATTGACATCATTCAGTTCACTCTGTTGTATAAGGCTGTCGATGTCCTGGAGAGCCTGGCCAAGAGAAAAATGACAAATATCTATATAAGAAACTGCACATTAACCCCTTAACCGTGTATTTAACTGTAACTCGATGTAAAATGGACGGATATATCCGGGGTCCCCAGTTAAGGGGTTAACAGACATATATAACAGTAGTCACTAGTCAATATAAATTCTCATTGACAGCGTATTTCAAGCACGAGACTACTTGATAGAAATAAGTAAAAATAGTAGGTAATTAGCTTCTCATTTCTGATATTAAAGCTCGGTTGTCAGTTTAACTAAAATTCCAGGTTAGAGATTAGATTACTGTCAGTAAGATCTATTAAATTGTATTAGATATAACTTAATGCTAACATTCATACAAGCAATATAGACTACAATCTTGAGCTTAATTTCCCTTAAAACTACTGAGTCAAAATCAGTGGTGCTAAACTTCAGTTCAGAATATTAAAATTCTAAAGTTCTAAAGTGCACATTGCCAAAACATTGCTAATTTACCAGTTAGATTATTTGCAAGTGTATATATATATATATATATATATATATATATATATATATATATATATATATAAAAATCAAACTAGTAATATTATAATATATATATATATATATATATATATATAATCAAACTAGTAATATTTATTCAGTTCGCTAGATGTCGATGTTAGCACCTACACCTAACGCCATCTACGGAACCATAGAAGAGTTGTCAACCCATCTTGTGTGGACTGTGTACCACCAGCCTTGCAATGGGATGGATGTGGTGTTAGATTTATTCAGTGACACCTCCACTAAAACTCTTATCGCACATTCTGTATTTTGTTGCAAACTTGACAGGGACAAAAGTTCAACTTAAGAAATGGCGCAATTATAACTTTTCAAAAGTCAACGAACCCTTCATAACACTAGTTCAGCTGAATCTTCAAATTTAACTTGGGCATTTGAGAATGTCATAGAATTGCAAGCAGTCATCGTCTTTATTTAATCCTTACCGACTGCAGATCCAAGCTGTCCAAGACGTTGCCACGGAAAATGTTGAAATCGGACGCCAGAAGATCCGCCTGTATCCCCTCGTGCGTCCTCCCGGGAGAATTCGTCATCGATGCTTCGTCGAGAAAAGTCGATAAGGACATTGTGATAGCAACACTATAGCGAACAAAGTCACTATTCAGCTGCTGTAAGACGCTATGTCGCTGTTGTGCTCTATTTTGTTTCTTCTGCTTGTCAGAGCGTTGTCATTCTCCGTCTGCCGAATTCTGTTGTCTACCGATTGTTCTGTTATGTTCTACGGTAAATAACTGTGCGCGTGACGTCATTTGACGTCCTCGCTGATTGGCCGACAGGCCACGACTATTTTTAGCGCTTATATAAGCGACGCGGTCTCGGGCAATTTCTTCAGAACGCGGAGGACGGCAAAGGCGAATAGAGGGTCTGAGTCGCGTGGTTTCGCGCTGGGCCGCTAACCTATTCGAGCCACTTAAATACTACTCATCGCCCGATATTTACGCGAGACGAGCGCATAGCTGCGTCGCCGTCGGCGAAGGTCACCGAAACCGACCCAATCTTCGGTCATGGTCGGGTCGGGGCACCTAAAACTCAGCTAGGCTTACAATTTGAGACGGAAAGATGAGGTAATAGGAAATCGGAACGTATCAGCATTTTCTCAACGAAAGGATTTCTACTCGGTGACAAATTTCAATTAGTTAAAATGAATAGGGCCCAATAAAGCTTGTGATTCATTTCATTACGTCATTCTATAATCTATATGATGACGATAATAGTGGTAGTGGTGGTGATGATTGATAAGGGGCTATCCATTAAGTACGTCAACAAATTAGGGGAGGGGTTTGAAAAAGTTTGACAGTTTTTGACAGAGGGCGAGGAGGGGGTCAAGAGAAATTGACGTCAACAATTTCATTTTTTTACAAATGATAAAAATTGGAAATTTCATGGAATACTATTTATTACAGTGTACAACGGAAAAAGCCTGCCAAGCAAAACAGTTCATCACCACCACGCTATGACACTTGATGAACAAAAGAAAGGGAAAAAGGTCTCATCACTGCAAAAATAATGACCTTCTAAACATTTTAGGGGACTGTCACTTGACTTAGTGGGGGGGGGTCACAAGTTTTTGACATAATTATAGGTGGTCACTGAAAGTTGACAGTTGTTGACAATTGGGGGAGGGGTCAAAAATTGCCCAAAAATCGTTCACATAATTAATGGACAGCCCCTAATGACAACGATAATGTTGATAATGATGACGACGGTGGTGGTGGTGGTGGTGGTGATGATTATGATGATGGTGATGATGATGATGATGATGATGATGATGATGATGATGATGATGATGATGATGATGATGATGATGATGATGATGATCCAGTCGTAACGCGTGATTTCGTCCTACGAATACAGAGCCGTAGCGGCGCAGCTAGGGGCGGGGGGCAAGCTGCCCCGGGCGCCGTTTTGCTGGGGTCGCCAGAAACCGTGATTGATTTTATTCGCGACGGTATTGCCAGTATGACAAGTAAAAAAGGTCATCACCCGCATTCTGCACACTACTTCTTTCACTACTTCACTCCTACATCGTCGTGAAAAGTGTGATAAGCAAGAAAGGGTCGTCGCCAGTTTTTAGACTGTTAGGGGCGAAAAATTGATACCTTGCCCCGGGCGCCAAATACTCTAGCTACGGCTCTGTACGGATAGGTCTAGAAAAGGTTAGAAGCATGCGGGTTTTTTGAAAAAGTAGATCCAAGTCCATTAAGTTTAGGGCTTTATAGGCTTACCCTAACTTAGCAGTAAGCGTGAATGTTTATTTCATGCTTCCGAAGCCCAGTGAGTGGCGTAGCCAGGATTTCCAGAGGGGGTTGTTTTTTTCGTGACCAACTTTGGAATAATCTTGACAAGCAAAAAACGTTATCACCTCTAGTTTTTCCTGACAAGCAAAAAAACGTTTTCACCTCTAGTTTTTCTTTCATGACAAGCAAAAACCCTTATCACCTCTAGTTTTTTCCCGACAAGCAAAAAACATTTTCACCTCTAAGTTTTCCTGACAGGCAACAACGTTCTTCGCCTCTTAAACCGTTACATCGTTTAGCTAAGGGCAGTGGCGTATTTAGGATTTTGGTAAGGGGGGCCAGACACTTTCGACCTAACAAGTTACAGCTTTGGAAAAAAGTTGACGACCTTTTTTTGCTTGACATCAAGACCAAAGGGGGGCCATGGCCCAAATGGCCCAATGGTAAATACGCCACTGGCTAAGGGGTTTTGACTTTTGACTCCCAAAGTTGCGTCAAAAATTTAAAATACATAGGAACTCATTAAAAATATTTTGTTTTCGGCAGCCAAAGGGGGTTTAACCCCAACACCACCCCTCCTGGGTACGCCAGTGGATAGGCCTAGATAGTAATTTTTGCCAGTAGGGTATTTTTGGCGGATGCATTCTCAACACTTCTCGTCACTCTTTCGTCCATTTGTAGTACGTGCTATCATTGGGTAGAGCACAAGCAGTTTACCTCAAATTACTCAGAGATAGCCTACTTTTCTCGTTCGACGTGCTATTACATTAAATCTCGATCACATCATCATCATCATCATCGTTATCATCATCATCGTCATCATCATCGTTATCTTTACCATCACCATCGTTATCATCATCATCGTTATCATCATCATCATCGTTATCATCATCATCACGGACATCACCACCATCACTGCCGCTATCATCATCATTCATCATCGTCATCACCACCATCGTCGTCGTCGTCGTCATCATCATCGTCGTCGTCATTTACGCGTAACCAGCGGGGGCCGTAGCGTCATCGGTTGACAGCATTCAAGTAGAAAGACAAGGGCCACGTTCTTTGTCATGCGAAGTCTAAGCCTTGTAAGCTTAAGTTAAGAACATCCTAGCTATGTTTAATTTTTATGTATAACTATTTTATCGAGAGCCTAAGTGCTCGAATGCTCGTGACTATATCCGGAGAAGTGGGAGGTGGGAGAACTTTTGAAGGGAAGATATTATAAACACGCGGTCGAAACTGATACCAATTTACCAGCTACTAATCAAGTTCTTCTCCAGGGGCGTAGCGACGGGGTATATGGGAATGTATATATAAACCAAAAATCAGTATTGTATATAATACAGTATATATAAAACATATATATAATATACAACATATAGTATACAATATAGTCTATAGTATAGTATCTATAGCATTATATACCCCCAAATTTATAACTCCCAATCAAATTTCTGGCTAGTGGCTACGCCCCTGCTTTTCACCTAATGTGCTATGTATGCTTCAGAAAACATTTGGATTGACCCACGAGTAAACAGGCACTACACAGTGGCGTCTCCACATGGCAGTGTTGTTTCAGTTATTGAATATTTTTCAGTTATAGTTACAGTTAAAGTTATTGTCATTTTTCAGTTACAGTTTCAGTTACAGTTATTTAATGTTCAGTTATTTTCAGTTATTTTCAGTTATTTTCAGTTAATCGCCATTGAACACATTAATGAAATTTCGACGTTTTTTCTTAATACACAATCACCTTGCTCTCTCTAATTGATTGAAAAGTCTACTGATATGTAAATATTTTCATATGCATGTGTTATCGCTACAACATTGCAAATATCCACATCTCTCGGAAAAAACAGAAATAGTACGCAACTATATATACAATTATTTTTCAGTTATTTTAGCTATTTCAGTTATTTATTTTTCAGTTAGTAGTGCCACAGTTACAGTTATTGACATTTTCAGTTACAGTTTCAGTTACAGTTAACTGATTTGTTATTTTTCAGTTAACTGATATTTCAGTTACAGTTAAAGTTAACTGAAACAACACTGCCACATGTGGGCCTATAGTGTGCTAGTTTTAAAATGGCGGACATCAGGTTTCTTTTTGTCAATCCTAAAAATCGAGTAAAGTTTGACGAAGACGATAATGTATCAGTAGGCCTATCATCTGAACCAGTCGACCCACGTCCGTCTGTTGCGAAAGTAGATGTCAAATTGCCAAACGAGAACAATGACGACATCCCTGAAGACATGATTGACAATGGCAAGCTGCAGTTTTATCAATTTTTGGCAAACACGTGTAGGCCCTACTGACTGCTTATTAGCACTTGATCAATAGGCCGACTCAATTCTGAACAAAATTTTGCTCAACATTTTGATTTGTCTAAATATGCTGCTATACATTCCATGTTAATTTATATTTATTGTAGAAAAGATGTGATGGAGAGAGGGGTTTTTTCTGAATAAGCTACAGCAGTGATGCTTTTATTGACGCGTTTGTTGCTAGACATCATAACCGAAAACTCGCACCTAAATGACGTTACTATAAGAGAAATAGGTACTGACAGATAATTTATATTTAATTGAGATTAAAATTTCAATTTCCGCGCATAAGATTCGACTTGGAATACAACTGTGACACGTGAACTGAAGAAGAAACTTTACATCGTGTTCATAAATTAGAGACGCTAGGAGGAGTCTGAATGTAGCCACGCTCGTTTCGCTGCATTCGCTCCTTCGACAGATGAGAACCCGGTTCTCGAAGACACACGACGACTGCGCCTCCTAATAATTGTCAACAGTAAGTTGCTGTTCTCTTGGGCATGAAAATGATGCGGAGTCGAAGTTATTATCCTCCTCTTCTTCCGCCTCCGTTTCTGCAGCCGCGGAACCGTCTTTCTCCTCGTATGTCATGGTGTCGAACTGGAACGTCACAGAATTGTAGAACTGACCGCTGGACACCAAACGAACCACAGTGTACGGACAGTGAACGGAGGCCGACGGAGGGTACGCCCCCACCGCCGCCGCCGCCGCCGCCGCCGCCGCCGCCGCTGCTTCTGCAGTCGACGACCGATAACCTAAGCAAAGCGGATATTTGAGATCTGTGTCGCTAATAACTGAGCAGTGGCGTCATCGGGGGGGGGGGTAGAATTTTGGGGCCATTCACGAAAATTTCCGTCGATGAATGCAGGCGTGGAACGATTCGAAAAGGATCAGCGTTTCGTTGAATTGAAAGAAATTTGGAGAGTCCGACATACTGTAGGTTTAATACACGGTAGCGGAAATGCGAAAGCAGAAGTAGATAGGAGTACATTTTTATCGTTGATTTGCAGTAGAACTGAACAAATCTGCTTCATTGATGTTAGCTGACACGAAAATATCAGACATAATTTCTGGGAAAATTCTTCTGTCCATCACCAGGGACGTAGCAAGGAATTTCATTTGGGGGGGGGGGTTATAAATTTGGGGTAGGCCTATATATTGTTATATATTATATATGTACAGTGTATGCCTATAATATATTAGGCTATATATAATATACAAATATTATTCATATATTATATTGTGTATATATATATATATACTAGGTGTTTACCCGTCAAAAATGACGGGGGAGATTGGTTATTTTACCACCCGATTTTGCGTAAATGCAATAGCAATTTGCGCAATTAATTGTCCTTAACTCGACGCCTTTTCCTTCAACCGATTTGACGCCCATTTGCATGAATTTCTAAAACTTGATAGTCAACGTTAGTGTAATGATTTGGCAGTGTCGAACGACATGCAGTGCTTGATTCTCTTGGTTGCTGTGCTACCTTTTCACGCCGAGCAAACAGCCTGCTACTCATTCTCACTTGATTGTCGCAAAAGCTCGTGAACGCTGGACTTTTTTGTTTTGCGCGGACGGTTAGAAAGAGGAATAAAAAAGCTAAACAATGGTGCAAACCTCATCTTCTTAGCTCCTATATAGCCTGAGATATAGCAAATATTAAAAAAATTAGGAAAATTTCTCAGAATTCAAAACTTTCGCGAAATTCACCGATAATACTTATGTTCAAAACCTGGGGTCATCGGGTTAGAATTGATAGATCTTTGCCAAATGTCAACCGATTTTCAAATTTTTTGGTTTATTTTTGTTCCTCTGACATCCCTTAACAACTTTGCCGCTGACCAAAGTGGGGTTACCGCTGAAAATTTTTTGATAGGGGCTTTGAAATTTGCTGGGGGAGAGGGTGATATTTTAGGCCGTAAAGTGGACTCTACCCCCATATTTTTTATTTTGCACGGACGTTTAGAAAGAGGAATAAACAATCTAAACAATGGTGCAAACCTCATCTTTTTAGCTCCTATATAGCCTGAGATATAGCAAATATTAAAACGTTACAGCAATCATTTCGGAAGAACGCTTTTCCAAAAATTAAATCCCCAGTACGGTGACGGCGTCTGAAAATTTAATCCTCACTTGAATGGTTAAATTTAAAAAATAGGTATTGAGGTTAGGAAGGGGTAAATACATATAATAACGGGGGCAGGGCATAATAATAATAATATAATATAACAAGGTTTAAAGTGGTTCAGTAGGGACTGCCCTGTGTGAGAACCACTGTTGCTCCCGTCCAATCTAATATCCTAAACTACTGAGGTTTATTTTGAACTCGTTTACAGTTGTAGCCGTTACTATCCCCTCACCCAGTTCATTCCATCTGTCCACCACTCTTGCACTAAAAAAATGCTGTTTATGTCTCCCAACCCGTTTCTTGAACAGTTTCATGCTGTGTCCTCTGGTTCGATCATACTCCTTCATTGTAAAAAATCTTTCCTTTGGCATTTCCACTTTGTTTGTTAGTATTTTGTATGTCTCGATCAAATCCCCTCTCTCTCTTCTTTTTTCCAGGGTTGTCAATCCACAGTGATTTAGCCTTTCCTCATAGGTTAGTTTGTGATATCCCTTGATCATCTTTGTTGCTCTGTGTTGCACTCTTTCTAAGGTCTCTATGTCTTTCTTCAGGAATGGACACCATGCTTGAACACAATACTCTAAATGTGGACGTACCAATGTCTTGTAAAGTCTTATTATTACATCCTTCTCTCTGCTCACTATCGTTCTTTTGATCATACCTAGAATTTTGTTGGCCTTATTAGCTGCCTCTGCACATTGCCTAGATGGCTTTAAGCTGTTATGCATGATGACCCCTAGATCTTTCTCCTCGTTTGTCACTTTTAGTCCCTTCCCACATAACTTAAATTCATGATCTGTTCCCTTCTTCCCAATGTGCATCACCGAGCATTTATCTGTATTAAAAGCATTTGCCAATCTGCCGACCACTGGGATAGTCTATTAAGGTCTTGTTGTAAAATTTTTGCTTCTGCTTCACTATCACTCTGTCCACACAGTTTTGTGTCATCAGCGAATTTTGAAATTTTTGACATTATATCATCATCGATGTCGTTGATGTATATTAAAAACAATAGAGGTCCCAACACTGAACCTTGTGGCACCCCACTTATGACCTCAGCCCAATCTGAATACTTGCCTCTTATACCTACCTTCTGTCTTCTGCTCTGAAGACAGTTTTTTATCCATCCAAGAACTTTACCTCTAATTCCACTGGCCTGAAGCTTGACTGCCAGTCTTGAATGAGGTACTTTATCGAATGCTTTTGCAAAGTCCAGGTATACTACATCAACTGCCTTTCCCTCATCTAGCTTGTCGTGGATCTCCTCCAAAAAGTCCAGTATGTTTGTTAAGCAAGATCTTCCCTTAATAAACCCATGCTGGCTATCCTTTAAAATCTTGTGTCTCATAAGATGGTCCAGTATATTTGCTTTCATTATTTTCTCCAGAACTTTACACACTATACAGGTCAGACTCACAGGCCTATAATTTCCTGGCTCCCCACGGTTACCCTTTTTGAATATAGGAGTGACTACTGCATCCCTCCAGTCCCTAGGGACTATTCCCGATTTAAGTGACATAGGGAGAGGGGAGGGAGGTTTGGGAAGAGGAAAGTGGATTGTACAGGTTTTAGGAGCAGCGTTGTGTAGGTTTGGGAACGGAGTTTGGGGCCGGTGGGGTAGGGCGGAGCGGTGATGGGTTGGGGCCCGGGGCGATTGGGAAAGGGATGGGGAGTGGGAAGAGGGCTGGGAGAGGGATGGGGAAACAGAAGGGGAACGGGGTTTTGGGGCCTGTGGGGTGGGGTGGGGCAGGTATGGGTTGGGGCCTGGGGCGATTGGGAGAGGGATGGGGAGAGGAAAGGGAATTGGGAGAGGGATGGGAGAGGGAAGGGTAACGGGGTTTTGGGGCCTGTGGGGTAAGGCGGGGCTGGGATGGGATGGATTGGGGCCGGGGCGGGAATGGGTTGGTGCGGGGGCGATTGGGAGAGGGATGGGGAGAGGGAAGGGGAACGGGGGCTTAAGCTGCAATTAAGACGCTTCGTTAAACGCTCCATTGATAATAGAGTTTTGATTAAACAATATTTGGTTGTCAATGACAACAGCGTCTTGCAAAATCTGCCGTGTATCGTGACCGACAGACAGATTCGCCGGACATCGAGAATTATATAATAAGATATATATATATATATATATATATATATACTGACTCCCAACAGAGGTTCTACCTGATTTTGAAAAAGTCCTCTTACATTAATTTCCGAAAAAACGAAAACACGAAACATAATACAATAGCTATAAGACAAGAACCCATAAATCGTACTAAATATTTAGTAATGAACATTATATAATTTGTTGTAATTTGCAATTCAGTACAAATTTTACCAAATCTGTTTAAACGTGGTTCAAATCTGTGCCTCGCCTGAGATTTCCTTTGAGTCATATCGTGATATATTTATGAAAATAATGACTTACAAACCACTGTACTGATCGCTGAATCTGTAAATACAGCTAGCTGGTTTCGTTTGCTCATTGAGTACTACTAGTAGTTCATGGTTTACTCCATCCTTAACCCCTTAACTGGGGATCCCGGATATATCTGTCCATTGTACATTGAGTTACAGTTAAATACACGGTTAAGGGGTTAAATCAAGATCTCTTGGAAGCAGAATCAGACACTTTAATTACTGGACTTTGTTTACATGATCAATCGGTCAAATTCCCTGCGACCCATGACTAATGTCTCCGTGGTCGGCCAAGACTGGCCCCATTAGGCTTAACTGTCAAGTTTCGCGTAGTCAGTGACACCCCTCTTTAACGTAAAGAAACGGAAGCAAACAGCTTAAGGCTTTTCGTATGTGGCTGCTGAACTTAGCGGCGTAGCCAGTAATTTGATTTGGGAGGGGGTATAAACCTTAACTAGTCATTGCTATTTCCAAATCAAAACATAGGTTAATGTTCCACATGTGAACAAAACGGCTACTAACCAATACAATTTTTGAGGTAGTCGGATTTTTTTTGGGGGGGCAGGGCCGCCGAGAGGGAGAAGCAGGGGAAACTGCACAGGGACCCGGCAGTCGAGGGGGCAGGCCGATGATGAATATGTATAAGTAACAATAATATGAATACTGACACAAAAGTAGAGGGGGCCCGGCGTGAAAAGGTTGACAAGCAAAAAAAGGATCAGCTCATTTTAAGATGTAAAAGAGGCAGGCTGACAAGGAAAAAAGATCGTCAGGTAATTTTAAGATGTAAAAGAGGCAGGCTGACAAGGAAAAAAGGTAGATAAACGTTACTCGTAATTTTAAGATGTAAAAGAGGCAGGCTGACAAGGAAAAAAGGTCATCAGCTCATTTCAAGATGTAAAAGAAGCAGGCTGGCAAGGGAAAAAGGTCGTCAGGTAATTTTAAGATGTAATAAAGGCTGACAAGCAAAAAAGGAAAAAAGGTCGTCAAGAAATTTTAGTCTGCACAGAGGCCCGGAATTTTTCTCGGCGGGTCTGTTGGGGTATATATACCGATATACCCCCGTCCCTACGCCCCTGTCCATCACGTGACCTCCCTTTCCAACGTTCTTTGCTTTTCCACTAAATTCTGTATTTACTCGGAAATTGCAAATGTCAGTGTATGGCAGCAGGTGGTGCGCTTTCTTTTCTAATATACAATTTCCGTTTAACTAATTAGACTTATATTCAATATTGCTGGGATCTAGAATTTTTACAGACCCCAGAGGCCTTCGTCCTTCATTATGCTTGGATTGCGTGTCCGAACAGCACGCACTGACTTTGTTAATTATTATCGTCACCGTTGTCTCTTCTTGCCTAGCCAATTTTAGACAGACTCCTTATCGTATAGAACGATTTGCCGTATTCAATTAGTGTACGCGGACGACTTAGAACACTGGCCAGTTCGTCTAAAGTGCGATCATAGAATCACTTAACATTCTAGCTTTCACTTCACCGATTAAATAGAGAACCACAGGTTCTAATAAAAGTGCAACGGAGCACTGT
Organism: Metaphire vulgaris; assembly: GCA_018105865.1. Lineage (NCBI taxonomy): Eukaryota > Metazoa > Annelida > Clitellata > Crassiclitellata > Megascolecidae > Metaphire > Metaphire vulgaris. The sequence goes on from CM030834.1 coordinate 11,121,595, forward strand.
TTGACGTTGACGTCATTGTACCACTTGTTGGCACTCGACGGCGGTCAAGTGACAAATCATCATTACAATCGCCTGCCTGTTACATGCGCTGTCAATCTACGCGCCAGGTCCAGGACGATCCTTATAGGTCTTCGCAAACGAAGGTCATTACGTCGAAGCAGTAGATTCCACGACCATCTGACAAGCTTACTGTACAGACTTATCGACTTTCCTATTTATAGCGGAGCTAAATTAAAGTCAATAACCTTCGCTGGATCACTGCCATCGCTGGTCACTGGCGCGCGAAAGTTCGAAACCCTAAACGCGAGTAAACGGGTTCCGCAGTGCATGGAAGCCTAAATATTTGCACCTGTAAGGTCATTAGGTCAACGTCGGGCAGAGAATTTAAGAATTTGACTAACTTAGGCCATCAATGAGCATAATTTCTATGGTTGCGACAGAGGGTGCTCGGGGCAGGGAGACGATATCTCAACCAAATATAGTCCGATTTTCAAAATTTTTTATATATTTTGTTCCAATTACATCCCCCTACAACTTTGCCGCCCAGCAAAGATAGGTTACCACTCAAAATGTCTTGCTACACAGCCTGGAACCAAAACAATTTTTTTGGAGGGATGGTTTGTTTTAGGCCATAAAGTGGACCCCCTCGCAAATGTTTTAATTTTTTGCACGGAGGATTTGAAAGAGGAATAAAAATGCAAAACATTGATGTATATATACCTCATCTTTCTAACTTTCATAGAACTCGAGCAAATGCAAGTGAAAACAATCCAAAATTAAGTGAAAATACGCAGAAACGCTGATTTCTTAAGCGGTTTAGATCGTTGACCAACTTAGGCCAACGTTGGTGGTTGCCTGAGGTCAGTGGCGTAGCCAGGATTTCCGGAAGGGGTGGGGGTGGTTTCGATCGTGACCAAACTTTGCGAAATTTTTCTTATTTTTCTTTTTTAGAAGCTGACAAGCAAAAACGTCACCTTCGTATTCTTTCTAGTTTTTTTCTATTTTCTATAGCACTTAAATTTTTTTTCGATCGGCAGCCAGTCAAGGGTGAGCTTTGACCCCCAAACTCGCGTCCAAAAATGAAAAATGCATGGAAAGCATGTAAAAAAATTTCCGTCGGCAGCCAAGGGGGGTTTTAACCTCAACCCCCCTTGGCTACGCCACTACCTGAGGTTGACCTTCCAGATGCAAATATTTAGGCTTCCATGCCCAGTGGCGTGCCTAAGTGGGGTCATCCCGCCCCGCCCCGGGCGACAATTATTTTTCGGCTTATAACTCACGGACGGTGACTGTGCAAGTATGGACCCCCCCGGAGGCGTACAGGTGGTCAAAGTTAACTCTACTCATAATATAATATAATTTGCTCAGAGCAGTGACGTCTGTTAATAGCCGTCAATTGCTCAGAGTCATAGAGATCATTCATAGAATAACCATGGCGGTCAGTGATCCGTATAAAGGGCAACGTGCGTTTTGTTCGTGGTTCGTGGTATCTGAAGGAGTTTTTTAAAAGTTAAGTCAAAATGAAAAGAATATGTGTGTAGGATGTTAGCTGTGTCAACCGTTTAATATAATATAACAAGGTTTAAAGTGGTTCAGCAAGGACTGCCCTGTGTGAGAACCACCGTTATCTGCTCTGTCCAATTATTTGGTGTCTTGGGCGAGATCAAAGGCGCCTGTGAAATAGTCCTTGCTAATTAGGCCAATCGTAAACCTCACCAGCATACTTCGTGCGGTCTCATTAACCCAAATATAAGGCGAAAGGCGACCCTGGAAAGATCAAACAATATTGGACGCTCTCTCTCTCTCTCTCGCTCTCTCTCTCTCTCTTTCTCTCTCTCTTTCTCTTTTTTTTCTCTCTCTCTCTCTCTCTCTCTCCGATTACACAAAGCATGTGCAGTTTGTGTGACCTCAATGATTTCAAGTTCTATTGGTCCATTTATTTGTCTGAATATTCAAGCGAGCAAACATTTTAATAGGAGTATACTTAATCGAGCCGGTGTTTTCCCTCGGCCAACTACAGTATTTGTGGCGTTTTCTGGAGCTCGACGCCCGGCAAACGGCAGACTGCTCAGCACGAGTCAGCAGGTCATGTTCCCGGTCAAAGACAAATCATTGAACAAAATGCTAGAACATTTACAAAAATCTGGGCAAGAAATAGTCAGAGGCAGAGCTAGAGGGTGCCGGGTGTACATATGTCTCTGGGCGTCGAGGTGGGGAAGGGAAGGCGCCAAAATTGGATTTTAACGGTAGCAAAAACATACAAAAAAGTAAACAAAAAGATCAATATAGTTGTATAGACCGTCCGCTCTCAAATAACTAACTTAATCAAGCGAAATAAATGACGATCTTTCTCGCTTGTCAGTCAGGATTTTCAGAAGTTGGGAGGGGGCGCCATAGGTATGTTTTGACCCCGGGCGCCGGACACCCTAGCGCCGCCTCTGGGTATAGCCAAGCTCCCTGTCAAATTTGACGGACAAACTGAAACAGCTAGTAATATATACAGTAATCATAATCAGTGACAGATTTACATTTTAAGCCCCGGTACACTTTCTTCTAAAAAGTTACAGATCAAACGTGAAAAGTGGCGAGATATTTTTTTTGCTTTCGGAAGAGCGGAAGAGTTACAGATCAGGTGTGTGAGTAATAGTGACGATACACTTTTTTCTTTTTTCAGGACACGTTGCGTGACAAATGGTTGCATTTACGAATATATAACTGTTTGAACAAATAAATCTTAAAAAATCATTCTAAAACATTGCTAATAGAAAAGGTGGGCACTAAATTTTTATTCTGCTGGTGGACCCGGTACAAATGATGCATTTGTACCGTGGTAAATACGCCATTGATCATAAAAGTCAATAGTAATAATAATTCAATAGTAATAATCATAATAGGCTAATCATAATTGGTCATGCGTTTTAGACAGCGTCATGTTTAAAATTTCAACTCTGCTGGAAATTTGAAGACGTTCCTGCGGTGCAGCAGTCGACGACCTTTTGTCTATGTGTAGATTTCTGCACGGAATATTCAAGCCGAAGATGAGGAATGCCTTGAAAATTTGGACAAGCTTTTATATCTACTAGAACTTTTAGATTAGAATTTATGTATATTGTATAACGCGATATTTTTTAGTTAGTATCACTCATTGCATGCCTGTTATTGGTTCCTGAACCAAGGAAAGGCGATAGATCGAAATACTCTTTGTGACCGTCATTTGTAAAAGCCGTTGAAACTCAGACTTCTACTTTGGGGCAATTTGCAGTCACCGTCACAGGCAACCTAAAATTGCTTTCAAAATATGTTGGGTTCTGTCCAGGCATTACAAATAATTATTGTTAGGTGAACCTAATGTTCCAAGAAACGTCTGAATTCAATGCATTGCTTCATAACCTTGTGGAGCATAATTATTATTATGAGTTCTAGGTGGGTCATGGAAAAATTTTGCTAGACATGGACGGATTATTTTCTGCTAAATAAGAAACGCTCAGTCAAAAAGATTTGACAGAAACCTTACAACAGTTCCGAACAGTGGCGTAGCGAGGCAAAGTGCCGCCTGGGGTGAAAAAAGTGACACCTCCGAAAAATCTAGCAACCAAAAAATGCCATCACAACTTCCTAAAATTCTTGACAAGCAAAAAACCCTTATCGCAACTTCATAAAAGTTCAAAATCAACAAATCTTGACAGGCCAACAAATGTCATCTCGAAAATGCCGCCCCAGAACAAGTGCCGCCTGGGACGGTTCGCCCCTACTGCCCCCGCGCTACGCCACTGATTCCGAAGTGATTGCTGCATTTGGGGCGGAAGATGGTAGAGTGGGTTACGACTTACGTGCTGGAGCGTCAGGCTGACGGAGAGGGTTCAAGCCCCGTTAGCGCCCCTAGTGGCTTTCACACAGGCAGTAATGCCTTCTAAGCCACTTTAAATCATGATACGTTATACGCTATACGTTATTATTAGAATATGATGCTGCAATTATTTCTCTCGTCAAAGCAGGTCCGAACAGTACCCTATGTTTGCTGGAAAGAAGTATAATTGAACAGAATTTCCGATTTTAGATTTCAAACGTTATTCGTCATTTCGAAACGTTGGGAAGAGCGTTCGAATAGTCTAAATCATAGATCTGACTTAAGAGTTTCTAGGTTCGCGATTTTTGGCGAAAATAGGCAACCGGTGGATTGGTAAATTTGGGTTCTGAAAACAATTTGATTCTCCGTTATTAAAAACCGCTCATTTTGTTCGTCAATACAGTCGCACTCAGGCAACAAAGACCGACTATCCGCCATTTAGAGGACGGTCCAGTAATTTACCGGCATGACGAAGTCGCTTCTTCGAGAAGCTTCTATAAGCGTCAGGTGAATTTCGCCGAATCGTCTAATCTCACCTGTGCTTTGCGCCGGGGATGACTTGCAGGTCGCTAGAAACGTCTGAACAGCATCGTCTCCGAATCCATTTCCACCGAGAACTTCAACGTAATCGACTCTGTTTTTACACTAACAGAGATTTCTTATAAACGTTGATTTGAAACGGGTTTGTTCAGGGGTGGACTGGAGTGTCCAAAGCGGCCCGGGACAAAAATCAAAAACGGCCCTAGCATTGCCTCTACGATCTTATTCGACTATTCACAAAAAACACAATTATCACAAATATTAGTTTTATTTTCCTTGGGATATTTGTTTACGGCCAATGTCTCAGCCTTGCAGGTCACTCTACAATGACTCAATGAGACAGTCATAAGACTCATAACAGAAACGATTAATTGAAAATATAAGACTTAAAATGTTAAGAAATAAGATTTCGTTAAAGACTAAAAGTTATAAAGTTATCTATTTATCAAATTATCAGGCTTAAAAAAATTATGGTTATTGTCAACTTATTGACTTATTGTGTAAGCAACTTCTTTAGGCTGGGCGACATTTCAGCCAAATGATCTAAGATTGTGTCATTATTTAACTCACTTAAGACATCGGTTTCTGTCGACATAAGCATAAATGCTTCAAGGTGTGTAGATGATAATGAGCTTCGCAGGCGAGATTTAATGTATTTCAGCTTAGAGAAAGATCTTGACTAACTTACTAAGTTCCTCCTCTGGCGGCCCACCGGGATTTTTCCCGGGGTCCCGGCGGCCCAGTCCACCCCTGGGTTTGTTTCCTAGTCAGGCCAAGATTATAATTATGGTTCTGGTTGTTGCGAATGTAAAGTGTAATATATCAATAATATTCGTTTGAAATTGAATCATTAATCAGTGCGACATGACGATCACACGAAATTCATATGCATCCAGTATTTTATCCAGGCCTGCCAGGGGGATTATCCCCTCCCCTCAAACCTCAAATCCCCCCCCAAATCGGCACTGACACATTTTGCATTGAACTATGCCTCTTCCCTCCAGCCAAGTCAATTCGCTCCCAAAGACCTGGAGTCTGGATAAAAAAAACTGTATACATCCAGTGGCGTAGCCAGGATTTTCGGAAGGAGGGTTGGTTTTTGGTTTTGACCGTGACCAACTTTGGAAAAATCTTAAAAAGCAAAAAGACGTTACCACCTCTACTTTTTCTGACAAGCAAAAAACGTTATCACCTCTAGTTTTCTCCTGGTTGATTGGTTGATCGGTTGGTTGATTGGTTGAGTGAGTGAGTGAGTGAGAGAGTGAGAGAGTGAGAGAGAGAGTGAGTGAGTGAGAGAGTGAGTGAATGAGTGAGTGACGTAATCGCTTACACGGCCAAAGGACGCCGTTTTCTTGCGAAAGGAACGCAGGTTTCTTCCTGCGAGTCCGCTTCCGATGTTGATCTGGAGGAAGCGGATCTTTTCCGGATACACCATCAGGACGCTACAGTTGCGACGTCTGCCTTTGTTCTCGATCGTCAGCATCCCGGATCCGGACATCGAGACAGCGTTGCACGCTATACCACAGGCCGTCGTATATACGTAACGCCAAGAAAAGACAAACAAGAAATGGGGACAAAAAGCAAACGTTACGTTTTTCATATTGCACTTATATTTCACTCTCATCAATAACTGATATGCAACAACATAATATTATCAAATGCATTCCTATGAGTAGATATCTCACACCCTGTGAACCATATGCAGTAGAACTAGGTCTTAGACAGTGGAACGCAAATGAAAGTAAGGTAAGGCCCTCCAATGTCAATTTTTTCCGTATTCGCTGTCGGTAGCGATTCTGTCATTTGTCCCAATTTGTACCATTCTATATACTGTATACATATACAAAGTGGCAGTTCCAGGATTTCTTGATGGGGGGGATGAAATGAATTCCAGGAAGTTGGTGGGGAATGAAAAGAGAGGGAAAAAGTCAATAAACTTTGTAGGAAAACTAAAAGGCTGACAAGATTGAAATTCTGGTTTGCCAAATTCATACATTACATGACTAACATGTAAAAAGTGTAAAGAAAACATATTCAAAAATTGCATTTTTTATTAAGACAAAATATTTGCAATTTATAAATTATGCGATTAAACAGCGATTAATTACGATTAAATATTTTAATCGTGCGATTAATTTCGATTAAAATTTTTAATCGCACAACAGCTCTAGTCAAAAGTAGAAGCAGATTTTCCGTTTCTTTAGCATGAGGCTGTGAAAGTAATCGTAGGTCTAATCGTTTCAATTGGCAATCTACTCTTATAGATTAGTGGTTTAAGCCGCCTGCGTCGCTGCAAGACAAAGTAACCGGAGACCAGCGCCGGGAAAGGAGCTTTCTGAATAGCGGACACTTCAAACACATGTAGGTTAAAACTAGAAAATCCCGCGTGTTTCCACAAACTGATGACATTTCATTTCGTCCTAAATTTGTCTTTCTTGACTGGCTATAGGGTCAGAAAGCGTCGTCAAATCAAATGACTACAAGGCGCATTAGCATACTTGGAAGAAAAAGCAAACTTCTGATAATAGTCTTTGAAGGAATAAAATCGCCGAAACGCTCAATATAACATTAACAAATAACACCGGAATAATGCACACGCAGCCAATTATATGCAGCATAAGAAGAAAGAGCGACTCATTTGTCATCTAAAAGTAAAACAGGAAAATGCCATTCAAAACTGTGCTTCATCCCCACCAACTTTCTATTAATTCATTCATCACCCACCAAGAAATCCTGGAACCGCCACTGCCTTGAATGACAATTATAGTAAAAAAAGCTAGTAACTGCTAATAGGGACATTTTGTACAATTGTAAGTTTTTGGCACCAGAAAAGAGACAACCCCATATTCCGATGGTTTCAGGCAGTGACGTTGCCAGGATTTCCCGAAGGAGGGGTTATGATTCCCGGGGGAGCGGGTTATGACCCCAACGTCGGAACAAATTCTGGCAAGCAAAACAGCTTATGATTACGATTATTCCCATGATTCCCAGCACAAAAATCCTGACAAGCAAAAAATAAAGGTCGTCAACTATTATTTTATTTTGCTTGATTCTTGATTCAGGGAATTATATAGGTATATGAACGCGTACAACTATATTGATGCGTAATAAAAAAATTTTGTCGGACCACCGAGGGAAGGGGAGGTTAACCCCCAAATCCTATCTTGGCTACGCCATTGGTTTCAGGCGACCCCTGGCAAATCGTCATTCGACCCCCGTCGGGGTCGCGACCCACAGGTTGAGAACTGCTGCTTTAGACTTAGAGGCACTTTGTGACAACTGGCATTGAGCGCTCGTGAATAAACTGGTGCACTGCGCCAAGCTTTCGGGCAGCCCTATAGAAATTTCGTGCTTACTTATTTACTTACTTACATGGCAGCTCCAAATCAACTTTAGATATGCAGCAGTAACTGGTTATACGGAAGTTTTTAAACCTTCTTGAGCGGTTTAAATTAGAGTCCCTTGGAGATGGGGGGCGGGAGGGGGGGCGATAGAGCGACTGTTTTTCTTATGCCCAGATCCATTTAAACGGATCGTGTCTACGGCACGTAGTCAACAAGAGAAATCTCGCAGACGCCTACATGCAGTAGTTCTAGGTAATTTTTCTCTGTAAATTAGCAACGACTGCATGGAACTGTTCGAAAGACGTATAGTACTCGTACTTCCGGCATTTAATGTCTCTGAAGAAGAAGATTAAAGACACGGACAGAACGGACCGGACGATGGCTGTTTGAACGCTGTGTGATTCAGGAACAAAGCTAATTTGAATCTTTTGCTTCGGTTGAAAACAACAAGGCAGGTGACAGATAGACGAAAAGTTAAATCTCTGATTAAATGTCTCTTTGCACGTCCAGCATTCGGAGACTGGAGTTTCACTTAATCCGTCATCTGCTTGTCAAATGCTGAATTCCATAATTGAAGGCCCGTTCAAAGTTCACGAGGTTGACCTCGATACCCATGATAGGTAAAGTCTTTGTCTGTCAGTCTGTCTATCTATGTATCTTTCTATCTTAAGTTTAATTGTGGAAAAACTTTCACGCTTAAATCCCTCCCCCCCACTTGTACGAAGTCAACGAGCGGCGAACACCTTCGCTACTGATACGAGAAAGGCAGCTACAAAAGGAAAAGCAAGACGAAAGAAAAAGAGACACAAAGAAAAGAAACACTTTTATATCGTGTTTTTAGCCCCTGTTTTTCTTTCTGGCAGACGCGAATGAAAGAGAAACAAGAAAAGAATTGGAATAAGAGACAATCAAATACGAAGAGAAGGAAAAGAAATTACAAGTAAGACACATGAAAAACAGAAAGAAACGAACGTTAAATAAACACAAAAAACCAAAGAAGTAATCTTACAGCAAATCAGTGGCGGCTCTAGGATTTGGCAAGTGGGCGGGCCGTTGGGGTGGCAATTTCTAATCATGGGGGGCCAACCATTTGTTGTTTAATGTATGTAGCATTAAGTATAGGGTCCCAACTGGGAGGCCACTGGGGGCCCAGGCACTCAATAGGGGGCACGGGTCCCCTGGCCACCCCGGTGGAGCCGCCACTGCAGCAAATGACGAAATTAAATCGGAGAACGGAGATTATGAGGTTCGATTTGAAAGAAAGGCAAATGCGAACAGCCAGGAGAGAGAGAGAGAGAGAGAGAGAGAGAGAGAGAGAGCAAAAGAAACGAATCGAAGAAAAACCGATAAAGTTGAAGGAGTTTCCAGATCGTCGTTATTAGGTTGTATCTGCCGAGGTCCGACCAGGCCAACGACCACTGCGATGATGATTTCTGTTCACAGGCATCGTTGAAAAACTTCTCATATCGGGAGCCAAAGATGAATTGGAAACTGTTTGCTAAAAACGTGACTGATCCCCCCATTCTGGCTCAATACACCTTGATTAATATTGTTGTCGTTCGCAGAGGCCTAATCTTCCTGCTTCAATAAGTTTTGTAGAAAGGAATTTCGCCGAGTAAGAAAACGCCACCAACATCGCTCGCGCAAAAAGAATTATTAACTTCGTTCTTGCTTTTGGAAGTTGTCCGCGTACAATCGATCGACTCTGAAAAGAATTTCCTGAAGCAAAATTTGATATTGGCCAAATAAATGCATCGCACGCCAAGATTATGTGACTTTATGTCCCATTCAACAGTTAATTATATTATCAGAGCTCTCTGATCGCATGTGAAAGTCTTCAGAATTTGGACCGTCGTTAGACAAACGTTACATACAGTGTAATTATGATCTACTGTATGTCATGGGTGCACAACCTTTTAAGGACGAATGGCCACATTTTTCGATTCCAAGACTCCGCGGGCCACATGCGCTTTTTCTAATGCAGAAGTGGTACGTTGACAGTAACCGTAATAGCAATATTTAATATGGTTATGGATAAAATTTAATTCGACAGGACTAATGGAATTAATAGAATCTCTTATGAATAAAATCAATCCAGTAGGAATAAATGAAATTTAAATGCTTAGTGTTGTACTTTAAATGTAGAATTAAAGGTTAAGGCCTTGTTAATAAAAAAAAATACTATGACTATGTTCAATTATTAATTCATAACATTAAAAAACCAAAGCTCAATCGCCTTTTTGTATACCCAATGGAGTTGTTGGGACTGAACGTCTTTAACAATCTTATTCATATTTTGTGACAGTTCATTTGTTGCAACTTTCAAAACCGAGCACTCAACCTGAACCTTAGAACATTTCTGTTCAATTTCATAACAGAAAATGTTTGTTCGCACAAGTAAGTGCCTCCAAACAGTCGCGAAGGCTTTAAAGTGTCCCGAAGGCTTTCTTGCTTTTATATTAGCGCTAGTGAAGAAGTCATTCGTTCCAAGGGTCTAAGTCGCCATCAATTCAAGTTATTTATAGAAGAGACTGGAGCTTCTTACCATGACATACCATATTCACAGATGTGAGAGAGCAGAGGACGAATTTTAGAATTCTTTGTTGAACTAATAGCAGAAATTCGTGAATTTGTAACAGCAAGGGCATACTAATAAATAATAATAACAAGGTTTAAAGTGTAGCGCTAATATGAAAGCAAAAAAACCTTCGGGGCAACTTTAAAGCCTTTGGGGCCACTTTCCATTGAAATCCTGGAAACGTCCGCGGGCCACAAAAATCGCCGGCGGGCCACTAGTGGCCCGCAGACCCACGGTTGTGCACCCTGATCTATGTAATAATAATAATAATAATAATAATAATAATAATAATAATAATAATAATAATAATAATAATAATAATTCTATCACGACAATCTGGAGATGAAAGAGAGACATCCTTTCTCCTACAACGAATACCCGTGACACTCCAGAGATTTAACGCTGTCGCCTTCCGCGGAACTTTCGCATAATAAAAATAATGCAATAACAAAGATGTAGGCCTACGTTTGTAATAATAATAATAATAATAAATAATAATAATGATTATAATTATTAGTATCTCTTTGTTTGATTGCTTCTATATTTTAAACTTATATTTCATAATAATAACAATAATAATATTTATAATAACAACAATAATAATAATAGAATAATAATAATGACTGGATTTTAGATGGTTTAGCAGGATACCCATTTCTGTTGAAAATCACTGTCTAAAATCGCATCAGCTGCAAACATTTCAAGCCAGAGAAGCAGAATGAGTGATTTTTGAATTTCCAAAGCGATTGAATGCTGTAAATCACTGTTTACTTTTTTATAATGACAAAAATCAATCGAGTCTTAAAACGCCGATTTAACTGAAATAGGTAGCGACGATTAGCAGCTGCGCCATCTGCCTGATATCTGGGATGTCGGGATATGCAATAGGTCTACTGTTTTTCTTACACAAATCAAAGATTATTATAACATATCATTGGGTCTGAGCGTTGGACTATCATAGCTGTGTTTTATCCAAACTCCAGGCCTTTACATTTTGGTGGGGGGATTGACTTGGCTGGAGGGAGGGGACAATTTTCAATGCAAAAATTGTGTCAATGCTGAGATTTGTGTGTGTTGGGGGATTTTTGTGGAGTTGGGGGGTTGGGGAATCTCCCCTAACAGACCTATATAAAGCACTGCATTAGAGACTCTTAGTTGAGTCATGCATGAGTGACCTCACTGCAAATGCCAACGTCAGGTTCGAGTGAAAGCGTCTTTTCCGAGGCAGTGTATATATATATATATATATACGTACGTGACGGATTTTCCTGAAAGTCGATTCTTATGCGAAATCCTTGGCCTTCGATTGGGATTCGAAACTGAAGCAGTGCCACGTTTTGCGACGACAGAAAACGGCGTGGAGAGGAGGAGGAGGAGGAGGAGGAGGAGGAGGAGGAAGGGGGTGAGGAGGCGCCCTCTTCGCCGCCGCTCCGTCCGTTGCAGAAATCCTGGTAACGGCGGCAGTTTCCATCGACCGGAAAGTCTGCTTCGAAAGGGAACATGGCTCCGTTGCTTTCCCATCCGTCGATCACCTGTGATTCCATCGGAGAAAGAAAGATCTCATCAGACTACTGTACAGGTGATACATCATGATTACGATTCTACTTCGGACTGACCATCGACTGATGTCGAGTTCATTGTGAAAGTGGCGCTACGGAAGTTCTTTAGTACAGATTACCGCGCGATGCGGTTGGTATCGTTTTGCTTTGAATTTTGCCTAAGGACGAATCATTTCTTTCTTGGACACCGCGTTCGTTTGTCAGATGCCCGAATTTCTCAGAGTTTGATAACAATCTCTTTTCTCTTTGTTCTTTCCTCTCGAATCGTCTTCAGTTTTGGCGAGTAGAGCTTAAAGAATTTCGATATTCGTAAATTTCTCGAATTTCAATGCATTTTTGCAGCTCACAAACACAATTAGCACATGCAAATGCGATGTGTCTCTTAGCTTCGCTAAGACAGTCTTTTGAGTTGCCTCTAATATCAATTATTGGACATTTGATAATATGTGGAAAGTTCGCGATATCTGTCTTCGTTACTATATACACTGTAGGTGTTAGGAAGGCACGCTCCTATGTAAGCATCCTGAATCTGTTTTCCCTCGCATCTATTAATTTTTGTTACGAAATTGGATCTAATGCCGATAATGCGACCTCGTCGAGATTTCGCATTGCGTTGATCTAATGTGATTCTATAGATTACATTCCCATTTGACAACTCTTGATCTCATCGTTACCTTTAACGGTCATCAGCGCGTCATTTATTGTGTATGTGTGTGCGTGTGTATGTGCGCGCGCGTGTGTGAACTGTGTAAAGTTTGCAAATCAATTCCGTAACAAAAAACAATCGAGAGATTTGAGACACTGAGGTCTAAGCCAAATAACAGACGAGTCTAAGTAACTCTAATAACACTACTGACATACTTATCCTATTGGTAGGCTTCTTTAACTATGAACATTATTATAATGAAGCACTTGGACATCAGTCGATGTTCGTGAAAATCGTAGCCAGGAATAATTCCGTTCGTTTCGGTTTGATTTATAATAATAATAATAATAATAATAATAATAATAATAATAATAATAATAATAATAATAATAATAATAATAATGTGATTTTAAGTGGTTTAGGAGGCAGTAAGCCTGTGTGAAAACCATTGTTGTAACTCTCCACATTCAATAACCTAGTTTTCCGAGATAGCCTTTGAATCCGTTTACTGTTTCAACTGTCACTTCCACCTCGTCCAATCTGTTCCATTTGTCCGCAACCATAAAAATTTCTTTCTTCTTGAGTTGGATCATCGTCCTGTCAGAAAGCCACATAGTTAGTTAGTATACTGTAGCTGCCAATGATGATGATTTTTATAGCGCTTACGGCCAGAAGTCCTCCAGACGCACAATCGACGTCGAAATCGAGGAATTCGACGAAGATGATCTCACGCACCGATGTGATGAGAAACAGGGCACAGACATCGGTCGACCCAGGAGACGTGTACTCGAAGACGCCGGCCGTGCTGCGCATCTGGATGCACGCTGCGTGGGGAAAAAGAGACACCGCCGGTCACAATGCACCGCTGATGAGGAGCTACACCGTACGTGGTCCATTAAAATGTCTCTCTCTCTCTCGCGTGACTTTCTTTATACAATGAGTCAATAATTTTTGCCGAATATATCGCGACGCTCAACGCCAAATGCAACACCGATTCTACCGACGCCGACACACACACACACACATCTACTGTAGGCCTACTCAGTGGCGTAGCCAAGGGGAGTTGGGGTCAACCCCCTCCTTTGGCTGCCGAAAACAAAATATTATTAATGAGTTTCTATGCATTTTTAATTTTGGGCCGCGATTTTGAGGATCAAATCCCCCTCCCTTGGCCGTGATGTCCTTTTTTGCTTGTGAGGAAAAAATATATAGGAGCTGACCTTTTTTGCTTGTCAAGATTTTTCCAAAGTTGGTCACGGTCAAACCCAAAAACCAAAACCCCCCTTCCGGAAATCCTGGCTACGCCACTAGGTCTACTTGTAGGCGATAATTTCGTATTAAAAGATCTGCAGAGATTTGTGGATCCTGCTTCAAATCCAGTTCTAAGTTCGGATCCAGTGATTAGAGAACTTTACGATCAGACGGACAGATCCAATATCAGAGACAGATGCATGCCATTATTTCAAAATAAAATAAAACCTGCAATAAAACGCAATGCTTGGTGGCTACGTGCAAGGGCGTAAAACACGGGCGGATGACGGGGGACGGTCCCCCAATAATTAGTAAGAGAGGGACAGAGTAACAGATTATTCCCCCAATGTTTTGTGCCTTATGGTAAAATCACTCATTACGGATGACCTGATGACCTTTTTTGCTCAAGACTTTTTGGGATTTTGGGAGATGAAAAGGAGGTCTGACCTGACTTTATGGACGATTCTATCCCCCCCCCCAATGTTGCCGCCAGGTTTACGCCACTGGCTACGTGCAGAGATTTTCATGGATTGGGCTCCATGGGTTGGGTTGGATTGGGTTGGGTCAGAAAATAAGTCATGGTTTAAGAAATTGTAATGCATTACGGTGGGTTTTGCTGGGTTGGGTCAAGTATAATCCTATTACCGGCAAGGGTTGGGTTGGAGATTTGATGGGTTGGAGTGTCCGAGTGGGTTCTAAAAATGGACCCTTGGACATCTCTGGCTACGCGGCAAAGTGTAGCCGGTGCACTGTTCTCTACTTGTCTGCTCTAACCTGTAATATGTCTATACGCCGACGCTCTACTTTGGATTATTTTGATCCGTGCGTTGTGTATCATATAGGCGACCAGGAAATTGTATTCAAAATGCCGCCCTAAATTGCAGATCTGGAGCGTATTTCGCAATTTTTATGTTAATTCGGCAAGGGCCAGATTTAAAAGATGAACTTCAATTTATTAGAAGCGACATCATCCAATCTGCGCTTCTCCGTTCACGTTAAAATTATAAAACAGTAATGTTGCCTTATTTGTCATTCATTTATATGGCGCACTGTTTTAGGGAAAACCGTACCAGCATTAAGCAAATACAGTTTCAAGAAGCAATTTCAACAAAAAGTTATTGCCCCCCTAAGGATTTCGCCGCCCAAGGCAGTGCCTAGGTTTGTCTCTGCCACAAGCCACCCCTGAGTGTGCCCGTCTGTTCAATTGTCTGTCTGCTTGTCACGTTTCTTGTCGTTCTTCTTCTATATTGCTTGTCAAACTTTACCGACGAATTACAGCTTCATCTAAGATTTTGCATCTCACATTTCCGTCTCTCTCTCTCTCTCTCTCTCTCTCTCTCTCTCTCTCTCTCTCTCTCTCTCTCTCTCTCTCTCCCTCTCTCTCTCTCTCTCTCGATGCACGACATCATTTACTTTCCGCGTTCGTTCTTCGAACCTCGAATTCTCGCCTCATCTGTTCACAATAGTGGCTTTCGTTGCTCGAATAATTCACATGAAATCGTATTTAGCTGGAGGAACCAGAGCTGTCCATGAGTCGGTCTTTTTAACCCAAACCCAACCCAATCCACCAACTTTCCAACCCAACCCACATAAAATTCCTATCTGCGGACCCAACCTAACCCATCGCAAACCGATCCGACGAAAACGTGAAGGTACAATCGCCGTTTTAACAGGTACAGACTAACGAAACCCAACCCAACCCAATCCATAATTTTTCAAAATCTGGACCCAAGCCAACCCAACCCAACCCATGGGTTAACCCAACCCATAGACAACTCTGGGAGGAATTCTTCCGAAAATATAACAGCGCTATTATACCACCTAACGGGATTCTTATCCCTTAGGTTATCCCTCACTCATTAATATCATGAACAACCCTGATCAGCTAATTTGCTAATTACTTACTAGTTAAATTACCTAAATTATAAACATAACTATTTAGTCACTTAAAATGTGTACACTAGTTTAATTTAGATTCTTTTCTAGTATAAGTTAGTTAAGTTTCTTGCATCAATATGTATAGGCGTACTGAACTTATTTTTCTTTATGATGCTGGTCTTGAAATAAATAAATAAATAAGCAAGTAAGTAAATAAATAAATGTGAAAAAAGCTATTTGTTCAGAATTCACCTACATATCCTTCCCATGGCCAACTTCATCTCTCATTAACAGACATTGGCACAGCCAGGGCGGCGCGGGGTCCCCCCCCCCTATTCTGGCCGGGACCGGTCATTGGATTCGCGCAAAATCGTTGAGAAATTCTGGAGATTTGGGGGTGCTGTGTGGGTAGTATGATTGAAGAGAATACGTGAAAGTGCTAAGATTCCCTGACTACGCTTTTTTCTGGTACTTTTTACCCGAAAATCTCGATGTGCCCCCTTTTTGGAACCCTGGATACGCCACTGTTAACAGACAAAAGGCGACGAAAGTTGTTGTGAAGCGTCTGCTAGAGAATCCGAGGCTGTTTCTTCAGACTGTCTCCCAGGTTTCAATTAGGCCGTTTCCGTGGAAAATTGCTCTTCCCCCGGAAATTTCAAATTCCCCCCGGAAATTTTGGCATACTACATCAACTAACAGCAGCCCCCTAGCAGTTTTCCCCCGGCTTTGTCAGTTTGCCCCTACCCGGCTTTGTCAGTTTTCCCCCGGAGTCCATGAGTCTAGATTAAACACTGACTGTCTCGACTATTGCAAAAGCTGCACGAGGTAGGTTACACTCAATCATTCGATCTTTTGTAGGTCCGTGGACTATCGCATGATCAACGTTCATTCGAATTCGCCTGAAAATGACGACCGCTAATTTCCAGCGCAATTTCAACTGCTGCTTCGTCTTTTTCTTGATCTCTCGGAGCACAAGCAAATATAATCGCCTGTAATTTTGCAGACTGGAATCAAGAAATTGCTCATTTTACGAAGATTTTACCTAAAACTGTAAAATTAAGAGTAGACATCAAAGCGACAGTGGCGGCGACATTCAATACCTCTTACCTGTATTCGCTGCTTCCGTTTCTTTGGTTCTTTTTCTCACTAGATGTCGCTGAAACAACAACAACAACAACACTGCACATTTATATAGTTTGAATCAGGCCTCCTGTTACATGACAGTTTATTCACAGGTGCCCCTGTAGTTTGTCGCTACACCATCGATCTCTGTGATTCAGAGTTTCAGACTCTCTGGAATCACTCACAGCGTACGTATGGTCTCGCAATGCGCGCTAGAAATACGGCAAAAGTCATCAAGTTAAGCATCGTCCGGTGGAGTTGACAATTTTAAGGGTTGACAATTATTTTATTTTGAAACGCCACTTTCTGAAGAGAAGAAGAAGAATCATTTATTCCTCGATGACATCAAAATAATAATAGAGACTGTTTACAAGCATGAATTTGACAATTATTGGTGCGGTTCTTTTTTTTATTGCAGGTGTGTTTTTAAATACGACTCCTTACGGTGAAAGTTCGGCCGGAGAATATTATCTCTACTGTTTGCATCATCGAATACTTCACGCTGACTGATCCGCTAGCCTCTCTCTGATCATCGTTAACCCGATGGCAGCGCCGGACTCCTTAACCCCTTAACCGTGTATTTAACTGTAACTCAATGTAAAATGGACGGATATATCCGGGATCCCCAGTTAAGGGGTTAATAATCGTTTATCAAGATAGCGCCTGTAATTCCTGCTTCCACTCCTTCCAGCTCCATGACACCCTTGCATTTTCTGTGGCCTACGAATTTCTAGCTATAGCTGGCAAGGCGAAGCACAATAGGAGTTTAATTAATTACTGTATATATTAACGCCTGAACTAAGAGCGAATTTATTCCCAAAATTAAACTGCCTTATATACGCACACATATCGCGCATACCAGTGTTTATTCTAGCCACCTAGACATTGGGGAAGTCTAACATTTTGGGGGGAACAGACATTGGGGAAGTCATACTACTTGCCCAAATGTAAAAAAATTGGAGGAAATTTCAAACTTTGGGGGGAATTCCCTCCCCCAAAAGGTCTAGAATAAACACTGGCACATACACAAGCACATATACACATGTGCGTGTATATGTAGGCCCTAAACTTTATAATCACACAGGATGGAGTATAAAATGAAAATCATTATGATGTCGCAAGCGAATTCGTTCAGTTTTCTGTGAATTCGAAATTCGCTCTTGATAATATTAGGCCTAGTAATCGTTGTGAAGAGAAACGCACAAGATTTACCGCAATCGGGTTTCTCCCTATTGACGCCAATTGTCATTATGGTGATTTCGTCCGATAGGACGTAGACACATCGAGCGGTGTGAAACAAGACACGGGGAGAGATAGGAAGACGGAGGAAGAGACGGACGCTAGTATAGCACGAATGTAAATAATTATCGGCGAGAAGAAGAAGAAGACTGAGACCACAAACGGACGTAATTCAAGCAAAGAGCCTCTTATAGCGTTTCTCCTTGATCATCTACATACGATCTCTATGCTGATCTTTGTCCGTCACTTTACGGTCATTTTAAAAAGTGATTTTAATTCTCTTTGTTCGTCCAGGTTTTAAGAGTAATAAATTATATAGGCCTATATAGACAAATCTTTTGCATGACCTAATTACATTTGATGATTCGAACTCAATTATGCTCTTCTAGAAATTGGCGTCGACCATTTTCCTGCAATCGGCATCACAGCAGAGAGTATGGGGTATTTTTCACTTCATTTTGAACAATTATTTTTCAAAGAGTCCTTTTCTGAAGAATGACTTAGATGTTGTTAATACAGGCCCCTGCTGGTTGCGACAAGGCTGGTTTAATTTTTACCATCTAGTTTCTGCAAAACAAATATTTCACAAAGTAGGCTATGGGCCCCTATACATCTCGGATCTAAAAAAATATTTCAAGATTTGCTATGCGATTTTCCGCATGCTATCTCAACGCTCAAATTCCACGATGATTTTTCCAACCAATGTGCTGCATGCAAATTAACACAGTTCGTTAGAAGAGTGGTAACAAGTAACAACACTGGACGATGGAGCAGAAGGTCGCGGATTCAATTCCCGCAGGAGCCATAAGGTCGACTCAGCCTTACTCGCTGGAGAGCGATGGTAAACTGAGAAGCAGCGTTAAGCTGCGAGGTAAAACGTGGGTCTGGGGAAAGTAATGGAAACCTACTCCAGATTAATGGCTTATACCACCTACGTCGCTGATTGCCCAGGCCGGAGATAAGCGCCGGAACTCAACGCTCTGACTCGAGTACGGGACCTACCTTTACCTTTTTTATCTCAACGCTCAAATTCCACGATGCTTTTTGTTCTCCAACCAATGTGCTACAAATTAACACAGTTCGACCATCACCGCCCCCAAAACTTAGCATCGTCTTATTTTAATTTCTTTCAGCGTCTTTCATTTTGGTTCTTGAAATCTGAACGTCGACTATCACCGCGGAACGATTGAGAAGTTATAAATCTTCCAAGACAGGCGCCTCTGTCAATTTTTCTTGCCCAATTTGCAATTCGTCTTCGGGTATTAAATCGTTCTCTCTTTACAACCTCTTTCTCAATGCAATTCATCATTTAAGTTGAAGTGCTAGCTAGCGTCGTCGTCGTCGTCGTCGGCCAATACAGAGTACTCGTGTGGCGCGCGAACTGACTGAATTATGGATAAGTGTCGAGGGTTAGAAAAGGTTCTAGCGGTGATCTGTGGACAAGTTTTTACCAGTCAAATAATTAATCCGGTGAAATTCC
Organism: Metaphire vulgaris; assembly: GCA_018105865.1. NCBI lineage: Eukaryota > Metazoa > Annelida > Clitellata > Crassiclitellata > Megascolecidae > Metaphire > Metaphire vulgaris. Next base: position 11,141,079 of record CM030834.1, read on the forward strand.
TCACCGGATTAATTCTTTGACTGGTAAAATTACTTTATTACATGATTTTTATTATATTCAGGACGTAAATGTAAAAAATAATTTTAATTTCCAATAACCTTTGATTTGTACTTAATTAACTTGATTATAAGGTTTGCATTAGGATAAGTACACTGTGTCCGGATGATAAAACGGGATCCTTAGCGATTATGATGAAAGCCACCAGTAAATAAATATTCGTCAATTTTAAAAAAATTGAAAATGAATTTTTAAAATTTAAAATTCATTTTAGTCCTGACGCGATGTTAATTGTCATTCAACTAAAATTTGCGTTCGAATTGTCCCCCCCCCCCCTATTGGTTCCGACACAAGCTTCAAGACGCGCTCCCAATATAGCTGCATCGATAACCAGCTGATCAAGTTCACCCTTACATTCACAATTCGCTCACGGAGCTATTCAATGGTTCTGATCTTTGTTCTGTAAACCTTCTCCTGCATTATTCCCCAAATCCTATAATCAACTGGGTTTAAGCCAGGACTCAGGACTGTTTGGCGGCCAAAGATTAGGAGGTATGAACGCAGGAGTTTCTTAGTCAGCGATTCAACAATTTCACTAGCTAAGTGAGCGGGTGCACCATCTTGTTGAAAATTGTAATAATCTGAATATTGCCTAATTTCGGATCATTTATTAGTTTTGGTAAGTAGCCTACATCAGGATTAAAATGAATTTTGAAATTTTAAAATTGATGAATATTTATTAGTGTTTTTCATCGTTATAGCAAAGGATCCAGTTTCATCTGGACAGTCTATATTGCTCGGACCTTGCATTTTGTCATGGTTGAGTTAAATAAAAAGATTTTGTATTGTATTGTATTATGTTGTATTGTATTGCAATTCTGAATGCAAAAGTTCTGCTGGGTCTTTGGCAATACAATGGGTTTCGGCAGTTTAATCGTCGTAGTATAACCTTCCTTTCACGTAATAACGAATAAACCGTGGCAAGTATGGAATCTAAGAAATATGCCTCGTAGCTGTGACCTTTCACTCTGCAGTCAAGACAATTCAGTCAACTGCTTTCTGTTAATTTTAGAAATTACATCATGGCTATTAATAATTATAATATCGTAGTTCGTCCCCTTAGCACTTTCGTCGCGACGTTAACGCGTAGTGGCACTTCTTATCCTTCTTCCTCCCTTTCTCCTCTAATGTGTGTTCATTTCATTTCTCTCCTCTTTTTCATTTCGATAGTGCCAGGGCAATCGGTGGCAGCCGATGTGAAGACGTTAAAATCTGTATTAAGGGAGGTTGTATGGCTGCTGTCCTGAACTGACGTGAAAACGGGACAGGACCAATTCATCAACAGTCAACCCCAAAGACAGACCTGTCGTGGTTGACGATTTGCTTACACGCTTCTACCTGATTTATTAACTTTTTCCTTTTTAAATGCGTTGCCGTCACTTTTTGCCTGTGCTGTAAATCCTAATGCCTGGGATGTGTTGAATTGCTTAACAATAAAGGGGCTTTTAAGGCAATTTACCGAAACAGATTAGCACAAAGGGCTCGACAGAATAGACAAACAAAATAATTACCTCACTTACGGCGCTATAGAAAATTGCCTGACAACAACAACAACAACAACAACAACAACAATAATAATAATAATAATAATAATAATAATAATAGTAATAATAATAATAATAGTAATAATAATAATAATATAATAATAGTAATAATAATAATAATAATAATGATGATGATGATGATGATGATGATGATGATGATGATGATGATGATGATGATGATGATGATGATGATGATGATGATGATGATGATGATAATAATAATGATGATGATGATGATAATAATAATAATAATAATAATAACAATAATAATAATAATAATAATAATAATAATAATAATAATAATAATTGTTTTGTATAGTTATCGTACTTGCGACTGTAAAAAGTCTGGAATTCCTCCGAACTGTCGGGAAATAGTGGAGACTGTCTGGACAGATAGGGGCCGTGGTCTCCGAGGAAATGAAGAAATAATGTGTTAAATAAATGTGAAATGTGTAAAAAAACTGCCAAAACTTGCCAAAACTTTGCCAAAAATTTACATCTATTAAAGTTTTTGTTATCTCGCCCCCACCAAGAAAAACGTGAAATGGAGCTACTGCATTTGAGTAGAAATCTGAATAGAGGACTGGACATACGCGACAAAACAATAAGAGTTCTTGGGTTTAGTTCTACGTCACCGCCAACGTATTTTTACGTACGATACGCGTATTTCATTTTTGGACTTAAAATACACGTATAATGCGCGCATTTTATTGGGGAGGGAGGGGGTAACGTAGGGTCGAATCTTGGTTTTAAAACGTTATATATTAAGGTGAATACAGTGAACATTTTTGCATAATTTGATAAGAAATAATTTGGACGAAACCTACCATTGATCTATCCATGGAAATTCCAAGACAGTTCTGCAGCAGTGCGATAAATGTGAAGGTCTTAATCAGACGAACGTAAGTCCAAAACTTCATTTGGGCTTCTGAATCAAGGACGATCTTGGGATAAATGCCGGAAAATTTCTCTTCTTATCTCTTATCTTTCTGTATTCTAAGTTCTTCTCTGCTCTGTTCTTGAGTTTGCAAGTCGTGGAAATCGGAAGTGAACGGAATAATGAGACCGTCGTCGTCGGCGGTCAATCATAGAGTTATCATTCTATCGGTCTAGATTTTATTTTAAGTCGGCAGACGACACCCTCTCTCTCTCTCTCTCTCTCTCTCTCGGTCACGTGACGTCGTCTCGGTCGGTTTTCTTCTGACTCGAGACGACGACAACTACAGCACTGACGTCGGCGATCACGTGACTGACGCTCCGCTCCGAACAGTGGCAGTGCTTGAGTGGAAGGAGGAGAAGGAGGAGAATGAGGAGGAGGAAGGTGAAGAGGAATAGAAGGAGGATTAGCAGGAAGAGGAGGATCCTTCGCCAGCGTATTCAACGGTCGACGCTTCTTCTCGTGTGGCCGTTGTGTGATGAATGCGCCAACTCCTCTTTTGAAAGCGCTATAGAAGTTAACGAGATTTTACTTATTTACTTACTCCTCCTCCTCCTCATAATTATGATATGGTCTTTGTTTTAGCGTGGGATGTTTCGTTCGCGGTGTAGTTTTGAGAAGCTGGTTCGCTGGTGCAGAACTTTTAATCTTAAACTGATCAGTGGCGTAGCCAGAACTTTCCGAAGGGGGTACAGTTCCTATGTTCCCAACTTCGGGAAATTCTAACAATCAAAAAAAGATCGTCAATTATTATTTTGCTTGACTAAGTGATTTACAGAGGTGCATGAGCGCGTACAACTATATTGATACGCAATAGAAATTTTTTTTAGTCGAACAACCAAGGGGGTTTTATCCTCCAACTCCTTGGCTACGCCACTTAAACTGATTACTGCCTTTCCTCTCTCGATCTCTAGATTAGGTAATGCAAACGCTTTTGTCACTGTTTTAGTTGGTTACCTATTAGACCGCATCCTAAAGAACTTTGTTAAACGCAGTGCAAGAAAGTTGGCTTCAAAAGAAACTCCGTTTTGGAATGAGAATCAAAGCTCTCAGAATTTCTTGTGCTTGGAAAATAATATACCACGGCGTTTTCATTTCATGAACCAAGTTAGAATTTTCTACGCATCACCAGAATAACTGAGTCATTCGTTATAAAATGATTTTTTAATCGAAAAGCTAGATCTCCGTCTATTTGAATTACTCCACTTTTAGAAATCCTGGGTTGCACCGTTTGCGTGATTTCAGTGTTTACCTTACCGCACTGAAAACCGAAAAAAATCTCGCTGCTCTAAGACTTTTCAATGACATACAATTAAATTCGACGGCAGATTTAGTGGAAAAGAGATTCAGGGGTGTAGCTAGGAATTTTATTTGGGGGTTTAATGTGATTGGGGGGTATAAATCTTTAAAAACGTTGAAAATCTTTAAAACACATTAAAAACTTTAAGGTAACCTGATTTGGGAGGGGGATTTTTCCCCGTCGCTACGCCCTTGCTGAGCTCCAAGAGAAATATCGAATATTTCTACGTGCTGGTCTACAGGTGCATATCTATAATCGAAAACAATTTCTCTTCGCAGATTTTCTGGTTCCTGACATGACTGTCAATTGAATTGTATCTCATGGATCTTGGCTGTTACACGCATGCAGTCAAAATATGCAGAAACTGCGCGGAAAGTCAGGGCTGTTGCGTATGACGTTCAACATTAGTGTAGTTACGAGAAAGAACGATATTCGGACCCAGTCTATACTTGTTGTAGAATTCGCGCAAAACTGATGATAAAATTGTATCTGGGGAATAGGGTGCAGAGATGGCAATGATCAACGGGTCAAATGAATCGTGGGTCAATGGACCTAATGGGTCTTGACCCACCACCCGTTAACATTTTTAGATTGAGGTACATACAGTATGTAGCGCGTGAAATTTCAAGTTGGCGTACATTGACGTCTTAGTTCATGCACTGAAGACCCAACCACCTCATCCTGGATGGAAGAGACCTCGAGGCCGTCCAAAGAAAACTTGGTTGGACCAGCTGAAGCATAACTTCGCCGAACCGCTACCAGATCTCTATGGACGGACGCGATTAATTAACTTCGGTCACAGAGCAACGCAACGGCCCCAGCTGGCTATGCGATGATGATGATGATGATGATGATGATGATGATGATGATGATGATGATGATGATGATGATGATGATGGTGGTGGTGGTGGTGGTGGTGGTGGTACATTGACAAGTAAGCCTAATCTCAACGGGTAGCGCTCAGGGATATTTGTACACTCCTCTGACAACACCCTCAACACTTCCCCAATTTGAGACCAGCACTCCCTCTCCCCAACACCCCTCCCCAATCTGAGCCTGGAATGCCTTTTTTGGCTTGCCAGACTTTTTCGGTACGGCAGGGGACCCCAGAATATACCGACACCCCGCCCCAAAAATTGATAATTCTAGCAATAACCCTTACAGCGCTTAGCAGTGATTTTTCAGAAGAGGCGCTATACAAATATTCTGTTGCATTACATTACGAATTACAAATATAATATTTGCAATGCAATTTTTCATCATCTCCGTGGTAATGAAGTTACTCTTGGTTACTTGTCGTGTTAGTGAAACTTTTGAATGGTTTGTTCTTTGGTATTTTATTGTTCAATTTATGTTCAATAGCAACATGTAGATATTCGGTATTAGTTTTGAAAGGTTTACTGTACTTACTGTACTTATTGTAGCCTACTGTACTGTTTTGAAAAGATACGACAGAAATTCAATTGCCAACGTAATGTAATATAGGACATAGGACACACACACACACACACACACATATATATATATATATATATATATATATATATATATATATATATTAGGTGGTCCACGAACAATAGGAATAATTAAAATGTTCAAAACTTAATTGTGCTAGGTTTGTAATGTGTTCCTTTGGTCATCAGTATATTCTATACTAAATTTCAGCCATATTGGTTAGCATTTAGAGGTGCCGCCATAGCATTGAACTTTTATCAGATGGGTCATTCCATGTCAACTCAACCAGGGATGCTCACCACACCCTCTCACATATTCATGTCATTTGCAGGGCTTGTGGTACAGCTCAATTTGAGTAATTCTTGAAATTTTCAGCTTCTTTTGTCAAAAACTCTCAGAGATATGATATTTTGAAGGTACGAGGCTAATCACGAGTCGACGCTACGTGTTAAGTTCTACGATTTTTGAAGTTTAATATCTTGAGAACCACAACAGATATCAGGCTGAAATTTGCAATGTGCATACACTTTTTCCAGCTGAGTTGAATGGTGTATTAATCTTTATCATAGGTACTACACAGCATGCTCTACATATGTCCAAACATCCCATAACAGCCAGTTTTCACCGATATTTGGCCCGGTATGACCATGAATCAGCAAAACGTTAGACTATGTATGTTGTGTCTTTATGTAACTACATATATGTATTCATCAATTTCAGACAGGATTTCTGTCAATAATGAGACCTTGTACCCACTACGCGTCATCTTCTGAGTCACAGTCACATATTTTTGCACCTACAATGACTCATATATGATCATGTTGACAGTAAATCACAGTTTTCAAACTTTGCAGGCTTGTAGTGCTTGGTAAGTACTAGCTATGGTGAAAACTTCATGTTGGTGTCTTGATTCTTTTTCATTGAAAAGGTTTGTACAAATATCTTTTTTCCCTCTTCCGTGAGCTACATCTAAGGTCATGTGGTAAGCATTTCACATAATATACTTCTCATTATGGATTCTATCATGTGACTCATATTTCTCTTGTTGAGTCCATTGGTCTGTTTCGAGCTAATTATGAACATTCAGAATCAAGCATTTACAGCAAAGTCCTTTTGATTGAACTCGCTACATGGTCGAATGGAGTTTCCGCCTGCTTGTTTGGTCACACGGTTCACACAGGTCTCAAACTGCTCATCTTAAACAAAACTTGGATAAGATTAATACTTTTTTGTCTCATTAGCTTATTTATCTGCTTTCATGACACTTGTGAAGACATAAAAAATTGAGTGCTCAAAATAATTTGCTAATCATAGTTAATGTGGTTTTTACATACAAACGATGGATGCATGATGGTCAGTCGAAGCTGCAGTCAGTGACAGAGACAGTTGTAGATTTCATTACTTCGCTGTGCACTGCTGTTGATAAAACCACACATCATCACTTCACTGCTAAAGCAGTCATCTTACTTGTATAATCTGAAGGAGTCTTTGCCTGTTGGAAGAGCAATAATATTGTGCTACTGTACTTTGCAGAAAATTATTCATTTGTCTGTCAGGATGAAGTGCAAGATTTTCACTGGGAAACATCACAGGTCACATTGCATTCATTTGTTGTTTATTATCGTGAGCAACCCAGCAATGACCTGTCCTGCTTGTCCATCTGCATAATAAGTGATGACCGTGAACATGTGACAGGTACTGTACATGCATTCATTGAAATAGTGTTAACATTTCTCAAGAGCCAAATCCCTGCATTGCAGAAAATAGTGTACTTTAGTGTTGGAGCTGCAGCACATTACAAGAACTGCAAAAACTTTAAGAATCTTTGCCTGCATCAAGCTGATTTTTGAATAGATGCAGAGTTGAATTTTTTTCTACTAGCCACGGAAAAAGCCCTTGTGATGGAATTGGTGGCTCCACAAAGAGGCTTGTGGCAAGAACAAGTTTGCAGGCAACTCTGCAGCATCAGTGGGTCTCAGTTTCTTTGCTGGCGATGATATTGTGCCACTGGAAACAAAGCGTGAGTTAGTTGCACAATTAACAAAGCCTCCTCGCTGCAAAGTACTGGTCAGATAAACGAGCTGACATACAGCCGAAGGACATAACACAAAGTAAACTGTCAGATTTTGTCACCATACACACTAAACAGTTTTTCACGATCTTCGACATATCGCTGGACTTTCTTGAGAAAGATCCAGATGAATGGACCAGAGACCCAGCATACAGACAAGCAAAAGGAAATGCTGTCAGAGCTAAAAGTGGTGAATGATTTGGCAGAAAGAGGAGTAGCTCTGATTGGACAATGTAACAACCTCTTGACCAAAGATGAAGAACAGAAGCAGTTTCTGCTGCAAGTGGCTGAGGAGCATTGGCGTCGCTTTCTGGATAGTACAAAGACTTGTCTGGTGGCTGAACTTGATAATTAACTGAGTTTGTCTGTCATGTTTCCTACTATTTTACTGTAAAATAGTGATGACTTTCAGTAATGTCTGTGCCTGATTATCAAACATTGTTTGTTTATACTAGTGTGACAAAATGATGAATATTTCTGTACACTGTACACTACAGGTGAGTAAAAAAGTGTTTGGTGGCACCTCTTAATATTCTTCTATGACGCTAAAATTTTGTCATAAATTCTTTTTAACATATACGAACAAAATGCAAACCTAGCACCACCATAATTCAAGAAAAAATTTGTGGACCATCCTAATATATATATATATATATATATATATATATATATATATATATATATATATATATATATATATATATATCGCCTCTCGTATTACTACTGAGAGGCGCTCCCGATTTAAGAGACGCTTGAAAAGAAAACGAAACTTTAATCTTCACAACAGTGGCGGCTCCAGGATTTGGCAAGGGGGGTACTGGGGAGGCAACTTCTAAGCATGGAGGTCAACCAGTTAGGGTCCAGCTACTCTGAATGACCGCCGCTGAATGAGAATGTTAAGACATCTGTGGACATGAACATCCGTGCGATCAATTGAGCGGAGAAAATAATGCGAAGTAGTGGAAAACTTTGGCGAAAACAGTTCAGTAATGTAAGAAGTCGCCTGATCCAGAAGTGCTACAGAAGCGAGAACAACCTGTTTATATTCAATTCGGTCAAAGATTGGTAGCCAGTGAAGATTGGTCAGCATAAAATCTGAGATGCTGGAATAGCGTAGCGCTTTCGCCACAAGACGAACTGCAGCGTTTAGCGCAGATTGTAAAAGTAGAAAGCAGGTTTTTAGGGAAATCAAAGTAAAGTGCATTGCGATGGTCTAACCTACTGTGACAACAGAGGCATGAGCCAACGATTTGGCTGGGGGAGAGAGAGTGAGAGATGAGAGAGAGAGAAAGAAATAGAGAGAGAGAGAGAGAGAGAGAGAGAGAGAGAGAGAGAGAGAGAGAGAGAGAGAGAATTACCGTAATTTGTCTAAGCTGGCAGAAGCATTCCTGTTTCTAGATATATCGTGAGCAATGTGGTCTTGGAAGGATAAGCGCCAAGATTTTTGACACAGTTTGAGAAAGTTAGATGAGGAAACAAAGAGTTCAGTGAGGCATTGTTAATCTTAAAGTGCTGGTGTTTAGTGCCAAGCAGAATAAGTTGAACATTTTAAAGGGTTGTGTGACTAGTGTCTAAGTCATTGGTCTCGGGTCAAGGGTTCAATGTGTTAATATTATTATTATTATTATTATTATTATTATTATTATTATTTGCGACAATTTATATAGCGCAGTAACAGAGCTGGGGTTAAAGTCAAGAGCCCTTTACACAGGAGTCCCTTACAAGATATGTTATATGCTATATGTTATATGCGCTATATAAATTGTCGCAAATAATAATAATAATAATAATAATAATAATAATCGCACATTGAACCCTTGACCCGAGACCAATGACTTAGACACTAGTCACACAACCCTTTAAAATGTTCAACTTATTCTGCTTGGCACTAAACACCAGCACTTTAAGATTAACATTGGCCATTTTGTATGATCAATAGTCCTCTCTTGTAGGGCGAATGCTGACAAGTTGTCGCACAGCTGCACAATTTCTCCACGGCACAAGATTTAGATTTAATATTGTCCGACACCTGCTATTCAGATCAGACCAAGCGCTCGCCTTTAAGTCTATAAGCGACGTTGCCACCGTGGTTGCTATTCTGGAACCATGGTGCGTCCACCGCATTCAAATATTTGCGTACGAGACGAACGACACATGTGTCCGCCTGTCTCGGGTAAAAGACCAGAGACCAAATGGCCGATGTCCAATCTATATCACTGGTCTACATTTAAAAAAAAAATTTCTGCTGACTTAAGTATTTTTGCTGATTTTACCCAATTGAGAGGTGCTGATTCCAGATATGAAGTCAAAAATTAAGCAATACGTCAAATTTTTTCGCAAATGAGGAATGCTTAATTAAAGGTGTTAAAGCCAAACATAAGGGAAAATAGGAAATTCTGAAGAACCGATAACACGTAATATTTTTTATTCAGCCAAAAAATGAGTCTGTCTTCTAACCAAGAGAGCAATAAGAGCAATAGCTAGTTGCTTAAATTTAAGTTTTGAGAAAGGAATCTTCTCTTTTTGGATGCTCCGGTATAGTTATGGTCACAGTTGTCACGCTGTAAACACCAGCAGTAGTCTGCCACAATGTTTGAGTTCTATCTGCCTTGATATCTATGTTCCATGGTCGTGATGTCTTGATGGAAGCATTCTCCTTGTTCTTCACTCATAGCTCCAAGATTTGAAGTTCAGGTAGCTATGAAGGAAATGCAACTTGACACTCATGTTGCTCCCAGTCTTCGAAAAGCAATCTTCGAATTTTGAACTGAAAGGTCATAATTCTCGACTCTTAAGTTGCCAAGTAAGTCAGTAATCAGGTCGTAAAAAGCATCTTGTCTACAACTATAACATCCCATTGATTCAATAAGTCCTTTGATGTTGATGCAGTATACAAACTCCTTCTCCATATGGAAATATTTCAAAAGATCATTCTCTCTGCCATGATACATAAGCGTGGTTCCTGGAGCCAACACTGAACAGGTTCTTTTTCTTCAGTCTTGAACCCAGTAACTCTGCTGACGACTTCGGCAGATCTAGATCTCATATAAGGTCTTACAACTCAGCTTGGTTGAATGTTTGGTGCATTCCAGCGTCAACTTCTGAGGCCATGAAATCTTCACCATTCGTGTCTGTTGACTGACTAAATTCATCGTTGTCAGAAACACCCAAAGTAGTGCAAATAGGTAGAGGAACTTCGTCACAGTGAGCAACTGGTCTCAGAGCAGAGGGGTGATTTGGGTACTGGTTGGAAGATTTTGTCTTTGTGGACATGCCTGAAATATTTACCAGGCAGAAGTAGCAGTTATCAACATGCATGGTTTCGAGGCTCTCGCCACACCATTGGAACTCCAAAGCTAAGACCAGAGAAAGCTAAGACAGAGAAAACTCTGACCTTTAGTCACATTATGAACTGTCTGAGGCTTTCAACAAATGTCCTGCACACTTTATGCGGTGCCCAAGGTTTTCCTGGTCACCCAATTTAACTGCGAAATATGCATGATAAGCTTTATGCACAAATTCAAACACCTCTCTCCTTTGTTTAGGTGCTGTAAAACAACCACAAATGTAGCAAAATTTGTCAGGATCATTCCTGCACTACCCACGAAGTGTTCAAGTGCTGGTTTACATATTCTACAGAAAACTAGTTAAAATAGTTACATTTGCTGCAACTTGTAAGCCTCATGAACGACTGAATGCTGCCGTCGGTTTCACGCTGCTTATATAGGCCTATATCCATAAAATGCTGACGTCTGCAGTTTAAAACTGCCTATTAAACTGTTGTGTTATTAAATAGTTATGTCCACTGCATATTAAGCATAGCTTTTTGCACATCCTTATCTTTTTGCATATTCAATATAGCTAAAGAATTATAATGCATAATGCCATGTTATTACTGTAAACAGTAAATCAGTAAACAGCGTTTTGCGGGAAAACTGGACGTGATGGGAGGAAATGGGTGTGATTTTTGGATTCAGCACACCAAAATACATAAAGATCACATGTTGTCTTCAAGTCAGCAAAATTGATGTAGACCAGTGTATTAAATCAGCTCGAAGTCAAATTCTCAGCATTGAATGCGAGATCTCATTCCAGAGCTGAGAGAGACAGACAGAGAGACAGAGAGACACAGAGAGAGACAGAGAGACACAGAGAGACACAGAGAGATACGCAGAGAGACACAGAGAGACAGAGAGAGACAGAGAGAGACCGAAAGAGACCGAGAGAGACAGACAGAGAGAGAGACAGAGAAGTCGGAGACAGAGAAGAGAGAGAC